>CM077195.1:26391027-26991027 GCA_039654625.1 Rhinogobio ventralis | reverse complement strand
ACAGTTCAGAATTGTTACGGTAATCATGACATGGTGTGAATGCACCTTATATAGTGCAAGAGAAACGTATAAGTCCGAATCCGAGAATGTGAACAGCTCCAAGTACAGCATCAGGTGTTGTCATCTCTTAATTAAAGCTGCAGTCCGTAACTTTTTGTGCTCTAGCGGTTAATAAACAGAACTGCATGCGTCTTGCGGAAGAACATTGCAACCAGAGCTACTTCTCTCTGTTTATGTCTATGGCGAGTCACACAGGAACTGTGCTCCTCCTCCGCGGTTCCTACCAGACCGGTCTGAAATAGTCCCAATATAAACACTTATTATAAGTGTACCATAATGATTCAGGGTAAGACAAAAACATGGTTTGGAAAATGGATTCATGTTGTACATTCTCATTATATAATTTTTGTAAATCTTGAACACAAAAAAAGTTACGGACAGCAGCTTTAAGTTTATTTAACTATCGGGAGCACATTCAGGTAATCCAACCAATCAGTGCAAGAGGAAGCCAGTATATAAGGTATAGCTGTCCCTCACCTCTGTTCCTTGACAGTTTCACAACATTTGGCCCCAGCCATTTGTCGTCATATCTGAAATTGAGCTCTTCCCTTTTGACGATGAGTCTTTCTCAACCTCCACCTCAATCTGCCAATCCAAGGAATAATCCTTCTCCACCCATCAACACATTCAAGCCCCCATCTTCAACTTTGGGTCATAGGCTTACACTATCCACTCCACACACGGCAAGACACGGAGAACTTCCCTGTCACCCGCCAGCGAGACACCCACCACCTTCTTCCGCATTTACCTCCACTCTGGTCCATCCAACCATCCCTGCCATAGGAAAATGGACTGTCATCAGGGCTGAGACAAGCCCTGATGAACTCAGACATCAATATCTCTAGTTGATAAAATAAAGCAGAATTATACAACCTGTATATATATCTCCAATCTACTCCCCCATTCTCCTACAGCTTCCATCTTATCTGCTCGAGCGAGCTTGGACCGCTGGGCCCCGACCTCACGTTCTGCAGCTTCTCCACACACAGAGTTTTTTTCCTGTGTCATGCCGTCGCATCCCGTCACAGATGGGCTTCGCTCTCTTCCTGCTCAACTCTTCCCAGCTGCTTCTCCCACTACTGCACCACATGCTTTAAGCCCAGCCAACTGCGATGCCAGCCACTAATCAACCTCTGAAACCTTACCTTTCCTCCTACCTCTTACTCTTTTCCCTATCAGTGGTTTCCAGCCCCAGGCACACACCCTAGCGTAAGGATGCCTCCACTAGCAGCACAAGCCCGTTCCCCCCGTTTACCTGTCCTGTCACCACCCTTATTATGGCTTCTATGGTCTAACTTTTTTCTACGACAGCTGCATCTGGTCATTGGTTCACGTCCCTTTGCTCCTAGAGCTCCTAGACACACCTAAGCCTCCTCAGCCGTCATCGCGGCTTTCCTAAGAGGAAAAAAGTGGTCAGCCAAAAGCATCATAATCAATTGACCTATCAGTTAGCCCCTCCCCTCGAATGCAGATGAGCCAATGGCAGTTGAGTATCAGTTGCACATGGACTGGAACTCGGACATCTTTAGGTTTCAGCACCATAGAGAAATATTTGAAAATCCGAAGCTCTCATCGGTTTGATGGTGTTTATGCTAGAAAAATGGTAAAACGATGTGTCTGGGGTACTGTAACACTGATTCCAGGTATCCTGAGAAGATTTTCTGGTAGTCATACTCTCATTAAGTTACGATTAAAGTTAGTGAGTCCCTGCTAACATACAAACCTAAAAATTAATTTAATCTAACCCTGCAGTACATGAACAATGTTGAGCCTGGATGTTGTCATCTGCGATCGTGACGACCGTAACATAAGGCTTCTCCCGTTTGCATTGTGATCTGTAAACCATTGCTTCCAAAATAATCTCCACCATATTTATTTTATAATCTTTTATATATCCCTCCATGGCATATTTAGGTCCAACTTGAATGCTCCTCGACGAGAGGTGGTCCTTCTGTGTC
The DNA here is from genome assembly GCA_039654625.1 of Rhinogobio ventralis. Lineage (NCBI taxonomy): Eukaryota > Metazoa > Chordata > Actinopteri > Cypriniformes > Gobionidae > Rhinogobio > Rhinogobio ventralis. The sequence continues at coordinate 26,989,009 of CM077195.1, read as the reverse complement.
ACAGACTTTATTGTGATTTATCTTCTCATTTGTTTTTGTTTACATATTTTTTTGAGTTTAGATATGTTTATGGTCTGCATTATCCGTCTTACTAAGAATGGACTCCTATTTTGATACGGGTTGTGAAAGAGAGAGCTCGCACTTGCAGTTTATCGGAGTTGTTTTTTTGTTTTTTTTTAGATAAAAAGTTTACAATTTATTAGCACCCCTGAAAATACATAAGGTATGTATATGTTTGTTTACTGTTAGTTGTATGAGTGTTTTTGTATAATTTGCTGTGTATGTTAATGATAATGTAACAGAGAGAGAGAGTTTGTGAATGAGATATTAATGCGCACTTCTTATGCTTTGTTTGTTCAGCTCTTATGGTGATTTTTTTTAGAATGAAAAAAGACGTAATAAACTTAATAAACCATCAGTAAAGTTTGGCCATCAATCGGACGGGGTCCGCTACATTCTGTGTCCAAAAACATCTTGGGATAATGTTTTCACACTGACAGCTGTCATTGTAAGACAGTTAGCAACAGTAACAAATGGGGGCGGGGCTTACCGATAGGTCAATTGCGACAACCATAGGCATAATTTGCGGGTGGGACGGGTGGGACATGTGCCAGGGTCTACATTGTCCCCACCACTTTTTGAAACATCTCGCAGCACGGATGTACCTAATAAAAAGTTAATCCATTTGATTAGCAATTTGTTTGTTTGTGTTAAATAAGAGGAGAAGTGTTGTTTTTGTGAGTGCTCGTTGCCGCTGTTATCAGTTCTCTCTCGGTGTTCGTGCACAGTCTAAACTGCGATCAGTTTATTATAACTGCTAAACACATTCCAGGCTCCAAAAAATCTAATCGCTGACTCTCTTTCCCGTTTCACATTTCAGAAATTCAGGATGTTGCCACCAGAAGCAGATTCAATTCCAACCCTAGTCCCTTATTTTTCAAAGCTTATCTTCCCATAAATTTCACTTAGAACCATCCAAACATACTACATCTTTCAAAGCAGTTTACCTCTCTCACAACCTGCTATTTTCCGATTTTTCTCTTTTATCAATTACGTCATTCATCTCTTACCTAAACAGTGTAAAAGGCCTCCAAGCCGGGTCCATAAAATTTTCCATAAACTAGCTTATGGTAAGCCTCCGCAATAAATAACTCTCAGACTTCTCTTCTCATCAAAGGAATTCAAAGAACCCATCCCACCCACCAGGATACCGGACAACCTATTACAATTGACATACTCACCAAATGTATTTCCCCACTCCGTCTCAGCTACCATTCCATCAATACTGCCCACACTGGCTTTCTTCGGTTTTCTTCGCTGCTCTGAATTAACAATCACCACTAACTTCAACACTAATATCCACCCTACAATTTCAGATTTACAGACTTTAGATTTACAAAGTAAAAATGATTGAGCTAAAAAAAAAGGTCACTTCATTCATTTAATTTACATTTTCAATCTGCCAACTCTCATTCATTCAACCATACCATTCTGTCATAAATTACCTGCAGTACAGACATTCCATGATCACGTTCCATTAATCTTCATTCAATCCATTCTTTGTCGATGACTCCCAATTAGTCAGCCACAAGATTCAGGTTCTAAAAACGTCTTGAATCAGTTCTCATCCATTCCAGTGTCGCAGCAGATCAATTTTCCAGTCATTCTTAGGTGCAGCAATCACAGCTGCTCAAAAAGGTCTTTCCCAACAGCAAAGTCAAACACTGTGGCAAGCAGGATGAGGCCGAGGGCAATGAGAACGGGGCGAGGCTGGCGGCATGATTGATAATGAGCGCTGCAACAGTCTCAAGTTTCTCACGGAGGAGCTTCAGAAACATAAAAGGAGGAGCGACGACAGTGAAGGACGAGAGAGGACCAGGCCTGGACTATTGGTTGTGTGTGTGGCAGTCGTCCATGTTCAAGTTGTTGAACATTTGCTGGTTCTTGCCTCCTTCCCGGAACGTCATCAGAAGCTTTCAAAACCTACATCAAAGCACCGTCCACCAGGCGGCGAAGGAGTGTCGAGCCGTCCACAGAGGGCTATCCAGCACCACCACCAGGCATCTTGGAGGAGTTCACCCAGCTGGTCGGGGATCAGATGGCAGTTCGATTTGGGAGCCGGACGAGAATATTTTTTTGTTTTCCTCTCTCCCCTCTCTCATCTCTGTGTCGCTCCTTATGCTTCCGTCTCCTTTTCTCTCGGCTCGTCTATCCTTAGCCCCAGGACTCGTGGGTACCCTCCCGGCTTGCGAGGGGCGATAGGGGTTTGTGGCAAGCAGGACAAGGCAGAGGGCCGTTAGAACGGGGTGAGGACAGTGGCGTGATTGACAATGAGTGCCACTTGCATGCCGCACCAGTCTCAAGCTTCAGAAGCATAAAAAGAGGAGCGACAACAATAAAGGACAAGAGAGGACCAGGCCTGGACTATTTATGTTATGTTTGGGTTATGTGTGTATGCAGCAGTCGTCCATGTTCAAGTTGTTAAACATTTGCTGGTTCTTGCCTCCTCGGACACTGTGAGGGCCCTTACGGTCGAACGGCTAAACTCGATTGCGAATCATGCTCTTCTAAATAGGCACCGTACATGAGAGCTAACCATTTGACTGCTGGTAGGGCTTACCCATCCGATGCCGCAAGCATTTCAAACTCCCGCTGGATGCTGCGAGAGCCCTCCCAGTTGAATGGTCAGGCTTGGTTTTGCAAATGCTGTCTTGTGCCCTTCACTTTTTTGGAGGGTTAATCTCATATCGTTTTACTTTGCTTATTGGGGAGTACTCTGGACTTGACCAGCAGTGTCCACTTGAGTCCCTCCCCTGGACAATACTCTTGGTTGGTTCCTATCCCTGCCAAGGAGGGGGAGTACTCTGAGTTCGGGCCAAATTCCGAGCCCTCCCCTGGACATCACGCCAAATAAGCATAATTTATTATAGCCTCGGATTTCATGTATGTGTGAACTCATGAATTTACAATAATTACAACATGGCATGAACGCAGCATTACTCTCCACACAACTGGGTTCTTTGACTCAACCACACAATGGTGGGCCAAGTTAGTGTAAATAGACATTGCCAACAAAACAGGCTATTTTGCACTTAGTGTAAACAGACACATATATTTTTTCAACCTTTTACTAAATGAGCACAGAAAGTACAATATTTTAATTCATTAATATAAACCATTATAACTGTATATTTAGCAATAAACAGCGATATTTACCTACATATGGCATGAAAAATGGCAGGCAGCAACCCCCAAATGCAAAAAATCAAGTCAGTGGGCTCATAAACATAGTTTGGGATAGGGAACAGGGTTTTGGGGCAGATACAACTAAAATGCAACTTCTAACTGGCATGTGATACACTAGTTGTGGTGGTCACAGCTAGCAGTAAACTATTTTAAGTATCTGTACAGAATTCCATTTCTCCTAGGGGAAAATTTTACACATTAAGTTTCATTCATCTCAAGGCATGATGCAACCTTCTGAATGTTTGAATTTCACTCAGGATATGTGAGATTTTAACCAAACTTAAGAATTGTGCCTTGGAGTAGGCTACATAAATCTTATGCAACACGTCTCAAGAGGTTAAGCGATTTTTCACAATCTCTTCTTCAGAGAGAAAACAACAACAGGCTGTCACAGAGAGATATCAGAACACATTGCCAGCTGCAGAATGACTGAAGATTCGTCCTACTCAAACTTTCAGCAGTGGCTGTGCCAAAAAGCCTTCTGGGTGTTGGACTGGTGACGGCACTTTAGACTGGAGGCAGCCTGCTCGTGACATTCCCTTTAATACTGTTCAAGGCTCTACTACTCCTATTCAAATTCATGTCTTGGGCATAAAGAACAAAGAATACAGGACTAGAATCAGCCCAGTGCAGTGGGACTGTCTCTAAATGAAGCCATGGTGTGGATGTTTGTACATGTAGGCCACCTGGGCCGCCTACAGGTGTTGTCTGAACTTGGTTCAGATGGAAGTCAACAGATGTAATGCTTCTGGGCACTAAAATCTTTATGGGCACAATCACAAGATCATTACAGGCTGTCTGACCGCATGGCCAATCAATAACGCCGCACTCTTCTGAAATGAGTTGGAATGCATCAAACACACTCTTGTCCTTCACAAACAAAGCAGATATAATTGCCTCAATTTGTGTAGCTGACAGTTCTCAGCACATCCAAGTGTGCGAGGTGCTAAAAAAAATCTGTTGATGTTAAGTTTTGATTACATTAACTCATGATCAATGGATTTTTCCTGGATAAAAATCCAGAGATAACCATTCATTAAGTATTCAGATGTGTATGATACATATAGCTGTTTTTTGCCTAAATGTCCAAGCATATATATCCTGGGTTCAAAGCACCCTCAAAACAGCCCAAGCCAACGATTTTTAACAGATAAAAATACATTTCATTTTATTATTCAATTCATTAAGATGAAGAAAAAGAATAAAATAGATGCACCAAAGCAATTAGATATTTAATTATAAGTCTCCAAATGTTTAATGCAAAATTAGAAGATATCCTCTCATAACAAATTAAATAAATAAAAAGAAACAAATCCCCATTATTCAAACTCATTTATTTGCACACCAAAAGCACCCCATAGGAAATTTGGGCAACTATTTTGCTTCTTAGACGGAATTTCATTTTGTTTTAATTCCACTGTTTACTTGGCTCACGGGATATTTCATACTCCACTACATGCACACAGTCACACTATCAAAACCCTATTCTTCATCCAGTAATTGAATCTCCATAGGATGTGCATTCAGAGAACTAATGAGAACTAAATGTCAATCATGTCGTGCCAATACAGTGTCTGGTGGCAATGGATATCTTCATGTAGCAAGCGATAGGAGTTAGTGTTTTATCAGTCTGAAATCAGAAATCAATAAATCAGGGACTCCTGTCCTGGTCAGAATGATACCTACCGTCTTGCCCCATTTTATCAGCCCTGTGAATATCTGTATATTTTAAGATATGTCAGTGCAAGTTGCTTTACCTGACTGGCCCTGAATAAAATATGAGACAACATAGGGCATCTGGCTATAGTTCAAAGGCAAAGGGGCAGGACTGGCATAGATAAGGATGGCACTCAGTCTATCAATATGCACAGCATACTGTACATAAGGTTTTTATTTTTGTTTTTTAAATCATCTACAAAACCTTAAAACAAACATCTGAGACAGATTATGAAACATAATTTGTATTCTCTTTGTAGAGAGCTCTGAAACAAGATTGTAATTTATAATGTATTCTGCCCCAGAGCTGTTTTTTGCATCACAGAGTCACAGTGCTGCTCTGGAATGACTTCATGGGGACCACTGAAACAGTGTCAGTCCTGTTGTTTTTATTTTTTAAAAACATGTTGATGAATACATTCTGTCTCTTTACTACATTTAGTTTTCACTGCCTGATCTGCAAGCATTCCTCTAGGGCCAGTTGTTCAAAAGTAATCTGATCATATCTCGGCTTTCGGTTTGGATCAAATCTTGAAAATGGGTTGTTCAAAAGAAAAAGAAAAGGATTCTGAAATCAGATTAGATCACAAAATCCAATGGTTTTGACAAATCATCAGTTTGTGTTGTTTTTTAATAAGATTGGGATACCTTTGATCCAAAAAGTAAAAATCAGGATTATACTGTTCTCAGCAAAAGGGTAGATTTCAGGAACAAAAATGTAATAAATCTTTACAAAATACATTTGTATCATGTAATATACACACATTTTATTTTATTTTATTTTATTTTTTTTGCTCTTGATTAATTTAACTGTTAAAGTAATAAAGTAGACAAAATATTATATTTAATTTAAAGTGTTTTTTATCACTGTTTGTAAACTACATTGGCACAATCATAAGATGAATCAGTCAAAAGTTTCTCAGGTGAACTTTTCTGAGAGAACGCAAAAGCATTGAAGTATTCCCCCCCATGTCCCCATCTCATATCTTTTTCCATATGTTCCTTTAGGGGCTCCAATAATCTGAAAAAAAAAAATGTGTGTCTGGATCAGGGCGATCCAATCCAATTTTGCTTTGAAAAACTGGCACAAAAGTAAAATGGATTACCTGATCCTGGATAGTAAAATTTGGGATTATTACATTTTAGTTTGTTTCTCTTCAGTTACCGGTTTCCTTTGTTCTAGTTTCCCGCCACTAATATGTTGTCATGGAGACTTATTTAATGAGCACAGCTGTCTGCATTTCATTATCATTGTGTATTTGAGTCCCTCAGTTTGTTTCACTCATGGTTCGGTATTGTTTGTCTAACACAATGTTTCGTTTCTTTGTGCTTTATCTGAGTTTACTTTGTTTAATAAATAAGCTACAATTTTGATCTTTTGAACCTTCTTCATCATCATCGAATCTAAACCATTACAGAATACCGGACCTATAAAGAGTCAAAATATAGAGATCGCAGCAATAAATATTGCCCCTCTAAGAGGCTGCTATGGGCAAGAAGGGGTCGTTATTTTTATTTTTAAAGACGGCTGCGATCTCAGGGAATATGTGGAGGAATTTGTTAACATCTGCCACTGAGCGAGGTGTGACAGCAACACTTTCATGGAGGGCCTCAGGTGTGGGCTGGACGATGAAATCCGCTTCCTGATGCCCCAGGGGAATACTTGCTGGACATTAGAGGAGTACATCAACTTCACATTGTGAGTGGATAGATCTTCTTGTATCACGGGCGAAGCGGAAGATAACATCACCATTGTCCAGCCCCACCTCGCACACATCACGCAGCTAAGCCCAGAGCCCACCTTATCCCACCTTGCCCCGCCCTGTATCGTCTGTGTCTTCATAGTAGCTGCTGGTCCTGCTTAAAGTCTGTTTTGTTGCCCGCCACAGAGGCTGTGTCCAAAATTACCCCCTATACCCTTAAATAGGGCACTATGAATTCCCACGTCTTGCCAGGAGATGGCACCCACAGCTGAATCCATCATCAATCCATTTTCCAAACTGCGCTGGTCCAGCGTAATATCATAGAGGTATAAATTCCTTTTTAATTGATTATTAAATTGTTTAATTACAGTTTATACATACTAGCTTCCATTGTAGAGTTCAATATACACTCACCTAAAGGATTATTAGGAACACCATACTAATACTGTGTTTGACCCCCTTTCGCCTTCAGAACTGCCTTAATTCTACGTGGCATTGATTCAACAAGGTGCTGAAAGCATTCTTTAGAAATGTTGGCCCATATTGATAGGATAGCATCTTGCAGTTGATGGAGATCTGTGGGATGCACATCCAGAGCACGAAGCTCCCGTTCCACCACATCCCAAAGATGCTCTATTGGGTTGAGATCTGGTGACTGTGGGGGCCATTTTAGTACAGTGAACTCATTGTCATGTTCAAGAAACCAATTTGAAATGATTCGAGCTTTGTGACAGTGCATTATCCTGCTGGAAGTAGCCATCAGAGGATGGGTACATAGTGGTCATAAAGGGATGGACATGGTCAGAAACAATGCTCAGGTAGGCCGTGGCATTTAAACGATGCCCAATTGGCACTAAGGGTCCTAAAGTGTGCCAAGAAAACATCCGCCACACCATTACACCACCACCACCAGCCTGCACAGTGGTAACAAGGCATGATGGATCCATGTTCTCATTCTGTTTACGCCAAATTCTGACTCTACCATCTGAATGTCTCAACAGAAATCGAGACTCATCAGACCAGGCAACATTTTTCCAGTCTTCAACTGTCCAATTTTGGTGAGCTCGTGCAAATTGTAGCCTCTTTTTCCTATTTGTAGTGGAGATGAGTGGTACCCGGTGGGGTCTTCTGCTGTTGTAGCCCATCCGCCTCAAGGTTGTGTGTGTTGTGGCTTCACAAATGCTTTGCTGCATACCTCGGTTGTAACGAGTGGTTATTTCAGTCAAAGTTGCTCTTCTATCAGCTTGAATCAGTCGGCCCATTCTCCTCTGACCTCTAGCATCAACAAGGCATTTTTCGCCCACAGGACTGCCGCATACTGGATGTTTTTCCCTTTTCACACCATTCTTTGTAAACTCTAGAAATGGTTGTGCGTGAAAATCCCAGTAACTGAGCAGATTGTGAAATACTCAGACCGGCCCGTCTGGCACCAACAACCATGCCACGCTCAAAATTGCTTAAATCACCTTTCTTTCCCATTCTGACATTCAGTTTGGAGTTCAGGAGATTGTCTTGACCAGGACCACACCCCTAAATGCATTGAAGCAACTGCCATGTGATTGGTTGATAGATAATTGCATTAATGAGAAATTGAACAGGTGTTCCTAATAATCCTTTAGGTGAGTGTAAATCTTTTCATTAAGGAGCTGCCAATTTGCTACATTTCAAATAATTATTAAACATCAAGCAGAAACTATGCAAAAGCAGCAGCCCTTCCGACACACTCAGTGTCTGAATTCATCCTGATTCAACCAGTCCGTCAGCCCCACCTCCACTGGTTTCCTTCAGCCCCTTGACTTCTCTAACACTATGCTGTGTGGATAAGCCTCGGGTCTTATGGTCTCCAGCTTTAACCAGTCAAAAGCATCCCATGGCACCACCTCCAGCTTCTGTGCCCATCACTCCACTTTGGCCTGTCAACATGTCGGCTTCACCTTGGCTCCTCCCTCCCTCTGCTCCATCAGAGACCATTGCCCTGACGGCTCCACCAGGCTCCCTCGTCCCTCCGGCTTTACCTTGGCCAGACATCCTTACAGGCCTTCAGCTAAACTTCATCTTTACACACCTTCAGCTCCAGTGGGCTTCGCCTTGGTCCTCAGTCACACCAGCTTTGTCTCAGTCCTTTACCGTGGTCTCCAAAGCCATCAGTGTTGTGTGGTCTCATCAGCTAAATGAGTTACAATTTGATCTTTTGAACCTTCTTCATTGTTTTGATGAACAGTGAAGTGAAAAATTAAGTTTGGTGAAAAAAATATTTTTCTCCTGTTGATGTATGTTTTCTCTATTTAAGGATATTGTAACAGTTATTCTGTTATGTGTGTCTTTAGTTTTGTTTTCATAGACTTTTAGTTTGCATTCTTCCTGTTTTCCTTTCTTCAGTTTTACTGCTACTCCTTTGTTGTCATGATAACTAATATGATTTGTCATCACGTTCAGCTGTGCCGTCGTTTATCACCTCATTTGCCTGTGTATTTTATGCTGCCTTCATGTGCTCTCTGAATTATTGTAAATAATACATTTAATAGTACCATCAATAGTACATTTTACTAAATATATTGTAAAGTTTCCTAGGTAAAAATTGCACATGAACATTTCGATAATCATAACTTCAGAAGTGGGAATCAACTAATTTCTGATAGCACATGAAGGCAGCATAAGTTCTTGTGATTTCAGTTCAATTTCTTTTGGAATCTTCATCTTTGTGCGTTTCTATAGAGCGATTGTGGCAAATATAGTATACTAAGTGTTGTGGTAATAAAAATGTTTTGCACCCAAATTACAATTATTTGTTGTTGTTTAGCAAGCATTTAGCTAAACTTAAATAACCACCCTTTACACAAACAATGTTACAGTAGCTAAAAGTCCAATGCCCATAAAGGTACTAAATGGGTAGTAAACATTTTTAAACATTTACATATGATAAATAGTTTAAACTTTAGATTGGGTACTGAAAAAACATGAACAAATAATTAATAAATGATTTGTAAAGCTGTATAGTAGAAGTCTGCATATACACACCACAACAAACAAAGACCAAATGTGTGACCTTTACTGTGGTTATGAGTTAATGAATAATGTGTAAACTTGAAGTGCCTAAAATTACTACTCAAATAATTTGTAAATGTAAAAACATGCATTAGGTAATATATGAATTGAAGTTTAAAGACGTGTTAGCATGCAAATACATTAACAAATAAGATTTTATTCATTGTATAACATCTGTTCAAATGTGTTCAAGAAGTGCATTATCATATAAATTGAAAGTTAAATGACATTTGCATAACAATTTACATTAAATAATAATATATTAATCACTATGTAATGTTTAGTTCATTAGTAAACATTAACAAGCACATTATTATATATGTGAATATTAACTAATGATCCATTAAGCATTATATAATGTTTGTTAATGATTAATTAATGATTATAAATTATTATAAAGTGTTATGTTGGTTCCCTAAATACACTTTTTCCAGAACATGGGAACATTTATTTATTTGTTTACATTTAAAATAATATATTACTACAAAACAATATATATTACACAATACCTAAATATGTATTTTATAAATATATTTCATATATATTATTTTGGGGTAAGCATTCATCATACACACATTATTAGCACATAATTCAAGTTAGTAAGTAAATAACAAAAAGTTTATAGACCTATGACCAGACATTTTATGACAATGTATATAAATATATATATATATATCTGAATGGACAAATGAGAACAGAACATTTGTAAAGTGAGACCATTGGGACATTTACCAATAGCCTCGTTTAAATGGGACTAGAATTTATTAGATGTACAACAGCTACAAGAACTCAACTGAATATATAGAAGCTACATAAAGAAGATAGAAGCTAAATAATTCCTTGTCATCATTTTTTTGTTCTCTTGAACCAAAACCATTATGGAAAGCTCATACTGTGCTTTCATTGTCTGCTTTGGTTTGAGCATGTAATTCTCACGAATTCATTTACTTAATAAGATTTTCTAGGTATGTTTAAATGAAAAAAAAAATTACAGTTACAGTTAATTGAACTGTAAATCCTGTAAATCATTTTAAAATATTTGTCAATTTGGTTGTGCTCAGTCTAAAGCCTGAAAAATCGCGAAGCCAGCCTATACATACATGTATACATAGGCTACACACACACACACACACGTTATATTTCCATACACTTTGAAACAATATATTTCCATTAGCCTACACATCATAAGACACAAACACACTTCAAAAAACAAGTGGTCAACCTCATTTGGTAATTTAACTTAAGTACTTACGTTTAGTGATTCCAAAGAGGATGTCTTCGATTCAGCACGATTTCTCTGGATAAGAATTCCCTACAAGTGACGGAACTGTGAGTGAGTGCTAGTGGCGGAATGTCGGAGCTGTGTGTGACTGCTTAGTGCTCCTGATGAGAGCGCGTGAGATTCATATAGTGCGTGGGAGCCGCGCGCCGTGGTGCGCCTGACAGGTGCTTAATGAGAGGGAGGCACTGTTTTATGATCGAGTGAAGAATTACTCAGCAATTACATCGATTGAGTCCCGTTTAACGTGCGTACAGGACACTACTACTCATAATCATTTTCCTACTACTTTCTTTTCGACTACTAAATAAACACATACAAAATAAATATCAGGGGAAATAACTTTTCGTTTAGAAAATACATTTTACCGTGTATTTGTGGTATAAGACAGGCCCTATATGTGTTGTAGTGATCATTAGGTCCTGTGGAGGATGCTATCCAAGGTCCTCCAGGGTGGTTCAATAGGCTATTAATTCATTTTCAGCCAGGAACCCTTCTGCAATCTGGCTGTTATGTAACCGGTGAAGCTCAGATAGTCAGACCTTCAACAAGCAGAACAGATCCCACTAAATATACACTCAATAAATGATAGGGTTCATGCTTCATGACAGCTAGCAGTGCATATTATAAAAATAAACTCTGGAAGGTCTAGAGCACATGGAGGTAATGCATTCTAATTTATGTGCATATTTACCCAAGAGTGAGATGGAGGGAAGATTGTGTCTTAATAGAGGCAAACGAAACCATTATTGGTCTGGATGTTTTGCTCACATCAAAAGTTTTGCAGCAAATGTTGAAAGAGAAAATGTAGAGCATGGGAGGTCAGAAATGCAGAGAATTGGATTTCTAATAAGGCTGGGACAGAGATTGGGATCTGAACAGGAAGAGTGTCTGTAACAAGGCCAGGGCTTGCTTGAAAGAGCGAGACACAAAAATGAGAGAGTGAAGGATATAAAGCATCACGAACAGGTGGGCTACTGAGGGAGGAGGGATGGGAAGCCTTTGTGATGATGCTCTCGCATGGCTTGTCACTTTCCTCTCATTCTGTCAGTCTTTCCCTGGAGCAGAGATTCGTCATTACAGCTTATCATGGAAATAAAAACCCCATTCATCTGATCCCCATAAAAGCAGAAACTAAAATTCCTCCTGCGGAACACCAGTTTCTGTAGGCTTTGTTTTCAGCAGATGTCATTTACCTGTGGAGAATCAACTGTTTATGTCAGGAAAGTTCAGATTTGCCTCCAGGTTGAATGCAAACATTCCCACATGGATAAATTATTTTTGTTTGCTAGAAAGAATGCCTTTTGAAAGTTGAAACTATATGTTCTTGACCTGAAAAAGAACATTTTCTCATTATTTACTCACCCTTGTGTCATTTGATTCCTGTAAGCTGTTTTTGTTTTGCAGAACACAAAGCCTAAACACTTCTGAAGACCGTTCACACAGTACTTTTCCACACAAAGACGGTTTTCAAACTTCTTGATGCAGAAATATAATCTCCAAAAATATAAAGGAAGCTATACATTTCAATGTAAAAACCCATTTATGGGAAAAAAAGGGAAAATTATGTGTTCCCTTTCAGTCGAATTGGGGATCATTTTCAGAGACCAATCTACTTCAAGTGTATAAAAACGAGCCAATAACGTTGGCATGCGGTCCACACACCGCCCCGCAGCGCGGGTATAAATACGGAAGTGGAATACCACATCCTCGCTTTCAACTTCGGAGCCGAACGGTTTGCTACCAAGCTGTTTTATCTGCGAAGAGTGTTTTGTGTACGAGTTTGGAAGAGGATCGCTCACTTACCGGGTGCTGGTGTGACGGCGCGAGTCAACCTCTCTTTTGTTTTGTTGGTTGGCTGGGCGTTTCCCTCTCTTGCACTTCCGGACCGCTGTGAGCCGCGGCCATCTCCCTGAGTGCTTCAGCACTACTAAAAGAGCAATTTCCCTTCCTAAAAGAGCAGCACAGTTTGACCCTGCGTCTTTTTCAAGATGTCATTCAAACCGTGTGTTTCTGGATGCCGTTGACGGTCATGATCGCTGCCTCACGTGTTTGGGCATTCAGCACGCTGAGGCGGCGTTCTTGAAGGACTCATGTTCTCACTGCGGAAGTGCATCAGGAGCTCACGAAATTGTGAACGGCGCCATACAGCGCCAGAAACCGATCTAGCGACTCCTCCATCCTCACTACCCTCGATGGTGGCGCAGCTAAGGGGTACGTGGCGATTCCCCCAGTCGAGCGGTCCGTGGCAATGCAAAATCACTCCGCGCTCCCTGGGCCGGGCGATGTCCACTTTGGTGGTCCAGGAACGCCACCTGTGGCTGAATCTGGCAGACATGCGCGAGTCCGACAAAGTTCGTTTTTCGGCGACGCCATCGAGAGCTTTGCCCAGCAGTTCTCGGTGGCCCAGAAGCAGACGGAGGCGATTAAAAACATTCTGCCCCGGCGACCAGCTGCTGCCTCCACCCCGTCGCCGGCCGCAGTCCCTCCGCCTGCTCATCGCCGAGGGCATCCCCCTGTGTCTGCCTCCGCCCCAGCCAAGCCCAAGCAGCAGTCTCCACCCGGGAAGCAGGGCGCCGGACACAAAGGGGCCGCCCAACCCGCTCAGGGTCCCGCAAAACCGGCCGGTAAACGGAAGGTTAAGCGGCCCTGAGACGGGCAGCCCAGGGATGATCGGAGCTGCTCGGAGGGAGATGGTGTCCGCACCGTCCTCCCAAGTACAATGGCATCCTCTTCACCTCTGTGCGGAGCAGCGATGCCCACGTCTTGCGGTCCGAGGTCGACGCCCTACTGGCAAAGGGCGCGATCGAGCCGGTTCCTCCAGCCAATATGAAGTCGGGGTTTTACAGCCCCTACTTCATTGTACCCAAAAAAGGGGGTGGGTTACGGCTAATCTTGGACCTGCGTGTCCTGAATCGGGCCCTGCACAAGCTTCCGTTCAGGATGTTAACGCAGAAACGCATTTTCGAATGCATCTGTCCCAGAGATTGGTTTGCAGCGATCGACCTGAAGGACGCGTACTTTCATGTGTCTATCCTCCCTCGACACAGACCGTTCCTACGCTTTGCGTTCGAGGGGAAGGCATATCAGTACAAAGTCTTACCCTTCGGGCTGTCCCTGTCACCTCGCGTCTTTACGAAGGTCGCGGAGGTAGCTATTGTTCCACTCAGAGAACGCGGCGTTCGCATTCTCAACTATCTCGACGACTGGCTCATTCTCGCCCAGTCTCGGGAACAGTTGTGCGAACACAGGGACCTGGTGCTCCGTCACCTCAGCCTGCTGGGGCTTCGGGTCAACCGAGAGAAGAGCAAACTCTGTCCCACACAGAGGATCTCTTATCTCGGCATGGACATTACTCGGTCAGTCAGACTGCGCGCCTCACAGAGGAGCGAGTCCAGTCAGTGTTGAACTGCTTGAATACGTTCAAGAGCAGGACGGCGGTCCCACAGAAATTTTTTCAGAGGCTCCTGGGGCATATGGCATCTGCAGCCATGGTAAAGCCGCTCGGATTGCTTCATATGAGACCGCTTCAGCACTGGCTTCATGGCCGATTCCCGAGATGGGCGTGGCAGAGCGGCAGGTACCGGGTTCCAGTTACCCCGTACTGTCGCCAAACCTTCAACCAGTGGTCGGACCCTTCGTTTCTACGGGCGGGAGTGCCCTTAGAACAGGTGTCCAGGCATGCTGTGGTTTTCACGGATGCCTCTTCCACAGGCTGGGGGGCCACGTACAACGGGCATGCAGTCTTGGGTCTGTGGACGGGGCCCCAGCTGCATTGGCATATAAATTTCCTCGAGTTGCTAGCAGTACGTCTTGCTCTAAGCCGCCTCAAAAAGCCGCTTCAGGGCAAGCACATGCTGGTCCGTACGGACAGCACTGCAGCCAACTCTCACGTCATCCTGAGACCCAGGCCCAGATACGTGCCCAAGGTTCCCACCACTCCCTTCCGGGTCCAGGTGGTGAGCCTGCAAGCGCTGCCTTCGGAGGAGGCAGACCCAGCCCTAGCTTTGTTGTGTCCCATCCGCACTCTTCGCGCTTACGTTGACCGGACTCAAAGCTTTAGGACCTCAGAGCAGCTCTTTGTCTGTTACGGAGGCCAGCAGAAGGGAAAGGCTGTCTCCAAGCAGAGGTTAGCCCACTGGATAGTGGATGCTATCGTCTTGGCTTATCAGTACCAAGACATGCCTTGCCCGTTCGGGCTGCAAGCTCACTCCACTAGGAGTGTAGCCTCCTCCTGGGCGTTGGCTCAAGGCACCTCGCTGACAGATATTTGTAGAGCTGTGGGCTGGGCAACACCAAACACGTTTGCTAGGTTCTATAGCCTCCGTGTAGAGCCGATTTCTTCTCGTGTACTCGCCTCCTGTGGCCGGTAACGTGAAGTACCTACTCTTGTGTCGGCTTGCAACGCCACTCCCGCTGGATACGTGCGTCTATTCTCTCCAGTTGTGTTCCCCAGAAATGGCTAACCCTGTGAGCTCCTCCGTCATCCCTAGGCTAGGCCTGCACCCGTATGCTTGTGGAACTTGTGTGTAGGCTGGGTCCATATGTAGCGGTTCCCTAACGGTAACCCCATATGTGTATTCTCCACGGTACCAGCTACCCTATTCGGCTAGCCCTGTGTCTTTCCCTTGACAGAGCTCGCTCTGTCGTCTCCGGCGGTGTTCTCTCCACCCTGGATCAGGTTGGACCCACCCTGGAGACCACCATATGGCACTCCCCTAACAGGTTAGTCCTTATGAGTTTCCACCTCTCCTCCTAGAGGACGTGGCTCCGCAGCGTCCCGTCTACCTGACGGGCACGCTTTCCCAGCGTTATCCAATAGTCTCGCTGAGTGGGTCTTGCAGAAACAGCTGTGATGGACCCTCCCTGCTTGGTGCCCTGACTTCTGCTCCAACCTAGGAGCAACCAGTGAGCCCAAGCAGGGTGCTGGAAGGGCCAGCCTTCCTGGCGTGTTGATAGGGATCCCCAATTCATCGGTCAGTTCCGACGTACGTCGAACGTGACCGACTGAAAGGGAACGCCTCGGTTACGTATGTAACCCTCGTTCCCTGAAGGAGGGAACGGAGACGTACGTCGGAACTGACCGACGAATTGGGGATCATTTTCAGAGACCAATCTACTTGTATAAAAGTGTATAAAAATGAGCCAATAACGTTGGCATGCGGTCCACACACCGCCCCGCAGCACGGGTATAAATACGGAAGTGAAATACTGCATCCTCGCTTTTCCAACTGAGGAGCCGAAAAAGTGAGTCGGCCCTTCAGCGGAAGCACAGCTCCTGGCAACGGGACGTACGTCTCCGTTCCCTCCTTCAGGGAACGAGGGTTACATACGTAACCGAGAAGTTCCCTTTAAGTCGGTCACGTTCGACGTACGTGTAACCGAGTATGTAACCGAGAGGTTTGCTACGATCAAAATACATTTTTACCTACCCGCTATAAACTGAAAACCTAACCTAAGCTTTTAAGTAATGAATGGAATGATGGAATGACTACACATGTGTTACTACACATACACTCACCTAAAGAATTATTAGGAACACCATACTAATACTGTCTTTGACCCCCTTTCGCCTTCAGAACTGCCTTAATTCTACGTGGCATTGATTCAACAAGGTGCTGAAAGCATTCTTTAGAAATGTTGGCCCATATTGATAGGATAGCATCTTGCAGTTGATGGAGATTTGTGGGATGCACATCCAGGGCACGAAGCTCCCGTTCCACCACATCCCAAAGATGCTCTATTGGGTTGAGATCTGGTGAATGTGGGGGCCATTTTAGTACAGTGAACTCACTGTCATGTTCAAGAAACCAATTTGAAATGATTCGAGCTTTGTGACATAGTGCATTATCCTGCTGGAAGTAGCCATCAGAGGATGGGTACATGGTGGTCATAAAGGGATGGACATGGTCAGAAACAATGCTCAGGTAGGCCGTGGCATTTAAACGATGCCCAATTGGCACTAAGGGGCCTAAAGTGTGCCAAGAAAACATCCCCCACACCATTACACCACCACCACCAGCCTGCACAGTGGTAACAAGGCATGATGGATCCATGTTCTCATTCTGTTTACGCCAAATTCTGACTCTACCATCTGAATGTCTCAATCGAGACTCATCAGACCAGGCAACATTTTTCCAGTCTTCAACTGTCCAATTTTGGTGAGCTCGTGCAAATTGTAGCCTCTTTTTCCTATTTGTAGTGGAGATGAGTGGTACCCGGTGGGGTCTTCTGCTGTTGTAGCCCATCCGCCTCAAGGTTGTGCGTGTTGTGGCTTCACAAATGCTTTGTTGCATACCTCGGTTGTAACGAGTGGTTATTTCAGTCAAAGTTGCTCTTCTATCAGCTTGAATCAGTCGGCCCATTCTCCTCTGACCTCTAGCATCAACAAGGCATTTTCGCCCACAGGACTGCTGCATACTGGATGTTTTTCCCTTTTCACACCATTCTTTGTAAACTCTAGAAATAGTTGTGCGTGAAAATCCCAGTAACTGAGCAGATTGTGAAATACTCAGACCGGCCCGTCTGGCACCAACAACCATGCCACGCTCAAAATTGCTTAAATCACCTTTCTTTCCCATTCTGACATTCAGTTTGGAGTTCAGGAGATTGTCTTGACCAGGACCACACCCCTAAATGCATTGAAGCAACTGCCATGTGATTGGTTGATTAGATATTTGCATTAATGAGAAATTGAACAGGTGTTCTTAATAATCCTTTAGGTGAGTGTATCTCCAAATAATATGTCTTAAGATACATTTTAAATTTAAGCAATGCAATGCAATGATCATTGAGAGATGTACTAATATTTTTTTCATATTTGATACTCACTTTTTGACCAATATTTATGGATGATCAAGTAAACCTAAGATGATTCAGTCCAATAAATGTTCATCTTGAAATATTACTAACAATATAAAAGTAATTCTTATGTTTTGTTTATAAAAAATCTGTAAAGATTTCACAGCAAAAAGACACATACCACAACCTGAAGATGGACATTTTTACAGTGATTATGAACCATCAATCAGACGACAGAAGGTATAGTAGATTGCGCACAACAGGTTAAGCAAAGTTTTGATCATATTGATAATTTAGATGCCTTCGATTTTTTGCATATCAAATATGATACAGGCTTTATAGGGTTAAGCCGACTGAAACACAACTCGGTACAAATACGTTCTACAACCCTGGTGCAATCTGGGCTTAAGTGCCTTTTTCAAGAGGCTTATTTCACAGGTACTTCTATCTTGATCCAAACCTGTGATATTTGCGTCACAGGCCCAGGAGGGCACTTCATACAACATTTATCATCTTGTCAGTATTGAGATGAAATGACAAATAACCTAGACATATCTTAACCATAAGGCGGCATTGTCGGGTAGCACAGCAATGCATCACACTTTTGTTACACCACATGAATCTGAAAATAAATGCTGCAGAAGTAAATGTCCCAAGGAATATATATTTG
Organism: Rhinogobio ventralis; assembly: GCA_039654625.1. Taxonomy (NCBI): domain Eukaryota; kingdom Metazoa; phylum Chordata; class Actinopteri; order Cypriniformes; family Gobionidae; genus Rhinogobio; species Rhinogobio ventralis. The sequence continues at coordinate 26,970,549 of CM077195.1, read as the reverse complement.
TGTGTGTGTGTGTGTCGGGATGCCTCCCTTTTGGTTGACACCGTCTGATCTGTTGATCAGAGATAAAAGTCAGATCTGACATCCATCTCTGCATTTTAACTTTTTTATTTTACTACTTTAACATATTGATGTAATGAGTTCACAGAATTGATTCTTCAGACAGACCGCACTTTGCTCCAAACTTACTCTGCCAGTGTCATCTGTCTCTTTTCATTATTCTTTGTCTTTCTCTCACTCTCAAGTAAACTAAATGTGAACAGTTACCTTGTAGTCCAAGTTCACACAACCCAGACAGAGATCCAGACACCACACCTCCATCTCTTCTCTGAACTTGCTTTCTCTTTCTCTCATACGCACACCAACACATACACAAGACTTCCTTGGGAAACGTTCCCTCGGAGCTGCAAGTGTGATGCTGCGCTTTGATGTTGCTCCTGCGCAGACAGAAAAAAAAACTGCAAGGAAAATGTGAGAGAGAAAAAAGATATCTTGAGCTAACTGAATGGGCATCATACACACTACATTATACACATTCTCTACGCTCTAAAAAAAAGATGGTTCTTTATTGGTTCTTTACAAGCAGTAACAGTTTTATTTAGAACTGTAATGTTCTGAAGAACCCTTTATATAATGAAATGGTTCTTTGTGTTAGAGTTTAGGGTTCTTTATTCCCACCTTTTTTGTTTTTCAAATTTGTAACTGTCAAAGCCACCTCATTAATGATTTTCTGGAGCTCGCTATACAACCACACAGACTTTCAACACACTCTCAACAGGTCAATTATTTTTTTTCTTAAAATGTCTATACATTTTACCTTTAAAAATTGTAACTCTTTTCAGTTAAGAGAACATGTAAGTGTGAGCAGCTCTGTTCAGTTGAGGTAGCTAATAAACAGATATATTGAATTTATGATCCATTATTGTTAGATTTCTTTTAATTATTACTCTATGCCTAAACATACCCACAAAAAAACATTAAAGCTATCCCATGACTTTATATCACTTTTTCCTTTTAATACGTTAAAGCTCACATATTGTCAATTTTTGCTTCATCATAATTGTTTTTACATAATCAAGTGGAAGAGACACACTGTAACTCTATGTGTTTTTTAGATGCGGTCACATACCATAACCTCATCATCTGCAGAGAGAGACTGCCACTCAGAAAACATATTAATATCCACATATTGGAGGTCGTAAAGACTTCATAGAGGACAAGGAACTTAGTCTTCATTACTTCTATATCATGTTCAATGTCAATTGGTATTTATGTATGTATTCAGCTAACAACTGTTGTTAGAGCACTGACATTTTTGCTACAATTTGCCATGTCAATAAAAAATAAAAGTAGTTAATTGACACATCATGCTGTAAAAAAAAAAAAAAAATGTAAAGCCCAAATAGAGGCAACAAGATATTATAATACCAGGCAGATAGAGGACTAAAAAAAAAAACAACATTAATAAATAATTTATCAAAATGATATTAGTAATTCTACTAATATGTAGATACTAATATACCATTAATGAAAATAAACTATTATTTAAAAGGTTATTTGTAACACCATTAAGGTCCTATACAACGCTTTCAAATAGTGGTTAAAGAACCCTAATTTGGTAATATTTAGAACCATTTTTCTTAAGAGTGTATATTATACACATGTTCATAAGTTTAAAAATGGCTGGTACATCTGTCTAAAGGATCTGCCCAATAAAACTAGGTTTTGCTTAGCAAGAACACAAATTAGAGGGAACATTGACCATGAGTGTGTTAAATTCATTTAAATGCAATGAGTAACCAGCATCTGCTACCCCTCTTTGTGCAGGCAGAAGAACATAGATGCTCTGATCACAGCTGTATATTACAATTATTACCATTGTGTGTTTCATAACAACCCATGGAAATACTCATACTTGACACCGACCTACAAGCTTCACACATAAGTGCTAGTTTATGATAGCCTGTATGAACCCATAATCCATGAATCCATAATAAGATGGAACTGTCCATACCATGTGAAGGATAATGATAGGCCTATACAGGCATTTTAGGCATTGTCGCCATCAGGCAATGTTGATGCAAATGGAAACAGGCATGACTGATAGATATTTCATTATTGAATTGCTATTGCCCATTTCCTGTACTGCCACCCAGCAACATTGCCTTTGAGATTGCGGTGTATTGTTACAAAATAGCCATACATAAAAATGACATAGTCAAACCAAAAATTATTCAGACAACTGATATATTTTTTTACTAGTGGGTGCAGGACACTATAGTTAATTTATATAAGTGAGGATAGCAAAATAAACTGTGACATTATACCCCAAAATTCTTCATACAATGGACTACTAGTAAAATTGATAACAATTTGAGATCAAAATGATCAGACACTTTGACCTGACCATGTTTTTTCTTTAATTGCTAATGCGCCCTTTTACACCACAGACTGAACAAAATGAAGCATTGCTTGGTTGACCTCAATTGGTATTATCTGTGTACTTAAATTTAACAGCTGACAGCTGATTGGTTGATTGTAATCCATTACATACCTTTCTATCAAAGTTATCTGACACAATTTATTTCTCTCTAGTATGTCATTTTATTACCATTTTCTAAACTATAGCGAATAAACTGTGATAATGTGGGAAAATGTTGAAGGTGTCTGAATAAATTTTGGTTTGGCTTTATTAACTCATTAATCTTGTTAATACCATATATTCTAATTACAAGACCCTTAAAAGCTGGTTTAAAGCAAATGTGACCGAACAATGAATGAGAGCCTCATTAAAACAGTAATTTGTTTAATATGTTCTCCTAAATAATTTCTTGGGGTATCCAGGCTAGAACGATGCAGCAAAACTGGCTCGAGTAACAGGGTGAGTTTGAGAAATGCATACTGTGTCTATGGATTGTCAGGTTTGACAATGTTATAAAATATATCCCAGACACAAAACATTGGCTGTGCTGTCTGCTGAGTTATTTATGAGATCAAACAAGGATTTCAAGCTCAAGTTGTTGCCAAAAAAGGTATTAGCAGTATATGTTGCTCATATTTCAACGTCTAATAGCTGTTCATTGTTTTAGGGTATGAATTGTACCTACTTAGTCAGTAGGAGTAACGTGCCAAGTTATTGACGTTTTCTTGTTTCAAAAGGGAAATAGCTATTAGCCTACACAAATTACCACAAACTGTCTCGGGAAAAAAAAAGTTAATTAGAAATTCCTAGAAGTTGCATGCAGAACAGCATAAATTGCTTCCTTTCAGAATGTAAATAAATTCAGAGGAACAAAAACACGGTTGCTGTTCTGCATGTCATTTAACCATTATCCCTTCCCATGAATAAGAGGTGACTGCAGTAAGTGAATTATTAGGAGTGTTTTGTTCAACAATAATTACTTTTTTTTCCCACCAGGCTTTATTTCTCCGTGACTTAGTGGCATCACATGTGCACACCCCCTCGCAGCCCTCATTGAAATGCTTGTGATGACATGACCTATTATAACACACTGTTTAACACGGAAGATGTCTGATCCATGTGACCCCCTATGACGCATAATTTAGTGTCTGTCATTTGACAGAAGTTTCAGTTGCTGCAAGATAAATATTATATATATATATATCACACCGATCAGGCATAACATTTTGACTACTGACAGGTGAAGTGAATAACACTGATTATCTCTTCATCACGGCACCTGTTAGTGGGTGGAATATATTAGGCAGCAAGTGAACATTTTGTCCTCAAAGTTGATGTGTTAGAAGCAGGAAAAATTGGGCAAGCGTAAGGATTTGAGCGAGTTTGACAAGGGCCAAATTGTGATGGCTAGACGACTGGGTCAGAGCATCTCCAGAACTGCAGCTCTTGTGGGGTGTTCCTGGTCTGCAGTGGTCAGTATCTATCAAAAGTGGTCCAAGGAAGAAACAGTGGTGAACCGGCAACATGGTGGCAGCCAAGGCTCATTGATGCATGTGAGGAGCGAAGGCTGGCCCGTGTGGTCCGATCAAACAGACGAGCTACTGTAGCTCAAACTACTCAAGAAGTTAATGCTGGTTCTGATAGAAAGGTGTCAGAATACACAGTGCATCGCAGTTTGTTGTGTATGGGGCTGCATAGCCGCAGACCAGTCAGGGTGCCCATGATGACCCTTGTCCACCACCGAAAGAGCCAACAGTGGGCACCCGAGCATCAGAACTGGACCATGGATCAATGGAAGAAGGTGGCCTGGTCTGATGACATTTTTTTTTACATCATGTAGTAACTGAGACAAATCAGACATAATTATTTGTTATATTTAAATAAACAATCAGTGAAATCTGCTGCTAACATCTTGGTTCCAGATACCACAGCACACCTTCAGGGGTCTAGTGGAGTCCATGCCTCGACGGGTCAGGGCAGCAAAAGGGGGACCAACACAATATTAGGAAGGTGGTCATAATGTTATGCCTGATCGGTATACACTCACCTAAAGGATTATTAGGAACACCATACTAATACTGTGTTTGACCCCCTTTCGCCTTCAGAACTGCCTTAATTCTACGTGACATTGATTCAACAAGGTGCTGAAAGCATTCTTTAGAAATGTTGGCCCATATTGATAGGATAGCATCTTGCAGTTGATGGAGATTTGTGGGATGCACATCCAGGGCACGAAGCTCCCGTTCCACCACATCCCAAAGATGCATTTTAGTACAGTGAACTGATTGTCATGTTCAAGAAACCAATTTGAAATGATTCGAGCTTTGTGACTGCGCATTACTGTGCATTATCCTGCTGGAAGTAGCCATCAGAGATTGGGTACATGGTGGTCATAAAGGGATGGACATGGTCAGAAACAATGCTCAGGTAGGCCGTGGCATTTAAACGATGCCCAATTGGCACTAAGGGGCCTAAAGTGTGCCAAGATAACATCCCCCACACCATTACACCACCACCACCAGCCTGCACAGTGGTAACAAGGCATGATGGATCCATGTTCTCATTCTGTTTACGCCAAATTCTGACTCTACCATCTGAATGTCTCAACAGAAATCGAGACTCATCAGACCAGGCAACATTTTTCCAGTCTTCAACTGTCCAATTTTGGTGAGCTCGTGCAAATTGTAGCCTTTTTTTCCTATTTGTAGTGGAGATGAGTGGTACCCGGTGGGGTCTTCTGCTGTTGTAGCCCATCCGCCTCAAGGTTGTGTGTGTTGTGGCTTCACAAATGCTTTGCTGCATACCTCGGTTGTAACGAGTGGTTATTTCAGTCAAAGTTGCTCTTCTATCAGCTTGAATCAGTCGGCCCATTCTCCTCTGACCTCTAGCATCAACAAGGCATTTTCGCCCACAGGACTGCCGCATACTGGATGTTTTTCCCTTTTCACACCATTCTTTGTAAACTCTAGAAATGGTTGTGCGTGAAAATCCCAGTAACTGAGCAGATTGTGAAATACTCAGACCGGCCCGTCTGGCACCAACAACCATGCCACGCTCAAAATTGCTTAAATCACCTTTCTTTCCCATTCTGACATTCAGTTTGGAGTTCAGGAGATTGTCTTGACCAGGACCACACCCCTAAATGCATTGAAGCAACTGCCATGTGATTGGTTGATTAGATAATTGCATTAATGAGAAATTGAACAGGTGTTCCTAATAATCCTTTAGGTGAGTGTATATATATATATATATATATATATATATATATATATATATATATATATATATATATATATATATATATATAAAATATCCAAAACTATTTAAATAAAATGTTTGTAAATGTAATGACTTGCTGGGTAAGCCATTTGAAATTAGTAGAGGTTTATTATTATAGCAGTCAATCATTTTCATAAATTCATGACCCATACAGAATTTCACATTTTCTGCACTGATTTTTGGGGAAAATCTGTGGAATAGACCTTAGTCGGGGTATAGGTGCCATATTGAATTTCACACAGAAGAAAATGAGGCTGTAAGAGATAAACTTATAGTATTTTCAATCGCATGCACTCTATTAAAGTTGTAGATCATATGTAATTTCATATGAAAATCATATGAAAGAGTTTTGGAAAGATGAACAACCGAAGGTACAATCAACTGAACACACTGTATCATCACTCATTTTCATTCCTGTCAAAATGTCATATACCCAGACTCTTTAGATTTAATTATTCTATTGTCATCTTCAGTAAAGAATAAAAACCTGAATCAGGATTATTGACATTGTCAAGAACAACGAACAAAAAATAAAAGCAAATTCAGCATGTAGTGCAGCTTTAAATAGAATAGTTTGTAAATCTCAAAACTAAAGGATTAAAGGATCAAATATAACGTCTACAGAAGCTGTTAAAAATACTTTAGAGATTATGAAATGCCAAAAGGTTAATTTACCACAAAAAGGGACAAATCATATTAATGAATATTTCATGTTTTAAAAAATTTTAACTTTAGGACTATAGATATAAGAAATGTCTTCCCCTTTGGGTCTGTTGACTTATTGAATTCATGAATTTTTAATAGTTTTCAAAATTACCCCATGATTTACTCACCCTCAAGACATCCTAGGTGTATATGATTTTCTTCTTTCTGATGAACACATTCAGAGTTAATAAATATCCTGATGTTTCCAATCCAAGCTTTATAATGGCAGGGAATAGGGCTCATGAGTTTGAAGCTCAAAAAAGTGCATCCATCCATCATTAACGTGCTCCACACGGCTCGAGGGTTAATAAAGGCCTTTTGAAGCAAAGTGATGCGTTTGTGTAAGAAATATCCATATTTAACACGTTATAAAGTACGATATCTAGCTTCTGCCAGAACGCCTTCCGCATTCAACATACGTTGAAAAGCATAACTACCTACCATTGGTCCTCCCCTAATGTTCAAGTCATGGTTACAGGTTCATACTTGGTACAGGTGATGTTGTGTGGAATGCCATGGACATAGTTTTTTTTTTTTGTTGTTGCAAATTTAAGAGGCAATAACAAATCTATGGATGTACACAACAGGGTCATTTTACATGAAAAACTTATCTTGTAAGACATCAGATATACCGTAAGCGCTTTGAACTGCGAGAGCCGTTACACTTTTAAGTTAAATTAAGTTAAGTTAAATACAGAAGACGTTCTGGCGGAAGCTGTGTGGAGTACGTTTATAATGGATGGATGCACTTCTTGAGCTTCAAACTCGTAAGCCCCGTTCGTCATATACACCTAGGATGTCTTAAGGGTGAGTAAATCATTGGGTAATTTTAATTTTAAAGTGAACTAATCTTTTAACTGCAGCTGAAAATATGAATGAAGTTTAGCCAAAATATTTAATAAACAAACATGTAAAGGGCTTTGCGAGTTTCTCTGCAGCCTCAGATTCTGTATTGCCATATTCATGACATAAGATGGACTTTCATCTCTATACTAAACCATCTTCCTGTCATATCCTTCTAGCAATTGATTTTGTATTTGGGATGAAGAACCAACCGCCTTCGGTGTCTGTGTGAATTATATAGATAGAAATAAAAATGTCAACTTTGAAGAAAAGTCAATATCAATTGCTTCTTCCAAACGCATGCCTGCAGAATCATTTCGAGCCTGGGGTCTGACCAGAAGCCATAATTAAACTTCACACCGTTTTCTCTTTTGTCGACATCTCTGTTATTCTGTTTAATCATATTGCAAATGTTAAAATTTTGATTTACCTTTGGACCTTACCTTTGAGTCAGATTCTTCTTCATGGCTAATCTGGCATGACCCGACTTAAATGTAATATTCCAGTATTTGTGAGTAGGAGTGCCAGCATTTGCCTCTGAGTCATGCACACTTGCGTCTCCAGACATTCAAGGATCCAGAAGGATTGCACTATGTGCATCTTGTGTCTCTCTGTGAAATGAAGTGAAAATGTGAGGTTGACACATTTTTCAGTAATCCTCAAAGGACTCCTACACTAATGGCAGTTTCTGGGTTTGAAGTCAGTAAGCTGTTAAATTGATAAAAATGCTTTTGAACAACCATAACCATAAAAGTTATATAAAACGCAGACTCAAGTCTCCCAACTATTATACTTTCTGAAATACAGGATTAAGGTCAGATAAACAGTCTGTTTTTGTTTGTTTGTTTTTCATTCCAAGGAATATAAGACTCTTTAAAGAGGGCAGTCAATTCCAATATTCTGGTGACTTAAAATATCAATTACTGTAATTCTGTTAATAATAGGCTGATTATTAGCATCACAAATAATATTATTAACTTCACCAAATGTATATATTCTAAAAATAAATCTAGATAAAACAAAGTATCTTATGCTCACCAAGACTTCATTTATTTGATCAAATAAGTGACATATTACAGCTTTCTATTTTAATATTTTAAAATGTATTATAGTATACTTTATACTATATAATACATATATAATTATACGTAGTATAATTTATTCCTGTGATGGTGTGATCATTGCTCAAGTCGTCAGTGTCACATGATCCTTCTAATATTCTGATTTGGTGATCAAAAACCATTTCTTATTATCAATGATGAAAACAACTGTACTGCTTAATATTTTTTTTTTTGATGAATAAAAAGTAAAAAAGAACAGCATTTTTAAAAAAAAATATAATCATTTTGTAATATTATAAATGTCTTTACTGTCCCTTTTGACCAATTTGACGCATCGTTGCTGAATAAAAGTAATAATTTATTTCCACAAAAAATATATGTATATATTACTGCACTCAAACGTTTGAAGAGTAGTGCAGCTTTCTTATAAATAGGAAACAATTGTAAATATTTAATCATGTTTTGGCTCTGCCCTCTAGTGGTAAATGGCTATTTAAAAAAATTACTTCCCACTTATCTATAGAAACAATACACAAACAAGCCACATATTATTAAAAATTTTATTTATGGTTAAATATGGTATATAATCCCCTTAAATTTGAACAATGCCTGTCTGTGAACAAATTAAGAAAGAAAAGTCATCACCCATATTTAAAAAAAATCTCACAGTTGATTAAACAAACTATACTAATTAACCTTTCATGCTTACATTATTTACATCCTTACGATATACTGCAGTGCATAACCATCGTCAACCTAAAATCCATTCCTGTGCATAATCAAAGATCAAGCTCAGTATGTCGCCTTCACGTGCGACTCAAAATAACAACCCTTACTTTGGCCACACCCTGATTTAAATCGACAGGTAACAGAAACCTTTCGAGCATCTCTGAAGTCAGAACACACCTATACAACTGTGCGAGAAAACCACACACACGGTCAACCTGAGACCTCAGGCACATGAGAAATCAAGGAGAGCAACTTCTTCAGACATCATAACAGGAGGATAAATAATGTGCTCAACTGGAACACACTTCCTACGATTTGGCATCACCCCTGAAAAGCAGCTAAATAAAACATGAGCACTCAAAATATCCAAGTAAGAACTGAACCTAGAAGACAAACTCAATCATTTCCAATTCATAAACGGAGCGAAGGTGATAACAGGAAACTAAAGATGTGACTCACACAAGTGTTTTGCCATGCACTGGGAGAAGAGCAAGGTAAAGTGAGGACAAGACAAAACATGGCGAGACTAAAGAGACAGCCCTGTCACTTCTTATGTTTACAGAGGTAGAGTTCTCCTGTCAAAATTGTTTACACCAGTGCGATTTTCAGAGTTATTGATCAAAGAGACTGAAGTGTAGATTTCAGGGGAACACAATCACCTTATTCTCGAAGGCATTGTGTATGTATTCATTTGCAACATGTGTATTCAAACTTTTTATTTTATTTTTGTCCTTCTAAAGCCAGATGAAACAGCCGATCCCCTGAAAGAGTCCTAAACAACCTTAATAGTCATCTCTCATTGTCATAAATAAATAATAATATAAAAAAAAAATTGCATTTGCCATTTGTGGCATGGATATCCCAGAGTAGGCAGGTCTGTGACTGTAAGCTATTAGACAGTCCATTTATCAGTATCTGTGTCTATGTATGCATTTGTATTCGGCATGGATGTATTCTAATGCGTGTCCGTGAATCTGAGTGGAGTGTGTTGCCTCCTGTTGCCAGGCAATAATCAGGTGTTTGTGTGCGTGTGTATGAGCACTAGTCCACTCCAAGGGCTTTGAGTTGTCTCTCAATCTCCTCATCTGATATCCCATCTGCTTTGGATGTGGTGGCGCTTGGTTGCTTTCGGCCAGCTGAAGGGGCATGAGCCATCTGCAGGGGAAACAAAAAATCCATTATGGATCAAAATACGATGTGATGGATAGTGCTGCTGCAATCAAAGACTCAATAATCACGACACTTCACATAGGGTACAGAAAAAAAGATACTTAATTCTCTATGGATCTCATTCTCTAAAATAAAATAAGTGTGAACTCTTTCACACACAAGTTATGATTCATAAATAATAAGCTTACACTTAAAGTGCCCCATTATGCTTTTTCGGATTCTACCTTTTCATGTAGTGTGATCAATGGCGGCCAATGTTTCAAGCCTCGCAAAAGAAGAGGTCTTCGCTTGGGCTCGAAAAAGAGCCGCGCCCCCCCACGACACACACACCAGGGTCGGAAATTAATGGGGGCTTGGGGCAAAAATGGCAACAAAATAAATTAACACCGCCAAATCCGATATAAAAATGTGAAAAAAGTACCTTTCCCAAATATCAGCAGATTTGCAAATGTGATATTGATTATAGTTCAATAAACTTACATTTTAGACTTAGAATATTGTTTTGCTCCAATGAAAATAGACCCAAACTAATCCACAGTTGAGCCATTGCACATCAACACAATGATGTTTTGTTACTGAATGAATCAGCGTCTTTGCTGAACGACTCATTCATAAAAAGGCAGGCGCATCCCAATTCGTGTACTTATGCACTACTCTAAGCCGATTTGTAGTATAAATTATTTGTAGTGCGTTCACACAAAAAACTATTCAAAAAGAAAAAGTGCAAATACCCGGACGATGCACAACTGAAAAAACAAAGTGTGGAAGTTCATATACTACATGGTTGTGCGTAATTACATAGTGTATAAGTGCATAGTGTGAAATGTGTCAATTGTATTTGTAGGTGAGGTCTGGAAGAGTTTGTGTTGTTGTCATGTTGAGAAGATGCTTTTTTCAGTGCTGTGAAAGCAAATCCACTTTGCATGCACTTCCAAAAGATGAGGACTCAGGCTTGAATTGAAACAGTCTACTGTTCGTATCACTGTGTATACATGTGCCGAGGAAGCTTTCGGAGCTAAATTTCATATATGGTAAATGGTAATAGGAGTTTTTTTACCACTGTAGTGGTAGACAAATCACAACAGACTGGGCCATCTGACCAATCTGAGCAGAGTAGGCTCTCTGAAAGGATCCTTTATCAAACCGTTTCATACACTCTGAGAAAAGGTGATGCTGCAATGTATATTATGAGAAAATTAAAATGTTTTTTGACCTTGGACGCATGTAAACATATTGTAGGAGACCTCCAAAATGAGTTCTCCTGTAAAATTTGTAAACTCAGTTAGCTTTTCCTGGTTAAATAAAGGTATTGAAAGGTATTCAAATGAGGAACCTTTAAAACCTTTAAAATAGCATAACAGGGACACAAATTTAGTGCTGTCAAAAGTATCGGTTTTCACATTTCTGGAGTTCACATAAGCAGAATTTGTCATAAGATTGGTTAACTTCAATAGTGATAATTGGTAGACTACAGCAAATATGTTTGCTCAAGTCCCCCCCAATAATAATAAATGGCCAAATTGAACATATTATTATGTTCTTAAAATGACAGTAGCCACGAATGATGTCTTTCATTAAAGTTAATCGAAGAACAAAGGTAACAGAGAAAATTACTCACTGCTCTTGTCTAAAGAACTTTTGTAGCTTTAATAAGGAGTAATATATATTTCATTAATAATTTATGCAATATTTATGTTTGATAAATGTATTACATTTCTGTACTTCCTATATTTCCTACCTTTTAGACTGGAAGGACACAGGTATATATGACATTTATTATGGGTTTATGTGAGGATTGTTTTAAGTTCACTTAAATTAAAAGCGGTTACATTTTAAAGCCTAATAAATGTTAAATAATTGATAGCTTTCAATCACACTGTACTGTTGAATGGCTATAATTAACGTTTAAAATTGGGAGGAAAATCTATTTCATAGAGACATCAGTAGCAGTATTAGTATCAGTGACACTGGCCTTCATTCATAAAAAGATGCCATTAAACAAATATTTAAAATATACGGTCTATGTTTTTTTTCTGCATTAATCTGGAGATTAACTGTTAAATTATTACATTATAATATATATTAAACACGTATGTTTTTAATTGCGATTAAATCACAGAAGAAGAAAAAAAAAGTGTGATTAATCTAGTTAATTTTTTTTAATCGATTGACAGCACTAGTTTAAATGGGTTACTTCACAACTATATAGGCTATAACTAGACCTAGAACTTCTTTTACCGTCCTTATTTCTTATTTATTCCTTTAAATCTCTTTTAATCCTTTATTTAATTACTTTGGTCCTTCCCCTAATGTTCAAGTCATGGTTACAGCCTTGGTACAGGTGATGTTGTGTGGAATGCCCTGGACATATGTTTTTTTTTTTTTTTTTTTGCAAATTTAAGAGGCAATAACAAATCTATGGATGTACACAACAGGGTCATTTTACATGAAAAACTTATCTTGAAGAACTTTTACATGAAGAGCACTTACGCAATTATTATCGAATGAAACCCACTGTGATGTGGTAAAATTTTCTACTGGCATTTGTAAATAGTGATTTTATAGTTACATGAACATTAGGACTGCATGATACAAATAAAAAACGTGATGTGTTATAAACTTAAAGCATTATTGGATTATTTATTATTTGATGGCTCCTGTTTTTATTTAGGACCAATATATTCTGTTCTTACTAGTTAAAAGAAAACATATCTCAGATTAAACATTCTGACATTTTGCATAAAGTATTTTCTATAGTTTGCCGTGCTTAGACAGACTGAAGAGGTTTGTTGTATTTGTTCTCTGAATAGCAACTGTGGTCTACAGGTTTTATAACCACTTCTGACAGAGCGTGGTCAAATTTAAACTGAGGTGCTTCCTCGTTTTGACCTTGTTTGAATGCAAAAACATTTGTATATTTAGTTATAGATCACACTGGCATCACTTGGTTGTTGCATATGGCACATATACGCATAATCATATGCCAGTATTTTCTCTACATCTCCACAAAGTCTAGGGATTAATGCATTAAAATCTTATCGCAATGCATAGATTTTTTTTATTCTTCAATACATTATGCAGTCCTAATGGACACAAATGGATTTCAACACTAATGCACAACAGTAATAAGAGTTTATTTAATCTAGTGCCTCAACATTGATTTGACTGATGCCCATATAATCTTATAAGTTCTTACCTTTCCTGAGATCTCAATTCCAATTTCATCCAACACCTGACTCACAATGTCCTGAGATTCTTCCTCATCATCAGAATCATCAAAGATCTCATCTAGAGTGTCGTTCACTGTAAACAGACACAAACACAGAAAAAAGGTCTAAAATAAATCATGCATTACAATCAAATGTTGGTAAACAATATACTTTAGGATTTCTAGAACATTCATTTTCAAAACCCACTTACAAAAACACCCACAATAACAATAAAAAATAAATAAACATTAAAAACACAGCTTACTCATCTCTTCTGTCATGTCCATCTTTGCTGTTTCTTTCTGGAAGTTCTGCAGGGTCTGCATGGTCTTCTTTGGATCCATCTTTTTGTTGACAGCTTGCATTGTCTGTAAGTTGTTTTGAGAGAGGCAGAGATACAAACAACTGAGTCACTCTTTGATTCATGTCCATTTTAAAATGTGCACTTATGCAATTATGCAAATTAAGAATGATGGCTGTATCAACATGCCACTACACTATGCCAGTTATGCATTTATAGACCAAAATATAGGCCCAAATTAGTACAAATAGTAATAAAACCAAAACATGGCTAATAGAGTTAAGTCAAGTCATGCACAACATCAATTTGCAGCCCTAGCTGGAAGCAAATTAGCATTTTTGAGCCATGAATTCCCTTGGTAATTTATAATGTTTTTTTTAAATTAAATTAAGGTTAACATTACTTTACCATCCTTCACATTTGGAAGCAAAGTTGCTTCCAGTAATGTTTACCGCAATCCTTATTTTACTCACAAATTCAAAGCCATAATTCAAAAAACCCATTAGAAATTCCAGAGGGAAGCCATGGCTCTAAAATGCCAGTTCAAAATTACTACAAAATAAACAGCCCTATTTACTTAAATGTGAAGTTAAAGTGGATCTAAACTGCCTAAATTGAATGAAGGTTTAGAACAGATTTTTATAAAAGTTATCCTGAGGATCTTACTTTGGTGGTTGTGGCCATGGCACCAGCCATCTTCATCTGGGAGTTCATAAGCTTGGTTTGTGTGGACATGGAGGTGACCTTAGAGCTGACAGCATATGTACGCGTTTTCTGTTTCCTCACTTGCACAAGCTGCTTGGCTAAAACTTTACAGGCATCTCTGTTGCCTGTTTTAGCCATTTTCTTGATTTCCATCTCCTGTGATGAAAACAAAAAGTAGGAAATAGTTAGGGGTGGATGGCATTATAATAACATTGCAGTTCTCAGTTCCCAGTTAAACTAGAATACTTAGAGGTGACATTATAATAATTAGATAAAGAAGAAGAATAATGTTTATTTGTACAACACCTTTAATACATAAAATGCTGATTTTTTTGGTACATTTGTGCAAGAAGCCAAATAAGAAAAAAAAAAGTCTAATTCTTGCAACAACAACAACAAAAAAAACCCTGTAAAAAGACAATTAAAAACCTGTTAATTGTATTATACAGTGAAAAACAATTTGGTTTAACATCGAATTTTATTCATTTCTACTGTCAAATTTATTTATTCACATTTTGTTTCAAATTGTTATTGTACATTAGGGTGTTTGTGTTTCTTTTTCTGTTATATTTAGTTAATCTTTAATACATTATTTTAGTGCCATACATGTTACCCTGATGGTGTTTTGGTGTGTGTGTGTGTGTGTGTGTGAGAGAACCTGTCTATATATGGGTATTGGCCATATTTTAAGGCCACGACCACTTATTATGAACTCAATTTTACATGTGGCTTTATATTTTGCCACCTGTATTATTATAATGGATATTAGTTGTACTTTTTAAGGTGGTAGTTCAAGTAGATTGGTATTATATCACTTAAAGAGATAGTTCAAGCAAAAATGAAAATTATATATCAATTACTCACCCTTGTGTCGTTCCAAACCTGTAAGACTTTCTTTCATTTTCGGAACACAAATGTTTTTCATTAAATCTGAGAGATTTCTGTCCCTCCGTTGACAGCTACGCAACTGACATTTTGACGCTTCAAAAAGTTCATAAATAGATCGTAAAACTAATCCATATCCAAATTTTCGGAAAAGACTTGATCGCTTTATATGATGAACAGACTGAATTTAGGATTTTATTCACATATAAACATTCATAAACTCACACATCAGTTGTGGTATGCGGAAGCTTGCATGTTCGTTTTGATGTGCGAGAAGCAGCACATTGAGCTTCCTCAAGAACCAATGAGGTTCATTCTTGTGTGTTACACAGCACGTTTGAGCTTCCTCAAGAACCAATGAGGTTCATTCTTGTGTGTTACACAGCACGTTTGAGCTTCCTCAAGAACCAATGAGGTTCGTTCTCATGTGTTACGCAGCACGTTTGAGCGTCCTCAAGAACCAATGAGGTTCGTTCTCATGTGTTACGCAGCACGTTTGAGCTTCCTCAAGAACCAATGAGGTTCATTCTCGTGTTACGCAGCACGTTTGAGCTTCCTCAAGAACCAATGAGGTTCATTCTCGTGTTACGCAGAACGTTTGAGCTTCCTCAAGAACCAATGAGGTTCATTCTAGTGTGTTACGCAGCACGTTTGAGCTTCAGCAAGAACCAATGAGGGTCATTCTCGTGTTGCGCAGCACGTTTGAGCTTCCTCAAGAACCAATGAGGGTCATTCTCGTGTTACGCAGCACATTTGAGCTTCAGCAAGAACCAATGAGGTTCATTCTCGTGTTACGCAGCACGTTTGAGCTTTCTCAAGAACCAATGAGGTTCATTCTCGTGTTACGCAGCACGTTTGAACTTTCTCAAGAACCAATGAGGGTCATTCTCGTGTTACGCAGCACGTTTGAGCTTCCTCAAGAACCAATGAGGTTCATTCTCGTGTTACGCAGCATGTTTGAACTTTCTCAAGAACCAATGAAGTTCATTCTCGTGTTACGCAGCACATTTAAGCTTCGTCAAAAACCAATGAGGTTCATTCTCGTGTTACGCAGAACGTTTGAGCTTCCTCAAGAACCAATGAAGTTAATTCTCATGTTACACAGCACGTTTGAGCTTCCTCAAGAACCAATGAGGTTCATTCTCGTGTTACGCAGCACATTTGAGCTTCGTCAAAAACCAATGAGGTTCATTCTCGTGTTACGCAGAATGTTTGAGCTTCCTCAAGAACCAATGAGGTTCATTCTCGTGTTACGCAGAACGTTTGAGCTTCTTCAAGAACCAATGAGGTTCATTCTTGTGTGTTACACAGCATGTTTGAGTTTTGGCAAGAACCAATGAGGTTCATTCTAGTGTGTTACGCAGCACGTTTGAGCTTCCTCAAAAACCAATGAGGTTCATTCTTGTGTTACACAGCACGTTTGAGCTTCCTCAAAAACCAATGAGGTTCATCCTCGTGTTACACAGCACGCTTGAGCTTCCTCAAGAACCAATGAGGTTCATTCTCGTGTTACACAGCACGTTTGAGCTTCTTCAAGAACCAATGAGGTTCATTCTCGTGTTATGCAGCACGTTTGAGCTTCTTCAAGAACCAATGAGGTTCATTCTCGTGTTACACAGCACATTTGAGCTTCCTCAAGAACCAATGAGGTTCATTCTCGTGTTACGCATGTTTGAGCTTCCTCAAGAGGTTTGTTCTTGAGCTTCTGCTTATGTTTGCTGATAAATGTTTATATGTAAATAAAAGCCTAAATTCAATCTGTTCATTATATAAAGTGATCGAGTCTCTTCAGAAAATTTTGACTGAATCGCTCAACTCATATGGATTAGTTTTACGATCTCTTTATGAACTTTTTGAAGCTGCAACATTTCAGTTGCGTGTTTATGGAGGGACAGAAAGCACTCTGATTTCATTAAAAAGATCTGTGTTGAAGATGAACGAAAGTCTTACGGGTTTATAAAGACATGGGGGTGAGTAATTAAGGACAGAATTTCATTTTTGGGTGAACTAACCCACTAAACTTTGGTTTAGTTATAAGTTCCAAAATATACAGGCACCATTATACCTGAAACACTTTTTTTACTGTGAATTTCAGGCAAAGCAAGCTACTGTGTTTTTTTTTTTTAATGTTAACACTGGTTTTAAAATATAGCCATTGAAGTATGATAAGCAGCTATAAGAAAAGTATCAAATATTCCACCAGCAACTTCTGAAAGATACACCGGCAATGGCACAAACAGCCCTTATCTCAACCTGAAACTAGAATCATGAGCTGTTAGTCATAATCTATTGACACACTCAGGCTCTTTGACATTAATGACGTAACCTCGTGATCTCATACACTTCAGTGCTGAGAAAGGGGAATATTTGGCATCATATTCACGTCACATTGATGGGTGGGGATTCTCACCAGTTGTTTTTCCTGTCTTTCCAGTGCTGTCCGGTCTCTTGTAATCTGTCTCTGCGTTCCCCGCAGCTCTTTGTTCTGTTCTTTAATAACATCTGTAGTATGATAGGAGATATAGTTATCGATTACCATTTAAATTATTAATGTTGACATTTCTGAGACAGTTATAACAAATACATATTTATAGGTAGCCAACTACTTTCATAAGTCATTTTAGAACCCTTAACGATACAGTAGTGGCCCAGTGATTTCATAAACTATTAGTTTTGATTTAAAAGACCATATCTAACCCGATACTGTAATAGTTCTTAGACTCAGGTCAGATCAATAGAATTCAAAATGGTTTCGGTGGCAGCTTCCACAAACATATTTTAGAATAAAAGACACTTCTGTGTTAGATAGCACTGTAAACATGCCCCAAAAGACCCCAAACCAGATTAAATGCATTAAACAAATGGACACTCAGTAACGAAACCAGCCGATGATTGACGTGAGAGTGTTGCTGGGCGGCTTTGACAAACAAACAAGCCCTTAGAGCAGCAGCAAAAAACTTACCATCTACCGTCTTTTTCTTGAATAACGATGCCATAACTGCAACAAACTCAGTCGACCACGAAACTAACAGAAAAGTAACTATTTCGCAAAGACTATTATCAAGTGAGAGTAACCAATCAAAATATCATGACTATTTCCTGGTTCTTGGCAAGTAGGCGGAAAACTTCGCTCTTCTGCAGAGAATATTTAATTTTGATTGGTCAACATTCCGTGACGTTACATTCAAGTCATCCAATCGTAAACTCATCTTGGAAAGCACCGCCCACAGTTCTGTGCTGCAAAAACAAAGGTCTCCTTTGTCGGTCTTTATGGGTCTCATAAGCAAAATACGGGTTGGATTTTTTCCCCTTTTAATACAGGGTAGGCCAGCGGTTTTCAGACTGGGGTGCTGGGGGTCCGTGGAAATGTTTTGAAGAAAACGGTGTAAAAAAAAAAAAAATAGATAAATGAAAATACGATTAAAATAATAAATTAACAAATAACTTAAAAGAACGAAAAGTTCGATTAAAATAAATCAATACATAGATTTATTAAAAATATATTAAATAGTACAATTGTGTATGCATTAATTAATAAAAAAAATAAAGATTATATTAAAATAAATAATAAAAATGGAGTAACATACGTAAATAAGAAATTAGATTATAATAAAGAAAAAATAAATATGATTAAATAATAAATAAATAACAGTACCGTGTTATAATAATGAAGCTTGATAGAAACTAAATATTTTCCAAATAATATTTTACGCATATTCATAATATTAATAATATTATATTATTCTACATGAAAATATAAAGCTGCCGTTTGAATTGAGTTCCTCGCATGAGGATGATGGTTCGTGGCATCTAAAAGACTAAAAACCCCTTCTAGGACATTTGAACAGATGTATTCATATTTATTACGACAAAGATCAGCCAATCGTGGCGCAAGGGTTTGGCGCATGCGCAGCCATCAGAGCGCTAGGATTTGACGCATGCTCGTGTGAATCCGAATCTCTTCGTTAGCTGTTCGTATATCTTCGGTCACTGTTCGGTATGTTCCGCCTACAACTCGGATGCTGTCGATCGTGAATTAGGGCTGTATTTCGTCCCCCTCGATCTCTCTGTGTTGTTGTCCTCGGTGACGCGACGGAGGTGTAGCCTGACGCGGTCTCTTACGTGTCGGACTAAATAAAAGTGGAGCTCCGGAGGCCTGGGAGTGACGAGGCGAGTCTGTGTCGGGTAAGAAGAGACGCATTCGTGGGGGAAAGAGATAATGCACTTGCTGTTTTAATGGACATGTCGCAATGCTCGATCCGTGTGTAACAAAGAGATCATGGCGGCGGTGGGCATGTTTCTCAATAGCTCAGACTTGCTTGCAGACAATGAGTCAGTCAGGCAGTCGAAGGAGGAAAGCGCGACGGTTCTACGAAGTACGAGTTTATGGCAAGGATAAGAGATGCATAGTGGTATGAATGCGCTCGTCCATGGCACATTTTGATGGAAATACAGCACATGAAATTATTTTTTTCTTGACTCCAGCATTGGTTTATCGAGCAGTCGAAGCTTTCCATGTTACATTAAAGATCTTTACTGCATTCTCGCCCATGCAAAGGTCTTTCTGTACCACAAAACCAGTATCTTCTGTAATAAATTGTGGATTGAATTGGTAAATAAAATGAAGAGAAAATGTATTCATCTTGAGTATTATTTTCTTCAAATTACACCATAAAACAGTTATGTGTTGCATACTTTCCTCATTCAGCCTGGAACACTAATTTTTCAAGTCGAAACACGCCTAAAAATGCAAGCACTTATATTTATTGTATTATTTTACTTTTAATACCCATGAAATAGCACACGTATAATCCCCCCTCCCCCTTTTGCTATATTCATAAATCCTTAAAACTAAAGCGCAAATTTGACTGACAGCTGTATACGGAAGTAAAAAAAAGGCGGCAAATGAAGTCAACTTGGTTTGTTGAGCACGATGATTCTCGGTTTTAACATTATTACTCATTACAAAATATCCATAGGGTCCTTCAAAATGTATTTAATTAATGAAAATTATACATATTCTCATTCATGTGTTAACTTGGGGGCTAAATTTGTTTCTATGCATATTATAAACTATTTTTCACGTTATTTATGTAGTGTCATACATTATTTTTGTCATCTGAAACTGAATTTAGACTATATAAATGCAAATATTTCACCCCTGTAAGAATGTCAAAAAATTATTTTATATAACATATTGCAGTGTTATATATTATACATTATTCATTTAATAATTTATTACATTTAATGGCTATAAATATGTCAATATTTTATAAGAACACTTCAGACTACACAAATTAATACTCAAAATTAAACGAACCCAGAGTCTGTGAGTGATTTCAGATACATTTACATCAATAAAACGTCCCCTTTTCATGGGACTTTGATGACCTGTATATTCGTAGTATATTGTATATTCATAATATCCTGTATATTTGCCAAAATAAAATATTTTGAATTACAACTCCAGGCTATC
This sequence comes from Rhinogobio ventralis, assembly GCA_039654625.1. Taxonomy (NCBI): domain Eukaryota; kingdom Metazoa; phylum Chordata; class Actinopteri; order Cypriniformes; family Gobionidae; genus Rhinogobio; species Rhinogobio ventralis. Next base: position 26,949,767 of record CM077195.1, on the reverse strand, counting down.
TAAATGACCATGGAGGCAGGAGCAGATGTCCAGCAGGGCGGCGACACTGCAATCTCAGAGTCAGACACTCAGCAGATTGCCACTTTGGCACAGGTGAGTTTCTAGTATTGCATGTTTTCGAGGCTCTTGGAAACACATTTGCTGATTGTAATAGAACAGATAGAGTAAGTGTGCTTGTAGATGTGGGTTGATTTTTTTTAATTCAATCCAGCTCTAGCTTAGATTATTCTCTCTCTGTGTCTTACCCTGTTGCACCTCCCTGACACAGGTTTCCATGGCTGCAGCACAGGCATCAGGTACTGCGCCCACAGTGACCTTAGTTCAGCTGCCCAATGGGCAAACAGTGCAAGTTCACGGGGTCATCCAGGCAGCCCAGCCCTCAGTCATACAATCCCCACAGGTGCAAACTGTACAAGTAAGTCTGATGTGATGGTTCATTTAAGAGAGAATTGTAAAACATCTCATTACATAATTCTGTGAGAGCCAGAGGTCGCAAATATTTTCTGCCATTGAATTATTTTACAGGGCTCCAGACTAACATTTGAGAGCAGTGGTACCGTGCCACTAAGTTCTACAGATGGTGGCGCCAGCACCTGATTTGGTGGCGCTGGAGGAAAATGTATCATTAAGTTTTATTTAATAATTTAACCATAAAATTACTATTGTTTTGTTAATAAGTGCAGTTACTAATAATATTACATGTTTTTTTATTGGAAAAATGAACAGTTAAGCACTGAGCTTGAATTGTATGCAAATAAAATTAACTTTTAGTAATGACGGTAATCTAAATCTAATAATGCAAAAATCTAATATTTATAGGGAACATGTAAATATTCTACTCTTATTAAATATATATTATGTCAATTTACATAAATTCCCATGATCGATCGTCGTTTAAATTAATGATCGATTTATCGTTAGCCTTAATACTGCAATATGCGTCTACATCAGTGGCTTATAGCCGACAGCATGACAGGGTGTGCAAATGCTGCTTAAAACACCATGTTCCTCCCCAAATGAATGAGAAGGGTTTTTAGTCTAAATAAAGGGCTAGTAGGATTGTAAAATGAGTCAATGCGATTGATCATTTAATTCAATTACTTATTTAATAATCAAATATAACCTCTAATACAACGCATCACCAACGCCGCCTCATATCTGTTATTCAGAATGAACGCGCTCTTCCTGAAACAAAATACGCTGAACATGGCAACTAAACCCAATTAATTCACAATGATTTATTCAAATAGTGTTCTCATTAATGTTATGTAATATGACAGTCCCAATCATAGTTATTATTAGTCATGCATTGCTGTTTGAGCTGTGCGCGCTGGATGAACACCGGTACACTTAAGTTCTTTGCTAGCACGATATTTAGCTCGAAGAAATGCATCCTATATGAGATTAATCAGATATATACAAAATAAACATAATATTACAAATTATATCTGCACAAAATGATGCAAATGCACAAGTGAACCTGAATTAAGCTATTCAGAATGCACGACTCATGTTGTGCACGCGCTCTTCCTGGAGCAACGCGATGAAACGGCAAACTAAACCCAAATAATTCACAATGTTTTATTACAATAGTGTTCTCATTATAATGTTATGTAATATGACAGTCCCAATCACAGTCATTATTAGCTGTGCAGTGCTGTTTGAGTTGCGCACTGAAGCTGATCACCGGCATGCTTTACTACCATGTTAATTCTTAACCAAATGTATCCTATGAGATAAATCAGATATAGACAGGCCCACACAAAATAAACACAACATTACAACTTACATTTGCACAAAACAAAAGGCTGCAAATGCACACGCACACTTATAGTCATGATGAAGGTGTAACTCCAGCTGTAAAATGGTCCCAAACATAACTCTGGCGTGCTCGCTTAATTTTTCCTCGTCTGCTTACATGTTTCGCGGTTGAGCAGCACGCACGCGCATGACCCTGCTTAATCGATGATCGATAAGTTTTATTGATTAAATGTATTATCGACAATTAATCGATCATCGATTAATCGTCAACATCCCTAATATATATATATTTGTCAAATGACTTGGGCAATTATTTTAGGAAGGTGATGTTATATTAAGGAGTATGGAAGCCCGTTTCCGCCACTAAATAAAAAAATCAGAATTCTGAGATAAAAAGTCGCAATTACTCTTTTTATTTTTTTTATTTAGTGGCGGAAATGGGCTTCCATAAAGGAGTAGAAATGTCTAATAAGTCAAATAAGTGCTCCTCTGCTGCCATCTACTGTTTATAGTGGTAACACCTTTAAAGTTTTAGTTTTACAAATCATCACATTAAAAATAATATTAAAATTGGATAATATTTAGAGCTTTTAAGTGCTGAAAAATGTGTGAAGCACTTAAAAGCCCTTAAAAGTGCTTGAATTTTACTCTCAAAAAGTTGTACGAACCCTGAGACTTGCTTAAATCCATGGTGATTTTTTAAATTTTATTTTGTGAACTGAAACCCCTGAATGTTTCAATGTTTCTCCTGGTTTTCATGTCAACGCTGTTTGATCTGATATCTGTGGTTTATAACCAAGAGTTCTGCGCCGGACACTTCCACTAGATCTCGCAGTAGCAATGTGAATTCAAGCGCTTTCTCACTGGATCTCTCAGCTTACGCTGTCTATTATTGCTCCGAGCTGATAAACGGTCCTCTCAGCGCAGATAAAACAAGCAGTATTTTGACACTTGAATGTATTGTATTGCTTATCGTTACGACAGGAGGCAGTGACAAGTTTGGCATTGAATCTTTTATTTAAAAGATTTATTCACAAACGCTGAATCATCCAATAACGAAACAAGTCATGATGAATGAGACTAGGGGTGTGCGATATGATGATTTTTGATCGTGGTCTGCTTTTGAAGAAATACCGTAGTATCGCGCTACAGCGCACATTCTATCAGTTGCAGTTCTGGTGCCTCCGTCCCAACACTGTACATGCGACAAACATTCACATCACGTTAACGCAGCGGTAGTTCACGGGACACTGCACTTATTCACAATCACAAAAGTTCATTATTTGCAGGTGCTTTAAATCCTTGCCTGGTAAACTTTTCATTTGCGCATAGTCATTTCACCCAAAAATTTAAATTGACAATTTACTCACTTCATTTTTGGGTGTACTGCCCCTTAATAATAAAACAACAAAACACTAAGAGAAAAACACTCTCTGCTCTTGACTGAGAACTTTAATAAAAATCAATGTATAATTTATACAGTGAAATGTATATTGTGTTTTATATTTATAATAGTTCATTTCATTTCTTACTTACACATGTAGCTGAACATATAATGCACTGTTTATTTAATTTGTATATTATGTTCTGTATATGTAATGTGTATCTTTGTTCTTATTTTTTAATAACAAAGATAAAATAATGACAAAGATTTTAATCTTCGCCCACTTTGGCCTAAATGTCTGCCATTCTTTTTATTATATATTTTGTTACCTTGTAAGGCTTTGTTTCTAAAATAGGAAAATTCGTTTGGTTGTACTGCTCATTGGGTACTACTGTTCGGTTGTACTGTCACTTGCAAAATAGTAAAACAAACATGAAAAAGAATCGTGAATCGTAAAATTGTGAATCGTGATTTTTCCCTAAAAAAATGTATATGATATTTTTGCCATATTGCCCACCCTTAAATGAGACATTGACTATTCATATTACATTCAAATTATTATATTTTCTTTCAAATTAATAATATTTATTAATATAATATTAAATAGATTAAAGCAATGACCATTTTTGTCAGAACCTCTAGTTTGCATGTTATTTTGTTTAGTTGTCTGATGTTTTTGTTGTTGTTGTTCAGAATCGTGGGAAAATCGCAATCTCCATTTTACACCAAAATAATTGTGATTTTCAATTTATCCAGAATCATGCAGCTCTATTGCGTGGGTAAAAATTGGTTTGGGTGGGTGGACTAAACACAATCAAGAGCTATAGCAGCCAGATGTAATGATTCATAAGTGACAGGTTTTTAGCGCAATAAGAGATCATATTTTAAATATTTTGTGCACACTGGTCTGACTAGGACATCTACAACTTTTAAACCGTCCAGACTGCATTCTGGTATACTCCCCAACAGCTGCTGAACGAGGTTTGAATCAACGATTAATCAGTTTTTTACTGTGCAAAGTTCTGCGTTATGTTCTACAGTGTGTACTTTAAGAAAGACGTGTATTTCTGTTTAAAGTTAAAAGCGCAACACAAAAGTAAGTGCATAACATCTGTTAATTTGTTGACTTTGTTTGACATACTTTGGGTAGAAACATTTTTGTCAATTTTCTTTTACTGTATTTGCCATGTTTTGATCTGTAAAACTGCCACAAGAAGTCGTATGTTTGAGGCAAATACGCAAAATTTTATGACAGTTGCCTCTGCATTCGTCTCCCTTGATGCTTTTGATTGCCCACAGGCGAGCATCTAGTGTAACCTTTCTGTTATCTGTAAATTTCAGCAATGTTTTTGTGTGAGGTCAAAATACCCTCAGACATCACCGATTAGGTAAAAATATGTACAGGGATTTTGAAAAACTCTGTAACACAAGATGTGCATGTTTATGAATTCTTCTAATAAGTACAATTAGCATATTTTTCAGAGATGTCAAAGTTGGTTTGGGGTCAATTTGACCCCAGACATTACAGGAGGGTTAAGTCAGTCGATGCGGACCCGGAGGAAGATTAAAGTTAAGGCAGATACAGAGTGTTGATTGAGTTTAGTTCAGAATCGGAATTGGATTTTTTAATATATTGCGTTGTTCATATTTGCCTGTTCATATTTGCATAGCTTGTGTTGTAGTGGCCTCCACAGTCACTGCAGGGTAAAAAAAATCAGCTTTGTGTGGTTTTGAAAATGAGAAGTGACGAAAGTCTCTGTTCATCTGTTCTCTTCCTAAACAAAAAAAATGCATAATCAAGCCCTTATGCTCGTATTGTAAGTTCATGATTAGAAATGAAAGTGTAAATGAAAACAAGATATAATTTTTTTTTTTTTTTTAATTGTAATGAAAATTAAAATGACGGGTAATAATAGATTATTACAGACATTTCAGGACCTTGTCCGTCAGAATGATGGACAATGAGAAAGTCTAACGCGACCTCTGGTGTGAGCTGTCCCTGCAGACTCCATATTTTATGCAGGTAGCACATAGGGTTAAATAACCATACTTCAATATTTATACCCTGTTGTTTGTAAATCTAGAAGACTTGATAGTTTAATAGTAACTTTTGTAGGGGATGAAGGGGCTTCAGTATTTATGGGTTCCTGTTTTGTCTTGTAGATTTCTACCATTGCTGAGAGTGATGATTCTCAGGAGTCAGTGGACAGTGTTTCAGATTCCCAGAAAAGGAGAGAAATCCTCTCTAGACGGCCATCATACAGGTACTTGAATGATTTTGTAGACATCCACAACATACCAATGATCCAATCAGTTCTCGATGGACAAAACCAAGTCCCTCCCTAAATGTTTTCTTGTTTGAGAAGCCGTTTCATTCTGATATATACGTCACATATATATACGTCCATTTCATCCTGGCTTTAACTTTTGCAAGTGAAAAGTTACAAAAGTATTGTAATTTTGTTATAAAAATTATTATATACTTATTATTAAAAAGTAATTTACATTTATTTTATGGTGCAGCTATATTACAATAGACATGTATTACTGTCTTAGGCAGGGCTTGACATAAAATGTTTTCCTCACCAGCCCCTGTGGCTAATAGCCACTCTGCATTTTCACTGGCCACAATTTTGTTGTTGGGGAAATTACATTTAATTAGGGGTGTGACGATACACTTAGCTCACAAGATAAACGATATTGGATTCACAAGAACAAGGCGATATGTTTACACTGTTTTTAAGATATCTTCAATAATGAAATATGACTGGAAAAATTGTCTTTTATTCGCCTGAAAGTCAATGCAGGTGCATTTTGAAATGTTTTAATCTAGGGCTGGAACGAATGATTCTTTTGATAATTGAGTAATCAGTCGATTTATTTTGATAATTAATCAAGTAATCAGATAATATTTTTTTTGTGGTAATAAAATTAGACCTAATTGAACAATAGCCTTAAAATGACTTAAAATGCACATATAAAAACAATGAGGCAATAATATTTTTTTCAAGTAACATATCAAAAGCAAGTAATCATTTGGTTTTATTGAACGAATGATTTTAAAAATGCATAATGCATAATGTGCATAATGTAATATACATAATATAAACATAATCAACATATGTACATGTATTATTACAAATGCCTGCAGAGGGCACCAACAGCCTGGGGATTGTTTAATTCAAATGTCCACTTAATCTTTAATATTTGGCCACTTCTTTACGATAGAAATACAGCCACTGTCATTTCTTGAACAAGAACATGTGGACATCAAAACATGCAAACTCAGACCAAGGGTTTAAACTTTTACTTTGAAATCGTGATGAACAACAATTTGCACATTTAGAAACATTGATGTATTTTCCTGTATTGGCGTAGGTTTATAAATTATTTAAGTTACAAACCTGGTGCAATGGAGCATGTTGCATTCCCTGATGAATGTTATAGGCAACCCAAACAAACAGCAAATGCAGAGAATTTGTGTGGATCAGCATTTACTGTGAGCTCTGAGACGCTGAAAGAAACGCGTAACCTGCGAGCATGTAAATAAAGTGTTGCTTTTCACTCTGAAACCTGCAGCGCATATATTTATTTAACTGAATATAAAATTCAAGCATAATTTGATATTTTGAAATGCAGAAAGATCCTGAACGACCTTTCATCTGATGCTCCAGCGGTCCCACGGATAGAAGAAGAGAAATCAGAGGAAGATTCCACTCCAGCCATAACAACCGTTACCATGCCAACACCTATCTACCAGACAAGTAGTGGGCAGTACAGTAAGTAATTTGCTTCTCTAGTACAAATACACTACTACTACAATTTTCCAACTTTTAAAATAGTAACTTGACACTGTTTGAGTCTGCTAAACCTGCTAAGGTTGTCAATATTTCAGATAACTTCTTGAATATACTGGTTGCATTTAAATCAACCTCATGCCATCTGTTTTCGCTCAGTTGCTATTACTCAGGGTGGAGCGATCCAGCTAGCCAACAACGGAACAGATGGAGTTCAAGGGCTACAAACCCTGACCATGACGAACGCAGCAGGCGCTCAGCCAGGCACCACCATCCTGCAATATGCACAGACCAGCGACGGACAGCAGATACTGGTGCCCAGCAATCAAGTGGTTGTGCAAGGTGAGACTTCGTAAAAATAGAAGACATTTTAGTTTTTAGAAAGTATGTTTCAGTTTTCTGAAAAGATTAAAGATTAGTTTCGTTGGCATACATTTGATGCATGTCTCATAATGTAAAAAAATGTAAATGTCTGGGAGAAAGACGAGCAGACATGGATGAATCTTAAAAAGCATAATGATGCGAAAGAGGTCAGTTCAGTCTGTTTTTTTGTGCGCGCACAGAAAGCTGCCTTTCAGATGCCAGAGAATGAGTACTGAGAGCTCTCTTTCAAATCTTTTCGCAATTGAACAGACCAATACACACAAAATTATGTCAAAATGTCCGTTTTGGCGAATATTCATGTAAACAAAGTTGATTATGTCTTAAGTGAATGTGAACATTTGGGAGAATATCGGCTGTGTATCAGTATATTGGATCCGTGCATTCGGCCTTAAAGTGACAGCAGCTTTGTAAAGAGCTTTGCAACTTTTCAACAAGTATTGAAATGAGTTTAAGGTAGTCTTATGCTAGCATGTTGGATGGAGCTTCACTGACTGGTTTAAACCACCATGATGGCACAGCGTGTGCATTCATACAACAGTGCAACAATAATAAAATAATGCATTGACAGAAAAAAGGAAATTGACTTTTGATACTTAAGTACTTTTAAAAACAAGTACTGCTGTTCTTTTACTTAAGTAAAAATCTGTTTTTACAACTTTCACTTGTAACGGAGTAATATTGACCAATAGTTCTTTTACTTTTACTTGTACTTTGTCCACCTCTGGTTAAAACCGGCACCAAATTGAAGCCGGTCACTGAATGACACCTTTTCAAACTCAGACAGTTTATAACAAACTGGCTGCATGTTTTCTTTTCAGCTTTTCTGAGCTGGCAGACACAGCAGAAACGAAATGCAAAAAAAGCTAGAAGTGTCAATCCGATGTCACCGTTTAAGCAAGTACATACAACCTTGAATAAAACAAGCAACAGATAGAGAGATAAGAGTAAGTGTGCTGCTCTAGTTTATCAGTTGTAGGTTATAGCTTGGCTATAGGCTTAATCTATGTCCAGGAGCTGGCAACAAATGCAGGGGTTAAAGCAAAAAAAAATCCTGCGCCTGCGCCTTTTCTGGGGGGTGGACAATTACGGTTATTTGGCAAACAAAAGAAAAAACAACAGTATTTGAAAATGATTTTCCTTTAAACGAGCTGATGTATCTGCCAGGGGCGGAGCCAGACATTGTAAATATTCGGGGCTTAGCCCAAATCTAGTTTGTCCAATGACATTTTAATTTGGCTTTAACAGCTTTACTGACTTAAAAGGAACGTTGTTTTACTAGGCTGGAGTAAAGTTCATAAAATGACCAGTTTTTCCCACAGGATTTTGTAAAGCTATGTTGGGTGGACATCTGTCCCTGTAGGGCGGTTCAGGGAATTTTGTACAGTTTAAGGTTAAATGCATCAATCTGGTGCACTTTGAGAGCTCAAAATTAAGAGCTTTAACCCATGTACAGTGTGCAAATTGATCAAAGAAAAAGCATTGACTTGTACCTGGACATTTAAAGAGGGAGATCTCAAAGATCTTTTTAGGTGTGATATAAATCTCAGTCTACATTACATTGACACTGGTGTTTTAAGATGCCAAACAATTATTACAATAATATAATAATTTATATAATTATTCCTATGACAGTAATATCCATATATTGTATAAAAATAAAAATAAATGCACTGTAAAATAAAAGAGAGAATTAATATTTCATAAGTATATTTTACTTTACACTACAGTATAGGGAAATTGCAATACTTTCATCCTAATTTCTTCACTTGCAAGAGTGCAAAGTGTGCGCAGCACAAACGGACTCCCTTAATTAAATCACTGTCATTTGTTGTTTTATGAAGGCATAAACACAGAATACAACGTTAGAGACCTTTTATGTTGGGCTATGTTTTACATTTTCAGTTCGTTATGAAACAGTGGCGGCACAGGGTCATTTAATAGGAAACACCGAATGAATCTTGTTGTGTGTTGGAGAGCGCAAAAAAATGTTGATGACAAACAAAACGAAACAAATCCCAGGAAAATGGATCAAAACAGGGCAAATACATTAAAGAAAATGAGCAAATATGACTAAAATGCCCAGATGGAAACTGTCAAAACGGCAATCAATAAATGAATTGACTTAACCCTCAGAAAAGCATAATTTTCAATGTCAACAGTAAAAATAAGCCAATTTAAGTGCAAAAAGTACCAATATAAGAGATTGGAAAAAACAACGTAATTAGAAGGCTTTTACACACGTTAATGCACACACCACTGCCAAAATGTGTCATTCATTGATACTGTACGATAATCCGGCAACAAAAAAATAACAACAATGCGCTTACCTTTGTGTTGCGCTTTGACAGAACTATAGTAACGTTACGTCGTGAAGTACATAGAACACAACACACTTAGCAGTCAAAACTGATTAATCGTTGATTCAAACCTCTTTCAGCAGCTGTCATGGATGAGTAGAGCGCGGTCTGGATGGTTTAAAATTTTCAGATGTCCTGATCAGTGTTCACATGACGATGGACAGGAGTCATAGTCATATTCGATTTCAATTCAAGCCATTCAACTGTGCTCTCAGAGTCTTCGAGTCAACATCTCCCACCACAGGTGTAATCCAAGTTGGATCACTCTCCCACTCTTTACTGTAGATGCAACTTACTGTTTTTATGCCACTTTAGCATAGCGATCACTTGAATATACAGCTACAGCTGTCGCGCTAAAAACCCGTCAGTCATGAATGAGCTTGTCTGCGTTTGGCTGGAAGTGCGTGCTCGTCAACATCAATGCCAGCTGACTCTGCGTGTTCCTCTCAAACCGTTGGTAGGCGAACTCATGAACTCGAACATGATATCAGCATGTTTTTTTGTTTGTTGTTTTTTTAATGTTTTTTTTTCCCACAGCCAAACTCAGCACGCCGGAGATCCGGCACGGTGCCAGAACTCTTTAAGCCCTGCACATGGCATCTAAACATCTCCTTGTCAAACCATCATCTGTGCTACTTGTGTTTTTCAGCGGCCTCAGGAGACGTTCAGGCATATCAGATCCGCACCGCAGCTGCTAGCACCATTGCTCCAGGTGTGGTCATGGCCTCGTCTCCTGCACTGCCCAGCCAGGGAGGAGCTGAGGAGGTCACTCGCAAGCGGGAGGTTCGGCTAATGAAAAACAGGTACGATTAAAAACGTCTCTGCACGAGTAATTGCACATGCTCATTTTGGTCTGATACCAGTAACTGGGTTTCCATCCAAACGTAAAGTGAATCTTTTCAACGTTTGCAAAAAAAAAGAAAACAAACAAATGCAAATTAGGTGCGTTTCCATCAAGTTGTTTGAGTGGATGATGGTGGTATTGGTAACCTAGTAACCAACAGTAAATAAAACGCCATCAGCGTAAACAGTTGATTAGTCACATGGGTTTAATGTTTGCTGTCAGAATTTTTTCAGCAAATGCATTTCTATCTCCCATTATTTGCATGAACTCTTTTTCGCACAAGTCAAAAACCACCTCAAGCAAGCGTAAAAACCTTTTTGCGAATTAAGGGATTTTTTCTCTTTCTAAATTTGGTGTTTCCATCACTCGTTTCTGATGCACTACTTCAAATTGCACATAAAAACAGGGCAATGGAAACATAGCAAGTAATAAGTGTGTGTTTTCCATATGTATATGGATTATATGGATTTCTGTATTGTCCTACCTGAAATATGACCCATGTGAAATGCGTAAATTCAAGGGAAAAAAGTTGTCCTAGGAATATCCTATTCCTATTCAATTATTTATTATTTTTATTTTACAGTACAATAATATTGTTGAATTATTAATATATTTCTTTATTGGTTTGTTTAATTGTCTATAATTTAAATAATAATGAAATAAAAATTATTTTGAATTATAATGATTCTTTTTATTATTATTTAATATTAGAAATAACATTATTGTAGTCATTGAATTAGGAGGAAAAAACAGGTTTTCCTTCCTTTTTGTTCTTGGCTGATTAAAATGCCAGATTTTTTTTTTGTGTCATGATTGTTTATAGATATTTTTTTCTTTCAAAACTTAATGGCCTATTTTTAGTTGAAGTGACTAATTTGGTGTCCTCTATAATCGCCTGACTGTAATAATGTGTTTCCACCACAGGGAGGCAGCACGGGAGTGCCGCAGGAAAAAGAAAGAGTACGTTAAATGTCTGGAAAACAGAGTGGCCGTGTTGGAGAATCAGAACAAAACGCTTATCGAGGAGCTCAAAGCGCTTAAGGACCTTTACTGTCACAAATCTGAATAATTGCCCTCACGCATACGTGCTGAACGGATCTCTTCTGGTGCCTCAAGAGACAGAGACTCTGAACATACCACAGGCACCTGCACAGCATCTCTCTTTTTTCATTTCTATTTCTTTTTTTTTCCTTCTTTTTATGTTATCTTCTGTAAAAATCCAGTTATCAGGAATACATTGTAAGTTTGTAAGTGTAAACTTTTTATTTCCCTTTTCTCTTCAGAAGAAAGAGAGTCGGTTTCTCGGAGACAAGAAAAAACGACATGCAGGGTACAGTTTCGTTATCAAACATGTTGCCCTACTTAAGGAGCGTTGTGAACCATAAAGAACACCTTTCAGCAGCCATGCAGCCGTGACAGGGAATGAATGTTTGTGTGGGTTTATCATGAAAACAGCCCAGGGTGCTGCTTCTGAGACCTGCTCCTGTCACTCTTCCCATTTGAAAGACTTTCCCACAATACACCAGTCGTTAATGGCGCTGCTTGCGAGCATGATTAAAGTGGGATGGAGTTTTTCACTTTTGCAGCATGGGTCTTTTAATGATTGAGATTAAATCAACTGTGCCCTCTCCTGTTGTTTAACTACTTCCTTTACTAATACATATACTCATATTTTTGTTCTTATGAAGACATGCATATAGTGCTATAAGGAGAAACTCAGTCACATTTGTTAACAGAAAATAGCGGATCCTTTGAAACCTGGAATGATAACGTTTGAAAAACTATTGTAAAGTCAATGAAATATACTACGTGATTTTCAGTGTGCATTTGATAGCCCATAATCAGAAAATCATTTTTTTTAAACTTGTAAGTGTGCTTATATTGTAATATATTGGATTTCTTCATCTATGCTAGACTTTACAGGTCATTCTGGTGCCATCCACACTGATCAGAGGCTAATTATGTTGATTCCCTTATATTTTGGGCAAAGATTTTGATATATAATAACTGATCTCTGAACTGATCAGTGGAAATTTTTATTTTTTCTTCGTTCCACATTTCAGTGAAATGCTGTTGTTAATCTCTTCTGTCTTTTGCCATAACATGTACCTCTCCACAACAACAGAACATGCATGTTATTTTTAAGTCTTTTTTTTTTTGTTAAACATTTCTGATTTATTTTATTTTTTTATTATGTATTGTATTTTTAAGATATGTTGCTTATGTGTAACCTAAATCAGTTATAAAGCATTCTGGTGCAGTCTTTCATCAACAATTATATATTTGGCAGCTGTTCGTAATCTCATGTGTTGAGGTATTTATTTTCAGAGTTGATCTGTAATGTAGGTGAAGATTAAATATTATTTAATCTTCACTTCAGTCCAGAGTTGCTCAGACCTGCAGAGTTCAGTTCACACCTGTCTGTAATTCTTGGTTTTCAGAGTTGAAAATAATCTCTGCAGAAAGGTCTGTTCAACCTTGAAGCCGCAAAATGGGTTGTTCAGAATACTGCTATTCCAACTCAATATACTACTGTTTTATCAGTATAATATCTTGAGTAGCTTGAGGTTAGTAAAAAAAAAAAAATAATTTTTATTCAGCAAGAATGCTTTAAATTGAACAAAAGGGGCAGTAAAGACTACAAAAGATTTCTATTTCAAATAAATGTTGTTCTTTTTACATTTATTCATCAAAGAATCCTGAAAAAAAGTATCATTTCCACAAAAGTATTAAGTGGCACATTAACATTGAATACAAGGTTTCATTTGTTAACATTTTGTTGAACTAACAATTTATTAATCTTAGCCAATGTTTATCTCAACATTTACTAATATATTTGTTTAGATTTAAAGTTGTATCTGTTAACAGCTAATGCACTTTTAATGAACATTTTGTTAATTGAATGCTTTAAAAACTATTGCTCATTATGTGTAATGCAACTTATGTTAACAAATGAGTCCCTAGTGTAAATTGTTACCAAAAATAATGAGAAAGTCACATTTGCGGTCACAGGAATAAAAGATGTCATTTAAATGTATTAAAATAGAAAACAATTAGTGTAAATTGTAGGATAATATTTCACTGTTTCACTATTGTTGATTTTTGATGAAAAAAAATGCAGCCATGGTGAGCATATGAGATTTCTTTCAAAAATATAAACAAATCTAAATCTCTCCAACCCCAAACCTTTGAGAGATAGGGTATATTGTATTTAGTATGCACATCTATGCATATAATACCTGGGTGGCCTATTATATTTGCTTCAAAATAAAATAACAGAACACAGCAAAAAGATTGTATCCCAGAACGGAGTGCGTTCACCTGTGATGAAAGAACTGGAAGTAATACTGACTGAATTTTTACACAAAATTGGGTCACACATTAGGCGTCTTGTGTACTTCCATCAAAACAAAATTGTTAGGTACAATATTTATAGTGTTCATGTTCTATCGCAAAACACATTTGCTGCTATTGAAGTGGGATATGGGTAAGGTTAGTGACAGGATTGGTGGTATGGGTAAGTTTGGTAAAGGTGTAAGAGAAGGATCAACTAAAATTATATTGATACATGCAAGTTTTTTTTTTTTTTTAAATAGCCTACAATGTAAAAACGTGTGTACACAATAAGTGCATTGTATCAAATGATTAATTTAAAAGACACTTAATAGTAAGGAAAAATATTAAAATGCTAAATAACCATGTTTATTTATGAAGAGATCCTTAAAATAAACTGAAGCGCACATGCTGCCATTTCACATATTGTAAAATATATGCACTGATGAATCTATGCCAGACTACATTTTAGAACAATCTTAAAATACCTTGTGAGATACCTTGAAATGATGAAGGTTACTTGATCGAATCAGATGAGAAAATGAAAAACAGGTATATTGTAAACTGTCTGTGATGCCTAACATGCCTATAAAGTATTCTTTTTTTTTGAGACGTGGAGATCTCAATTTTCTGCTTAAAGAACACCAGATTGCTTTGTGGTATGTTTTTGCAGCAGAACAGCACAGAGCTCCCTGATTGCTTGTATTCTGTTTCTCAGAGCATTTTACCTTCACGGTCAGTGATCAAGGTCTCCAGCAGTCTTTGATAATGGCCACAGGTAAAATTGTTCATAGAACACAGGGTACTAAAGAGTGCTAAACCGTACCCCCTTGTCTATTAATCTGTGGGTTTGAAAAGGAAGATTGAGAGGCTTCGATTAGAATGTTCTTTGATCGATGATTATAGATTCCAGTTATTAGCACTGATTTGTGTTAGCAGTGCCTTAAATGATTAAAAAAGATAATTTGTATCAAGGGTTATTTATAGAGCTTTTTCATGCAGCTAGCATTTAATGATCTTATCTAGTTATTCATCATCTGTTAAGACCTGTTAATCTGTTTTTTTTTCTTATTTCTGTACAACAGTTGAATCTTTGATGACTGAATAAGTGCAATTCAACTTTATTCCACAAAGTGGCGATGTCTGATACACAATGATGAAGTGATGTTTCACTCATAGTTACCGCAGGCAGAAAACAAAAGAATAGGAAGTATCATCAGCAAAACTTAAAATGGCTCAGTGATTTACTGAAGAGCAAGAACTGAACACAATCAAATATTAGCGTCACTGTCACTTGATGGTGGATCTGGTGAAGAAGCTGTCAGTGATCAAAATATTGATTTTGAAGACGTTGAAAATGATAGTATTGAGAATACGTTTTAGATCGTGAGTGAGCCAGATGCTGAAAGTACTGGGAAATGAGATTTGGAACGACATGAAAATTACATTTTAAAGGTTTGGTCTCTTAATGCATGTTCTGAAAATTTTGTAAGGTGAACATCAGGTTATGAAAAATATGCTGGAAAAATTGATAGATTCAAAAGCAAAATACTGACTCCCCCAACTACTGATGATCTAGACAAAAGACACAAAGTTGACAATCTGCAAAAAGCCACAGAAGGTATTTGCATTCATATACTAAACACACTAAAACAACAATCTGCCCTTCATTTGTTTCACCACCTGGTCATTTGTTAATCAGTTTTGATCAAGCATTATTGAAATGCACGGTGTGATTGCTTTTGCGCTCATACAGCTGTGTCCTGATGCTCTGATGAAGGATGAACTCCCCTCTCATACACTCTATGCTATTTAACTTCATGACCCTTCATGATGTCGATTTGATTTCTTGTTCTGGATTTTATTGTTTTTCTTAGGTAGTGAGGTCTTTCAGACTGATTTTAATGTGAAAACATTCTCTGGGGTGGGGTGGGGTTGGGGGATTCTATTCTATTCTATTCACCAAATGTTCTCTCTCTCTATATATGTATAGAGGGGCCTAAAAGTCCACACTAAAAATTAGTGCATGTATTTATTTAAAAAAACATTTGCATGTATATAATGTATATATATATTTAACATATAAATATAACATATTTTTCTTAAATATATACATGTATGTGTGTGTATTTATATATACATAATAATTACACAAACGTATATTATGTAAACACAAACTTTTATTTTGGATGCGATTAATCACGATTAATCAATTGCCCAGCTCTACTAAAAATCTAATATTCAAAATCCAATAATTTAAACTTGGAATTAAAGTTTTAGGATCCTACATTTTTTTTTTTGCAAAAAACTACATTAAAATATTTTTAGATTCTGCACTATTTCTAGGTCATTAAAGGGATAGTTGACCCAAAAATGAAAATTATATGTACTCACCCTCAAGCCATCCTAGGTGTATATGTCATTCTTCTTTCAGATGAATACAATCAGAGTTATATAAAAAAAATGTCCTGGCTAATCCAAGCTTTATAATGACAGTGAATGGGAGCCCAAAATTTGGGAGCATCCATCAATTATAAGAGTAATCCACACGGCTCCAGGGGGTTAATAAAGGCCTTCTGAAGCGAATCGATGGGTTTTTGTAAGAAAATATCCATATTTAACATGTTTATGCATGTTGCAAAGTAAAAGTGTGTCGTTCCAAAAAATAATTGAAATTAAACAACAACACTGAAATTGTCACACTTTCACTCAGTTTGGACTTTGTTTTCCTGTTTGCACTATTTCCCTCCACTTGTTTGTTGTCATGGTTTCTGATTTGAGTCAATCACCTCATTTGCACCTGTATTTAAATTCCCTTCTTATAAACTATATAAAAACTATTTGATTAGAAAGTATCTTCTATGGTAGCACAACACATTTATTGTTACGTTTTAATCAATCTCATTCAATAAAATTGACTGTTTTCTATTTCAATTCAATTCAAGGAGCATATAAGGACATGATCTAATTATTGTGTCCCTACTGTTGCATTGACTAAGGAGCTTAAATTGCCAAATTGAAATATATAAAAATTGAGACCTCCCAAGATGGCTACATTTTCACCCATTCACAAAAATCAATTCATCACTCAATAAGAGCGGAACAAGCTTAGAAGTTACATCTGCCCAAAGCCTTTTGTCGCTTTCAAGATGTTTCAATTATTCATCCAAAGAAAGCTTACAAAAATGGCTATGAACGAGGACAGCGCAATTGATTTGACGACTCGGTTCCTTTGGGCATCTCACTGTGGTACAATTACAATCTAATTACACAGAGGCATGGCAGAGGGAGTGGGTCGCTCCAGTGGTATTACTCATCCACCATTCATTCCTGGAGCAAATCACTGAAAACTTGCTTATTTATTTTCAGTTGGCAGGCGCCACTCTTTTTGCTATGCTAAAAAGGATTTTGTTTTTATTCCAAGGATAGAGAAGGCAGAGCAGAATGGTGAATGGATTTGTGGCAAATTAAATATTTTGAAGTAGGGGTCAGCGATATGACCAAAATCTTATGTCACACGTTATGAGTAATTTTATTTCACTATAACGATATACACTGATCAGGCATAACATTATGACAATAATAGAGAGGCATGGACTCCACTAGGCTCCTAAAGGTGTGCTGTGGTATCTGGCACCAAGATGTTAGCAGCAGATCCTTTAAGTCCTGTAAGTTGCAAGGTGGGGCCTCCATGGCATGGATCGGACTTGTTTGTTCAGCACATCCCATAAATGCTCGATTGGATTGAGATCTGGGGAATTTGGAGGCCAAGTCAACACCTCAAACTCATTGTTCTGCTCCTCAAACCATTCCTGAACCATTTTTGTGGCAGGGCACATTATCCTGCTGAAAGAGGCCACAGCCACCAGGGAATACCGTTTCCATGAAAGGGTGTACATGGTCTGCAACAATGCTTAGGTAGGTGGTACGTGTCAAAGTAACATCCACATGGATGGCAGGACCCAAGGTTTCCCAGCAGAACATTGCCCAAAGCATCACACTGCCTCCGCCGGCTTGCCTTCTTCCCATAGTGCATCCTGGTGCCATGTGCTCCCCAGGTAAGCGACGCACATGCACCCGGTCATCCAAATGATGTAAAAGAAAACATGGGTCAGCATGGGCACCCTGACTGGTCTATGGCTATGCAGCCCCATACGCAACAAACTGTGATGCACTGTGTATTCTGACACCTTTCTATCAGAGCCAGCATTAACTTCTTGAGTAGTTTGAAGCTACAGTAGCTCGTCTGTTTGATCGAACCACACGGGCCAACCTTCTCACCCCACGTGCATTAATAAGCCTTGGCCGTCCATGACCCTGTTGCCGGTTCACCACTGTTCCTTCCTTGGACCACTTTTGATAGATACTGACCACTGCAGACCGGGAACACCCCACAAGAGCTGCAGTTTTAGAGATGCTAGCCATAGCCATCACAATTTGGCCCTTGTCAAACTCACTCAAATCCTTACGCTTGCCCATTTTTCCTGCTTCTAACACATCAACTTTGAGGACAAAATGTTGTGTGCGTGTCACATGTTCAGGCTGTTTTGCTTGTGTTTGATTTGTTCCTTTGTTCAGTTTCCCGCCACTCCTTGTTTTCATGGTCACGTCATTATGAGTTCATTTAGTTCAGCGGTGTCTGTTTAATTATCTCATTTGTGTTCACTATTTAAGTTCCTTTTGTTCACTCAATCTTTGTCTAGTCACTGTTATGTAAGGTTGTGTTTCTGTTGTCTGTCTGCATGTTCCTGTGAATTTAAGATTAAAGTTTATGTTTGATTGTGATCTTTTGAGTCTCCAGGCTGTTCCTGGGTCACCAACCATGACGGTGCGCTGTGTAAACATGAGGGTTCTCAAATCTCCCAAATGAGAAGTTTTAAGGGTAGACCCAATAAGGCATAGTAAACATGACAGTACAAAAGGTAGCAACACAAGCTAAATCAAAATGAAGAGAACAAAAAAAACCCATAAGTCAAATTCAGAACAAAAAGGCAGTCTCTCGCTTTGCAGCAGCATGTTCCTTAAGTAGCGTATCCCACAGGTGTCGAGGATCGGAATTGATTGGAAGAGAACACCCTCAAAGCAGCACAGCCAATCACATCCTTGGGAATGATTGACAGGTCAGACAGCCAATCAGCATGCCACCTGTTAAAGTGACAGTGCAAGAGACAGAAAGGAACCTCACAGAAAACAACAGGAAAACCTAAAAATACTCTAAACATCCCTGGGGACCTAACACCCCCCACATTTAAGAACAAACTCCTCGTTTGTTACAAAAAAACTAAAATAAAACATCAAAACAACATATAAGCAAACCACTAACGTACCCACCAAAATTCACACTCTAGAAAGAGCATCAGCAAGGACATTCTCAGAACCTTTTTTATGATAAATTTCCAGGTGAAAATTCTGCACAAACAGAGCCCAATGCATCAGGCGTTGATTTGCATTATACATTTGGGACAAGAACACAAGAGGGTGGTGATCAGTAAACACAATGGTAGGCAAATTAGAAGAACCCAAATTAACTTAAAAAAACTGTAAAGCTAATAACAAAGCAAGGGTTTCCTTCTCGATGGTAGAATCATTTGCTTGGTGTTTATTGAACTTACGAGAGAAAAAGCATTCGGGATGGTCCACACCATCCTTTCCCTCCTTAATCAGGACTGCTCCAGCTCCCACTGCACTCACGTCAACCTCCAGCTTGAACGCATGCTCAAATTGTGGAGCCGCTAGAACTGGACTGGAACACATCAGAGCTTTAGCATTCTCAAATGCGACTTAACACTCTTCTGTCCATACGAAATTCTGTTTAGGGCTGAGGAGATTAGTAGCAAACTTCTTACAGAAACTTCGGTAGTAACCAATCATACCTAAAAACCATCTTAACTCTTGCCGCGTAGTAGGTACTGGGAACTTAGTAATAACTTTCTCTTCTACTGGCTTTACTTGACAATATCCTACATGCTTTCCTAAATAGGTCACTGTAGCTTGACCAAACACACACTTAGCGAGGTTAAGTGTTAAAGAAGCACGTTCTAAATGTTTGAAAACAGTACGCAACAAAGCCAAGTGCTTTTTATAATAATTAGCCTTACAATTTGGTACTCCAAATTGAACTGTCTGAACTAACCTCTGGAACGTAACAGGGGTGTTTCTTAACCCGAAGGCCATAATATTGTATTGTAGGAAGCAGTCCGGAGTTACGAATGCAGATATATCAGACGCACGTGGGGTCAATTGCAGTTGCCAGTATCCCTTAAGCAAGTCCAGTTTGTTCAGCAGAACCTAGCAGAACCAATACTGTCTACACAATCTTCCATTCTAGGAAGGGGAAAACAATCAGGCACAGTGACAGCATTTACTTTTCGATAGTCCATACAAAACGGAAGGAACCATCAGGCTTCTTTACGAGAAGACAGGGGGAACTCCACGGACTATAACTATGACGAGCTAAATCATTCTCTAACAAATAGTCAGTTTCTGTCTTCATAGCAGGCCTCTTAATCTCGTTAACTCGATAAGCATGTTGCTTTATCGGTTTTGCCTTTTGCACATCAATGTCGGTGTTCACACAGGTTCACACTCATCTCGATCGTGATATGCTTTAAGCATGTTCATGTGGCAGACACGCGTCTTACACCTTCTTTCAGGAGTGCCTATCACATAATCTGTATTGCTAAATTTGCGAACTATGTGATATGGACCAGAAAATCGAGCAGTTTTTCTGTTTTGCACTCAATCATCTCATCTTTCAGAACTTTTTTTTTTAGACTAAATCCGAGCCTTTCTTGAACACTCTTTCGTGCAGCAAACAACACTAAAGGAATTCCTTCATCCCAATCCTTACTTGTTTCCATACAGAATTTTCTAAACATGGTCTTTAATGTCTGATGAAACCTTTCGATCGCACCTTGGCTCTCCGGATGATATGCACTGGAAACTCGATGTTCTATGGACAAAGACTTAAGAGTTTGGGTAAACACTCGTGACAAAAAATTTGTACCTTGATCTGTTTGGACAACTTTTGGAAGTCCAAAAGTAGAAAAGAAATTTGTCAAATAAAGTTTCAAAATAACAGCCGTAATTTTCTGTAATGGAACAGCTTCAGGGAATCTAGTTGCTCTACACATTATGGTACACAGATATTGGTTACCTGCTTTCGTTTTCGGTAACGGTCCGACACAGTCAACCAGTACCTCTTTAAACATTTCACCTATAACTGGAATAGGATAAAGTGGAGCAGGTGAGATAACCTGATTTGGCTTACCTGCAATTCGTCAAGTATGACATGTACGACAGAATTTTGCAACGTCTCGCTTAAATCCAGGCCAGAAAAAGTGTTGAAGAACACAACGAACAAGTTTTCGTTACCCCTATGCAGTGTTTTTTCCTTGGCAGCTTCAGAACTGATTACAGCTGCGAAACATTTACTCAACCAAGGATCCTCATTCTGTGCAATGAGAATCTGAGAACAAGTAACGGGCAAACTCAACGAATCAAAACTTCCTAGCAAATTCTCAGAATTCTTCATATTAGAAATGGGTTCTAACTTTCTTAGTTTTAGACAATTTCCCATCATCTGCTAACATAGAACCTAACAGAGAGTCAGCTAAGTCAACTTCCCCTTTATTCTTATCTGACTGAGCACGAGTAACTGCGCAAGCAGCAAACACCTCATGCAACTACTGACATCTACAAGGGGACAAAGCACCAGGACATCAATCACTTCTGGAGCTGGCAAGACTTTGCTTCCAGCTAAATCGTTTCCTAAGATAAGCGTAATTCCTTTCACAGGGAGAAACGAATGAATTCCAACTCGCACAAAACCTGAAACCAATGTACAGTGTAAATGCACATTATGCAACGGAACAGGTACTACTTGCATTTCTATCCCACAATTCAACACGTTTGAGCCGCAATATGATTAATCAGAAAACGGTAAAACATCAGAAATCATAATTGATTGCATAGCTCCTGTATCACAGAGAATGCTAATTTCTTTCCGATCCTCTTCCTTTCTCGACAACGAAACAAACCCTAACATAACAAACGGTTTGTAATTTGGGTTAACAACATCAATACAACACGATAGTTCAGAAGGTGATACAGTCTTTATGAATGCGATGCTTTTTGAATTTCTAGCCTGCTGTTTACGCACAAGCACCGGACAATCAGCAATCAAATGTCCGAGTTTATGACAATAAGAGCAATCCTTTTGCTCTCTTGATTGCGAAATTTCAGACTTTATCCGAGCACCCTGAACTTGAGGATGACTAACAGTCCCACTCTTGTCAGTGCGTGTCACCGAAAATACACCCTTATCAGTGAGCATGAGCTCATCTGCAAGAAGAGCATCTTGTGACAACGAGTTAACCTTCTGCTCATACAAATAGACCACCATGCGTTTGGGTAAACAACCTTTAAATTCCTCAAGCAGAATTAATTCTCTTAAGGATTTAAAGTCATCAGTCTTAGCTGCACTACACCATTTATCAAAGAGAAGAGCTTTCTCTCGCAAAAATTCTACAGAAGAATAATTCCTCTTACGGCCCCTAAATTTCTGTCGGTAAGCTTCTGGAACTAACTTGTAAGCACGTAAAATTGCCAGTTTTACTGCATCGTAATGTAAACTATCCTCTAATGAAAGAGTAGAGAAAACCTCTATCGCTTTTCCCACTAAATGACACTGCAATAACAAAGCCCAAAATTATTTTGGCCAACGAAGAGACATAGCGAAATAGGAATTTACCTCAGTTTCACGAAAATGTGGCACTAGTGTAATGTGTTTACTCACATTGAATGACTCAGTTGCTTCGGATGACACAGCTGCCGGGGCAACAGTGGGAGTAGACACTACAGAGGGAGCGTGATTGGCTGTGCTGCTTTGAGGGTGTTCTCTTCCAATCAATTCCGATGCTCGGATACGCTACTTAAGGGATGTGTCAATGGTCCATTTTAGAGATAGGTGGCGGTAATGCACATATCTGTTTGCGATCCGCCGTAAAACAACAACAAGAAAAAGAAAGCGAGAGACTGCCTTTTTGTTCTGAATTTGACTTGTGTTTTTGTTCTCTTCATTTTGATTTAGCTTGTGTTGCTACCTTTTGTACTGTCATGTTTACTATGCCTTATTGGGTATACCCATAACTTCTCATTTGGGAGATTTTAACTCTTTGAACCACTTTTAAAATAAAGTTCATCTGGACGGAGAAAAAGGGGTTAGTACAACACGATAGTTCAGAAAAAAATATACATACACTCTTACATACCTTGGGCCGTTAGCGACCCTATACAATTTTTACAAAAGATTAATGGAAAAACAGGCATTCATTTATTTTTTTTTTTTTTTCTTGTTATATAGTTTATAATAAATTGAGGAATACTAAGAAGGTTGATGTCTAACTTTAAAAAAATGAATGAGGACGAGGGTAGTTAATGATGTCCCGGCTCACTAAAGACCCGAGGTATGCTTAAACCATAAGCAAAAATGACTTCAGATTTTTTGTTTTTATTTGTAAAGTAAGTGTTACTTTCTTCTCCTGCATCCTATTCTTCGGCAATCCAAAATGGCAGGACACAGCTGAAGGGTTTGTTTGAGCTGCGCCCTCTAGTGTACACGCGTAAATTTCCTTCAGCCTTATTATTTCAATTTTGGTGTGAAAGGGCCTTTACATTTGTATGTACATTTGTACATAGTATGAAACTAAAAAAAATAAAAATAAAATAAAATAAAAATAGTCCCACTTGTGTTATTCAGTCATGACAGCCATTGGAGATGAATGGGAAATATGAAAAATATGAAAAAAAAGCAAAAAAAGGCAAAGTTAAGGGGTGACACTCTAAAATATCAAGAGTGCAAAATAGGTAAGTATCCACAGCCTAATAAAAGTAAGTTTTCATGTCTAAAAAGACTATGGAACTTACAAGCCTCTTTAGTCAAGTCAAGTCAAGTCAACTTTATTTATATAGCACTTTTTACAATGCAGATTGTTTCAAAGCAGCTTCACAGTGTTAAACAGGAAAATAATGAACAGAATTTGATTGGGCTGTACAGCCGCTCTGGAGAAAACGGTGATGTCATCAGCTCATTTCAATTATCATATAGTGACCATGCGGGCAGATCAGTAATTTAGTTGAAAATTTATTTGAATATTTAGTTGAAAATTTTTGTGTCCCCAACTGAGCAAGCCAAGCCAAAGTTTTTTTATTACTTTGGCAAGGAACCAAAAATCAGGTGGCATGATGGAGAAAAATAAACCTTGGGAGAAACCAGGCTCAGTCGGGGTGCCAGTTCTCCTCTGGCCATCATGCCGTGTCGGTGAGGCAGTTATTAGATAGGAATATTCGAAATAATCGGAGTCATGACGCCGGGGACGGGTTTATTGAGGATGCCGTGTCAATGAGGCAATTTCAGGGGGAGTCTAATTTACACGGTCTCTGCAGACACTTCAGGGATGCGTTGGTCATGTCCAGGCGCTGGTCCACCATCTGATCTGGATACCGCCCGGATCCGGCCGACTGCAGTAAACCTCGGGATAAACAGAGAGACTAACATTAGCGTAGATGCTATTCTTCTTATGATGTAACGAGTACATCAGGTGTTATGGGAAGTGTTCCTGGTTCCGGCTGACCTAGTTAATGCAGCCTAACAATCATTTAATTGATTTGAATAGTATAAATTAAAAATGTTTTATGTGTATGCCATAGTAAAGAGATGCGTTTTTAGTCTAGATTTAAACTGACAGAGTGTGTCTGCTTCCCGAACAATGCTAGGAAGGCTGTTCCAGAGTTTGGGTGCTAAATAGGAAAAGGATTGACCACCTGCAGTTGATTTTGATATTCTAGTTATTATCAACTGGCCAGAGTTTTGAGACCGCAATAGACGTGATGGAGTATAATGCGTTAAGAGCTCGCTCAAGTACTGGGGAGCTAAACCATTTAGTGCTTTGTAAGTAATTAGCAAGATTTTAAAATGTATGCGATGTTTAATAGGCAGCCAGTGCAGTGTTGACAGAACCGGGCTAATATGGTCATACTTCCTGGTTCTAGTAAGAACTCAAGCTGCTGCGTTTTGGACCAGCTGCAGTTTATTTACAGATATATAGGAATCTAGTGGTTACACCATTACAGATGTTTTTCTTTTATTTACTCCCACCAGATGACACTAATTAGGGAGCTTTAAGGCTATTTGATCTACACAAATATTCATGTAACATGTTTTTATGACATCCAATCTATAATTCCTTAAACATTTTGTAGATGGTGACTACACAAAAGACAAATCACTCACATACAGGGTGAAAAGCAAAACGTCCAAAAATAGTGCAAAGCTTGTATGCTCACAAAACAAAATTGATCCAAATTCTGGATTACCATTTTTTCAGCAGAGAGAATTAAGACCTTATTATAAGGCTACTATAATTCTCAATGTTTCCGCGGCTCACACATGGATAAAGCTGGCTTGGCCTGTTACACCGTAATATGTGTTTCAACACCCCAACGAGACTGTGACAGTTAGCCAGCGATGATGAATATATCTATTCCCTCAACACTGACAAATCCCATTTTCACAGTACGGAGTCCAGCCTTCAAATATGTGTCCAGGCACATTCTATTTTCTCACAATAAGGAGCTACACAATCCTCTGTAATGGGTGATTTTTGTGGATCATCTTTTTGCCATCACCATGCAGCGGTGCAAGACAATGAGGGCAGAGCCATTTTTTTTTTATGTAGTGCTCCAACATCCCTATATATGACTGTCTCATATAGATAAGCCGTGAGTCAAGGGCAGCTGATTCTGAACAAGATGTTGGTTATTTAAATCTAAAGAAACCGAATATTTAAACACATGTTATCATGCTAAACAATATCATGCTAGCATGAGTGCTGTTTTTAAAAATATCAGCATGACCAAACCATCTAATATGCTTGATTGACATTACTTTTACCAGTTAAATGAACAATAAATGAATATGGTAACACTTTATTTTACATTGTCCTTGTTACATGTTACTGTAATAAAATGATCGTGATTTTAACAGTAAAAGACTGTAAAAATGCTACGGTGAAAAAAAAGTCAATTGGTTAACAGAAAGTTTCCGTACTATACGGTGGATAACTGTAATAGATCTAACCTTACATTTAATGTAATTTTACAGTAAAATGCCATTTAATTTACAGTTTTTGGAAGTGAATATGAACACGTCATTGTAATGTCTAGTGTTCTGGTTTTGGTTCATGTTCATGTTTCATGTTCTTATTTCGTTATGTTCAATGTCATGTTTCCTGTTGTCATGTGATTCTATTGTGCCCTCATGTGCTCATGTCATGTGCTTCCCTAGTCTCTTGTGTCATGTTGTCATTGGTTGATTTAGTCATGTGGGTTCTCAGTCCAGTTTTGTCATTGGTTCATTGTCTTGATTGTTCACAGGTGTGTCTTGTCCTGATGCTTGCCATGTGTCTTTGTCTAGTATTATTCCCTGTACTGCTGTTGGTGAGTTCATGTTTCTTGTTCATGCCATGCCATGCCAAGCCAAGCCTATGTTTATCTTATTTCTGTTCACGTTTTGGATTCAATAAAACTGCACTTGGGTTCTGCAACTTGCCTCCAGTGGACTTTTGTTAGTCATTGTGTAATTCACAGTGGAAAAAAACGTAAATTGACATTCCCAGAATTCCCTGCGTGACATTTCTTATTTGATGTATTTTTGTTGAAATAACAGTTTCTTCTTCTTCTAATCAGTTATGTACATTAGGGTTTTATGTTACATCTAATTTTGTTAAAGGAATGTTTATTGCATTTTAAAATTTCATGTGTGTTACCATGATGGCGTTTAGTGTTTGTGTGAATGACACTGTGCACCTTCTATATATTAGTATTGTCTTCCTCAGCTTGTGGAAAAGCTTTCAATAGGTTGGTAATTTAACATTATTTCAGTTAATGAAATATGTTTTTTACTGTAAATTTAACTTACATCTGTAAAACCTAAAATGTTGCTACCATATTTTTTACGGTACATTTCTGGCAACCACAGCTGCCAGTTTTTTATCATAAATTTAATGGGATCTTTTTACAGTGTAGTAATAACTACAAATTATGTATTATTACATTACAACTAACCCTATGTGACCCCCTACAGGTCACTATGAATATCTCGTCATGCCTTATGAATTGGTCAATGCCCCCTCCGTATTCCAGGATTTTATGCACAAGGTACTCTGGGAGTTCCTCCACTGTTCCATTCTAGTTTACATTGATGACATCCTTGTGTACTCCAGGAGTATGGCCAAACAAAGCCAGCGCGTTGCAGAGGTCCTGCAACGCCTGAGAGACTTCCATCTATTCCTCAAGGCTGAAAAATGCTCTTTTCATCAAACCCCAGTGCAGTTCCTTGGATACAATATCAATAGTCAAGGCATCCAGATGGACGAGGGGAAGGTAGAAGCGGTAAGAGACTGGCCTACCCCTACTACCATTAAGGAACTCCAGCGTTTCCTTGTCTTTGCAAACTTCAATTGTTGGTTCATCCAAGATTACAGTTCCATCACCAGTCCTTTAAGTCTCCAGTCTCTGTCCTGGTCACCATCTGCTGCTGCCGCATTTCATCAGCTGAAGACCGCCTTTACTAGTGCACCGCTCCTAGTTCATCTGGATCCTGATTGACCGTTTGTGGTGGAAGTGGACGCTTCAACTACTGGAGTCGGAGAGGTGCTCTCTCAGCAGCAAGGGATTCCAGCCAAACTCCATCCATGCGCCTTCTTCTCCAAAAAACTCAGTCCGGCAGAGGTAAATTATGACATAGGCAACAGGGAACTTCTTGGCATCAAGTTAGTCCTGGAAGGCATTGGTTGGAGGGTTCTCACCACCCCTTCACAGTTCTCACCGACCATAAGAACTTGGAGTACCTGAGAGAGGCTAAATCTCCGTGTGGAGCATACCGGCTTTTGTCAGACTCCTTGTGCATACAAAAATCTCCCTGGATTATTACAATTAATGGCAAAGGAATGTTTGGAAATGTAAACAGATATTTCCTTCTGACACAAAATATATAAATAAACTATTTTTATGTACTAATGTGCCTATATATATATATATATATATATATATATATATATATATATATATATATATATAGGCACCTACCTGCTTCTTCCAAAGTTCCCACTTCAAAGACTTCCTTTGGAGTGAGTAGTGATGCATAGGGATGTTCAATTATTTTTGTAATTCACCCCATATCAGCAATAATGCTGCTCAACCAATCAAATTCAAGGACTGTAACAAACCGTTGCATGAATACGAATTAGTGAATGACTTAGTGTACAGCAGTCAACGCAAACAGATTGGAAATTTGCTACACTACAAAGCAATCATGCAGCAAACCAAAGACCTCAGCCTATTTCCACTTCTGTCAAAATGTTTGTGAGTATGTGTGTGTCTTTTAAGGCAAGGTCACAGAATGTGACCACAGCATTTTCAACACTTGCTCAGCCGCCCCTCAATCCACCCGTGTTTGCAGTGTTGCTATCTTTGCGATTACCATTTAGGGAAGGTAATAGTGATCTTCTTCTCCATTCTACTGAAATAACGCAGATGCTGATCACCTCTTTTATTTTCTCTCTGCTGTCTCCCACTGTGGACTCGGTTATTGGAGAAACGAATAATAGCTTGAGCACTGATTATTTTGCTCAAATGTTACTGCTTTTTTATTGGGTTGACCTTATAAAAGCAGAAAATATAAGGCAATTTCTATCAACAGCGTAATTTCAGCAACTTCAAATTGGTTATTGATGCCTTTAGCAAACACTTTTCCTTTAAATCCTCAGAGGAAACATATCAGCAGTCACATGGAATAAGGCACAGTCATCATGACTTTATAATCAATGCAAATTCCTTTTACTTGTGAAAGCAAATCTAATCAAGGATGCAAGTTGTAGCAGACCACATGGACAATATAATTTTTGTTTTGAAATAATTCATTTGCTGCAGGAATAGTTCACTCAAAAATTAACATTTTCAATCATTATTGTACCAAACCTGTTTTTGCTCAGTGCCATGATTACCAGTCAGAATCACCAGTCATGTAATAAATGATAAGTTTATATTATATGCCTTAATATACAAAGCCTTTTGCTTTGACAACATCTGAGAGCATACCTCCCTCTCTCTCTCTCTCTCTCTCTCTCTCTCTCTCTCTGCCCACTCTGTAATTACACTGAGCGAAACACATTATTTTTTAATTGTTAGCGTGAAGTGGGGGATTCAGAGGTCAGAGAGCAGTGTTTCTGATTACAGTGGGACTCACTTGTGTCTATGTATGTGTGTGTGTTTGTGTGTAGTGGTGGGTATCTCCTCGATGTCCTGTGATTAATAGCTGCAGTACTATGCTGTTGACCTTGAGAGCTCCGTCATTACAGGTGGTGGCTTACAGGGTGGGAGGGAGAACAGATGGGACATATTACCCCTGAATATCCACAGACAGGGAATATCGCACGGGCCAATGCGCCCACCTAAATCAAAGTTTGGAATGTGGAGAGGGGAATTTGATAGATACTGATACATAGGAGGACATATTTGGTCACTGTAATCCTCTATTCACTGTGCTCTTTCATGCGAACTAAGAACATCTCAGTGATTGGTTACACTGCTTAGCTGAAAGAAATGACGCCAGAATGCTGTAATCTTTCTTTCACAATTAGTTAATCACGGCAACCATAATAGTAATCTTTTAGTAAATCTTTTTTTGATTAATTGTTCAGCCTTAGATGATCTTTTATGATTCTTTATTGATTTTCAGTCTGTACATATGAACATTTTGACAAACTTTCCAACATATGTTCACTATCATAAAATGAGCTTAAGAATTCAAAATTATAAAACAGAGCTTTTCACAATTTCCACAAAAAAAAATATTTGTAATGAATATTGATAATGATAAGAAATGTTTGAGCAGCAAATCAGCATTTTGGAATGATTTCTGAAGGATCATGCGACACTGAAGACTGGAGTAGTGATGCTGAAAATTCAGCTTTAACATCACAGGAATAAATGTTTCTAAATCAAAATACAAAACTGATATTTTAAATGGTAATAACATTTTACAATATTGCCATTTTACTGTATTTTTGATTAAATAAATGCAGCCTTGGTAAGCAAGAGAGTTCTTTCAAAAACATAAAATAATCTTACTGATCCCAATCTTCTGAACGGTAGCATATAAAGAAAAAACAAAAAACAAAGTTGTAAATAAAACAATGATTACTGAAGTATGTTTACAAGAAAATACTATTTCAGTCTTTCTACTTCAAAATTCCATCTTGTTTATTTGTCAAGTTTACTAAGTTCTGCAACAGAATTGTTTCAAAGTATATACAGTATATATATATATATATATATATATATATATATATATATATATATATATATATATATACACACACATACACACAGCACTGTGCAGTCATGGGCACGTTAGTATTTTCACCCCCAAAAATGGGTTTAAGCCAGTTATTTATATCTTTTGCTGTAGTGTGTCAGAAGGAAATATCTGTTTTCATTTTCAAACATTCATTTTGCCATTAATTGTAATAATCCAGGGAGCTTTTTGTATGCACAAGGAGTCTGACAACAGCCGGTATGCTCCACACGGAGATTTGATCTCACCATCATTGAGTCTGATTGTGATTACATGAAGAATCAGAAAAAACTGAGACAGACTAAATCCAGAAGAACTGCAGCAACATCTTCAAGACCCTTAAAGAAACCTACCTGCTAAGCTACCTGAAAAACTATGTGCAAGTGTACAAGTAGACAAATGCAGTTTTAAACACAAAGGGTGGTGACACCAAATATTGAATAGATTTAGTTAATAGAAAGATAATTGATACATAAAATCTATTTTTTATGTATCTATCTATTTTTACAGTATACTGTAGCTTTGCAGGTAGGTTTATAAGGCATTATGCATGCATTAGGAATACCCCTATGATGCATTATAAATGCAGGCTTCATCTGGTGTTATAATGCATTGTACTCATTAAATGTTATAACCACAAATAGGTAAGTATTATAATGTATTGTAACTATTGTTATGATTATTTATCAGATGATACAACATAAGGTTGTTTGTAAGGCATTATGCATGTATAATAATGCATTAGGAATACCCTTATAATTATTATAAATACAGGCTTCATAGAATCTAATTTACACCAACCACACACAACATGTGAAACACAATGGCACAGTATACAACAACTCATGATCAACTTTGATTACAGTCCTGTTTCACATACTATGTACTTATTGTAGTAATGACATTAACTGGGTAAAACATAACTAGGTACTAACCCTGAACCTACCCCTAAACCTTAACTTATCTTACACTAAGTACACTGTAAGAACATTTAAAGTGCACATATACTGTAAAATAAAGTGCAACCAACAGTCTTACACGGCTTCACTGTTTCATAGAGGGGCTGATATTTATGAATCATAATGGAAG
Source organism: Rhinogobio ventralis (assembly GCA_039654625.1). NCBI lineage: Eukaryota > Metazoa > Chordata > Actinopteri > Cypriniformes > Gobionidae > Rhinogobio > Rhinogobio ventralis. Next base: position 26,918,401 of record CM077195.1, on the reverse strand, counting down.
ATAGCTTCCTTACTATCCTTTCTTGCCCATTTTTATCTACAGAGGGCAGATGGCACCCCAACACTGAACTAGCCCTCCTGATAAGTTTGTTGAGTCTGTTTCATAAAAAGTCCCTAACAGTATCCAGCACACACCAAATGATCTCAGTTGACTCTGACCTTTCTTATTATGAAGTAATTCATGTGATCACACCAGTCCAGCTGAGTAGACTCTAAGGTATTTATAAGATTTCACAATTTCAATGTCCACCCCTTGAATATTTACAGGGACAATTTGATGTTGTCTTTCAGAAATCTATTATGATTTCTTTAGTTTTAATTTAAGCTCAAGGAAATTCGCTTCTGAGAAGGTAATATCTGTGAAATCTGTGGCACAGGGTTGTGTCTTGTTTGGTTAAGATGATAATGTTTACTCTAATCATCTTAGCTATATATTTTCCGCCTTACCACCCCCAAAGATGTGTTTAACCTTTAGATCAGTTGCAGCCACACTAAAGCCACACGTTTTGCTGCACTGTCTCTTATCTGTGTTTTTATACTGAGACTTGCTGGCCCTGCATTCCTCTTCCTTCTCCTGCACTGCAAACTCCATTTGAAATGCAAATCAAAGCCTGGTGATTATCGAGAGTAACCCAGCCTCCTTCTGTTCTGTCTGCTGAATGCTTATATTCGTGTATGCTCAGGCACAAAGACATGTATGCTCACACACACCAACTCAGCTGTTCTTCTGTGTGCTCTGGATGGAGCAGGATTTATGGGAACACGTCTAAATGAACACCAGAGTGCCAGCTGTACATCAATCCAGATATTTCTTTTCCAACACATCACCATTTCACATTAAATAAGTCATTTATCACTGAGCATGATGTGTGGATCCAAAAGCATGTGTTGATTTAAAAAAGGAATGAAAAAGCTGGTTTAAGGTGCTGCTGTACAACTTAAGATTGTAGTGTCAAAAGGTATATTTCTCAACAAAAATTACAATTATGTGATCATTTACTCACATTCATGTCATTCCAAACCTGTATGACTTCCTTTTCTTCTGCGTAGCACAAAAGGAGATAGTTTAATGAATTTCCTTTTGGGTGAATTCAATACAAAGGCATTACGCCGTGACTGTACTTCTATGATTAATAAAGCACCCATGAGTGTCAGCAAAAAAGTCCAATGCAGCTCGCTAATCATTTTCCAAGTGCTCTGTTTGGGTTTTGTGGGTAAAAACCCTGATATTAAACTCATTTTCGCAGCAGGGAGTGAGTGTGTTTTCTCTAACTTCATGTTCTCTCTGAACAGGTTTCTCAGGAAATTGGGAACAGAGAACCAGGAATTGGAGCCGAGTGATTAGAACATTAGAAAAAATCTAACTCAAGTCCACTCACATATGTTGATCCAGACCAGCTTCCTGTCTGTGCATTGCTTGGTGACATGCAAAGCTTGTTGCTCAGCTTCTTTTGTAATGCTTAAAGGCCCACTGAAGTGACTTGAAACGCGCAGCATTATTCAATGTGTTGACGTAATTTCCACTAAAACATGAAGACAGGGCAGGATATATCGAACAGTTCCTCCCCTTTTTTAAAATGGCCAACAGCGTTTAGTTTGTATCACAGCTCGGCCAGAGCCATTGAGCTCAGTAAAGCCACAGTTTCCTCCTAATCTCTAACCTTTTCTTCTCCTAATATCCTCCATTATGTCTTTAAAATATATCATTCTGTGCAGAATTCAAATGGGTCCGGTCTTGCTCATATTATCCGCTCTGTGCTATCATGTCTCTGGACCGGAGCAGACTGTGTGTGCATTGCCGTGGCTCGCGTGACACTAATGCAAAACCAGACTTTATTCACCCCAATGGAAAGCATATTTACACTGTCTGAATCGTTCCCTATCCCTTACGTAGTGCACTATGTGCCATGTAGAAAATAGTAAATGTGTGAACAAGTGACTGATTTTAGCTGCAGCTTCAGCGTCTATTTATAATGTAGGGGCGGGTCACTTCAGATTCTAGAGAGCATTTGATTGGACAGAAAATTGATCCATATTGGCGGAAGTGAGAGACTCAAAGAAGTTTTGATTGCTTATATATTAAATACAAATTTTGTCATTGTTTTGGAGCACACTAGCTTATAGATAACAGTAAGGCTAACATAAAGGCAAAAAACTTCCATTTTGATTTCATGACGACTTTAATGTTAGCTAGGAACACACTGACAGAAATGTATCACCACAGCTTATCACTGGGGCAGAACCCTTAGGCCCTATTTTATCTGAGCGCATGGTCTGAATGTGTCCGAATCCACATTTGCTAGTTTAACGAAGGAAAAAAAGGGTTGTACGTAGTCTCTTAATGAGTAATGGGTGTGTTTTGGGCATAACATGCAATAAACCAATCAGTCTCATCTCCCATTCCCTTTAAAAGCTAGTTGCGCTGACTCCATATTGAAAGGCGGAATTTGCAAGCGGAAAGACTGAACACTTCTCCAGAGAGGAATCCTTTTTTTTTATATATATAAAAATGTTTGTGTGCTGCTGTGTGTGTAATAAGCAGAGTGTACGTGCATTGTGCACCCGCCTATAAATACTGGACTTTAAACCAGGTTTTTGTTGGTCAATGGCGGAGTCATTTTCAGATGCGCCAACAATGCTCCTGAACCTATGTCGTTTCAGACCAGGTGGGCGTGAGTGCATTCACTATTTAAACAACTTGGCACTGGACGTTAAAATGATAACTGCGTCAGGCTGAAACTAGCAAAAAACACTCGAATTGTGTGGGGTGTTAGGATAGGGCCCTTAGAATCATGTGACACTGAAGAATGGTGTAACGGCTGCTGAAAGTTCTGCTTAGCCATTACCGGAATAAATTATTAAATATTATAAATAATATTTCACAATATTACTGTTTTTACTGTATTTTTGATCAAATAAATGCAGCCTTGTAGAGCATAAGAGACCTCTTTCAAAAATTTTCACAAAAAAAAATCCTACCTACCCCAAACTTCTGAATGGTAATGAATAAACTAACTGGCCAATTATTATCTGAAATGTCTGAAAAGTGATTTTAAGGCTGGCAGCTGTAAAAAATAATTGCTCATTTGACACTTATTGTCCTTAACATGAATGAATATTAAATAGTGGATCTAGGTGGAAAAAATAAGCATCGTCCTCTTGGAGCAATGTGACCTTCTCTTCAGATTTTCAGTTCGCTCTCTCAGAGCTCTCTCAGCCTAAACAAATGCTGTCAAGACCCTGACAGATCTCATCTGGGACGTAATTGAAAACAGTCCTACCACAAAAGGGGCCATATTGATTATATTCAGATCTCCTTCTGTCACCTGTCATTCAGCTACAAACATATCTGAGCAGTGGCCTATAGGGATTTGTTAATGGGTAAATTCAGTACATTTGGGATTGTCAGAAGGATGAATAGCATGTTTCCGGGGTAAGGACTGGTTATGTATGTGTGCAATCGTTGCATGACTTTGATGAAAATGAATGCTGAAACCATAAAATTTAGTGTCTATCAAATTAAAACCTCAGCACATAAAAATGTCATGGCAAAATGAAGTATCAATCTCATACACACATCCAGCATCTCCTGCATACTTCTCTGTTTGGTTGGTTTATTTGTATCAGTCTGAAATTGCCGGCAGGACATAGCATTACTTTCTGCGGTATACCTAAGAAAGGGACTTGCTATATAAATGGCCATATTTAGTAACATATACATGCATAAATGTGTAGCTGATTGTTTTTGGAGTATTACTATTGATATTATATTTAAGTTCTCAAGTATTCAGCAGGGATGCAGATTACATATACTGCTGAAGGAGATGTTCACAGTGTAACTAATGAAAGTACTTCCTGCTTGAATGGTTTAGATGATTTGATCTACCAATGCCCTAAAGCTTGAGATGTTCAGATGTGTGCCCTGCACTCATGTGTGTTTGAGACACCTAATTTCACTGCTAAGGCACAATATTTCTTATCAGCCTGTCAAAGTTTCTCAGTCATACATATGCATATGAAATATAAGTGCACTGAAATTTATAAAAAACATTATTAAGCCTTAGGCTAACAGCGTTTGCACAGAATGAGGATAAAATGGAAGAAATATTAGCTACGTGGTAACAAAAAACATTTCTATTTTGTTGTGGCATTTGTTCTAAATGCTTATTTGGGATTTATGAGTACTGACAAAATGCATCAGCTAATTTGACAGAGATTATTTTCTTGTTATATTCGTAAATAATACCTCTGGCAAGCATGCAGCCAGACCTGAAACCATCACAGTGGCATCTCAAGAGTTTTATACAATTTGCTAAAACACAAATATAAATAAATGAACATAAATCTCTAACACATTTCTTAAAACAATGAGCACAAACTTAAAAACTCCAACGCTATCTCACGACTTATTCATACATATTTTTTCAAGGTGGCTAATTTGTAAGAATTCTTATGACCTCAGTTGTATGAATTTGTACAATTTGTCTAAACCCCAGTGACGTAGGTTTAGGGGTGGGGTAAGGGGAAGGTCATTTGAACGAATTCATACGAATTGGGCAACTCGTACGTACGATTTAGCAAAAATGTACTGAATTCGTATGACCTCACTCGTACAAATTTGTATGAATTAGCCACCTCGTAAAATACATACGAATTGCCGTGAGATTGGGTTGAAAACTCAGTTGTGCAATTGCCATTACAAAGCCATCAAATACACTGACCACTTATTAATAAAAACAATACGACCATATCAGTAGTGTAATGTATCACCCTATGGGTTATTTTGCCATTATACCTATCTGACTTTACACTTTCCTGCTTAGTACATGACTACTCACCAAATAAATCAATAAATAAACAAGGTTACACTTCGTGTTGCTGTCACAGAATCACCAGGCTCCACCTACACGTGACCAAAAAGATTTCAATCACCACCAGCTGTCACTCATTACACCTGCACCAGTTAAAATGACTCTCCACACACACACGCACAAACACACACACACACGTTGTCTAGTCTTGTCTTAGACTCACCTTATGTTCTCCCTACTGTTTGTCTCATCACCCAAGTCTCCATTCTTCTTGTCTCCAGTTCCGTGTCCTCTTCCAAGTCCTGTGTGTTCGTCCTGAAAGGAAAGAAAGGAAAGTGTTCATTATATATACATCAGTGACTGTAAACGTGTTTGTGTGTGGCAACTTGCCTGTCTGTTCTCCTCTTGCTGCATTGTCTATACAAGCCAGTTCATCCATCTCCAGTTCAATACTGCTGTGTTCAATAAAGCTGGACTTTATTTATACTTACCATCTCTCTAGTCTGTGCTTCCTGACAGTTACAGTGTAACTACAGTTAAGTACTGCGTAATATTAATCAACTATATGTACTTATGATATATTAATTAGAGTTAGGATTAGGGTTTGTTGCATGTAATTATGCATAATTTGGTGTTACTTTACAGTAACTACATGTAACATACGCAACAAGGACACTGAAAAAAATTAATAAATGGCCTACATGGTCATGAAATTATGATTACACTTTAAGATAATATACATATAATATACAATAAAATAGCCTATTAAAACATATACGATTAAGTAATAACTAACAATGATCAGTACATTAGTTACAATTCAATAATATAATAATAATAATAAACAACTTTTGATACATATTTTATAAGTAAATGTTGAGTAATATCAACTAAGATTAATAATTGCTTTAGAAGTATTTTTCATTGTTAGTTCATGTTAACTAATGTTAACAAATGAAACCTTTTTGTAAAGTTTTAAAACCATGTATGGCAAAATGGAATGGATTTTAGTGTCTTACAAATTGAGAACTATATGTATTTGACCTCTGACCTGGGATGCAACATGCCCAAGGGAAAGCAAGTCTGCTAATTCAGATTCTAAGCATGTGTCTCTCTCTCCTCCGCCCTCGCCCTACAAAAAAAAAAACCCCAGAGGGGGCAAGATACTGTTCCATTGAGACTACCTTGTCTCATATTTTCATTATGAAAACTGCATATTGCTCCCATATTGCTAATCTGAAAGCTTACACAAAGGGTAAACAACCACTGCAATAGTTGTTAAAAATTCCCAATGGCCTAAAGCATTTCTTCAAGACTCACTAGAGACCTTGAAATTTCTATTCTATCACCATAAACCAGCTTGAAATGTATAAAAAGGAATTTATGCATTCAGAAAAATGCAAAGTACAAAAAAGTACAGAGTGAAAAATGACTCGATCTGTTCCACACAGCTATTGCACAGCTTCAGAAAACTCAACATAATATATAGCATATGCCAAATGGTTTCTGTGGAGTTATTTCTCTCATTTGAAGAAATAAACGTTTTTTGTTTTCATTGGCCCCCAACCTTGCTGATATCTCATAAGATCCCTTTGTATTAGCAGCACTAATGCTACTGATTATATCACAAGGACACTTACCTGCTCTGTCAGCCATTAGCCATTTTTCTGTAACCAGTGTTGCCTGCGCTATGATAAAGCTGATACAAAGAGATTGTGGAAGCCAATCTTGGATCAGAACTTACAATCTTCTGCCTGAGACGGTATTGGTACCTGTTGAAAAAAGTTAAAGCTTATGAATTGCTTGTGAACCCTGTGGTTGCAAGTGTTAGCAAATAGGCTAACTGAATCATGCTAACCTGGCAATTCTTAACACCTCAAACAAATGGGTCAATATTTTGGTATCGTCAAAGAGCAACAGTGTTTACACTTTTTGAGGAATTCAAAGTCACATGGAAATGGAAGTTGTGGCATCTTTTCTTCTGTTGTGACCAGAGGTCACGTTAACCTAAAATGTTCCATCATTGACAGAATTTTTTTTAGCAGTGATGGAAAAATCTGAAGGCCATCTGTCATTCTGATAGATTACACTGAGGGTGATCTATTTAACTTGTTCTGTAATTCCCACCCGTGTCCAGTTGGTGGCGAGTGCGCTCCAGTGTGACAGCAGAGCGTGACCTAATGTGACATTGTTTTCATTCTGTTTTACTGACATCTTTCCATGGTTGAAACACTGATTAAGCGATTACATGAGACGTTATACGGATTTCGCTAAGTTGTACTGTATCTTTCAACATATCCCGAGATGTTTATGATTGTCTATTTTGTGCTGTAACACAGTAAAGAGGAAGAGATGATCGGTTCATGTGGGCTTCGCATTGCGCACTTTAAAGACTTTAAAGAGCGCCAAAAGTGGTATTTATTGTTTGAATTTCATAATATAAAGGACAGAATTTGAAAGCTGAGACTTTGTTTCATATCAAAAGTAACAAAGCACAAAGCTTATTGCGATTTATTGGACAAACATTCATGATGAAAACTATAAGTGGCCTAAATAACTAGAGAAGTTGATATTTCAACAGAGAGAAGTCTGTTGTTTTACTGGAAGATCGAGTTATGGCATTTTGATGAAAAGTTATTGTAACATGTTTGCTCTGTCTTGTGTTTTTGGTTAAGTCTCTGTGACCCAGTTTCCCCCAGTTTCCCCAGTTTTTGAACATTTAAAATGATTCTCTGGCTTCTATCCACTTTATTTTGCAATGTGAAACTGGAAGCGAGTGAAACCAGAAGCCTCGCACATTCAAGCTACAAATGGCATTATGTTAAAAATAAGGTGAATATTTGCATGTACAATGGAGTTCTCACGTTTTACTAAATTTTTTGTAACTGCTGAAACTGAAAATGAAAGCATATAATAAAGTGGCATATTAGAATAATTAGTTTGAGTGCTCGGAAATAAAAATATCACAGAGAACAAAAGGTCAGCATAGGATTTGTTCTTCTGTGAAATGAGAGAATAATTGGTAATGCCATTGTATCTCCACTTGTGAGATCAGAGTTGAGATCTTGAAAGTTGTTAAATATGGTTGATGTCTGTGCTTTAGTTAGGAAAGAGGGAAAGAGCGAGACTCTGAATGTTGAGGCTTATCGAGACAGCATTACCAAGGTTTAAGCAGGCCTGCTGGTTTGTGAAGATAAGACTGCTAAGGGGGCACAGAAGCTATTAGCAGTGAGCTAACAGCTCTTAAAATTGCTCTTTTATGTGGATCTACGGCCAGTCTCCCTTACCTCAGTTCCAACCAGAAACCAGGAAAAGTAGATCTTAGTTCAGGGGTAAAAAAAAAGGCAATTTCTGGCAACACCGTTGATTGGTGTGTCTCTCAGTCTGTGAGGGATAAGTAGAGGAGAGCTGGCAGAGGATTTGTATGATTAGCGGCACAAAGTTCAGCGGCCAGTACGCAGAAAGCTTTCTAGAGGACATATAATTACAAAGACCTATTTAGAGAGCCCATTAGAGCCTGATCTGTCTCGACAGGCCAAAAAGCCTGCTTTTTTTACCTACAAATTATTCAGTGCTGCTCCTACCCTTTTGGGGAGCCCTCAGCCAAAATTGTGTGGGGGGCCCCCGTCAGTGTGTTCGTAACCTCCAAAACGTTCCCACCACCCCTACATTTATCTCGGTCCCCATGATTTTGCCAAGACATGTTTCTGGATCAACATATTTTGTTGATCCTGGAATAACATTTCTGTCTGAAAATGTATTCCTAACCCTACCCATAAAATCAAAGGGAAATGATAGGTGATTAACACTAGAAGCACCTAAACCTGGTTGTAAGCCTGAACTTGACATAAACTGTAGACTTGTTCCTCAAATCTGATTGGATGATTGGAATGTTGCTCCAAGATCAACAAAGATGTTGATCCCAGGAGCATGTTGTACTTGGTGAGCAGTTTCCCTATAAACAAACAACATACAGTAGCCTGTTCTTGATGTCTATAACAATAATTATATATTATTAAAAATTGTTCTAAATGTAAAATAATAGCATAGTACGGGCTTGTCACGTTTGGAGTTTATCTGTTCATTTTTAGAGTTGGTTTTCGATCTGTTCAGGGGTCCGTTCTTCGTACGTCACTGACTCAGTTAGCTGGATTTGATTGTTGATGATTTGGCATGATCTCGGATTGTTTGGTTCTTCAAAAGCTCATCCTGGACTTGCTGTCATAGCAACAGGTCCGTAAACTCAAACCTGCACGGGAGCAGGCTTATTTCATGTAAACAGGATCAGATTGCATCTTTTTAAGCGGCGCTACTTTATTACAAGAGTTCCTATACTGAAACAGGGGCAATAATAATTTCAAATTATAATAATATTTTTTAAAAAGTGAGTAATGACGGATATTATGGGAGTGGCTTAATGCAGCGCAAGAGATGCAGATAACTTGATCTTGACCCTTAAGAAACTTGAATTAATGCTGTAGGTAACAAATCTGATTCAAATATAAAATTAAACGAATTGCTAAAAACAACAGTGAAATAAAAATGTAAAGGCTGTACAAATACTAGAAATCTGAATATAAATAATTGGGAATCGTGCACATTACATGTATCTATTTTAACTTTTATGTTGTTTTGGTTGCTTGGCTGTTTTCTTATAAAGGTCCAGAAATCAAGTTTTTTGCCAGGTGGCTTTTTTAATTATATGATGTCATTACGTTGCTGTCTTGCCGCCAGCCAATCACTGCATTGCTGATCCTAGTTTCGAGTATCGATGCATCTGCCCTCTTCAGGGAACACAAGAACGCGCAGTAATCTCAGATAACTTAATCCAGATATTTTAATCCAATCCGCAAATTCGTTTGAAGAACCAAATTAGCTGAAAATCAGCTATCATGATTAAAAGATCTGGGATCTGTTAAATCATCTCAGATGTATTAAGCGAGATACAAAGAACTAACCCCAGGGTTACTGTTTTATCATTTCATTAAAAATAAATGAGGAAGTTGGTGTATAACATTTCATTAAACAACAAAAAAGTTACACACTTACTGTTCTTAGGTGTGACCCTTTTTCAAAAAGCTTAGGTGGGTTAAAACAAATATTGGCCGCAACTTTATTAGTATTTATTACTTTTTCTTTCTTTTTTTTTACTGTTAAAAGGACATATAAGATAACATGACAACATGTTTTCTCTGAAGTAAACATTCAGTATTTTCAAGATTAAAGTATGCAAATTTTGGATTAACAGTTTAATGGATATTGTTCATTGAAGCATTGACATTATTCAGAAGAGCTTTCTTGACTGAACAAGTATTGTGTCATGTGATTTGCATGCATTAAATTGGACTCCTGACACATAAAAAAAATGTTTGATTTTGTAATTTTTGTCATTAAACATTGGTCTAATATCAAAGATGGAGACCTAGAGAATTATTTAATATTGAAATAGGTTTAAACATTAATATTTACATATCAAATGTGTATAAATATTCTACAGTTGAATTTATAGTTGCATGTTTCAAATGTACCATTTTTTACCATTATGTTTGCATGTGAAGAAAGGCTGCTTATAAGGTCGTTGGTAGCATGTTGGTTCAGAGGGCCCATGCAGCTTGTGTATTTTGCATATAGAGGACCGGCACTGAAAGAATTACAAGTCTAAGAAAAACAGTCTAAATGTTCAGACTATTGTTGGTCTTCAAAACAACAGAGGTCAGGAATTCATTTGGGGGACAGAGGACTATCCACCAGTTAATCACATGTTGACAAGGTGATGGTCCACCAATTGATTAGATTCAGCAATGGCTACTTACCTGCCCATGTGGCTGTCTTTTATCAAGCAGACAAAATGAACATGTCAGATGGGAAAAACCAGGGTTAGATCAGATCAGGATCAGAACAGTGAGGCTAAAAGCTGGATTCCAGATGCGGTGGGGCACCAACCGGAGCACCATAGAGGCCATAGAGAGACGGGCAAAGTGTGACAAGCCCTGACAAGCCTGTGACAGTGATAAATTAGAGAGAGCCATCCTTTTCTGGAAAACAAACTATAGGGGAACATGGATCAAGTCATGCGCATACACAGACACACTCCTTTACACACTAATGTGGCTTGTGGAAACTAATCAGAGATTTATGGATAAGACAACGGCTCTCTGCACATACCACATATCCATCCTATTGAGAGTGAAATGAAAAAAGCAGGAGGATTGATCGAGGACAAATCTGATAGATCACTGATAGAGTTAAAGGAATACTGATAAACCTGCTGGTCACCTCTAAGGTGAGTCTGTGGAATAATTTAATTACCTGTATTGGTTCTAGAATGATGTTCTTTATTGTTCTAACCCCACATTGGAGAAAATGATAGGCTGATTAGAACGTAGTTCAAGATACTAATCCAGAAGTTGCAACCCTCCAAGTTAATCCAAGTCACATAAAACATTAGAGATTAAATGAAACACTGTGAAACCTATAGTCCCCTCAATACAGTGTGTATTCTTGTTACAAATGTAATAAAAATAGACTAAATTCGAAATTGTGCTATTCTTATGAATAGATTTGCAGTTATCTAATTATGCCTCTAATATTCTAATGTCTACAGTTTATATATTTACAGGAATTACATGATTTTAGAACCTAAAATAGATTTGTTTGCGTACAAAAACAAAACAAAAAACATTGCCCACCTAAGCACCAAAATATACTCTACGCAAGTACATTTCTAGCTACCGTATGCAAACGTGATTTTGTGTCCTCGCATTCCAAAATTATAATGCTAAGCAAATACATGCATTCTTAGTGTTGCTGCAAACGGCGCTATGGCACATATTACCATGAATAGTTTTCCAGTTTGCTCTATCAGGTCAACTTCTGTCATGGCGGAGCAATAGTTTGAGGACAAATTTGCTAAGCTAGTTCGCTAAAGTTAATGGCTGCATCCGAAATAGGCTTCCTTCCCTACTATAAAAGGGAAAAAAAGGATGTCCTGTATGACAAATGACAAATGACAATGACAGCATGGTGGATGTAGTATGTCCAAATAATTACATTCATGCTATACAGAAGGTCACAAATAAAGTACTTGCTCAAAATAAGTACCTACTCAGAGAGTATGCCATTTTGGACAAAGCCAATGTGTTTATTTAGCTTATTTTGCTTTTGCTCTGTTGTACTGTAAGTCGCTTTGGATAAAAGCATCTGCTAAATACATAAATGAAAATGTAAGTGCATAGCAACTTACCTGAATAATGTCTTGTTTAATGGCACAGTCATCTGATATATAGCCCCTGATATATAATAAACAGCAGTTAAGAAAGCAGCTGATTTTATTCGAAATTACATCACACCAGTTCGTTCCATTCTTCGAATTTCGCTTTAAGTATATCGGGGCCTAAACTCTATTGTCCCCTTGAGTTCTGATGTGTATTAATGTATTAAAGACCAAGAAAGACAGCACGTTAAATACGTGTTGACCAAGTGCTTGCTTCTGAGAACTGAGAACTGTAAATTATGATTGTGGCCTAACTCTTAGCTTAAAATCTTGATAAATAAAATCCAAAAACGAATTCTAACTTAACACCCTACATAGATTATATAGAATAAAAGTCAACTGAATCATTGACGCTTGAAGAATTTGTACTGCAGGAATAGGTGCAAAATTAGAAGCCTACATCTGATCAGCAAGGGCTTGCGTACATAAGTATCACTTAAAAAGCAATCAAATGTCTTAGTATTTAAATATGTGAGAGAGTGAGTCTTGCATATCGTTGCGTGTGCTTGAGAGAGGGTGCTAGGATGTGCTTGAGATGGATGTCCCACAAACTGCCAAAGGCATTCATGACAGAAAAACCTAAAATGAGTCATCCGTTGCTGTAGAGGATTTCAGGTCACATCACACACACACACGGTTTCCATGTTTTATGGGGACTTTACATAGACATGTTTTTTTATACTGTACAAAATGTATAGTCTATCACAACATGTCATTTGTCGCCTCTTACGTATTCGAAACAAAGGTGTAGTTTAATGACGCCTTGATTTAGCAGAGCTTTTATTATGCCACAGACGACCGCTTCCGCTTCTTCCGCTCATGCGTATGTGGTGTATCGCAGAGCTGTTTTATCATATTAGATATATTTGAGTGTGTTGAAAGTTACGTTATAATGCTACTCTGTGCGTTCGCTCTGCGGCTACTATGAGACACTTGTTGCACACTGCAGTGAGCTAGATCGATATTAGGCATGGTAAAACATGGTACTCGCGGTAAATCAAGAAAACGAGATTTAAACAATAAGACTAACCATGTTGAGCTTTATAACAATGATTCGTTCCCTTTCAGTCGGTCACGTTCGACGTACGTCGGAACTGACCGATGCATTGGGGATCATTTTCAGAGACCAATCTACTTCGAGTGTATAAAACCGAGCCGATAATGTTGGCATGTGGTCCATGCACCGCCCAGCAGCGCGGGTATAAATACGGAAGTGGAATACCGTATCCTCGCTTTCAACTTCGGAGCCGAACGGTTTGCTACCAAGCTGTTTTATCTGCAAAGAGTGTTTTGTGTACGAGTTTGGAAGAGGATCGCTCACTTACCGGGTGCTGGTGTGACGGCGCGAGTCAGCGAGTGGCCGCTGCAACCTCTCTTTTGTTTTGCTGGTTGGCTGGGCGTTTCCTTTACTGAGTGCTCACACGCGGGCTTGCACTTCCGGACCGCTGTGAGCCGCGGCCATCTCCCTGAGTGCTTCAGCACTACTAAAAGAGCAATTTCCCTTCCTAAAAGAGCAGCACGGTTTGACCCTGCGTCTTTTTCAAGATGTCATTCAAACCGTGTGTTTCTGGATGCCATCGTTTTCTGTCCCCAGTTGACAGTCATGATCGCTGCCTCACCTGCCTTTGGGCATTCAGCACGCTGAGGCGGCGTTCGTGAATGACTCATGTTCTCACTGCAGGAACGTTGCCCCCTTCGGGTGTGGTAGCGTTGCCCGAATCTGATCCAGAGCTAACGGCTATGCTTGCCCGGGCCGCCGCAAGTGTCGGGCTCAAGTGGAACCCTCCACCGTGTCCCGAACCTTCGCGGTTGGATGATTTATTTCGCGGGACGGCCCGCGCTGGTTCTCAGCGCCCCGGCCCGGTTCCATTCTTCCCGGAAGTGCATCAGGAGCTAATGAAATTGTGGACGGTGCCCTACAGCGCCAGAAACCAATCTGACGACTCCTCCATCCTCACTACCCTCGATGGTGGCGCAGCTAAGGGGTACATGGCGATTCCCCCAGTCAAGTGGTCCGTGGCGATGCAACTGTGTCCCAGGGCCGCTGCAGACTTGCGGGCTAACCCGCGTCTCCCCTCCCAGGCTTGTAAGTTCTCGTCCGGTCTAACGGGCAAGGCTTACACAGCCTGCGGAGAATCTGCGTCATGTTTGCATGCCATGGCGCTCCTGCAGGTCTACCAGGCCAAAGCGCTAAAGGAACTGCACGAGGGTAGTTCTGACTGAGGGGTTATGCAGGAACTGTGCACAGCGACGGACAACGGGCGACGAAAATCACTGCGCGCTCCCTGGGCCGGGCGATGTCCACTTTGGTGGTCCAGGAACGCCACCTGTGGCTGAATCTGGCAGTCATGCGCGACTCCGACAAAGTTCGGTTCTTCGACGCCCCTGTCTGCCAGAATGGCCTTTTCGGCGACGCCATCGAGAGCTTTGCCCAGCAGTTCTCGGTGGCCCAGCGACCAGCTGCTGCCTCCACCCCGTCGCCGGTCGCAGTCCCTCCTCCTGCTCGTTAACATCATGAACGGAAGCTTGTGCAGGGCCCGAAAGCTCGCCTCCGGGCCGTCCGTCTGTGGTGCCGTTGGTCCTGCTTGTACGGTCTCTGGGAGCCTGGCTAGCGCTCCCCAGACCGTCCCGCTGGCTCATCCATACCTTCAGACTCGGTTGCGCAATTCAGTTCGCGCACCGGCCTCCCAAGTACAAGGGCATCCTCTTCACCTCAGTGCGGAGCAGCGATGCCCAAGTCTTGCGGTCCGAGGTCGACATCCTACTGGCGAAGGGCGCGATCAAGCCGGTTCCTCCAGCCGATATGAAGGCGGGATTTTACAGCCCTACTTCATTATACCCAAAAAAGGGGGTGGGTTACGGCCAATCTTGGACCTGCGTGTCCTGAATCGGGCCCTGCACAAGCTTCCGTTCATGATGTTAACGCAGAAACGCATTTTCGAATGCATCCGTCCCCGAGACTGGTTTGCAGCGATCGACCTGAAGGACGCGTACTTTCATGTGTCTATCCTCCCTCGACACAGACCATTCCTACGCTTTGCGTTCAAGGGGAAGGCATATCAGTACAAAGTCTTACCCTTCGGGCTGTCCCTGTCGCCTTGCGTCTTTACGAGGTCGCGGAGGCAGCCATTGTCCCACTCAGAGAACGCGGCGTTCGCATTCTCAACTATTCCGACGACTGGCTCATTCTCGCCCAGTCTCGGGAACAGTTGTGCGAACACAGGGACCTGGTGCTCCGTCACCTCAGCCTGCTGGGGCTTCGGGTCAACCGAGAGAAGAGCAAACTCTGTCCCACACAGAGGATCTCTTATCTCGGCATGGAGCTGGACTCGGTCAGTCAGACTGCGCGCCTCGAAGAGGAGCGAGTCCAGTCAGTGTTGAACTGCTTGAATACGTTCAAGAGCAGGACGGCAGTCCCACAGAAATTTTTTCAGAGGCTCCTGGGGCATATGGCATCTGCAGCCGCGGTAACACCGCTCGGATTGCTTCATATGAGACCGCTTCAGCACTGGCTTCATGGCCGAGTCCCGAGATGGGCGTGGCAGAGCGGCAAGTACCGGGTCCCAGTTACCCCGTACTGTCGCCAAACCTTCAGCCCGTGGTCGGACCCTTCGTTTCTACGGGTGGGAGTGCCCTTAGAACAGGTGTTCAGGCATGCTGTGGTTTTCACGGATGCCTCTTCCACCGGCTGGGGGGCCACATACAACGGGCATGCAGTCTCGGGTCTGTGGACGGGGCCCCAGCTGCATTGGCACATAAATTGCCTCGAGTTGCTAGCAGTACGTCTTGCTCTAAGCCGCCTCAAAAAGCCGCTTCAGGTCAAGCACGTGCTGGTCCGTACGGACAGCACTGCGGCCGTTGCGTACATCAACCGTCAGGGTGGTCTACGCTCCCGTCGCATGATGCAACTCGCCCGCCATCTCCTCCTGAGGAGTCAGAAGCATCTGAGGTCGCTTCGGGCCATTCACATCCCTGGTGCGCTGAACCAGACAGCCGACAAGCTCTCTCGCCAGCCGACACCACCGGGACAGTGGTGACTCCACCCCCGGACCGCCCAGCTGATATGGGACCTTTTCGGAGCCGCACAGGTAAACCTGTTTGCCTCTCCGGACTCGACCCATTGCCAGTTGTACTATTCCCTGACCGGGGGGACCCTCAGCACGGATGCACTGACACACAGCTGCCCCCTGGGACCTACGCAAGTATGCGTTTCCCCCAGTGAGCCTTCTAGCACAGACTCTGTGCAAGGTCAGGGAGGACGAGGAGCAGGTTTTGTTAGTTGCACCTTACTGGCCCAACCGGACCTGGTTCTCCAAACTGACTCTCCTCTCGACAGCCCCTCCCTGGCCGATTCCCCTGAGGAAGGACACTATGGCACCTGCGTCCAGACCTCTGGAAACTCCATGTCTGGTCCCTGGACGGGACGCGGAGGTTCTAGGTGGCCTGCCACAGGCTGTGGCAGACACCATCGCTTCTGCTAGAGCCCCCTCTACGAGGCGCCTCTATACGCTGAAGTGGAACCTGTTCGTTGACTGGTGTTCTTCTGGAAGACCCCGAAGGTGTTCGGTTAATGTCGTGCTTTCCTTCCTACAAATAGGGTTGGAGCGAAGGCTGTCTCCCTCCACTTCGCCGCAATAGCAGCGTACCACGATGTAGTAGCAGGTAAGTCCTTGGGTAAGCACGACTTAATCGTCAGATTCCTCAGAGGTGCGAGGAGACTAAATCCTCCTCGTTCAACCTCGGTACCCTCTTGGGACTTAGCCCTGGTGCTAAGAGCACTTCAGGGCCCTCCCTTTGAGCCTTTGCAGTCTGCAGTGTTAAAAATCCTGTCTATGAAGACAGTACTCCTGACTGCATTGGCCTCCATTAAGAGGGTAGGGGACCTGCATGCACTTTCGGTCAACGAATCGTGCCTAGAATTCGGGCCGGCCAACTCTCACGTCATCCTGAGACCCAGGCCCGGATACGTGCCCAAGGTTCCCACCACTCCCTTCCGGGATCAGGTGGTGAGCCTGCAAGCGCTGCCTTCGGAGGAGGCAGACCCAGCCCTAGCTTTGTTGTGTCCCGTCCACGCTCTTCGCGCTTACGTTGACCGGACTCAAAGCTTTAGGACTTCAGAGCAGCTATTTGTCTGTTACAGAGGCCAGCAGAAGGGAAAGGCTGTCTCCAAGCAGAGGTTAGCCCACTGGATAGTGGATGCTATTGTCTTGGCTTACCAGTCCCTAGACATGCCTTGCCCGTTTGGGGTGCAAGCTCACTCCACTAGGAGTGTAGCCTCCTCCTGGGCGCTGGCTCAAGGCGCCTCGCTGACAGATATTTGTAGAGCTGTGGGCTGGGCGACACCAAACACGTTCGCTAGATTTTATAGCCTCCGTGTAGAGCCGGTTTCTTCCCGTGTACTCGCCTCCAGCGGCCGGTAAACGCGAAGTACCCGCTCTTGTGTCGGCTTGCAACGCCACTCCCGCCCACTGGGCCGGATACGTGCATCTATTGTCTCCAGTTGTGTTCCCCAGAAATGGCTAACCCTGTGAGCTCCTCCATTACCCCTCCGGTGCCAGATGTTGCGGCTGAGACCACCATATGGTACTCCCCTAACAGGTTAGTCCTTATGGGTTTCCACCTCTCCTCCTGGAGGATGTGGCTCCGCAGCTGTTGTCCAATAGTCTCGCTGAGTGGGTCTTGCAGAAACAGCTGTGACGGACCCTCCCTGCCAGCCTTCCTGGCTTGTGGGTAGGGATCCCCAATTCCCCAACTGAAAGGGAACGTCTCGGTTACGTATGTAACCATCGTTCCCTGAAGGAGGGAACGAAGACGTACGTCCCGTCGCCAGGAGCTGTGCTTCCGCTGAAGGGCCGACTCACTTTTTTGGCTCCTCAGTTGGAAAAGCGAGGATGCGGTATTCCACTTCCGTATTTATACCCGCGCTGCGAGGCGGTGCGTGGACCGCATACCAACATTATTGGCTCGTTTTTATACACTCGAAGTAGACTGGTCTCTGAAAATGATCCCCAATTCGTCGGTCAGTTCCGACGTACGTCTCCGTTCCCTCCTTCAGGGAACGAGGGTTACATATGTAACCGAGACGTTTTCTGTTGATGAATGTATCCAAACAGTTGCTCACCTGTCTAATAAAACATAATATTGATCTAGTGTTTTTTTTATATTTTAATCCTTGCATATTGTGCCTTTAACCCTACCCCTAAATCTACCCATCACAGAAAACGTTCTGCATTTTTACATTTTTAATAATAATAATAATTGTTGAAGTATTAGTGAAAGTTAAATAATGTTCAATGAAATGCCTGGAACAAAGGATAAATGTAACTCTCTTTATTCTATTCAAGTTGACAGAGCACGTGGATCGTATGGCTTCTGCTCTGCGTTCTTGAAACGGCAACTGACCAGCTCTCCACAATTTTTTAAAACCCACACGACATAAATTGGATTTTACATTCCATATTTTCATTTACACGTCACCATTAGCAGAACATTAACAGGAAAAAAAACTGCCACTGCAACGGGGAAATCAGTGTTTTTATTTAGACAAGAGCCTTATAAGAGAAACTCATTCACTCTGTTTTCTACAAGAGCTGAAGATGAGACACTTCAGAGTCTCCTGGCAAGATAATGCTGCACTCTTTTCTCCATCTTTATCCCTCACTTTCACACACACAAATGACAGAAACATTGGGCTCCTTCACAGTGCATGTGGCTGAGGAGCTAAGTACGCAAAATCCTCTTTGCACATTTTGTACTGAGATTTTGTACACATTTTTGTTTCTCGATTCGATAATCGTCAACCATTTGGTGTCTCCAAATATTGTTAATTTATTTCTCAGTGTCACAACCATATCTATTAGATCATTATTATCTGTGCATGGAAGTTAATTACACTTCCTATACTTCTAAACACATCATAATACAGCAGCACTTCCATTAGTGCACAATTACAGTACCATGAGCAAAACTAGGCGATGATAAAAGAAAATTCTCAAAAGCAATTGTCTCTCATTGACCCAAAAGCTTCATATCCCATTCATTGTACAATAAAAGGAACAGAATTAGTTGTGAGATGCTTAAATGTCTGCATGGGAACGCATTTGGTCAACTGCATGACTGACACCACATAAAACACACAAATGACAGGCACATTTTGACACCAGTACATTTAAATTAGAATTTAGCAGGTCAAAGTAGCACTTTATCCAAAGCAGCCAAAGTCGAGACAACACCTCCAAGTTGTTACAGACACCAGTGGGTAGAAAGTAACTCAATTTACAGTACTTATATTTATTAATATTTATGAAGCGACATCTCCTGTTGGAAAAAAAAATCAAATAATTTTCCATTATTTCAAGACTCAATCAGCTGTTTTGCTATTGCACACTGACCTTGGATAAATATATATTAAATAATAATAGCTGGAATATATTTAAAAGTTAGGACTCAACATTTAAAAAAAAAACAAAAAAAGAAACATGCACATATTTGAAATGTTTCTGTTTCAGTGTTTGCTCAGAAGCAAGATTAAAATGAAAAAAAGAACACCACAACCACATTATTACACATTGGAATCACAAATTCTAAGCACGTCACAGTCACAAACAGAACAGTTGGGCGAAATATTCCTCTTGGGGAGAAAGAAGGTGAGGCACCTGACATGATGGCAGCTGTCTCTTTTGTGGAAGATTTGAAACACAGCATTGCAAATTGCACAGTGGAAGAATGAAAAATGAAGGGCTTAGCCAGACAAATGTTTTTCCCCCTTAGCGTTTCTGCAGTTTGTGTTCAGAGAATTAGATGCGGTAGGCAGAGGGAGGAATGACACTGACTGATGGGTGGAATAACCCAATGTAGGAGCCACTGAAGATATACAACTATACTAACAAAGAAAGACGTAAATCCCAGCGTGGTAACGAAGAGAATCAATAGAGAAAGGCTGGTATTTGCCCAGTTTAGAGAGCTTGAGATTTCACAAATAATCATTTTATCCTTTGATATTCTTTAGTCTGTTGACGAATTCCAAAGGAAAATCAGTGGAACAGCCATTGCGACGGTCCTGATTCATTAAGCACTCAAAAAGGCTTAGCAGAGTACAAGATAGTAGATTATTAGTCAAAATCATTGTTTTATTTGCTTAGTTCCGGAAAAAGTGTTCAGAAAGTTCCCAAGTGAGAAGTGGAGGAAAAAAGAGGTTTTAGGTTGGAAAACAGTGCACTTGTTAGAATTGGTCATGGATTGTTGAGGTAAAGTCTTCAAGATCTTAAAGGATGGCTTGTGTGAACACTAAAATGGTAATGAGATGGTTTAAAGACCAAGGGACAGTTTCAGAGAATGGAAATTTGACAAATTGGGATACTAACTTAAGGCAGGAGGTTGAATTTTTTTTAGGTGGATGTTTTATGAGCTATAAGTTGAGAGCCAAGGTCAGTGATCAGGAGCTCAGTGCTGATGTTTTCTCAGGTCTTTTGGAGACCGACTAGTGCACAACTTTCTTTCCACAACTTGGTTTGCAGCCGTTCATCATTAGACAGTGCTGAAGACTCCGTCTTACGACCGTTGTACAGATACAGTCCTCCGGTCCCCTCAAGCTCAGAGGCAGCTGCAGCGTAGATAGCTGTGGATGCTCCTTCTGCTGGCGTCTGTGGATGGACAGGAATCAGAGATGAAGTCAACACAGCTGTGGGCACATTAAGAATATTTAAATCAGCGATGGATATAAAATATAAAAGAAATCCTAATTTTGCATCCCTGCTAGTCTCAGTGACTTCATTCGTCCTTGTACGTGACAGCCATCGCAACATTCCTCCTGGTGCGTGTTTGCAGTTGTTATAGCGTTCTTGTATTTTTGCTGTAGTGTTCTTCTTGACACTTGAAGTCTAACCCTAGCACTTGACATATATCCTTTGTTGCAAGCTCTGGTAATTGCCACTTATATGTGCACTTTCTTGTAAGTTGTAAAAGGAAAAAAAAAGGACTGTATCTGTATTAGACCAGTCAATTTGTCATTTGGTAACACTTTAGAATAAGGTGTTCTAAAGTATCCCTTCTCCTACACCACATTTTGGCACGTGAACATAAAAAGGAAGCTGCTTATAAGTCATTCTGAATAAACACATAACCAACATATATTAAACCAACACTTGAGAGTTTACAGTTCAAGACTCAGACTGTTATTAATATGGAGATAAATAATCAATAAAACAAAAATAAAAAAATATTAAGAATATCTTTTTTAAATGTATAAAAATATGATGTGGCTGTGTTGTAGAAACTTAAAAAAACATATTTCAAATCTGAGGATGTTATCTCTAAATCTATGATTGTTATGAGACATTTTCTAAGACCATGTCATGAGAGTTTTTAGAGAAGGCTGATAAGATGCTAATAAAATATTTTATTGCCCTGTAAACACCCACTTGCACTCTATTGTCTATGTCTAGTGTGGCGAACATTCATCCACTGCGCCATGCATGCTGCTATTGTTCTCACTCTACTAACCTTTCACACTTCTGCCGGGTATGAGAACTAATCTTCATTATTCTTTTGTTTTTATTCAGAGGCTATTAGCCATTACGTGGCTTTCCCATCTACACCACTTTGATCCCACTATACATAATCCACAAGTCTTTCTAGGAAAAAAAAAAAAAAATATATATATTCTTAGGACCTTATGTGAGTTCTTTTAACATATTATATATGGAATAGAATAGCTCCTGTCGCAGCAGGTGCATTAGAACTACAATTAGCATCAAGCTACATAGGAATTATTTAAAATGTTGAATACTGTGACGTCTACGTTCCTGGAAGAAAAATAAAGACTGCAATCAAAGCATTTCAGGGAATTGAGAAACAGTGCCTACTGGTATGATTAATTAATTAATTAAGAAATCTACTGAAAAAATATATCCCGTTCACACAGGACACATTCAAAAAAAAGAAGAAAGATTTAACCACTTGAATGAAAGAGAGATATATGTGTTTTTAAAAGCTTAAAGAAATAGTTCATCCAAAAATAAGGTTGAGTAAATGATGACATAATTTTCATGTCATTCCAGACCTGTATGTTTTCCTTCTTAATAAAATAAATAATAAGAGGATATTTAAATTCTTTAAAATATCTTCTTTTTTGTTCCACAGAAGAAATAAAATCATACAGGTTTGAAACGGCATGAGGGTGAGTAAATAATGACAGAATGTTCATTTTGTCTCAAAATCTTGTGCTCTTGATGCAAATTGCTGAGGGGAAAAAGTCTGATATGACACAAATATATGGCTAAATATGTCCATCTAGTGCATGTTTAAATAAACCAACAACAATTATAAAAACAAGTGTAGATGGGTTGCAAGAACATGTTGAACATGTTAACCAACTTGAATGGAACAAAGATTTCTTGTCTATTAAATGCATTACTTGCTTGCCACAATACTGTTAAATTATTTTTATTTTGTTATCTTTTTTGTTGCAAATATTCATATATTCTGTTTATTGCAATAAGTACACTTCCACATGTGACTCTTGCCTCATGTTTACACACGTGATGCTTTCCAACTGCCATGGTTAATTATGCAAATTAGCCTTCTAATTGCAAATGTTTTGGCTCACTTTCACATCAGAAGATCTAAAAGTTGGGCTGCACAGTTGGTGAGATTGATATGCAGACGGTCAGTTGGACTATGACCTCCAGACGGATCAATTACACAGGACAGCCGATCTTCCCTAACACTGGTGCCAGATTCTGCACTTCAAACGGCTCTCTTTGAGGCCAGGCAATTGGGGCTGAGCACTGTTTTTCTCTCTTCTAGATCTCTTTCGTCTGAGGGAATTTGGATTAAACTACAGGAGCCACAAGGTTTCTCTATACTGAGCTGAATCAATACAGCACAAAGAGTGTGAGAAAAGCTTCTCTCTTAAAGCTGTTAGTATTGGGCCATACGGGGACTGTGTGCTTAAGGGGAAATGGAGCAACAGCTGCGCTTTAAAAAAACATTTTTATATACTGGTCTATAGAGCTGGGTGCAAAACGGTATACACCGCGCAATGGTAGAAAATGCCTCAACAACGTAGAAGAATGACATATATGAGAAAAAATTGTTATTTTGGTTTGTTTTTGCATACAAAAAGTATTCTCGTCACTTCATAAAATTATTGTAGAACCACTGTAGTGAGATGGACTTTTTAACAACGTCTTTACTACCTTTCTGGGCCTTGAAAGTGGTAATTAAATGGCTGTTTATGGAGATGTCAGAGAGCTCTCGGATTTGATCAAAAATATCTTCAGTTGTGTTCCGAAGATGAACGATGGTCTTACGGGTTTGGAATAACATGAGGGTGAGTAATTAAAGGGTTAGCTCACCCAAAAACGAAAATTCTGTCACAAATTACTAACCCTCATGTCGTTCGACACCCGTAAGACCTTTGTTGATCTTCGGAACAAAAATGAAGATATTTTTGTTGAAATCTGATGGCTCAGAAAGGCCTCCATTGGCAGCAATGCATTTCCTTTCTCGAGACCCATAAAAGATAGTAAAGACGTCATTAAAAAGTCCATCTCACTACAGTGGTTCTACAATAATTTTCTAAATTTTCAAAAAAAATCTGAATAACTTTATTCAACTTTATTCTTGTCTTCCATCTGGGCCTCTGACGTGAACTCATGAAGCACCACGACGCATGCGCGAGAATATGACGTAGAGTCGGCGTTCGGGCATCCAGGAAATGCACACTTTAGCACCATTTTGAGCACTACGCCAAGACCTAAAGCACAATCATTGTAGAATTGTAGAATGAAAGCACAACCATTTCTAGAGTTTATAAAGAATGGTGTGAAAAGGGAAAAACATCCAGTATGCGGCAGTCCTGTGGGCGAAAATGCCTTGTTGATGCTAGAGGTCAGAGGAGAATGGGCCGACTGATTCAAGCTGATAGAAGAGCAACTTTGACTGAAATAACCACTCGTTACAACCGAGGTATGCAGCAAAGCATTTGTGAAGCCACAACACGCACAACCTTGAGGCGGATGGGCTACAACAGCAGAAGACCCCACCGGGTACCACTCATCTCCACTACAAACAGGAAAAAGAGGCTACAATTTGCACGAGCTCACCAAAATTGGACAGTTGAAGACTGGAAAAATGCTGCCTGGTCTGATGAGTCTCGATTTCTGTTGAGACATTCAGATGGTAGAGTCAGAATTTGGCGTAAACAGAATGAGAACATGGATCCATCATGCCTTGTTACCACTGTGCAGGCTGGTGGTGGTGGTGTAATGGTGTGGGGGATGTTTTCTTGGCACACTTTAGGCCCCTTAGTGCCAATTGGGCATTGTTTAAATGCCACGGCCTACCTGAGCATTGTTTCTGACCACCATGTACCCATCCTCTGATGGCTACTTCCAGCAGGATAATGCACCATGTCACAAAGCTCGAATCATTTCAAATTGGTTTCTTGAACATGACAATGAGTTCACTGTACTAAAATGGCCCCCACAGTCACCAGATCTCAACCCAATAGAGCATCTTTGGGATGTGGTGGAACGGGAGCTTCGTGCCCTGGATGTGCATCCCACAAATCTCCATCAACTGCAAGATGCTATCCTATCAATATGGGCCAACATTTCTAAAGAATGCTTTCAGCACCTTGTTAAATCAATGCCACATGGAATTAAGGCAGTTCTGAAGGCGAAAGGGGGTCAAACACAGTATTAGTATGGTGTTCCTAATAATCCTTTAGGTGAGTGTACACTACCAGTCAAAAGTTTGAACACACTTTCCCCATCAAAGAGAATGGGAAAGTGTGTCCAAACTTTTGACTGGTAGTTTATTTGTAAACTGATATAAACTGAAACCTAATTGTTACTTAAGTAACACAAGTATTTTTTTAATCCATCAATGAAAACATAATTCACTTGATTATCTAAAAACAGACATTACCACGTGGCTACTTAATATGTAAAGCATTATTTTGTTGAATTTTCAGTGAAAATTAACTGGTGGAAAACAATCAGTGTGAATGTAAAATGTGTTTAAAATGTACTTCAGTTTAGATAGAGCATTGGATTTACAGGAAAGATGTCATATCTCCCTCTTTTATTGAACACAGAGAGCTCCAAAATTAAACTTCAGAAATTGTACCTGCATTCAGTGTTCAGACTGTGCACAGCAAGCACTCCTTTTCAGGGAAGAAAACCTATTTAAACACATCATTATATAAAAAAAGAAAAAAAAAGAAAGTATTTTCTGCTCTTGGATAAACCTCCCCTATCACAGTTCCGAAAAATTGTATTCTCTACAGCGGGTGTGCTTTTCTATTTTGAAAGTCTTTGGCTGTCTAGTCATAGCATTTCCCCTAAAGACATTCATAATTTGTCATCTTTTCTTTTAAACACATAAAGAACACTGTCCTCACTGAGCCATCATTTCTGGGTTTTCTACAGCAATTTCTGTGCCGCATACATAATGGACGCTGTGAACCGTGACTCAACCTGACTCGTAAATAAGCACCCTGCAAAAGGATATTGCTGTGCTGATAACCATCACAATAAATCAATATCAACACAACTCACCTCACCTCAACAAGGGCATGAGATTCAGGGATATTACATTTGTATTTTTTTTGTATAGTACAAATAATTCCCCTTGAGAAGAGGCGAAGGTCACTGCCCATTGTTGTGATTTACATATGCTATTTATTGCACATAAGCAAAGAGATGTTCACACATAAAAATAAATTGTATAATGTTCTGACAAAGTGTACAACACAATCATATGCTGCTGTTTGCTCATCTCTAATGCTCTTTCAGCACAAACTCAGCTGAATTTAATGGGCCAGAGAGAAAGGATTGGCTATGATTGACTGTGGGATGACAGTAAAACAGCCTGCAAAAAAATGGTATCAATTTTGATCATTTTGAGACAACACATCACTGAGCACAAACAGATGGGTAGTTATTGTATAGGTGGTATATAACATATAGAATAACATAAACAGTGAGGTCCAAAAGGCTGAAACCACATGAAAAATCTAGAAATACATATTTGTAATTGTATATTTTGTATATTACTTTATTTTTCCTTTCTCACTCTTGCTACCATTTTCTTCTACTAAAATTCTAAAAGAAGATGATAGAATCACGTCTGATTAACAGACACACACACATACACATACACATACACATACACATACACATACACATACACATACACATACACATACACATATACACACACACCTTTGAAGCAAAGAGACAAGATAAATCCAATTATTGTTCACCCTGACATAGCGGCTGCAAACCTTTAGATTTCAAGACGAATTCCAAAAGATTGGGTGAGACAGACAGATGGAGAGAAAGAAAAAAGAGAGAGTATAAACAGTGTCTCCCAGGATACACTACATTGTCACAAAGCCTTATTGCAACATATTGGGGCAGGTTGGTTTGTCATAAAGTGTTGTCATTCAACAGAGCACCTTTCACAACAGTCTTTGTCACTGACTCTAAAGTGTGTGTTACACACAGACACAATGTATCTAAAGGAGAATATTCGTGAACTCATGTAATTAAAATGTCTTTTAGATGCAAAAGCAGGAAATTTCATATTGGACCTATAAGTAATAGTAACAGTTATCAGGCGTATTAGTTATTATTTGCCATGCCAGTATCATTCAATATAGGATATTTATCAGATGATATTTAATTGTGGTTGCTTGCCTATTTTTAGATTTTAGATTACTAGCACTTACTTAATGGGAAAGATTAGGTAAAAATTAAAAGCGCTTTCCTATAATAGAGCTCCCATCCAGGGTTATTATAGTTACTAAATGAAACAAACGTTAACAGAAATAAAATAAAATATACAAAATGTTACACTTATTTTACTTCTATTTCACACTTTACATTATCACACATTTGTTTCTGTATTCATTTAATAGTGATAAAACTTTTAAATCTAGTGCTTTTTAAGACACTTTTTTCATCATTTATCACCCATAATATGAAAATAATTGTGGTCTTATTTCTATAATTTTTTTTAAATTCAACCACTTGAAAGCTGTACATTCGCTCAAGACTAGTCCCCTCATTTCCTGTCCTATCTCTGCCCTGTCAATAAAAGTGCCAAAAATAAAATAAAAAAATTAACCCAAACATGAGTGAAACTGAAGCCTTACACCTCAAGAATTCTCTGCAAAGCACAGACAGGTGCCTGAATAAACCATCACACCCATGACACAGACCAAGTCTGGCTGACTTTCCAAAGTTTGGTAAGTTATTTAAATAAAATAAGGCAGTCCAAATATGTACAGGCCATTATTATCCTTCAGTAAACTTGACTCATGAGATTTTATAGAGGGCAATATGATTTGCCTTACCCTGAAGAGCAGTTTAGCAAAAGGCTTCTTGGCCAGCTGGGCCAGGCCACACAGATTGTCATACAGGGCTGTGTCCACCATGCCTGGGTCCACTGCATTAACCATTACAGGGTCTCCTTTGACCCACAACTGGTCCTGCAGGTGGTAGGAGAACAGCAGCAGGGCCAGTTTACTCTGGGCGTATGCACCATGGGCACTATAACACATCCTGAGGAAAAGAGACAATGGGACAAAAAAGAAAGAGGCCTTGAGCGGAGTTATGCAGCTATTTTGGTGTTAACAGCCATTAATGTGTTGTTTACTGTAATTTGTGTTTGCAAACCCATTTCGACAAGATTGTGCTTGCTGATGTGTTGTTGCTTCAAGTTGGACCATTCAGAACAGCAGTGAATCTTAAAGTCAACATTAAACCCGTCAGTGTAATTTAGTATTTTTATATATACTATTACAGTATTTACCAGTATTTTGAATCAGCTTTTATTTTTAGATTTTCAGTTTTCATTTTAATATTAAAGTAATTTTTGTCAGCTTTATTAGTTTTTGTTTTTAATATTTCTATATAGCTTTTTTTTTTTCATCTAATATTTTTGCTTTATTTTATTTCAGCTCCATTTCAATTACCCAAAAAATAAATTGTTTTAATTTTAATTAACAATAACAATTGGGAATGGGAATTTAGGCATTACAACATTATAATATTAATATATTATCTGCCAATTACCATTATGGCTATAGCTGGAGTTTTGTGGTGGATAATTACAGGGAGTGCAGAATTATTAGGCAAGTTGTATTTTTGAGGATTAATTTTATTATTGAACAACAACCATGTTCTCAATGAACACAAAAAACTCATTAATATCAAAGCTGAATATTTTTGTATCAATATTTTAAGTAGTTTTTAGTTTTAGCTATTTTAAGGGGATATCTGTGTGTGCAGGTGACTATTACTGTGCATAAGTATTAGGCAACTTAACAACAAATTTATACCCATTTCAATTATTTATTTTTACCAGTGAAACCAATATAACATCTCAACATTCACAAATATACATTTCTGACATTCAAAAACCAAACAAAAACAAATCAGTGACCAATATAGCCACCTTTCTTTGCAAGGACACTCAAAAGCCTGCCATCCATGGATTCTGTCAGTGTTTTGATCTGTTCACCATCAACATTGCGTGCAGCAGCAACCACAGCCTCCCAGACACTGTTCAGAGAGGTGTACTGTTTTCCCTCCTTGTAAATCGCACATTTGATGATGGACCACAGGTTCTCAATGGGGTTCAGATCAGGTGAACAAGGAGGCCATATCATTAGATTTTCTTCTTTTATACCCTTTCTTGCCAGCCACGCTGTGGAGTACTTGGACGCGTGTGATGGAGCATTGTCCTGCATGAAAATCATGTTTTTCTTGAAGGATGCAGACTTCTTCCTGTACCACTGCCTGAAGAAGGTGTCTTCCAGAAACTGGCAGTAGGACTGGGAGTTGAGCTTGACTCCATCCTCAACCCGAAAAGGCCCCACAAGCTCATCTTTGATGATACCAGCCCAAACCAGTACTCCACCTCCACCTTGCTGGCGTCTGAGTCGGACTGGAGCTCTCTGCCCTTTACCAATCCAGCCACGGGCCCATCCATCTGGCCCATCAAGACTCACTCTCATTTCATCAGTCCATAAAACCTTAGAAAAATCAGTCTTGAGATATTTCTTGGCCCAGTCTTGACGTTTCAGCTTGTGTGTCTTGTTCAGTGGTGGTCGACTTTCTGCCTTTCTTACCTTGGCCATGTCTCTGAGTATTGCACACCTTGTGCTTTTGGGCACTCCAGTGATGTTGCAGCTCTGAAATATGGCCAAACTGGTGGCAAGTGGCATCTTGGCAGCTGCACGCTTGACTTTTCTCAGTTCACGGGCAGTTATTTTGCGCCTTGGTTTTTCCACACGCTTCTTGCGACCCTGTTGACTATTTTGAATGAAACGCTTGATTGTTCGATGATCACGCTTCAGAAGCTTGGCTATTTTAAGACTGCTGCATCCCTCTGCAATATATCTCACTATTTTTGACTTTTCTGAGCCTGTCAAGTCCTTCTTTTGACCCATTTTGCCAAAGGAAAGGAAGTTGCCTAATAATTATGCACACCTGATATAGGGTGTTGATGTCATTAGACCACACCCCTTCTCATTACAGAGATGCACATCACCTAATATGCTTAATTGGTAGTAGGCTTTCCAGCCTATACAGCTTGGAGTAAGACAACATGCATAACGAGGATGATGTGGTCAAAATACTCATTTGCCTAATAATTCTGCACTCCCTGTATTTAAGGTGCGCTCAAGCCATGTCGTAATTACGAGATTTCAACTTATTCCTTCAGTAACTAAAATTTCAACTAAAAAGTGTTCCTGTCCTCGTAGAGCTCGTAATTACAACTATTAAGCTGGGAATTTTCTGAGAGCTCCTATTTGTACCACCTGACCGCTGCAGATTCATTTAGGCGTTGATAGTGTTGCCATAGAAACACATAATTCCCAGTCTGAGGACAGCTCCAAGTAGAACGACATGTTTTGTTATCTCGAAATTATAGTAATTACAACATGGTGTGAACCACACTGCATTAAACAGAATTTGAAACTCATTTCAAAGTCATATTTCCGTCATGTGACACATTTCTGAATGAAACTGAAAAACACCTACATACCTATAATTGTTCTATTGTAATTAGTTTATTTGTTCTTAATTTTTTTTACTGACTATCGTGAAAATTAATTTGAAATGTTTACCTGATTGACAAATACTTGATTGCAGCATGTCACATTTTTAATAAATGTTATTATTTGTTCGGTTTTACAGACAAGGCTTAACCCTAGTCCCAGACTAAAACTCATGTTTGAGCTGTTTTAACTGAAAGCTACTTGCACTGGCATATCTTAATCTATGTCAGTGTCATTGTTTTGTCTCAAGATGCACACCAGTAATGTTTTTTTCGAAGGCATTTTTATAAAAGCTACTTAAATGTCCTAATTTAACTTAGGCCTACTCCTGGCTGAATCTAAACCCTGTCTGTGAAACCAGGCCAATATGTATTTTAACATTTAACTTATAGAAGAGCATATTAGTTTCAAGAATCGTGAAATATCACCAGCATTGGTCCCTAATTGCTTCTATATTAACATTAACAAACCATAAACTGACTAAAAAAATCTTGGCTTATGCACGTTTTGAAGTCCTAGAATGCCCTAGAATGAAGAATCCATGTCTAATCATTCAGCTGACTCATTTATCCGTTATTTATACCAGCAGATGTCTTTGCGCCCACCACTTCCTCTCTCCCTCTCACCTTGAAGGACATATTTATTAGGAATCTTCTGTGTCAACCCACAGCATGAGCCCCCCCACACACTTAACATACAGCGTGACAAGAAGTCATCACCAGTTGCATGCGGGCACCTTGTTTGCTCTATTAGATTTGTTGTTGGTATGTGGTAAGTATTTATTGTAACACTCATAACCGCCCCTTTCTGCCTCCCAGGAGGCTTTGCAGCATTCAGTCAATCAATAAACACATGGTGCTCTGAATCACGCTGCATGTTACAGCGACTCTGTCCTTGAGCCGCTGCAGTATATGACTGCAGTAACGGATGAGGACACTCAAGACTGAAAAGCAATAAAAGCAGACCTGAGAAAAATAGGTTAGAACAGTGGCAATATTTTGAGGAGTAAAGAAGACATACACATGATGGACTGATCTGCACTACAGGAAGATCTGAGTTTAATATGAGAGACAGTCTGAGTTTTTGCCTTTTAATAATGTTAGGGATGCACCAATATTAAAATTTGATAGTCAATATTATTTTCACTGATAAATGGCCAAATTCTATACTTGGTTATAAATGGTTAAAATTCTATAATTTTTTGTCTAAATAAACTGAAACGTCATGGTTACGACTATAACCTTGGTTCCATCAAAAGGGAACAAGACGCGCATAGAGAATGGCACTGTGAGAATGCTTTTGCGTGACTGCGTCCCGAAGCACGTGTGAAATCTGTCTAATGGCGTGATGGGAAGTCATAGGCGGGAGATGTCATGACCAGGAACCTATAAATCGCACCCAGACCAATCATGTCAGCTTCTGATAGGTCGAAGCAAGTCAATCACAGGCACGCCTGAAGTATGGAAGGGTAACCAAGACATTACCTTGCGCTGCGTTAAGAATGACGCTGTGGGAACGTTAATATCCATGCGGCCATACTGACCAGTGCCTGTCTTGTGTGAAATCAGGCAAGCACAACTAAGAGAGAAGCACATGGGACCCAGGTGTGAAGCCCAAATCTTGGTTGTAAAACCTGATGAATGTGTGTGGAGAAGACAAGCCCACTGCATCACACACCTATTGTAGGGATAAGGCTTGCAAAGCCACCATACTCCTCCTGATCCGATGCACCACAGAGGAAACACCAACGGGTTTCTCCCCAAAGACACCACCCAAAGGTGTGTGGTAAGCAGCTAAGGTTGCCACGTCAACCTTAAAAGTGGAGGGGGATAACCCTGTGGAGAATCGATCCGGCAGAAATTCCACTACTGTACCAACCGGGCAGTCAACTGGACTCAGCTGATGATTTCCGCCAGAGTGAGAATGGTCTCAACAACCTTAGTTGAGAGACCTGAGTCTATGAATTGGGCCCCCTCAAAGGCCAAACCCACACTTCCGTAACTCTGATCCCTTGATCATGCAGAACGGGTTGCCCCTCAGGGAAACCCCTTGGTCTTGAGCCACCACTGCAAAGGTCTCATGTACAGCAGGCCAAAAGATATCCCATTGGACGCAGCTGCCATCAGACCTAACAGTCTCAAAACACTTTGACAGTGAGTGACTGGCCTAGATTTATCTTGCTCATGGCTGAGGATCAAACCAATACAAGTTTAAGACAGATGTACCTGCATTGCTGTCGAATCCCACACCATGCCTAAAAAGTCCACATTGAGCCAAAAATGACCAAACTTTGATGTAATAAAAATACAGGGTGACAAGACTAGGCTGAAAGGAAAAACCCGATACTGGTACGCTTTGCTCCAGCGTGCAGATCTAGAATTGGACACAACCCCCCATCCTTCTTTGCAATGATAAAATACCAGCTGTAAACCCGGACTCTCTGTCGGGGGGAGGAAAACGTTCTACAACCCCCTTCCCCACAAAAGCATTTTACCTCCTGTTCCATAACCAGAGCCTGCTCGGGGGCTACCACTGTAGACAGGACTCCGCTGTGTGCAGGATCCATAGATATACACTCACCTAAAGGATTATTAGGAACACCATACTAATACTGTGTTTGACCCCCTTTCGCCTTCAGAACTGCCTTAATTCTACGTGGCATTGATTCAACAAGGTGCTGAAAGCATTCTTTAGAAATGTTGGCCCATATTGATAGGATAGCATCTTGCAGTTGATGGAGATTTGTGGGATGCACATCCAGGGCACGAAGTTCCCGTTCCACCACATCCCAAAGATGCTCTATTGGGTTGAGATCTGGTGACTGTGGGGGCCATTTTAGTACAGTGAACTCATTGTCATGTTCAAGAAACCAATTTGAAATGATTCAAGCTTTGTGACATGGTGCATTATCCTGCTGGAAGTAGCCATCAGAAGATGGTAAATGGTGGCCATAAAGGGATGGACATGGTCAGAAACAATGCTCAGGTAGGCCGTGGCATTTAAACGATGCCCAATTGGCACTAAGGGGCCTAAAGTGTGCCAAGAAAACATCCCCCACACCATTACACCACCACCACCAGTCTGCACAGTGGTAACAAGGCATGATGGATCCATGTTCTCATTCTGTTTATGCCAAATTCTGACTCTACCATCTGAATGTCTCAACAGAAATCTAGACTCATCAGACCAGGCAACATTTTTCCAGTCTTCAACTGTCCAATTTTGGTGAGCTCGTGCAAATTGTAGCCTCTTTTTCCTATTTGTAGTGGAGATTAGTGGTACCCGGTGGAGTCTTCTGCTGTTGTAGCCCATCCGCCTCAAGGTTGTGCGTGTTGTGGCTTCACAAATGCTTTGCTGCATACCTCGGTTGTAACGAGTGGTTATTTCAGTCAAAGTTGCTCTTCTATCAGCTTGAATCAGTCGGCCCATTCTCCTCTGACCTCTAGCATCAACAAGGCTTTTTCGCCCACAGGACTGCCGCATACTGGATGTTTTTCCCTTTTCACACCATTCTTTGTAAACTCTAGAAATGATTGTGCTTGAAAAGCTTTTGATAGTGCATGCTTCTTTTCTTCATGCAAAGGCATTCCCACAGCGCCATTCTTGACACAGCATGAGTTCCCTTGAAAGGGAAGCAATTATTTTGGGAATCTAGGCATCACAAATTTTTTTATGTACCATATGAATGGACATTCAATTTGAGATCTTCTAAAAATGAAGAATATTTAACAGTGGTAGATGATGTTAAATATAATTTAAATGTAAAAACAGGTAAAAGAGCAATTTTACAATTACATATTTATTGAAAAAAGCAAAACAAAAAGATAAGAAAACAAACATAAAAAAAAAACTAAAAAAAACAGTATTATCTGCCAATAACCATTATGGCTATAGCTGGAGTTTTGTGGTGGATAATTATTTAAGGTGGGTTCACACCATGTCGTAATTACCGTAATTACCAGATTTCAACTTGTAAAAAGTGCTCACGTCCTCGTAGAGCTCGTAATTACAACTTGTAAGCTTGGTATTTTCTGAGAGCTCCTATTTGTACCACCTGACCGCTGCAGATTCATTTAGGCATTTAATAGTGTTGCCACAGAAACACATAATTCCCAGTCCTAGGACGTGAACATCATGTTTCTCAAAATTACGGTAATTACAACATGGTGTGAATGCAGCATTAGTCTGGTGAATAAGTGGTGAATAATAATTTTTTTATAATTACTTCATATGGATGGTTAATTGCAAAACTATCAATTGAAATCTAAGCAAGTTGGGGGAAAAAACAGCTACTTCTGCATTAGGTAAGCTACTAGGTACTATAATCTTACATACACTATATAGTGGAAAAGGCAGCATATGACTTTAAATAGTTTTTGTCCATTTTCATATTTGCACACCATAAGCCTGTAGGCTTCTTTTGTGACCCCTCCATGCAAAGTGAATCTCCACCTATGATTTGACCAATATACCATGCAATATACCCAAACTAATATATACATTTTCCTTACACAACTCTTTATGCCAGTGGTTTTAATTCACCCCCTCAAAAAAAAAATTCTTCTTTGTTTGCAGAACAATACTGTTTTTTTTTACTTGTGTCAAGTTTCATTATTATTATTTAACAGTAGGCAATTATACTGATTACTGCAAGTCTTACAAACCACATTTCATAATATAGTCCACAGCACACACAACAATGTAACGGTTCTCAGTTGTGAATGAGTTATAATGTGTGAGATGTTAATTCAGTAACCGGTGGATTCAGTGAGTGTATTGTTAGAAAAAGAGTAATCTGTTTGTGAATATGACTACAATGACTAGGTTGTATGTTTTTGTGTGTGTGTGTGTGTGTGTGTGTCTGTGTGCAGTCAGAGAAGACAGTTCAGATTTCAACAACAGGACATACAATTGGATGTCTTTTGGGTGTAACACTATAGAATCAAGTGGTGCTGGGCAATATGGAATAAATGTCTAAAATGTCTTTAAGATTCAGTTCATCCCTTCCATTCACAAAAAGGCTTGAGGTAAGAAAAGAATCTCAAGTGTAGTATAGAACAGCTTCTAACCTTCCCTGCAAGTCATCCAGAGTTAATCTTCCTCCATAATGGGTAGCTGAAGACATAATAACTATTCGGGAACATTTCCCAGGTTTGCCTGACTTCCTCAGGACATCTAGCAACAGGTTGGTCAACAGGAAATGGCCCAGGTAGTTTAGCCCAAAGTGTAGCTCAAATTCATCCTCTGTTCTCCTCTCCGGAACAAGCATAACGCCAGCTGCAGACATAAAGGAACATCATTGAATATCTGATATATTATGAGCAGACAGAATATGCAGCACACCGGGAGGAATCCTACAAGGCTTGATCAAGTATTCACACCTTAAAAATGACTCATGAGTCATTTCTGAGTCACTCTTTTGAAAAGAAATGAACTTCATGAGCTCAGAGAACATTGTACCGCATGCAGCTCTCTGAATACCATGGATTAAGTATTGCTGGTTTATTGATTTGCATATTTTTGAGCGGCTTTTAACACACACACAGAAGGATATCATAGATGTCTTCATATGAAACTGAACTAGCGAATAACCATTTCCTCCACTAAAGTTCTTAATGTGTCTGCTTAATTCATGTTCTCGCTGAGAAGAAATAAATGAAAAGATGTGAAGATCATCATGTGTCACATTCACACATAAACATACCCTTCTACAAAAATGCACTTCTATGTCTTTATAAAGAGCAACCACAAGATAATTAAAGTTGGTGAATTCCAATATTAAATGGATGTAATCTGATTTTAAACTCTGACCGGGGCTGAGCATCAGCATTCATGCGGGAATAAGCCTCTGCTCTTGAAAACATGTTTCATCATTATTTTGCTCTTAACAGAATTACAGCTCAGTTTGCATGAGAAAACAGTAATCAGGATTATAAAAATGTTCTCAGCATATTAAATGAGCATTAAACAGTATGTTTTTTAATTACACTTACAGGAAATCTGAACCTAACGAATCCTAATTGTATCGACCCATGTTCTCTAAAGAGAGAATCAATGTCCCTCGACTCCTTCTCAGACACATGCAGTGTCTTGTCCAGCCAGAGCACTAGAGGGGTCAAACGTTGACCTTTCTGCATCATTAGAACCTCAATTGGGTGGCACAAATGCATTGGCCCATCAGCTGGCATCAGAGGGGAGGGGTGTGCACCATAGAGAACAAACGGGAAAAGGGGAGCGTGAATTATTAATTCTCTCTGTTAGGGAGAGGACAGTGTGTGACTGTTCCTGTCATTTTGAGACATTCCCTGGGGCAGGCTTCTAAATAAAAGTCATTCAGTTAAAACAAACAACCCCCAAGGCCCTCAGGACACAGACCAGACATGTCCAACAGAGCGAGCTTAGGAGGACGCAAGAGATTTTAAGCTGAGAGACAACCTATAAAAGATAAATGGGTAACACTTTACAGTTAACACTTTACAAGTTAATGCATTGGGTACCATGAACTAACAATGAACAGCAGCTTTTCATTTTGCAGCTTTTCATGTTTGTTCATTAAACATTCATTTAAAATGTTATATAATGTGAAATATATTTATACAATTTAGAATTTAATATTGACCTAAATTAATAAATGCTGTAAAAATGTGTTTATTGTTAATAAGAATACTTCATTAATCATTAAATAAATAAACTTAAAATGTTATACTGCAGATATGACAAATATGACAGAATATTAAAATAATACAGCACAATTGCTGTAATCTAATAATACATTTTAAGAGGGAAAATTGCCTAATGCTAGAGGAATTCAGGAATTTACATACCATTATTGACAAGGACGTGTAGTGGCAAACCTGTGGCTTTATATCTCTGGACAAACTGCCGCACGGATGTCAAAGAGGCCAAATCCAGGTGCATGAACTCCACTGAAAGCAAACAGATTACAAAATCAGTACTAAAGCAGCACATATGAGAGCAAATACTTGCATGTAGAATGAATGTAGAAATTCTTTCTTTGGAATGACAAGAAGATCAGAACATTTACTGAAATGCAATTCAAACAAATTCAACAATATAACCCTTCAAACTTAAAGGGGTAGGTCACCCAAAAAAAGAAAACTTCTGTCATTATTTACTCACCTCATGTTGTTTCAAACCTGTATGACTTTCTTTCTTCTGCGAAACTCAAAATAAGAAATTTTGAAGAATGTTGTAAAACAAACAGATCTGGTTACTACTGACTTTTATTGTATGAAAAAAATAAAACAGACATTTCTCAAAATATCGGATTTTTTGTTCCACAGAAGAATGTCATACAGCTTTAGAAAAACATTTTTTTTAACTATCCCTTTAAAGACTTTCTTCAAATCCAACATATTGATTTTTTGAAAAATGTAGCTTTTCTTGTAAATTTTTTTTTTTTTTATTAATTAAAAGAGTAATTTCCCTCTTTCTTTGTTTCCTTGAATTTCACACTTCAATTCTACTGCCTTACATTACAAATTAAGGCATTAAAAATGACAAAAAAATTGGCACTTATGCATCTTGTTTACTACCAACGCAAAATCAGTAACTGAATTGGAATTTAAAAGGCATTTTCAATTCAATTCTGAATATCACACAATCCTGGTAAGCACACATAATTAATTGCTCAAGGACGGCACAAGCATGCAAATGTCAATAATACTGAATCATCCAATAATATGAGGCCTCTAAGAAAGGTCTTTATTTCATCAGCTGAAATCATTTTCTGGATACAAATCGGTTCAAGCACTTACATCATCACAGCAACTATGTATTCAATATAACAACAGCATTAAATGCCATACTGAATCTAGTATATTTTAATATGATGCATTTGTCCTCCTCGAATAAAACAAGTAAACTCAGCTTGTCAGTTTGTTTTACAGGGGTTGGTTTCAAACAGTTGGAGGCTAAATTCTCTGTTGATTCATCCAGCGTTCTCATGTTGTAGTTCATTTCATAATTTTTTTCTGTTGGTCTGTACATCTAAGCACATCCAATTAGTCTTATTTCAAAGCATGCAAATTATTCCACTCACTAACTCTCACGTAAGGTCAAAAGGACATTTTCCCCATCATCCCAAATGACCTGGCAGCATTTCAATGATCGCTTCTTTTAAGATAAACATTTGAAACCAACAAAATCACCATAATTGCCCTAAAAATCAGCTCCAAGCTTACTTACAAAACTACTAAAAAACAATAATATCTAGCTGAACCAGGTAGTGTAGCTAAATTTGAATGCTATTGAATTGAAGACATGTATACAACTATCTTAAATCAATAAAGTCTTGACAAAACAGCGAAGTACATCTTAAACACGTAAAAAGTTCTGCCCAAAAGTGAAAACTATCAATCTGTCATGTATCTTTGGTGTAAGACTAATAAACTCCCTTTAAATTTGACATCTACTCCATTTTGAATGAACAGGCACATATGGAACACCTAAAATCGAAATAATTCGATGGGTCTTCATATCTGTTTAACGGGGGTCACAATCCTAATCGTGGAAACAGAAGCTGGAGTTTTGCCCACTCATCATTCATTCCTGTTCTTGTTCTCCATCAACTTTAATTAGGCTTATCATTCATTCAGTCTGACGGAACTAACCTTTGAGCTAATAATGGCTCCCAAGTGAGAATTAGACCATTACACGCCTGCCGGGGTGGACAGCAAGAAATGTACACAGGAGGCCTTATAAAAGAGCAGTATAAAGCTAATGCAGTTCAAGGATGTCTTTAAATAACACTGTTTAGCCTGATGTTGATGACCGTGCCAGAACATGCCCAAGTTGAGGGTAGAACAAAAGGGTTTTTGGCATTTTGTTGATAAGCAAAGTAAACCTATAAGCCTTGAAACCCAAGCTTTTAGTTGCTCTAATGAGAATCAGAATGCTTTTCTGTTTACCTCAATGAGCCCTTTGGGCTTTCAGCTTATTAAAATGTGAAGCTACATTAAAATACTCCAGTCATATTCACATCACTGCTTCAATCAGCTTTCGTTGTCATGTTATGCAAATCCTGGTATTTTGTTTATTTTTTCCCCTCCCTGCATTATAGTGAGGTGAGGCAAGGTCAACTATGACAAAGCGTTCACCTTTACTGTCCTATCAAAACAGAGTCAACCAGAGCTAGATGTGGCTCATGGTCATCTAGCATGTTTGCAAAATTAGTAAATGCCAAAGGAATGGTGATAATCTTAAAATGACTGTAACTCCAATAAGATCCTTATTACAATTGAGTTTCTATTTATCATTTCATTAGTTTGTAAAATCATTTAATCAATTAAATTCAATTCCAGTTGAAATTCCACTAAATCTGAACAAGTTTTGGACTAAATGGTCTAAATTAAAATCATAAATTAAATATTTTCAAACAACCCAAAAAAATAAATAAAATAATAATTTGAATGATTCTGTTTTGGTCTTGTTGTATGAACCTAAATTCAAATAAATTAGAAAAACTAAAGGACTAAATGTTTCAAATTTTGCCATCACTTATACACCACTGCAACATACACTGATCAGGCATAACATTATGACCGGTTAAGTGAATAACACTGATTATCTCTTCATCATGCCAACAGTTAGTGGGTGGGATATATTAGGCAGCAAGTGAACATTTTGTTATCAAAGCTGATGTGTTAGAAGCAGGAAAAATGGACAAGCGTAAGGATTTGAGCGAGTTTGACAAGGGCCAAATTGTGATGGCTAGACGACTGGGTCAGAGCATCTCCAGAACTGCAGCTCTTGTGGGTTGTTCCTGGTCTGCAGTGGTCAGTATCTATCAAAAGTGCTCCAAGGAAGGAAAAGTGGTGAACCGGCGACAGGGTCATGGGCGGCCATGGGCACGTGAGCATCAGAACTGGACTAATGGAAGTTCTAATGGAGCAATGGAAGAAGGTGGCCTGGTCTGATGAATCAAGTTTTCTTTTACATCACATGGATGACCGGGTGCATGTGCGTCACTTACCTGGGGAACACATGGCACCAGGAGGCACTATGGGAAGAAGGAAAGCCGGCAGAGGCAGTGTGATGCTTTGGGCAATGTTCTGCTGAAACCTTGGGTCTTGCCATCCATGTGGATGTTACTTTGACACGTACCAACTACCTAAGCATTTTTGCAGACCATGTACACCCTTTCATGGAAAAAGTATTCCCTGGTGGCTGTGGTCTCTTTCAGCAGGATAATGCGCCCTGCCACAAGGCAAAAATGGTTCAGGAATGGTTTGATGAACACGAGTTTGAGATGTTGACTTGGCCTCCAAATTCCCCAGATCTCAATCCAGTCAAGCATATGTGGGATGTGCTGAACAAACAAGTCCAATCCATGGAGGCCCCAACTCACCACTTACAAGACTTAAAGGATCTGCTGCTAACATCTTGGTGCCAGATACCACAGCACACCTTCAGGGGTCTAGTGGAGTCCATGCCTCGACAGGTCAGGGCTGTTTTGGCAGCAAAATGGGACCAATACAATATTAGGAAGGTGGTCATAATGTTGTGCCTGATCGGTGTAAGTGCACCTAAGGAAACAATAATTTTCAGTAATATGACATATGTCATCATATAACCTCATACATGGTTGAGCTTCCATTTATCACGTTTGATGTAACTGCATTGATCAATGTTTATATGTGAATAAATACGTGTTAATTAAATTTGTTCATTATATAAAGTGATTGTTTCTCTTCAGAAGACTTGGATTAAACCGCTCAATGGATTACATTTTTACGATCTGTTTATGAAACTTTTGAAGCTTGAAAATTGCGGTTGGGTGGTCTCACATGGATGGACAATATCTTTATTTGTGTTTGATGTCTTGTGGGTTTGAACTGACATGATGGTGAGTAATGTAGATCATCTATTGGGTGAACCGATTATATAAACAGATGCAGAAAATATAGTATGTGTAAATATTTGACCACAAAATTGTATAGGTCTGCATGTTGATTGTCTCAGTGTGAATGAGTGGAGCAGTTCCATCTACTGCTCTGAGGATTCACTTCACTTCATTTGATGAAATTATTGGCAGATACACACAGAAACCCAACCGTCTTCACTACAACCTGCCAAAATAAAAGTTCAGTTTAATATGAAGAAAATATGACAGAAATATTACTAAGGGGTAGAATGTTCTTTAAGAAATAAAATATCATACAATTTCGTCCATGTTTTAATTAAAATAGTAAACCTCTATTGTGCAGCACTTCGCATCTCTGCACATCCAGTTATGGCAAACAAAAATTATGTAATATACTAGAACCCAGAACTTAGCTTTAGGTGGTATTACTCTAACAAAAAAGTTAAACAGTTAATCTAACCCTTCCTCATGAAAACATCTCTGATCCTCAAGGCGTCTTCACTTCTGAGATTTACTGTCAGAAACAGCATTACTCCTTTAAGGTTTATAGCCCATCTCTGGCTGATTGAAATTGGCTGTAAGGATGGAATGGCCTTTGGTCCCCTTACAGTGTACTTGACCCAAACACTATCAATCCATGAGATCAGCCCACAAAAATAATGAAGGGAAGGGAGAAAACGGAATGGCAGGAAAAATGAGAAAAACAGGTGCAATGAACAGAGATTCTGATGGCAGTATGGAAATTGCAGATAGAAACGGCAGATAATAGGCCTTTGCTGCATCAGATCTATTTATCATACAAACAGAAAAATATTGTCTGTCTGGCCCTCCCATTAAGACTTACAATTACATACTATTTCATTGGTGACTTAGAAGTGAAGCTCTCATACCAGTGATAAAATGTGAGTATCTGTTCCTTACAGCTCTTTGGCACAGAGTGCACCTTTCCAGCGCTGAGTACTCAACCGCATAATTAAACTAATTATAGTTACACAATTACAGCAATTACCCACTACATTACATTAATCGTCCGACACTACCCCAGTTTAGAGTGTGAAATGCCATTCTGACCGGCAACCCTTGATTACAAAAACCACTCATTTATTCCCAAATAATAGAGTGTTCTCAGACATCTTATCAAGAGCAAAAGTGACAACCTATAGCAGACTAGTCTTGATCGTGACTAGGTTAAAGTGCTCGATTTTGGGTGAATTTATAGTTGCATTGAAATGAAAATTTCATGTGACAATAGAAAAGAAACGATCACAAATTCCATTTCATGCTAACTTTAACATGTTGTGATTCAAGAAGTACTTATTGTTACAATTGTAGTTCACTAGTGAGAAAATCTAGGGAGAGCGATTTTAATTGTAACAGTTTAATGTAATATTATGTATTATTTATTTGGCTTAATTAAATTGGGGAAAAAGTTGTTTATTAAATTTGAATGAAACCATGTAGTAATTATAGCCTTACCAAGTTATAAAATGTCCATTTGTCCCACATTACATAGTCTAGCTTCTTGAGAATATTGTAAAAATCATTGACTTTCCTAGTTGCACCATTCACACACATTAAATGATAAGAATTTATGACACTGGGCTGAAAGAGTATTAAACAGAGGGGATATAAAGAGGAAGAGTGATGTCTCTCGGTGGTGACATTGTGTATCATGACTCACGGAATGAAAGGGCAGCGGGGTGAGATACAGCTGAGTGTGTACGAATGAGTCTGTGTGTGTGTGTGTGTGTGGGGGGGGGCGGATATATCAGGACAGGCTCATGGGGCAGATCCCTAATGATGTACTGCGTACTCCCTTAGGTTTCTCTCTCTGTGTTGTGCATATATAAGAGACGGTTTATGGTGTGAGGCAAAAAGGATGACTAAAACTTGCGTAGCAGTCCAGCTTATTGTCTCCCTCACAAAAGTTGCTGTGTTTCAGGCTTCAGGCATTTTCCACTACAATATTGTCAATATGGACAGTCTAAAGGGTGTTTTACACTTGGTTAGTCTTATAACGGTTGCTATAAATTGACATGTGAATGTACCAAAGCGAACCCCTTTATAGCAAACTAAATTGAGACCATATCAAGAGGTGTTTTTTTTTTTTTTTTTTTTTTAAGTATGCAAACAGTTAGGGCCCTATAAATGGTTGGCGCACCAGGTGCATGGTCCAAAAGGGTTGTACGTAGTCTCTTAATGAGTTATGGGTGTATTTTGGGCGTGACGTGCAATAAACCAATCAGAGTCATCTCCCATTCCCTTTAAAAGCCAGGTGCACTCGCACCATGGCGGATTCGCTATTTACATGGCAGAATTTGTGAGCGAAAAGACTGAACGCTTCTCCAGAGAGGAATCCTTTTATTTGTAATATTTGACATGTTTGTGTGCTTCTACCCTGTGTGTGTAATAAGCAGAGTGTAGGCACATTGTGTACCCGCCTATAGGCGCATATTACAAATGCGCCCTTTAAATAACACAAAAAATACTGCGCTATTGATTCTAGACCAGGTTTTTGTTGGTCAATGGCGCAGTCATTTTCAGTTGCCTCAAAATAGCAAAGCGCCAACAATGCGCCTGAACACACCTCATTTTCAGACCAGCACGCCCATGGGCGAACAGATGGGCGTGAGTTCATTTGCGATTTAAACAACTTGGCGCTTGTAGTGAAATTGATAACTGCGTCAGGCTGAAACTAGCAAAAAAACACTTCTGGTGTCACATTGCGCCAGGTGTATGATAGGGCCCTTAGTTAGTTTGACAAGACAGGATATTGCAGCATTTTGAATATGTAGATATTGGAGCCACAGGCAAGAAACTGTGCAATGGCGACAAGCTGTCCTTTAGTATGTTAATAGGGTACGTATGATGGCCTCATCATGCCTCTCACTCAATAAGGGGAGTGAAGAAGTCGGAATACCTATTAACCAGCAACAATTATGAACCCTCTCGAACTCATAAGAGAGGCCTTTAGGCAGTCCACCTCATACTGGACTAGCATACTCAAGAACTGGCCATATATTTGCATTAAAACATTGCATGGGAGACCCACTCTCTTTGCAACACTAAGATAATAGATTCTTGGGTGTGTCTGAGATCATATATTTAATGTGGGTGTCCCAGGACAGATCAGATGAAACCTCCAAAGAGTTTAAAAGTAGAAACTTTACTGATTACATGTCCAGAAATTACAGAAGGAGGAGGAGAGGGGATGTTGTCATCTTTCCTGGCACTAACTACCAGTACCAGGAATTTTCACTGGCTATAAATGGGGCTAAGACCATGGAAATCATGGTCTTAGCCCCATTTATAGCAAGTGAAAATTCCTGTCCCCAATCTGCCACTGAATCCAAGGCCTTCTGGGTTAGCCCAGGTATGATTCACATTAGAAGCTCAATGATTGTTAGATCATTAGCATATGTCCTAAAATAAGAATTACAGAGGGAGGCAGACATGGATCTGCTTATAGAGATGACGAAAAACAGAGGGGATAAAAGTCACCCCGAGGGCGAATAAATGATGACAGAATTTTCATTTTTGGGTGAACTATCCCTTTAAATGGGTCTTAGTTTGGTTCTTGAAAATAGGAATGGATGTAAAAACATTAGGGGTGTGACGAGATCTGTCTGAGAAGCTGTCTCGCTTCATATTGTCATGACGGAGTGTGAGGGTCAAGTTAGGATAGAATATGCCACCGCTATGTTTACATTACGCCTCCACTGTAGTTTTGTTTTTTATAGAAATATTTTTTTTTAGGTGGATAACAGTCACTTCAATTCCATCAGCTCATCCCACACAAGCTGTTTGAGTCGACCATAGTGTGCAACATTGATCACAACAGTGGCGGAGGATTCTTTGCACAACAGAAGCGTCAGACAAATGTCTATTTTAAAATGCGCGTTCAGCACA
Organism: Rhinogobio ventralis; assembly: GCA_039654625.1. NCBI lineage: Eukaryota > Metazoa > Chordata > Actinopteri > Cypriniformes > Gobionidae > Rhinogobio > Rhinogobio ventralis. The sequence goes on along the minus strand of CM077195.1, from coordinate 26,873,445 downwards.
TTTTCACAGAGAACGCACAATCGCGAAATTGAAAGTGAAAGTAAACCCGAGCGCGCATTCAAACAAGATGTCAATACGTTACCGCTGTTTGAAAGCGGCTCCCTGAGGCATGCAAATCTCTCAATATGAAAGCTATCTGTGTTGTTGTAACCATCTCTTAGCTCTGTATCATGCTTGAAGAAAAATGTCATCTCTATTTGCAATTTGTATATTGTGTAGGCAACTTTGATTATGGTTGCACTTATTGTTTGCACTTTATATCTATGATCAATTTGTGGGAAGGAGTTTAGTTAGGAGGACAAAAGTTGTAGGAGCTCATAAATCATGTGCAGTTCTAAGGTCTGAAGAGACAATAAAAAAAAGAAAGAAGCAAGTCAGCTGAGTTTGTGCAAAACCTTTTACAGTGCTTGAATATTGTTGTCTTTTACTGCATATAACGGAAAATTCATACTCAAAAAGTAGAACAGAAATGACATTCATTACAAGATGATGAGTTAAAACATTTCAAATGCACCAGCAAACTATTTTTTCTAGTCATGTATTTTATCATTGAGAATTTCTTAAAAATACTATGTAAAAATCTTGTCTCGTTCTCTTGAACCCAATCTCGTGTCTCGTCTTCTGAGCAAAGTGTCTGGTCACACCCCTAAAAAACATCCTATTTCGATTGTGCCTGAACCTGAAGAAAGACCAGAATAAAAAGAAAAAAAACATGCTGTTCTCCCAAAATCACAACCTTTAGAATGTCTACAATGGAAAAAGTTTTGTCCTTGTATTTCTGCTCTGTGCTTTTCATTCCAGACTTTCTCAAAGCCCTTCAGTCGTGAGCTGTCTGTCCTGGCATGATTGATCGCTGGCGTGCCTTTTGTAGAGCTGCTGGACAGGGATGCCTGCAGATGTTCTGTTCTGATTAAGAATTCGAGCAGCAGTAATGAGCACAAGAGCCAATGCAGAACTCCTGAGTGCTGATTCCTGATGGCAACAGACCAACAGGTCTGCTATATAAGAGGTGAGTGGGGATACGGCCCGCCACAGAATATACCCGTCTCATCCTTATTTGCCTTTTCTCTTATCATTTTCAGTTTGGATGTGCCAAAGAGTGTGGTAATGAGGTAATCTTGGCACCAGAAGTACAGTGCCAGCTGGAGGACATGGTGATTGGCATACCGCCATTTTCAAGTACCAACAAAGACATTTCCCCCCTTCTCTATCTTCAAAGGCTGCCAGTAAATCAGACACGGACTCCTGAGAGAGGAAGAATGATAGAGAATAACTCCTGGGTAAGTGACAGCTCTGGCTGAGACACAAGGTTTTGTCAGTCAAGTCAGACTCCAACAGGTCTCTGAAAATGTAGATGGAAGATGCAGATTGGACAGCATCTTATCATCTTAGAAGGGATGATAAGATTTATCTCTCTGTATCAAGACAGGAAGAGACAGAGCAAATCAATAAAAGTGCAGAGATAAAGAAGGGAATGGGCTGGGTTTTTTTTTTCTGTTGACGTCATAATTGCAGTGTCACACTGCTATTATAATGAAGATGCAGAAGATAAAAAAAAATGTATGTCTGTTATATTAGAAACATGCAAAAGAGATGATAACACAGTTATATGCACAACCACTATCAAATGCTCTGTATTTGACACATCACAGATGTATGCTCCTGTTTGGTGCATATGCGCCTGTGTCTCTATAATACAATTTTTTACAGCTTTTGTGAACCTTTGACAAACAGTGCGTGTTTTGGCCATATGCTAGGGCATCTGTCTAATTACATCAGGCGGTAGGGTGCTGTCACCCCTACAATGAGCCCTCAAGTAGACATTTTACTAAACACTGACTCCACTGGTGAGGATCCAGAAGGTTCTGTGCAGGTTCTGGCTGTGTAAATGTCTGCTGTTCACATCAGCTGCCAGCTGGCTTTCAACAGGTACCACGATAAACTCTCACCATGCCCGACTGACAATTACATACAGGTTTATGGGAAGTTTATTGTAAATAGTTCAGTTTAAGTATGTAGTGAGACAGTACACCAGCACTGAAAGTCATAAACCTGGAAAAAAAAAATCTTGATATCACAGACCCCTTTTTTGTGTAGTAAATTATTACTTTGGGGACTTTTGGGACTAACTTTTTACAGTTTTTGTCATAAGTTTACATACTGATATCAGACTTTTTGGTTTGTAGCGTAAGATTTTTTTGTTAAAGAAATTAATGCTTTCATTAAGCAAGGATGCACTGAATTGGTCAAAAGTAAATACGAGTATAATGTTACAAAGATTCCTATTTCAAATAAATGCTGTTCTTTTGAATGTTCTATTCATCAAAGTACTAGATATCAAGCGTAGCGTCAGTTCTGGCAGGTCACATTAGTCAAGCTCGCATCAGCTGACTGTCAGCTGATCATATCTACCTTTAGGAATATGAAGTCTATCACAGCATACATACACTCACCTAAAGGATTATTAGGAACACCGGTTCAATTTCTCATTAATGCAATTATCTAATCAACCAATCACATGGCAGTTGCTTCAATGCATTTAGGGGTGTGGTCCTGGTCAAGACAATCTCCTGAACTCCAAACTGAATGTCAGAATGGGAAAGAAAGGTGATTTAAGCAATTTTGAGAGTCGCATGGTTGTTGGTGCCAGACGGGCCGGTCTGAGTATTTCACAATCTGCTCAGTTACTGGGATTTTCACGCACAACCATTTCTAGAGTTTACAAAGAATGGTGTGAAAAGGGAAAAACATCCAGTATGCGGTAGTCCTGTGGGTGAAAATGCTTTGTTGATGCTAGAGGTCAGAGGAGAATGGGCCGACTGATTCAAGCTGATAGAAGAGCAACTTTGACTGAAATAACCACTCGTTACAACCGAGGTATGCAGCAAAGCATTTGTGAAGCCACAACACGTACAACCTTGAGGCGGATGGGCTACAACAGCAGAAGACCCCACCGGGTACCACTCATCTCCACTACAAATAGGAAAAAGAGGCTACAATTTGCACGAGCTCACCAAAATTGGACAGCTGAAGACTGGAAAAATGTTGCCTGGTCTGATGAGTCTCGATTTCTGTTGAGACATTCAGATGGTAGAGTCAGAATTTGGCGTAAACAGAATGAGAACATGGATCCATCATGCCTTGTTACCACTGTGCAGGCTGGTGGTGGTGGTGTAATGGTGTGGGGGATGTTTTCTTGGCACACTTTAGGCCCCTTAGTGCCAATTGGGCATCGTTTAAATGCCACAGCCTACCTGAGCATTGTTTCTGACCATGTCCATCCCTTTATGACCACCATGTACCCATCCTCTGATGGTTACTTCCAGCAGGATAATGCACCATGTCACAAAGCTCGAATCATTTCAAATTGGTTTCTTGAACATGACAATGAGTTCACTGTACTAAAATGGCCCCCACAGTCACCAGATCTCAACCCAATAGAGCATCTTTGGGATGTGGTGGAACGGGAGCTTCGTGCCCTGGATGTGCATCCCACAAATCTCCATCAACTGCAAGATGCTATCCTATCAATATGGGCCAACATTTCTAAAGAATGCTTTCAGCACCTTGTTGAATCAATGCCACGTTGAATTAAGGCAGTTCTGAAGGCGAAAGGGGGTCAAACACAGTATTAGTATGGTGTTCCTAATAATCCTTTAGGTAAGTGTATATACCTGTATATTACACTGCTTTCACTTTAGTTACATTACACAGATCTAATATACACAGGATTTTTGTACTTGCTGCATAAGTGCACAGACATAACCAACTGTTTTCATGTGAACTTTGTGTTTCTGACATAACCTTGTGTGCATTTGACAGTTTTAAACACATGAAAGAGAACTAGTCTAGTTTAATAGCCTACTCACGGATGCACCGACATCCAGCTCTCTGTGCGCATGCGTCGGGTTTATGTGCTCAAGTTGAGAGTGATAAGGCTTTAAAACGCATGCAGATGATAATATTTAATGATTATGAAGAACTGCAGTGAGCATGTCCACCAAAGAGATGATCATCAAAACAAACAGATGTATCATGTTTCAGTTTTCCTTGGCGTGTTCATTGGTGTTCACGAGCTGTGAAGACTCCGCCCCTCTGGGGCCGGGAGAAGCAACTCATTTGCATTTAAAGGAGACACACAGAAAACAGCTCATTTTTCTCAAACCCAAAAGTTGGTATTTTCAAAATGGTATATTAAATGATCTGTCAGGAATTTTGATCTGAAACTTCAGAGACACACTCTGGGGACACCTGAGACTTATATTACATCTTGTAAAAAGGGGCATAATAGGTGCCCTTTAAGAAACTTTGTTATAACTGAATTCATTTTAGGACAGTCCCAATTTGTTCAGAAAACTACTGTTTAATAAAGATAAATAAAAAGCAATTTTGTAAAACTGCTGTACCGAACCGTGACTTCAAAACCAAGGTACGTACCGAACCGTCAGTTTTGTGTACCGTTAACCCCCAGTTGTCAATCCAGTAAGTCACAAAGGACACTAGAGCAACATCCATAAATTGCTCAACATAACTCAAAAATAGTATCCATGGCAGAGTAGCAATGCGGAAACATCAAGAAGAACACAAAAGCTTGCCTCTTGTTTGCTAGGAAGAACTTGGATGATCCTCAAGAATTCTGGATCAAGTTTTTATAAAAAGATGAATCAAAAGTGGAACTTTGGGCCCGTTATGTCTGGTGAAAAGCACTGCATTTCATTAACATATTTCTACAATCGGGAAAAGCTAAAAGAGAACAAGGACATAACCATATAATTTTTTTTCAGTGTAATCGTAATCTTGCATACCTTTTAAGACAGATGGTATGTAAATTGAGATGCAGTCTATCTGTGCAAAGCAGAGGAAGAGACATTTAAACAGACATTCGATGGCCATATAATATGTATGCCACATATCAGCACATCTTGGTGTAGCAACTACAGTAAACTCTGAAAGTGCATGTCATTATGGCAGGCTCCATGACCACATTTAACATCTGACACAGACACTAAAAACCGTTGTGATGATATACAAAGGCCTGTCACTCAGAAATCACACCAAAGATCCAGAGCTGCGGCAGCTGCGCTGAGAAAGAGACAAGCAGAGGATGGGTGGAAAACAGCCTTGGGAACATAACTGTCCGCCCATCCAGAGTGACTGAATCCATAACGTGTTGACAGGGTGTATTGCCGCCTGCCACGGCTCAGCTCTGTATGTCTGCCTTGTGTTGTCAGGGCAAGAGAGAGGAGAGCGGATCAGCGTGGGGCGAGTGTGTCTGCCAGCAGCGCTTTGCCCTGAATCAGTCACTCAGCACTATCTGTCTAAGATGGACATTATCTTAGAGCTGCAGAGTAAAGGGTCAGTGTGACCCCGTGATGAGCTTGGCCTGTGCCATTTTGGGTGGCTCAGTTCAATTGAGCTTGGGTACATTCAACTAAAGCTATCTAAATTCAATACATTTAGGGCTACACAGCAAAAATGAATTTTCAGCATCATTACTAATTCAGTGTCACATGATCCTTCAGAAATCATTCTAATATACTGATTTGCTGCTCAAGAAACATTTATTATTATTATTATTATTATTATTATTATCAATGTTGTAAACAGTCATGCTGCTTAATATTTTTGTGGAAACCACAATACGTTGTTTCAGGATTCTTTGATAAACAGAGTTAAAAAGAATAGCATTTATTTGAAACAGAAATGTTTTGTAACAATATAAATGTCTTTACTGTCACTTTTGACCAATTTAATGCATCTTTGATGAATAAAAGTAATTTATTAAAATAAAAACTACTACCTTTGAACAGCAGTATGTTATGTTTAATATTTATGTTTAAAACTGGCATATTATGGAAAACATTAGGCATATTTATAATATTCAACCCACTCTAACTAATTCTTCCACAACCATCACAAGTCATTCTCACAAATTGGACAAAAACCTCATGCTAGCCAGTTAGAAAACCGTAACAAATGTACAAAATAAATCACAGACCAATGTAAAATCAACTAATGTAAGATGTAGCTCCTTAATATGTTCTTTGATATTGTAATTGTGATTAATTTATGAATAGCCTATAATATTAAAATACTTTTGTGTAAGGTGACCGCATGTCATATTCGTTATGCAGGCTACACAATCAAAACAAGCCAAGCACTGTGTTCCTAAATCCGTTTATTGCCATTTTACAAAGTGCCTAATCTCACACTGGCCCTCTTAGCAGCATGAAATACAAAACTATTATTCTAAATTTTAATAACTAATGCATACGTACCAAGCAATACAACAATACTTGAAGTTAATGCTGCAGGTTTACACATCTCCAGTTACAGAAGTGAAACCGGTTGTCGTTAATAGTGACAGATTCAACACTTTTCATGATTTGTTCATTGCAGTAACAATAATCGTAACCTTGATTACATTTTCAATTAAGTGCGCACCCCAAGGTAAATTAAATACGCATTTAGTTTTAGCTGGATTCAGCTCACTTCCTAATGGGCATCAGCATGTGTCATAATGACGCTTGTGTAGAAGCAACACATTCCGAGCCATTTTAGAGCAATATTTACTGTGATTCAGGAGCAAAATAAATGATTATAGGAAATAGAGACAAACATTGAAGTCAACATTTTCAAGTGTAACCTCTTTGACCCCACCAACTTGACCCTAGCAACATTCTGGCACAGCATTTGTTTTTAATAACCCAGCCACAGTAAAATTTAGACAGCAGTAAACATTATAATTGCATGTCTTATCTTTGTCAGCTCAGTCTATCTTGTTTTCTTAAATCATCTCCTCTGTTAAACTGGATGTGACCCTCATTAGGTGATTGTAGTCGTATAAAGAGCGATCATGTGTCATTATTAGACCAGCTTAGAGAAGTAAAGTGACAGATCACACTGAGCGTAAAGCCTCACACACATATACGCACACAAACAGACCTCCAGCCAAGCCTTTGCTTGTTTTGAAAGACTCATTTCTTGTTAGCACATCTGACATATTCGCAGTATTGCTTTTTTTGCCTCTGAACCAAGATCAATTTCAAAACTGGTATTTAAGGTTACAGTTTCAGACAAACTGACCCTGACCCTAGATGAGGGCAGAAGGACAGCTTTCCTTCAGTGCATTATTTCTCAACTTCAATAGCCCAATGATGAAAGCTAGGAGTGAAAACCGACGGGCCTGTTCTCGCATAGCAGTTGAAATTCAGCGTGGGGGAGGGGTGGATACCGCAGGGAAGCGAGCGCGCCTTCATCCGAACTGCAGCTCTCGATATCCCATCTGCATTACAATGAGGTTATGGTTCTTCAGCGAACACAATAATCAAACATTTCTCTCTGGGTAATCTTCTGCTTGCTTTTTACACATTCTTCCAGTAAACACCCCCAGTCCAAACATGGCAAGAAAATTATCCCGTTTAGCTGCAAGTTAAGTGGTATCAGGTTGTGGTGGAGTAAATCATCACCTCAAGGAGAACGTAAAGGTCAGGATCACCGATGGAAGAAGGTGTAGACATAATGATGCTCGTAAATACACAGAGCTTTTCTTACAGACCAGCTAAAAGCCCCAGGCCCTCCAAAAACATTTAATTTAATTTAATTTTACCTTTTCCCTGATTCAACTCCTGAATCTTCTTCACTGCTGCCAGACCCTCCTCTTCCTTGTTCCCAGCTGAAGAAGAGAAAGAAAAGACGGGAAAGGAAGGTGTTAAATATATTATTATTATCAAGTTCTCATCGCATCAATAGCACATAATGAATTAAATCAGCAAATCAGTATTAAAAAAAAAAACATTTAAAAAACGGTTATCAAGATAAATCTGCATTCCAAATGGATTCACCTTTATTTGCTCATGGTCAAATTAAAGGTGCATTCAGTAGTTTGGTTCTATACACTCACATATGTACACAGATGTCACTATACACATATAGTTATATTTCTATAAAAAGTGTTTTAATTATGTAAGGTGCAGGTCGTCCTCCCAAAATGTATTTCGCCATGTTGAAATGACATTATCTATAAACATTGGAAAGAATCCTCACTCTCATTGGCTGCCCTCTCTGTTGATACACCAGTAGTATAGTGTTGTTTCGTGATGTGAAATTTGTGTGAATATTTATGAATATTTGATGTGATTTACCAGCAGAGACAACCTGTATGGCCAAAGAAGAAGAAAAGGTCTGAAGCCAGAAGACAGAAAGACAGACAGAGAAAAGAAAACAATTGTAAACATTGGTAGCGCGTACACAAGGTGGAAAGATTTGATGATGAAAATCCTGAGAAGTTATGCCTAAGTTGCTTCTTTTGTTGGACATGTAAGGGAATTAATTATCATGTAGAATGCTCTCTAAAACTCACTAGTATCAGTTTAATTTACATAAAAGTCAGATCATGCTGATCCAGATCAATATATGGCAGGCTAGTGTCTAACAACAGCATTGTGGGATCAGTACTAAAAGTACATAAAGAACAGTGATGCTAACGCTACCTGAAGAACTATGGATGCACCTTTAATCAAATTATTTAAAAAGTTATTTCAAGAAGAAAAAAATAAGACTTAATACGTAATATGACACTGATATTACGCAGCGCCTGAAAATAGGCTAACTTCTGTCAACATAACCAACGTGACAACCTGCTTGCACAGGGAGCGTGCTGGGGACTATTTTCAGGCGCTGTGTAATATCATTGCACTGCTGCACCCCATGGTACGGCAGCGAAGTTCCTTGATTATTACGCAGGAATGAGAGTATATTCCCTAGCCATATCGGCCTAGAAAATCGCAACTTTTAATTTTCCGTTGGTCTTAGTACACGATGCAACTATAGAAGAGTCAAGTTTTAAATAGGAAAAATATAAGTCTTTGGTCATTTTTGAGCGAGATGCTAACAGTCTAATGAGATTCAATCATCTATGCTAAGCTATGCTATAAGTTCTACCACCAGATCCAGAGATCGGCTGAATGGATTCGAAAACGGTAAAACTCAACTGTTTAACTCTAGGGGAATTGGAAAATTAGCCTATGGAGTGGTCCTTTAATACACAGTACCCTAAGAACCTGTCCTGCATTTGAATGAACATGCGAGGACGAGGAGAGTTACTCTTGCTGCATTAAGCCCTTTTATTGCCTTTTATGTGTCACTATACTCCAGGAAAAAGCTCTTTTTGATAATGTAGACTGACAAGGAGGGAAAAAAGAGGAAGTGTTGGAAACAGGAAGACAAGGAAGATGAAGAAGATGGGTTGAAGCACCTTCAGCACCAGTCATATTAATAACACTCTAGATCGTATGGAAAATATTAAAAGGTAATATTAAAAAAATTCTAGGCATGGGCAGTTTCAGTTGAAACCTTACCCTCTTTGGCTTGCTGTAAATGCTGTTAAACTGAATGTACGAGGCAAACTGTCTGCTTAAATAACAGCAATGAAATAAGAATGTGCTGTTCATCTTGTAATCAGTTTAGGGCCATACTTATTTAAAACTTATTTTAACTTGAGTGACGTGTTTTAGAAAACGTGTCATGCATGATACGAGATGTGAGATGTGAGCGCAACAGTCAAATGCGGCTAGGGGGTGTTTACATTAAAAACGATAGAAAAGTAGTGCAATTGAATTAAAAAACATTCTGTGTAGCATTTAATTGCCCCTTTCCATGCAATTAAAGTTTCATCGATTGCTATAATTTGGGTTTCTATTCTGTTTTCTTTCCAAATTATGACTGGACAGTAGAATAGTGAAAATAAATAAGTCATGTAGAGGTGTGTTATAAAATGTTATAAATAAATATAGCTAATACAAGAATAATAATAAGGATACCTATCTATCTATCTATCTTTAAAAAAAAAGCTCACTCAGGATATCAACCTTCTATAGGTGCATAGAACCGGGCCTGACCACAGGTAGCAGGGAACCAATTAACAGGTTATAACCACAGGAACAGATCTTTAAGCTGGAGTCCAGACACCAGTGGAATAGTGTTAGTGCACTGATCTGAAATCAGTTATAAGATGATACTATACCAATGATCACATGCATGTCCAGGCTGACCAGGTGTCTGGAAATCTCATATCCCATTCCTCTGGCTCCCCCTGTAACTATGGCAACCTTTCCATTCTGCTTGGGCAAATCTGAGCAAGACAGGAAGCAAGAAAATTATGGATTTTTTTTTATGAATAACATTCCAAAAAGGAGGGGAGGGAGGGGGGGGGGGGGGGGCTGGTGGGGGGTTGTTCTACATGGACTGTCTTTGTTCGGGGCATATTCTGTCATCCCTCTGTGAGTGTTCTTGGATGTGCAGTGGCCTCAGGGATCATTAAATGTAGAAAATGCATGACCTGATTTTGTGATCAAAAGCCTACTACTGGTGCCTTTCCTTCACTCTTTTGCTTAATGGGTATTATTTATTAATATTACTAATATAGATAAACAGGTCCACTTGTCCAAGATTGATGTTTTACTGGCCAATCTTTTTGTCAAATAATATTAAGTTAATTATGCATTAACTGTAAGTCTTATTGTATTGCCATCACACAAAATATTCAAAGAAAGCAAACACGTCTTAAAAATCAGTGTTCCTTAAATCGTCCTTTATTTTTTTCTCTCTTTTTATAGCTAATCTTCAAAAGCTTTAAATATTTCTGAATCAAAAGACCATTGTGAGGAAGGATTTGTGTCTAATCCTTGTGCTTTGCACTGGGACATGGTTGCCCTTTCACAGTGATTTAAATTTAAGTAAATAGCTGTCTAAAATTGCAACCGAGCAATCTCAAGTAGAAACTTGTGATTACTTTGAGATAACGACGAAAGCAATCATTGCCAACACTCAGAAAGACCTGGAATCTACCACAAATCATTTTTATTATTTTATGAAATGAGGCACAAGTGTGTACACTATAAGACCAGAGTTTAAGCAAGAAACCAATGAAACACTGGGGGTCTGTAAATAAAATTCAGATTTGATCCTCATATATATATATATATATATAGGAAAAAAGGTTTAAGCAGTAAGCCTATAAATCGCAGCCAACGCGAGTTAGGAGCTATAATATGCAACAGTCATATACAAACTGTCTCATTAGTATAAAGTATAAGATAAATTTGAAGTAGTTCACTCTAAAACAATCATTTTTTACTCACTATTTACTTAAGTGTTCACCCTGTTTTTCCAAACCCTTGTATTATTTACCTTCATCAGTGTTTTAGACCGAATAACAGTTTCAGTCGCCATCCACATTCATTACAACTTTCCCTCCATACAACTAAAGTGAATAGTGACTGATGCTGTCATTCTGCCGTAAAACTCGTGATGCAGAATTAGTTTTTGGGTGAACTGTGCCTTTAAGCGCAGTTCTCACATAGCATTCCAAAAGTACACCTGACAGCTTGTGTCTATTGAATAAATGTTTGACAGCTACCAGACAAAACAGTAACTACCCGTTAGACCACTACAAACCCGTAACGATAAAAACCTCTAACCTGGCAGGTTGAACGATTTGTTGAAAAGCTGGTATAGGAGAACTTTGACGCCGTCTAAGTAGAGTCTGATGAAGCCGAGGATACAAGGCAAAAACCACCACATGTTTGAAGATGACAGGGAGTGTCTCAGTATTTACGCTCCGTGCTGAAATACAGCAGGAACGGATCAGCTGTCCTTACGATAGTTCCGCTGTCTACGACAATCACTGTGGACACGCAATAGAGTCTGGATTCCGATTTACTACAGGGATTATCCACTGCCAGGAAAAAAAAAAAAAAACAAGACAGAAAAAAATACAGCTGGTGAAGATTACCAAAAGACATAGCCGGATAAGGATTTGAAAGTTTAGTATGAACAAACATTTAAGACATTTTAAAATTTAAATTTTTTTAGTCGCCAGTGCAGATATAATAGCTAGAGCTGGCCAATATAATGCAAATATTGTAGCTTTTAATGACAGCAAATGAGATAAAATAACTGTTGAATTTAATTGGCCAATTTGGTACAGTTATCAGCCGACGCAGTTTCAAATAATGACAGACTGATATAGCAGCAGAGCAAATGGAAGATATATATGGAAGATATACAGTATAATATATACACACACACAAACAACAATTGTTTTTGTGCTAAATTTAAAGTCCTCTACAGGGCTCAGCGCTAAGGATTTTTGGTAAAAAATTTGACTTGCCCTGCCAAATTTTTTACTGGCCCCACCACAAAAAAAGTAATAAAATAAAATTTGTTTAGTTTATTTAGTTATTGTTTTTTGTTGTTTTTGGTCCACGTAACCTTAATAAATAAGGTTGACTCCAAAAACTACTAGCCTAACTCATATACATTTTAAATATTGTTAAAGACAGTCAGTAATAAAAAAAGGAAACAAATAATAAAATTAACGAGCAACAGCACAAATACAGCAGAACAAACATACAAATGAAAAACAGTTCTTTTCAGGTTTTTCATGTAGGTCTGAATTAGATTTCCAGATACAGAAATAGTAATCAAATGTAAAATATCGCTGCATAGTCATCATTGTATAAATATACACTCACCTAAAGGATTATTAGGAACACCATACTAATACTGTGTTTGACCCCCTTTCGCCTTCAGAACTGCCTTAATTCTACGTGGCATTGATTCAACAAGGTGCTGAAAGCATTCTTTAGAAATGTTGGCCCATATTGATAGGATAGCATCTTGCAGTTGATGGAGATTTGTGGGATGCACATCCAGGGCACGAAGCTCCTGTTCCACCACATCCCAAAGATGCTCTATTGGGTTGAGATCTGGTGACTGTGGGGGCCATTTTAGTACAGTGAACTCATTGTCATGTTCAAGAAACCAATTTGAAATGATTCGAGCTTTGTGACATGGTGCATTATCCTGCTGGAAGTAGCCATCAGAGGATGGGTACATGGTGGTCATAAAGAGATAGACATGGTCAGAAACAATGCTCAGGTAGGCCGTGGCATTTAAACGATGCCCAATTGGCACTAAGGGGCCTAAAGTGTGCCAAGAAAACATCCCCCACACCATTACACCACCACCACCAGCCTGCACAGTGGTAACAAGGCATGATGGACCCATGTTCTCATTCTGTTTACGCCAAATTCTGACTCTACCATCTGAATGAGACTCATTAGACCAGGCAACATTTTTCCAGTCTTCAACTGTCCAATTTTGGCGAGCTCGTGCAAATTGTAGCCTCTTTTTCCTATTTGTAGTGGAGATGAGTGGTACCCGGTGGGGTCTTCTGCTGTTGTAGCCCATCCGCCTCAAGGTTGTGCGTGTTGTGGCTTCACAAATGCTTTGCTGCATACCTCGGTTGTAACGAGTGGTTATTTCAGTCAAAGTTGCTCTTCTATCAGCTTGAATCAGTCGGCCCATTCTCCTCTGACCTCTAGCATCAACAAGGCATTTTCGCCCACAGGACTGCCGCATACTGGATGTTTTTCTCTTTTCACACCATTCTTTGTAAACTCTAGAAATGTTTGTGCATGAAAATCCCAGTAACTGAGCAGATTGTGAAATACTCAGACCGGCCCGTCTGGCACCAACAACCATGCCACGCTCAAAATTGCTTAAATCACCTTTCTTTCCCATTCTGACATTCAGTTTGGAGTTCAGGAGATTGTCTTGACCAAAATGACCCTAAATGCATTGAAGCAACTGCCATGTGATTGGTTGATTAGATAATTGCATTAATGAGAAATTGAACAGGTATTCCTAATAATCTTTTAGGTGAGTGTAGATGAACCCTTATTTAAGTTATTCAGTCAATAGCAGTGAGTGATTTTTTTCTGTCTTTTGTTATCGTCTTTTAATGAGAAAACAATTCCCTGCCGAGGCTTTCCGTGTTTTTACCGTTATACGCTAGGGGGCGCTATTACACATCTCCTGAATGAGTACAGAATCTCCTGATCAAAACACAGGCGAAGAAGATGCATCTGAAAAAATAATGCAATCATCAACATTAAACAGCATCTAAATCAAAATGGCTATGTTTTTGATTGAAATGTCGACCCAGGACGAGCTAACGTCAAAGGACTGTGAAGATGTGGGGGTGTTGATGGACTCGATCTACTCCATCTGTGTTTTGATCATTGCTCTGAATCCCATCTGAAACGCGATTTTCTCATATTTTTTTCTCAAAATGTTGCTTTTTTTCATGAAACTTACCCACATTCAAGTGTTTCATGTTTAGATGTTTCTGTGGGCCATGAAACTTGTGAAAATGACCAAAAACTCTGGCGGTGACTGGCAAATTTTATGTAAATATTCACAAGTCCTTGTCGAGCCCTGCCTTACTAAATTGTTAACTTTATTCAAAACAGATTATTCTTTGTTCTTCAATAATTCTCGCATAAATTTAGATGTGTGGATCTTATTTTAGCAAATTATACCTATCCCCAGGCTGTGTTATAATTCACCTCAGTAGGGGTAGATTGTAACAACAGAACTCTTTGTGTTTGACATTAACTCACATAATCTGTGATTGTGTTGTACATGTCCAAGTGAGTTATATTTGTAGCAGACAAATGTGGCTACCATGTAGCCTATCAAATTTTGAGTTACCGATGCTCAAACAAAAGGTGTTACTTTCATCCTCGGTCTCCCCCTACTCCATGTTGTAGACAGCAAATCAGTTTTCTTGCAGCTACAAACAAAAATTTGGAAGGAAATGTCTAAATATTAATGGAATCAGTACACAATATAGTGCTGGGTAGTGATTATTTGTAATCTGGATTACAATCAGATTCTTAAAATAAAATTTTTAAATCTTAATAATAAGATTACAGTTACTTTTACAAGAACCTTTTACCCAACCTTTTTTACCCGAAGCCCCCCCCCCCCCCCTCCTCTCCGAATCAATACTGCAAGGACACCATAACCCCCCCATATTAACCTTCAGTGTTCTTTTTTTGCAAATATACTTTGCAGACATTCTTTACAATTTAAAAGTACTTACTCTGCTCAGTTATACAGAATAAGTACAAATAAGCACAAATCAACCTGCCATACCAAACAAGACCATAGGGAGATGCCAAAAAACAGCATATAACTACTATACGGATCCATTCATAATTCATAAACACACTAAAATACAAAAATAAAATAATTCTGAATGTGTGGAAACTAGCGATCTGAAGGTGGTTCGACGTCATCAGTGAACACGTTCTGTCAGAAGCAATCTATGTTTGGAGCCAGTGTGTACATAAACACCACTGATCCTCACAAACTTCTCCGAAACGCGCTTCTTCGGCAAGCTTCCGTTATAAAACACTCACAGTCTATTCATGTTGACAACTACGTGAATATACTGAACTGCGTTCATGCAGAAGTATAATGTTATAGCGATCAGTGAGCCGAGAGTGCACGTACACGGTTTGTTTGGGTATCAATAATAACGTACTCGCACGTGTCTAATGTATGTCACTGCAATCGTTTATTACACGATTATTAACCTTTATTAACCTTTATTACAACCGTCATTCATCAAAACTTTTTAGCGACACTGGTTTTCTTTATCCAACTGAAATGTGTAGTTTGCGTGTCCCGTGTTCATGTAGCGGTTGGGTGTTTTGAGCCGCCGTTCAGTCTGTATTTCACACCGCGCGATTAGAAACGCCTTGGGTTGCTCCGAATCCAAAACAATCACAGAACAGGCTACGTACGAGAGAGGTTGTAATTTGATTTGATCCTTTGTTGTAATCGAATTTTAATTATTATTATTCTACTTAAGTTTATCTTTTATTTTTTATTTTGTAACGTTATAAATGTATGTACTGTCACTTTTTATCAATTTCAAATTTCTTTAAAAAAAAATCACACTGGCCCCAAACTTTTGAACGGTATGTATAAAAGATTATATTTCAGATACATGCTGTTCTTTAGAACTCTATATATTTATCAAAGAATCCTGGACAAAAATGACATAACTGTTTTCAACATTCAGCACGATTTCTGAAGGATCATGTGACACTGAAGAATGAAGTAATGACTGCTGAAAATTCAGCTTAGCTAACACAGGAATAAATTATATTTATATTCAAATAGAAAACAGTTATTTTAATTTGTAATAATACTTCACAATATTGCTGTTTAAAAAATATATATATACACACTGTATATTTGATTTATAATCAAATAAATGCAGACTTGGTAAGCATAAGAGACTCATATCAAACCCAAACTTTTGAACTGCGGTGTATGCATGTTAAGATGTTAAGTTAGATAGATAGATAGATAGATATGTGGATAATTTCAAGAAAATAGTATAGTATTGCAAATTTTAAAAAAAATCCCCTAGTCGTCTTATACTGTCACACACTGGTGGTGTAGAAAAAAACACAGTGAAGGCGACGTAAGATCAAACCATCTCTTTACTTGATCATTCAAAAGATACACGATGATTAAAGCAGGTGAAAGTACACCACACGTAATACACAGACAAGACCGAACAATGAAACACAAACAGAACAGAACTTAAGTACACGTGATAATGAGGGAGGTAATGAGTGCACAGCTGAACATAATGAGTAACCAAGACAACAAACGACTAACTCAGGCAGAGGGTGGTGAGACACAGAGGCTGTGTTTGAAAACCTAGGCAGCTGACTCGTTTTGTGCATGAAGGCACGGCACAAAACTAATTTCGGACAGACTTCTTAGGCAGTGTAACAGTTTAATGATCTACAGCAAAATAGAGAGAGCTTTGGTGACAACTAAACAAATATTGAATTACTACATTAGTAATTTCTCGCTAGAAATTACATCAGAAGTGGAAAATGTTAGTAAAAAACGCACATTTACACACAAACTGACCAGCAAACGCAACTTTTGGATGCCATCTTTTTTTTCCCAGCTTAACTGTCACCGAATGGAACGCACAGGATTGTGGGATATCAAAGGCAGCGAAGGATACATATATGCTGCCTTCAAAAATCGATCAGATGAAGGTATCTCAGGAGACAGGAAGTGAAGCTAACATTAGATTCAGACGTGCCTTGATGCCTTCCGACCTTGAAGTGTGTCCCCCGAAGGCAGCATTATCCAGGTTTCGGACGCAGCCATAAAGTCCAAACTAACAGAACCGTGACACATACTTCTGGGCCCTATATATTTTTGTATATTTTGTAATGTAGACTGATTAAAGCCACAAGTCACAACTATTTACTGACAGACAGTAAAAAAAAATATATTTATTTGCTTGCTTTTCTCGCATTTACAGTATGACAAAATGAAAAAATCTCGAACTGTTTCTCAGCACATGCAGGTTTATCCTGATGGGAGCAAACAGGCATTTATGTAGTCTACTGTCATACAAGGGGGATGTGTGCCATGAAAACGCCTCAAGAGACAGGAACACAAACCTGGGGCTCAGCTTTGGTGCAGTGACAGCAGGTTGTGGAGAATCCTTGATGTTTGACTAGTACTATGTAAACAGACATTTTCTACTGGAAGTGCTCTCAAGAAGGGATTTTGTCTGAGAAGAAGAGGCTGGATGTCTCAAATTGTGGAAACTGAGCACCAGGGAATTAAGTTTTTAAGAATTTAAAATTCTTACACCAGTAAGAATTTTGTTTAGAATTTAAGCATTGACCTGTTACTGAATTTTTATAATGTATGAGAATTCAGGAAAAAAGGAAAACGTTGGACATGGGTCAGATGGACAACAGAACAGGCTGAGGTATGACAAAATGACAACTTGCTATTCCACACAGATCTCACGATTTGTCCTCACTGGTTAAATCAATACCACTGATCAAAAGTGAAAACTTCTAATAATTATGTCCGTGTGACCAGAAGATCTCCTATCTTCTCTCTCTCTCTCTCTCTCTCTCTCTCTCCCTCTCTCTCCCCCTCTCTCTCCATCTCTCTCTCTCTCTCTCTCTCTCTCTCTCTCTCTCTCTCTCTCTCTCTCTCTCTCTCTCTCTCTCTCTCTCTCTCTCTCCTGGTCTTCATCTCTTTTAGCAGACATGTTGCTTTATCCTATCAGGGCCAGGGAGGTTGCTTCCTCCTGAGCATGTTCTAACAACGCTGACCTGAATCCCTACTCACAGTCGTTTCTTTCCAGAAGTGCTAAGCCTCCAGACAAACGTCTACTCACGCATAAACTCAATCTCTCTCTCTGCTTCTTTTCCACTTGCTGGATAGCAAAACAGCTGTTGTATTTTCCCCTTCAGAGTTTGTTTGTATCTACTGACTCCTTGTCAGAATGCATTCAGAACAAAAGCACTTTTAACCTGGGAGCTTCAACCCTCCCCCATCTCTCACTCTACCTCTTCTTATTCTTATTTTCTCTCCCTCTCTCCCTCCCTCCAGTTTCACTGTTCCAAGAACAGTTGTGTAATTTGTTGCTTAGAGGGATAGTTCACCTAAAAATGAAAATTCTGTCATAATTTACCATTGCTAGACCTTTGTTCATCTTCAAAATGTCCCTCCATTGAAAGTCCAAAAAGGTCATAAAAGCGTCATAGAAGTAATCCATATATATGAGTTCTTTAATCCAAGTCTTCATTAGAGATACGATCGCTTTATATGATGAACAGATTTACTTTTATTTTAAACAATGATCGACACATACATAGAGCATAAACATGAAAACTAAAATGAGCACATCTGAGTTTATGTGTTTACTGTATGTAATTTGTGTGTTTATTTGTACAGTAATTAAAGCCTAAATAAAATTTGTTCATCATGTAAAGTGATCACATCCCACTCCTTCATTCATGGATTTGGTTTCCAACACCCTTATGACCTTTTTGGATATTTTAAGTTTTGGTAACCTAGCTTTTAATGGAGAGACAGAAACCTCTCAGTAAAATATGGACTACTGTATGGCTGATGTAACATCAGAAGGTGTCTATACAAAGTTAATGTCTGAGTACTTTTTGGCCAGAAATATGTTCAGTGGTTGAAATATGGACTACTTTATGTTGATAAAACATCAGGAGTCAACGAGTAAAGGTCGACATCAAGTACGCTTTGGCCTGAAATATGTCCAGTAAGTCAAATATGGACTACTTCCTGGCTGATAAAACAGCAGGAGTCAATGATTATGTCAAGAAAGTTCAAGATGGAGGAGATTTTGGCCAGAAATATTTTCAGTATAGGTCAAATATGGTTGGTTTTGAAGATTAACCACAGTCTTATGGGACGTATTTTATCGTGATTTAGATTTAATTATGATTTAGGATTTAATGTCACCTCACTGCTTCAAACTGTTTTCAATAGGCGTTTCAAAAGGTGTTACATTTATTGTTAGGCCTTTATTTTTTACATTTATTTTCTCGCCACATTTATTTATTTATCTATTTTTGTAATGTGTGATATAGTTTGAGGGACACTAATGGGTATGGACAGTCATTCTTAACGATTATAAGTGTGGCCATTCTGTAATGAATTGTGAATGTCAGTGCAGTAAAAGACTTCCTCACATCATTCTTGTCTCTCTCTTGCACACACAGAAATATCACACACCTAAATACATTTCATACATTATTTTTAGTATTCAAGTCTAATGCTTATATATTTAGATGAACATCTTCAGCAAAACAATTAAATCTGGGTTAACTACAACTGATCTGCCCTTTATTTGTCCTTCAGATAGGAAATGTAAGCGACTCTTTGAGTTCCGTCGGTATAGCAGCTCACCTCAACGCCACTGATATGGGTCTAGCGGTTCTTTCTCAAGCTCGCTTGCAATAGGTGGCCTCGGTTCGAGGGCAATTTGGCAGTTGGACGCGCTCATGATGCGCTATGGTGACTGTGCTTACACTTGAGATTCTTCTCACGTTCAGAGTGGAGTATTTAATCGGTGAGTCACTATGCTCGTGGTGTGAAATTGTGGCCGGTTTGCAAAATAAGAAATGTATAAATCTCTAAGCAGTGGAAAAGATAACGCATTATTAAAGCATTGCATAAATATGCACGTTGCTTGTAGACTATACATTGGTGAATAAAAAAAACTATTAAATAGAAAGACATCTAAAGCTGTAGCATTGAGGTTTTATTGAAAATATGCATTACGAACGGATTAAGGCACGAACCAAATTCTAAACGCTCTCGCATCCCAAGCGCACAACAGGCGTACCACAGGTTTCTATGGCAGGCCGGCTTAACATTTATTTCATAAACCCAAATAGGCCTAGTCTATTTTGTTTCTAACTATACATCATATACTATAAAATGTATATATTGTTACTAGTGACGGACAGTCTCATAAATTATTTCTAGTAAATAAATCTCTAGAAAAAGGTAGTGACTAGAGATAGTTAGACCTAGCCTAAATGTAGACTGCCAGAAAAAAAGAGTAGTTAGGCTACCTGTAAATCTGGAATAGGTAGCAGCAACAATTGAAATTCACACTATTCTGTGCTGTGAATAATGTTTTTTCTATTGAATTGTAGCCTAATTTATATATATATATATATATATATATATATATATATATATATATATATATATAAATTAGGCTACAATTCAATAGAAAAAACACTGCAAGCATTTTTTTTTTGCCACTAACGGAATAGGTAGCAAATGAATAATGTAACGAATATGTAATGGCTATTTGAATAGCTAGCCCTAGTGACTATTGGAATACATTAGTAGCCTATCTATTAAAAAGTTACGAGTGAAATAAAAGATCCTTGTTAATATTGGATTACTCATTAGCCTAGGACAAATATAGTAGATTAACAAAAATAAATACTGTTTAATTTAAAGGAATAAATGTTAAATAGGCTTGCCATAAGATTCCATAAACTTCCAGTGCAATTAACTGGTGTAACATATTTGCTTTCAGTGTATCCGAATACTACGACAGACAAAAGGAGTGACATATAAACTGTTCGCACTAGGAGATGGCACTCAACAGATGCCATGCTTAAAAACATTTGCGAGCCCTTGATATCATAATCTGTGCCAACTTTTATTGGTAATGTTTGCTCACAGCGCAGCAGCGTCTGCACTCTGTCTATTTAGGAAAGAAAGAACTGAATTCATGATTGAGTTCATGAAGGTGATGTAGTCCTTTGCATATGTACTAATTGATAAAAGTTATTTCATAAATGGCAGCTAAGTAAACGGAATTAAATATAAGTGACAGATGGAATAAGACGTTCCTTCTTGACTCCCTGATTCCAGATTAGTTTAAAAGCTTAAAATTGGACATGTACAATTATTTGAATTGGAGCGTCCACATTAACAGGTGGAAGGAAAGCAGGTCTTTGCAATGGTTACCGGCGGCCAGTGAAGCGCAACACGTTAGTGGAAAAGGACACCCCAGTCTATGTCAGTAGTCTATATTAAAATTATACCGAATCACTGCTGTCTATCCCTAAATCTCATTCCTGGAGTTAAACGGGTTAGTCACATGGAACTTACCAGTCACCCTTTGCTCCCTCGTTGATCAGTGCCAATGCTGGGACACCCGGTGCATGTCCTTAAAGACGCATCCAATAATGTCAATCAAATTCCGTGATCACAATCCACATCTCGACATATATACCATAATATCACGTACAAAATGAGCAGGATCGCAAAAATAAACAGTGCAACCAGTATTGCTTTGGTGACAGGGGATATTAAAGACTGCATGATACCGGCGAGCTGGAGAAAAGCACCGTGAGCGCAATGAAGATGGATACACGTTCAGGCGCCAGCAGCGTCCGATCCGGTCGGTATCTGCATTGGTGCGTGCCGAGTGGGGAACCTAGAGTGAAACGCGTGGCTCTTCAAAAATATGACACGCGAAAGAGCGCTGCCTCTTCCATTGGTGATCTCTCACACCATTTGCGCAAGGGGGCACTGGGTCCCTTCAGGATACCCATCATCCAATGCTTGCTCAAAAAATGCTGGGCTATGTTAACTAAATCAACTATTAAAATAAAATCATCATTCAATTGTATATATAGGCCTATGTAAGTGCTTTATTAAATATGTATTTTATATCGGTTGTGTCCCTAAATTGTATTGTCACCAAGCCGTCGACAAAGACGATATCATATGGACTCTGTTTTATTTTAGCCTAACTTTAATCCCAACTGCGCCAGTGAGGTTATGTATCCGATAGGGGTGATTCTCAGAGGGTGAAATATTTGTCATTGTACTTATAAATTCATGCTGTATAGAGCAGCCTGCGCTTCTGTTGTTGCAGCGCCTTCGTTTAACACTAGATGGCGTAAGAAGTCTATTTTCTCTAGATAGCGAGCCATGCTGAAAATGAATTCAAAAAAAAAAAAAAAAATACAAGCACACCCAAAGTGAGGCACATGTAAGTCCAATAATGTTTGAGCATCATATAAATAAGTAAATGCTAAAAAATATTAAAATGAGGTTTTAGCCTACTGTAAGCTATTAGCCTATAAATATGTTATAATTTATATATTATAAATACATATGTTCAATGCTGTGGCAGACATAATACATTTGTCACAACAAATCACACCTGCAAATCACTAAAGAGGCTG
Source organism: Rhinogobio ventralis (assembly GCA_039654625.1). Classification (NCBI taxonomy): domain Eukaryota; kingdom Metazoa; phylum Chordata; class Actinopteri; order Cypriniformes; family Gobionidae; genus Rhinogobio; species Rhinogobio ventralis. The sequence goes on along the minus strand of CM077195.1, from coordinate 26,850,988 downwards.
TCGCCATTAGCTCACCACCATGTTTTTTCTCCGTGTGACAAAATATCATCATTTTTGTTCAATTGCAATGTGACTAATTGCTTTTAAATATATATAACAGGCCCCTAGGCATAACACTAAACAAAAAATACATATTTTGCGTGGGCTTCTATAATAGAAGTTTACGTTCTACAATAGAATTCTGACTTCGAACAACAGCCAGCACGCAGGTAGGGCGTGTCGAGACGCGTCTTCTAAATCATCACTCAAATTACACTACATAGACAATTGGTTCACGCTTGGATCACTCAGAGGAGTGGGTAACTTACTGCTCAACTTAACTTTCCAGAACATCTAGTGCTTTTCAAGTCTTGTAAAGCGGTCATCTGTTCGAGAATTTAAAAAACATTGCATTAGGTTTCTTCTAATCTTACATCTTTTCACAGAAAATGACTTCCTACACGTGGATTTTACTTATTCTGGCAAGTCTTGCGGCAACAAGAGCACAAGGTATGGTTCCCTTTCTAAACTGATGACATTTTGTTTTGGTAACATTTCTTACACTGGGACGTACAGCATATCGTTCCTAAAATAACAACGAGAACAAAGTCGTCGATTTGTGCCAATTCTTAAACGCTCTGCTGTATATAAACGAAGTAGTCACTCGTTTAAATCTCTCTTAAATTTAGCGAGGAGTTAAAAGTAGTTGCCTACTAGCCCCATTTGTTTACCCTGATTCACTACGGAAAAAGTAGGTTGAATGTTTATGAAGTGCCAAAGAACTTGCTACATGGGCTTGAATCTCCTTGGGAGTTGATTTTTTTTTCTTCTCTCTCTCCACATACAAGTTGCATGACTCACCAGCCTGTGGTAAAAATGGCAAGAGGATCAAGCTACTAAAATTGTTTTGGTAATTTAACATAATATTATATAATAAAAGTATGTCCAAAAGTTACGACAAAATTAACGCAGAGCTATAGAAACTGAGATTATTGATCTTCCCAATTATATTTTTCTTTATTCCCAGTTTAGCTGCAAACAATGAAAAACAAGAGTTTACATGCTAATTTGAATAGTTTGAACACTCACAGAGAAACAGTTTTCAATTCTAATAATAAAACAAACCTAATAGACAGTAGTACACTGTCTTGTCATTTGTCTTGTTCGAACTATAAATGCAGTAAATCTTACATTAATAGTGCTTGGTAGTGCCATGTAATGCTGTTTGATCAATATTTTTTTTCAAGCTTATAAATGGATAAAAATAACCACTTAAAACAACTCCTCTTTTTTTGCTGTCCCTCCCATAGCGGCACATGAGTATAGTCACTCATAACATCTCTGGGTAGTTTAGGTGACTTTAAAGGTCACAGAAAAAACACTTTCCAACCAAAGCAAATTTTGCTCTGAACTACATTTTCAGCAGTCAAGTTGCCTTGAACACCGTGTTCTAAATATACTTGATCCCATGATGTTGACCCATACTTCCTGTGGTGCTGTTCCTTCATTTAGCCCATTAATCTACAGGCACTCTCCTTTTGTTTTGATATAATCTAAGATCAGTTTCTCCTATCTGGTTTAATAGTCATAGTTTGGGTTTTGCTTATGAGAAATGAAAATGAGGAAAATCAGACATGCCCAAATTTAAATTAATGTTGTATATTAATATTATTATATAATATAATATATTAATATTGTACATTTAGAAGTTTAGGAAAAGTGAAGATTCAGGCAAAATATATAGTAATGTATTAGACATTACTATTTATTTTGCCTGAATCTTCACTTTTCCTAAACTTTAAATGTAGTTCTTCCCAAATGTAGTTTTTATGCAATATAAGTCTACTGCATAAAAATCTACCCAGATGAAATGATCTCTCTGGTTTCAGTTCTGACTCAGTCACCAGTCATCATGGGTTATGCGTAGACCATAATGAAAACAATACATCACCTTGGCAACATAAGCCACAGGATGTGGCCTTTGGTGTTTCGTGTGGCAGACGCACAGTCGCAAACTCACATCGCGTGCCATGTAGTGTACATCTTTTTTTTTATATTTAGACCATTTTTTTTCTTTCATTTTGCTATGTAATCTGGCCAAGAGGTGGGAGGGTTTGATCACAATGTGAATCCAGTACAACACAATATAGAATACAATACAGTAGGCTGTATACAATACAATATATAGTTGGGTGGGGTTATTATGTTAAAGAGAACTGTCAAATTCCAATCATTTAGCGCTTTTACCCTCTGGGAACTAGACTGGTTTATTTTGAGTTGCCTATTTCTTTCTCACACACACAGTTTTAGTTCTTTGAGTCTTCCTATTTGGGGGTCATAAAAGAGTAATTTTGTAGGAGGAAAGGCATTTTGTTACTAACTTGGAGCACTTTAAAATTACTTCCTGCAGTGCTAATAGCCTTTATATTTGGAAATGGTTTTGTAAAAACAATTACTTTAACTCATTTGAGTTGCTTGACTTGAGTTCTGTGTGCATCATTTATTTGAGATGTGGAGCCACATGTAAATTGCTCAAGTCAGCTCAAATCAGGCTAATTGGTTTCCATTGGATCAAATGTAACAATTTGAAATGCTAATGAACTTACTGAAATTGTAGGCATTTATGGGCTGTTATTTTAATATTTTGCTGTATTTGAAGTGACTGGCGGAGATAAATGCCCTAGTTAATTATATGAGTTCTGTTGAATTGGCTTGATGCATTCTCTATTGACAAGATTATTTGCAACATTAGGCAAGTTTTCTAGACATGCACATTTCAGTTAAAATATTATATTTTACGCTTGAGTTTTGAATGGGATTAAACTGGCCATGGTTTCTAGTTTGAACAATATATTAAAATAACTGTTTTCTTGCAGACTTTGACCTCTCTGATGCCCTTTTTGATGAGGATGAGCGTAAGTAAAGAGTACTCTGTATTTACTGTATATGGCCCTTTTTTATGAATGTCTATATTTATAATATGATTAGGGCTCAACGCTAAGGTTTTTTTAAAAAAAAATTAATTTTTAAAAAAATGTTATTTACCCTGCCACAATTGTTACTGGCATCACCAGAAAAAATAAAATAAAGTTTTGTTGTTGCTTTGACCAATGTTATATTTTGATTAATACTGTAAGCCACCCAAATTTAATTTCTTTTAATTTATTCCTATTTTGATAACACAGCAAAAACAATTTACAAGCAACAGCTCAAACATACCAGAACAAATGAAAACAAAAAGTGCTTTACATTTTTCAGATAACTCAGTATATAATAAAAGTATTCAGGTACACATATTAAACAATCAAAAGTAAAATAACACTGCATAGTCTTCACTGTATAAATTAAATATAGATTAGTGCTTGTTAAAGCTACAAAACTGGTTCAGTCAAGATCAGTGTTTTTGTTTTTTGTCTTTTTTGTTGTTGTTTGATTATCATTAATGATTACAGCAGACAGCAGCAGGTATATTAGGCTGTCATTTTAAGACCAAAAATTTGGTTAAGACATTACCGACAGTGTTTACGTAAATACTCGCCATTTTGTTGTGTGTTTTTCCATTCAAGCGAAAGAGAAATCAGTTCAGTACTCACAAGCTGTTGTTTTCTATGCACAAGGAGAGGTGGTATTAACATTAAATGCCATTGCTTCTTGCGAACAGAAGCCATTGGCACATGACATTGTTGCGGAGCATGTTGCCGTATGATGTGGCACCTCCTAATAACCTAGTGACACATGCCGCTGTCTGCCGGAGCATTTTGTAGATTGTGTAACATACGCACTTGACAGCAGAACGACATTTAATAAGTTGCTTTCAAACATAGGGTTTATTACATCCCCTCGTTGCCCATTGAATGTATTTGTATTTATTAGCAGGGGTATGTGCCATCACAAATTGACAGTTACCAATTTGCATGTATTTCATTGTAAACTAGCATAGAAAATGCCACAAACTATTATACCTGCCATTCTGAAATGCATTATGAGAACCAACCATTCAGAAGTGTGCTGGACCTTAACACTCGCTCTTCACAATGCAGAGTAATGTAGGTCTGTCTATTATAATGTGCCTACAGGAAGTCAAATAGTTTATCAAAAGGCATCTCCAGAAGGAATTCATGTTCACACTGTAAAAAATAGTTTTATTTTTTTATTACATAATTCCATAAAATTAATTGTGAAATGCAAGTCATAGATGAGAACCACTAACCACATTTTAAATTATAGGCCTATCTATATTTGTTTAGAGTTTGTAAAATACACACTGATGTCTATGGAAGAGGCAACAATAATCCTTTCCTTTTTAATTAGACAAGTTTTATTCATATCAGATAAACATTGTGTAAGTAACTTTAAAGTTTACTCTCTTCGTCTCCCAGTTCACCGGCCACTTACTTTCATGTATTTCGGGATAAGTGGATGAATTCACGTGTTATTAATCCAATAGATCCGATTCTCTGAACTGCGGCACAAACTAAAATGTTGCATATAGCGACATTTTCCAAGCGTTATAAAGGTGTTTAAACAACAAAACACATCCACTTGCCCATATTTGACAATCGGGATATCAGATGTTTCATGCTAGTCAACAAATTTGTGAATATTTTTAATAAAGAAGGAAAAATTTAATAAAAGTAGATCATCAGTCATACAGCACTATTGTGACAGCGGTGTGTCACATGACAAGCAATGACGCATCACCATAGGTTAGGTCTCTAGGAGAGCATGCGAGTGCTGAGTGGTTTAAACACTGGCAAGACTCAAAAAGAAATGCAAGTGATAAACTTTAGTGATGATGAGACACTGTGCAGTGTGCAGCTCGCTTATAGTGCAGACACAACGTGAAGCCGTGTTATAAGGGGGAAAGAGAGAGTGCCCTGTGATTTACAGCCAATCAATCAGAGCACAGTAAACAGCATGCAAGTACTGAATTAAGTTCTCTTTTGTGTCTTCTTGTGCTTGAATATAAATGATTAAAAATGACTTGAAAATGTGAAAATTATAAACTTTTATGACTACACAGCACTGGCCCGATCGGGCAATTGACAATTCCGTCAACTGTCCCAAGCGTATTTAACGCTAATCCCTAAGCCATCGGGTAGTCCTTATTGTTGAGCCCTGTATAAAGTATTTTTTTAAAATCAAATGTGGAATAATATACTCCCATCCTTGTTTATATGTTAACTATTCTGTTATGTTATTTACTGTATATTTGTATTTTCAAACAATTAAAGCTCCTGCAAAGCCAACGGTGAAACCAGTCTCACCCAAAAATTCAGATCCAGGTAATGAGTAACCTTACATAATACATATAGCAATAGAAATATGTTTGAGCACATTATTTTATAGTCGTATGGACTGTTTTGGGCACATTTTGGGCAGTATAAGTAGAGTGAATTATTTAACATATTTCATCTAATTTATAGTTTTGTCTTGCTCTTCTAGAATTTGATCTGTCAGATGCCTTCGATTTGGGTAAGACTGAGTGGGCTATAATGATCACAATTACTTTTTAAACTCTTTGTGAATATTTTGATGCATGTTTGTATTCCTCTATATTTGCAAAGTATCTTGTGATTTTTTTTTTTTTTTTTTTCTTCTGGGTGTGGTCACCTGGGTCGCGCCATGGAGGACGCCGCAGGAAGGTGCCCCAGTCCGCCTAAGCGCCAGGCTAAGCGGCGCTCCTGACGCGGACAGCTCAGGGATGGGCAGTTCTTTCCAGTAGATGGTAGCAGGACCACTCCTTTGTTTCGCTGCTGGCCCCCGGGTCAGCAGCACCCTATTTTGGTCAAAGAAAGAACTAACATGCCCATCCCTGAGCACCCAGAGACCGATGGCAGTGTGCGCCTCCCCCGGGCCACGCCACTTTTGTCCCTCTCTGGCGCCAGTCTCCTCTCAGAGCTGACCCCAGTGGAACGCACGTCCTTCCCTGGTCTCCTCTGTCAGGACGCGGCTGCAGGACTTTCCTACAGTTTGCTTTCGAGGGGCGGGCATATCAGTACACGGTCCTCCCATTCGGGCTAGCTCTGTCCCCTCGCGTCTTTACGAAGATTGTCGAGACAGCCCTTGTGCCACTCAGGCAACACGGCGTTCGCATCCTGAACTACCTCGACGACTGGCTCATACTGAGTCACTCTGTGCGAACAGAGACCTAGTGCTCCAGCACTTAGCACGTCTGGGCCTTCGGGTCAACTGGGAGAAGAGCAAACTCTGCCCCGTGCAGAGGATCTCTTTTCACGGTATGGAAATCGACTCGGTCGCCATGTGCGCGCAGCTTATGAACGAGTGCGCGCAGTCACTGCTGACTTGCCTCCGTCAAATCGAGAGCAAGAGTGCGGTTTCACTGAAGTTGGGCATATGGCATCTGCAGCCGCAGTAACGCCGCTCGGATTGCTTCATATGAGACCGCTTCAGCACTGGCTTCGTGATCGAGTCCCAAGATGGCCATGGCAGTTGGGCACGCTCCAGGTCCCAGTGACTCGGGCCTGCCTGCAGACCCTCACCCCGTGGTCGAACCTCAGCTTTCTACGGACCGGTGTGTCCTTAGAACGAGTTTCCAGGCATATTGTTGTATCAACAGATGCCTCCACCACGGGCTGGGGTGCCATGTGCAATAGACATGCTGCCGCGGGCTGCTGGACAGGACCCCAGCACCTTCTGCATGTCAATTGCCTCGTTGCTGGCAGTACGGTTCGCCCTGCACCGCTTACGAGCGTTGCTCAAGGGTCAACGTGCTAGTCCAGTCAAACAACATGGCCACAGTAGCGTACATCAACCATCAGGGTGGTCTACGTTCCTGCCGTATGTCTCAACTCGCCCGCCATCTTGTTCTGTGGAGTCAGAAGCATCTGAGGTCCTTCGTGCTGTACATATCCCAGGAGTCCTGAACCGTGCAGCCGACGAGCTCTCACGGCTTCAGCCACTTCCGGGAGAATGGAGACTCCATCCCCAGACGGTTCAGCTGATTTGGGAACAGTTCGGCGACGCACAGGTAGATCTGTTTGCCTCCCACGACTCTTCCCATTGCCGCCTGTTTTATTCCCTGACCGAGGGCCCCCTCAGCACGGATGCTCTGGCGCACAGGAACGGAGACATAACGTCCCTCTGCCACTTCCGCTGTACCGCTGGAACGGCCGGGAGTTCAGTCTTGGCTCCTCAGCAGGTAAACATAATGCGGCGTTGCCAGCGTACTTCCTTATATACCCACGCTGTGGGGCAGAGCTATGCTATGCAAATTCCGCATGCCCATGGCATTGGCCTGCCATTGGGCGTTTTCTAAGATGTCGAAGATGATAGGCTTCTAGGCGAAACCCCCATTCTTCAGTCACTGACGTTACGCCTCCGTTCCCTCCTCAGGGCTCTGCCCCACCTCTGACATATTCAGAAAAGGCCAATGAAATTGGCGTGTGGAATTTGCATGCCAGGCCACAGTGTCTCAACCCCTCAGAGGCAGTTCAAGTTGTGGCAGGAGGGACACAACGTCTCCGTTCCCTCTACACTAGAAACCAGGATGTTCCCTTTCTGTTGGTCACTTTCGATATTGTGTCGTAATGCAGACACTAGGGGTCCCTATACTAAACTCCATAACTTGAACTGTGTCTCTGTAACATTTACTCAAATGAAGATGAAGATGATTAGAAGATATAACAAGGTTTAATAGATGTTTCCACGATAAAAACCAACATGCGAAACCGTGTGCACAAGCACAGACAATACCAGACATAGAACAGAACACAAGCAGGAACTAAACACATGGAGATGATTAACACAAAGACAAAACAGCTGTGATGATCGTTAGTGTCCATGGTGACTGATGAGTGGTGGGAATACGGAACAAAGGAACACATGTGAAAACTGAAAACCAAAACAAACAGAACATGACTGTGATAGTCACGAGGCATGGCGGTGCAGATGCAGGCAAGGCTCTGCGTGCTAAAGCAAGTGCAGTTACATTAACTCAAAGCCTTCCAACAGCCAGGGTAATGACCTTGGGTCTCCCTATCAAGGGGACCTTCTCGCCTCTAGGGAGATTTCACTCAAGCCGTAGGCCTCTTCTGATTCTTTTCAAGAAAAGTTTATTTTTTGGTTGTTAAAATTGGGAAGAGTTCTCCTTCTCACTGAAAAAAGAACACTACGGAGACCACATCCTACCCAAAGGGGGGCGGTTAATATGTGGAGAAGTCACCAGAGGGGAGTACTACATATGGAAGAGTCCCTGTGGTGGGCTCCAACTGACAAGGTGGAGACTACTGGCTTGACAGTGACTGGTGACGGAGCTATCTCCATCCAGGGAAAGATATTGGGCTCACTGCTAGGGAAACTGAATAGTGGAAAATACAATAGGGTCACCGTTAGGGAACCACTACATACAGAGCACTAGCCAGATTACAAGAGTTCACCTAAAAAATTGGCATACCACGAGTAATGGGCCTGGTAGTGAGTTCCCCTGCTGAACTCATCTACCGCAATAGTGCTTAAGTGATGGAGAAGGGTTGTCAAGTGTTTACCATTTAAGGGAAACTGTAACTGGACATTATCACCTCAGGGAAGGGGGAAGGCACTAATGCAAGCCCTAAACCCAACCAGTTTGTCTGAGTTTTACCCGTTATTACCTAAGAATAGAGACAAAGCTGTTTCTATGCATAGATTATAAAATCTCACAAAAATGTTGGGTGTATCCCAGCCTGCAGCTCTAAATACAGTATCTCACAAAAGTGAGCAAACCCATCACATGATAATGTCCCCAAACACCACTGCCTTGCTAAAGAAGCTGAGGGTAAAGGTGATAGACTGGCCAAGCATGTCTCCAGACCTGAGCATCTGTGGGGCATCCTCAAACGGAAGGTGGAGGAGCACATGGTCTTTAAAATCCACCAGCTCAGTAATGTCGTCATGGGCAAGTGGAAGAGGACTTCAATGGCAACCTGTGAAGCTCTGGTGAACTCCATGCCCAAAGGTTAAGGCAGTGCTGGAAAATAATGGTGGCCACACAAAATATTTACACTTTGGGCCCAATTTGGACACTTTTGTTGCCAGCGGTTTAGACATTAATGGCTGTGTGTTGAGTTATTTTGAGGGGACCGCAAATTACACTGTTATACAAGCTGTACACTCACTACTTTACATTGTAGCAAAGTGTAATTTATTCAGTGTTGTCCTATGAAGAGATATAATAAATTATTTGCAAAAATGTGAGGGGTTTACTCACTTTTGTGAGATACTGTATGTCTGCTAATGAAACATCATTCACAAGAGCTGATGTGGCTGTGAAACCGCTGGTGGAGTGAGCCCTCACTCCCAGTGGGCACAGTACATCCTGGGCCTGATAAGCCCCGAGAATGGCATCCACAATCCAGTGGGCCATTTTTTATTTGGAGACAGCCATCCCCTTCTGCAGACTTCTAAAGCAGACAAAGAGCTGCTCAGATTATCTGAAGGTTTGCGTGCTGTCCATGCAAAGCGCACATTGGATACAGCAGAGACAGTGCTGGGTGTCCCTCATCGGGATGGATTGCTTGCAAGTTCATCACTTGGTCCCTGAACGAAGGAGTGGGAACCTTGGGCACATATCCAGGCCGGGGACTCAAGACAACGTAAAAGTAGGCAGACCCAAATTCCAGGCACAGTTTACTAAGTAAGAAGGCTTGTAGGTCCCCCAACCTATTGATTGAGGTAAGCACAATCAGGAGGGCCGTCTTCATAGAGAAGGCGCTAAGCTCGACTGACTGCAAGGGCTCAAACGGATCTCTCTGCAGGGCCTGAAGCACCAGAGAGGGGAGGATTAGGAGGGTTTAGCCTCCATGCACCTCTCTCGAACCTAACCATCAGGTCATGCTTTCCTAAGGACCTGCCGCCCACTGTGTAGTGATTCGCTGCTTTTGTGGCCATGTTCACAAAGGTGGAGGTGGACAGGTGCCTTTCCAGGCCCTGCTGAAGAAAAGAAAGACCGGATGCGACAATGCTTCATCTTTACCGGACGGACAGGCTATATTGCGTCAACCAAGGTTCTGGTGCAAGTGTTCGATGTCTGGCTGTCAAGAAGACGAAGGGCCATGAGCATTCTGTGCGTGTGTGAGACCCAGGGAAAGAGGAAATTGCTCTCAAGTTTTTAACAAGTGAAACATGTCAGGAAAAAAAAAAAAAATTATAAAATAAAGAGGCATTGTTACACAAAGGATAAAATCATATTTTGTGAGGGAAAAAAAAATGTGACTAATCAAATTGCATTACTTTGTTATGGTTGAATTTCTTTAAATTGAAATTCAGTAAATTCCTTTGTCATGCCAATTCAAATTCCACCATTCCATTTCAGTTACTGAATTTAAATTACCCTAAACTCAAAGTAAAATATCTCTTTATGACCATTGTTTGTTGTACACAGACCCGAAAAAACCTGCTGTGGTTCCACCCAAATCAGGAGATGGTAAGAAATCATTATGCTGGAGTGTTTATGTAATTTTTATGTATAAAATTCATGGGTTACACTTTATAAAGGGTAAAATATCTCTTTATGACCATTGTTTGTTGTACACAGACCCGAAGAAACCTGCTGTGGTTCCCCCTAAATCAGGAGATGGTAAGAAATCATTTTGCTGAGGTGTTTATGTAATTTTTATGTATAAAGTTCATGGGTTACACTTTATTTTAAGACAGTGGTTCTCAACCTGGGGGCCAGGGCTCACTAGGGAGCCTCGGGATTACAATATTATTTAAAAGCTAAAGCAACTAAAAATCAAGATATTTTGAATGTGTGTATACGTGTATATATATATAAAATATCTTGATTTTTAGTTGCTTTAGCTTTTAATAAAGATATATTTGTAACAATGTTAAAGGCTTAGGGAAGGAGGCGGGATACACTCAAATACACAAAAAGTTACGCACTTTAATGTGAAAGTAAATAAACACTACAAAACTAAAGTAAAGTGGCAGCCCCTTTTGGATGACTGCCCACAAAACAAACAAAACACATAAAGTAAAGTTGAACCCTGGTCCTCTCTCCTACACTGTCATCCCTCCTTTTGTCATAATTCCAGTGCTTCTCTGTGGGACTCGCGCGGCGTCAGGTGTGGCGCATTATCACTTGCACCACTGGCCTTGCTCCATTCCCACAGCTCTCGGCCCTGCCCTGCTTGCCACAATATTATACATCTTTCTAGCTATACCATGCTCTAAAATATTTTATTAGGTAGAAATTGTGAGTGGTGGTGGGGGTGGGGTCTTCAAATATTGTTGTGGAGCCATAAAGTTAAAAAGGTTGAGATCCACTGAGGTGTCCTTGTTACGGTATAATTATACATTTAAGTACTGATTAATATGAATCAATAATATGTACTTTCTGTAGGATTAGGATTAGAGTTTGGTTTAGGGTTGCATGCAGTTATGCATCATTTACTGTTACTATAGCAAGTACATGTAAGATTTGTAAAAAGGACACTGTAAAATAAAGTGTTACCAGTTTATGAAGTAATGTTTAACTGACCCATAGTGCATTTAGTTTAATGCGCTAAAGCTAATTTGAGTTTATTTATTACTTCATTGTAGGTTAATTATGTTTCTAAATCTGTTATTTTTGTAATGTAATCAACATACTAATGCAATGCAAACAAATTAACATGATTTCGTTATCAGGTGAATTTGATCTGTCCGATGCATTTGGTCCAGGTAAAAATTACCTTTCTCTCGAGAACTTTCTAGTTTATATTTTTTTCTTGTTCACAATCAGTTTTTTCCAGTATCATTTATTGATTTAATTAAGAGAATTGCAATCCTGCTTGCAGTTTATGTTTGAGGAACACTGTATTTATAGTTTTTTTTTAATGCTTTTAACACTACAGGGAAGGTTCACACAATTTTTTTTCTCCATTATTTACATTCCAAACTTCTGACTTCTATTCTTCTGTGAACCACAAAAGAAGATATTTTCAAGAATGTTTTAAGTTTTCTCTCTTTTTATTTTTCAAAAGCCAAATGGGGTCAAAAGAATACGGTCCATTTTGACTTCATTTGGTGAACAAAAACAGATCTTTTTTTTATCAAAGTATGTTATTTTGGTTTCACAGAAGAAAGAAATGCATATACAGTGCATCCGGAAAGTATTCACAGCGCTTCACTTTTTGAATACTTTGAGTACAATTTATTTATTTTTTAATAAATTTGCAAAGATTTCAAACAAACTTCTTTCATGTTGTCATTATGTTATGGGTTATGTTATGTTATCATTATGGGTATTGTTTGTAGAATTGAGGAAAAAAATAATTAATTTAATCCATTTTTGAATAAGGCTATAACATAACATAAAATGTGGAAAAAGTAAAGCGCTGTGAACACTTTCCGAATGCACTGTAGGTTTAGGATGACATAAAAGTGTATATAAATGATCATTCAATTAAATTTTGTGTGAGTTCTCCCCAAAAAATAAATGTTGGACATTTAATGTTTTTTTTTTAAATATTTATTTAAATCTGCTACTTATTAGCTCATTTGCTGCTATTCATAGCTATTACCCTTTTTTCTGTTTTGATTGTTTTAAAGGTGCTATCTATCCAATGAGTAATGCATCTGATATAAAATTGGTTTTCTTAAAAAAAATTATTTATACATTCTTCAAAATATCTTCTTTTGTGTTCATGTACATATATACACTTTCTATTTCTACAGATAATGATTCCCCCAAAAAACCTGCTGTCCCACCAAAAGAGAGAGGAACTGGTAAGTTTCTGCCAACATGTTTGTTTGCATCTGTTAGGGTCTTGCACCACCCTCATATTTCTCCAAAACGCTTCTAATAGCATCATTCTTGGGGTCTTTTTTTTTCAGTTTAAAAGAGATAAAACTGGAGTGCTGCACATTGAATTATGTAATTTTTATAATAATGCATAAAAAAAAAATCATACTCAGCCAGTGAAAGTGCATAAATCTTCTATATTAAAGTCCTTGTGAAGTGGCTTGATGAGCACAGTTTTCCTTTGTGTTGACATATTTCCCAAATGGAAAGCAGAATTTAAACTGTGAATTGCTCCCTATCCATATATAATATATAATGTATCCATGCATACTAATGCAATATTTGTTCAAATTCAGTATTCTAGAGGTAGCCTCTATTAAAAAGGCTCATTACATTTAATTTTGGTAAATCAACACTTTGAAAAGTCTGAGGGACAGAAAGATTACTGAACCCAAACAGATTTTCATAAAGTTTTGCATTAATTTTTCATTAAGGTGGTGGGTCTTTTAGTGACAAAGACCTTGCTGACGTAACTGAAGAGGGTGAATACACGCCCGAGAAAGGCAAAATTGGAGGTTTGTGTCAAATTTTACATTTATATTTATATTAGTTTGTCAGCTTGATTTAGGATTGTATGTTGTCTTAAATTTGAAGTTTGCATCTCTGTTCATAGCAGAAGATCAAATCCAGAATTAAATTATAGACTGATGTTACCCAATTCCATTGTATGAAAAATCTCACAACAAATATTATATTACCATAACTACTTGCAGTCATTTTCTAAATAAAAAAATATTCATTTAAAAGGTGTTCTTCATTGTCCATATGTTATTATAGAGAATACTACTTTTTACTGTTATTTCTTCTTAAATAGAACAGTGTTGGCCATGGAACTTATACCACATAAAATATTTTCTTCAGCATGCTTCCCTGGGGTTTCCTATTAAAAAATTAAAAACTTTAAACTTTTTTCTCACAATTGAGTTTACATCTCGCAATTCTGACTTTTTTCAGAATTCAGAATTGTGAGTTTATATCTCAAAATTCTGAGGAAAATTTAAATTGTGAGATAAAAAGTTGCAATTACCTTTTTTATTTTTTATTCTGTGGTAGAAACAAGCTTCCATAGTTTCCCTTATGGGTTTCTGTGACTTAAATATAAGCTTTATGTCTAACCCATTTGGAAGCCCCAAATACAATCACGATTACCTAACGTTGGTAGCATTTGTTACTAAATGTACAGTAGTGTCTGTGAAGTAAATCAGTGCTGTGAGTGAATCTGACTCTGGTTTTTGGTATTGGTTTAAGGGGGAGGAGCAGACCCTGGTTATGACGATCAAAGTGGTATTTATTTCCTTATTTATGTCAAATGTATACCCTCTGGTTCATAATTGTTTATTTGTATCTGCTGTAACAAAACATTTACATCTTTAATAGAAAAATATGTCTTGATTTTGCTGGGTGTTAATTTGAATGTAATTTTTCTCATTAGGTGGTGCCTCTGAACAACCTCAAGGTAAATATTATTTTCACTAATTTTATTTTAACTGTCTGTCGGTCACAAAATGAAGGTTGTTATGGAGTTTACCTAAGGATAAATTGTCCACTAAAATATAAAGTTGGTCACAAACACTGACATGAATGAGTGCCTCTGGCTGGTGCTTTAGTCTCAGCTCTTTCATGCTCTCTTTTCCTCACTCCTAGCTGTTTTTCCTGACAGAAGCTTTGTTTACTTGCCAATGTTGTCTTTCTCAGTGGAGTTAGCATGTCCTCTGTTTCAATTTTTTTTTTATCAAGAATGAGTCTTGAGCGTTTGTGGTCAATGTTTCATCCTAAATATTGAGCGAGGCCATGGAAACCGTGCTAGTCTGATGACTAACTGTCACACAGTTCTTGCATAAGGACAGGGCGGTCCAACAGACAAAAACAATTACTGTGAGCAGTACATGAGTTTGTTTCACTGTGATTGTTTTCTTCTGCGTTGGAATAGTAAACGGGTGGTGAATAGTCATATGCTGTGCCTTTTAGTATATCTGAAGACTGATTGATTTGACTGTTCATTCTGCCAGTGGCTGTGCCCTAAATCTCTGCTTCGATTTGCCTGTTGTTGCAGATCTAAACCAGCAGTGGCTCCAGCTTATCAAGATGCTAGGCGATAATATACCAGAAGTCCTCAGTGTCTGGATTGCCCAGTTTATACAAGTAGTAGATCCCCTGCTAGAGCAATTCCGGGGACTTCTGAATATAACGGAGGAAAAGACAGAGCTCTAAATGTCTTGTATTGTAACCTCCTATGCTTGTGTTGGGGTGAAATGGTTTTAAACATGGTTTACATGGTTTGTAAATTGGTTTGGTTTTAAAGGCTGGGGCTGATGTTGCACATGGTTTTTCTATGGATGAGATGCATATTTGGTTGTGATCAAGATTAATCATATTGATTTTACAAATTTGGCATTAATTGCATTGTATTGCTGACTAGTTTTACTGTTTTTATGTTGGTAAGGATTATCAAAAGCCTATACACAACTATTCAAAAGTTTGGGGTCAGTGTGTGTGTGTGTGTGTATGGACATTCAGCTTTGCATCACAGGGATAAATGTTACAATAGAAAAGTTTAATATATATATATATATATATATATATATATATATATATATATATATATATATATATATATATATATATATATATATATATATATATATATATATATATATATATATATATATATATATAATGAGAGAGAGAGGGAGAGAGATGCAGATGCAGATGCAGTTGGTGATCATAAGTTCTCAAAAGCTAACTGGCCCCAAACGTTTGAACAGCAGTGTATAAAATAAATCAGTAGGTGGAAGCAACTAATGGTTGTTTGTAATGGATCTGTTCGAGTGTACAAATAAATTATGATTCTGGCTGTGAAATAGAGAATATGCTAGTGCTACAACTATTTATATATTATAAATAAAGAGGGGTGTAAATTCCGATGTATGTCCGTCTTTTTCCTCAGGACATCCTTCATGACTTCTGGTCTTTCTCTCGCTCGCTCGCTCTCTCTCTTGTTATGCTGACACATTGTAGTTGTATACTCTGGATATACTCAGATTTTTTGCCAATGAATAGATGTAACAGAGTGACTGGTTTTGCATGGGTTTGAGAAGGCGTTTCTGCTCATGGAAGCCATCTTATTACCTATTTTCTTGATTTTAGGTTGAAACATTGGTAGTTTTCGAGGTCAAGTAGGTCTCAAACTAAGTTTTAGCCAAAAGAGAATTGTGCTACAGAGGATTGAAATTGGCAAATGTTTGCCTGTGTTTGCGACATGCGTCTCAACTGAAATCTTTAGCGCATGCAGGGATTATGCAGTCCTAAATCTCAAAGAGAGCAGAGGTGTTAAAGACCCACCCCAGATACTTGTCCTAACATTATAGCTTTTGATGTTTTGGGTCAAAAGAGACCGATTCATTATGTAGAAAGATCATCTTAAAAATGTAGTTTTATTTTTTTATTTTATTGGCATCAATGGTTCCATAAATATTAATATTTTATAGTGGTTAGGGGTTGTTTGGATTCATTGTTTTTCACACGCAAAATAAAATAAAAATTCTTAAAGAACTGTTCACTGAAAGATTTATTGGGGAACTCGGAATGGTTCTTCTGTATGGCATTGTTGTGGACCAAACACACACATTTTTGGTTTATTTACCACATAGGCTTTCATCCTATTGGAAGAACTTGGTAGTTTGCGTTAATCTGTTGGATATTTCATGATAGATACCATTAACATTGGTGTTCTCTGGTGTCTGGTTTATTTTCCACAGAAGTGGCTATTCTCTCTGTCATTTTTTTTTTTTAAAGCATTTTAGCAACTTTGTGTGTCAATTTTCCTTTTTAATAAAGTGAAATGTGAGAATTCCCTCTGTTTGGTTAATGTCATTTAGTCACACCCAACTGCTGTGACCAGCTCTTTTAATTGTCAGCATATCTCACTGGGTAAACAACACCATCAACTATGGCACAGTGAGAATGTATTGAGCATGTGTGAAGAACACTGGCCTGCCAGCTAGCAGGTGCCTCTTATATTATCTAGCTGCCTAAGTGTTAAATATGCATAGCTTTAGATCTGAAACTACAGTATTTTGTAGGAGGTTAACTTGAATCATTAGTTTAAATGAGTAGTTTAGAAGCCTCTATTTATTTAGTTAGGTGGACTCCTGCATGCATGGTTGCATACACAAAAATGGGCGTATGCAGGCAACACCCAGCATGTTAACACCGCAACCCTTCAACTAAATTTCTAGTGTACTTAATCAAAATTGCACGTGTCAGATACGTAGTTACCTACTTGGCAATGATTGGATGTTGGATGATTTTGATTATATATTATATTATTATATATCATATTGTATTAATTATTTACACATGTCTAGCTGAAGAACAATATGTACAGAGACATGTTCCAAGTGTTCTGTGAAGAATAGGAAACTCCTGTTGCACCCCCTTGTGGCAAAAAACATTACTGTTTGCTTGCCCTCTTGTTAAATGCCCATGTTTCTGGAGTTTTGTCATCAAGCTCCAATTAATAACTAATGTAGTCATTGAAAAAAAGTTAAATATGAACCACTTATTGTACACTTCCAAAGCAATTTGAAACTAGCCCTTGTCTTTCTCTTTTTTGTGTGTGTTCTGTCCCTTTAAATTTAACCCACAGGCGGAGCCATGGCTGCCATCCTCAGTTCTGTGGGTGTTGCTATCCTCGGTGCCGCCTCAAGTTACTTTGCATATCAGAAAAAGAAACTGTGTTTCAAAGTACAAGGAGGTGAGTTCAACACTTTTATCCAGTGAAGGATTCTGAATCCTTGATTTATGCAAGTTGCTTGCTTATCTGAGCAGTTCGAAAAGATAAGGGAAAAAAATGCATAAATGTAAAAAAAAGCACTTCACAAATAAGCTGTTTAACTTAATAAACCAACTTTTTTTTTTTTTTTTACTCAAACTATTTGACTTCTTCTAATAACTTGTTCCACAATTTTATATAAATGCTTTCGGGAGCCACAACACATGGTTTACTTTAGCTCAACTAACACAGCAGCTCTTGTAGAGGAAATGGGGGTTGGGTGCATGACGTGGCAGGCAGTTTAACTGCTCTGATTGTATTACAAAAGCCCTCGAGGCCTCAACAGGTGGCTCTGTGGCGCAATGGATAGCGCATTGGACTTCTAAGCTACACTTGAAGTGATTCAAAGGTTGTGGGTTCGAGTCCCACCAGAGTCGAGTTTTTTGAGAGAATGTTAAAAAAAAAGACTAACAACAAAATTAGCAGTGTGTTGTCCAAGTGTGAATGGTGTTAACTTGGCACTTTAGTAACATAATTTTCAAAATACCATAAACAAAATAGTTTCATGTAATAAGCCGAAAAGCAACTTTTTTTTACATTTTTTTTTATAGGGGTGGATCCAGAGAGTGGCAAAAACCGTGGTACTCAGTCTGATCCACAAGGTGAGCATGATAGTGCCAACATGGCTCTATATATATATATATATATATATATATATATTTCTTAAAATCATTTATAAATATATATATAAATGAATTTAAGAAAATGTAATTCTGACCCCGCATCATATGCAAAGTTATTTGTGATTGTTCTAATCAGTTAACATTAATATTACCAACCATGATATATATTTTTTATATATATAAAGTTAACATGATACATGATATTTTGGAAATCATACTAATATTCTAATATACAGAAGAAACATTTCTTATTATAATGTTGAAAACAGTTGTGCCGCTTACTGTTTTTGTGGATGATACATTTTTCAGAATTCTTTGAATAGTGAGTTCAAAAGAATAGCATTTATTTATCTTTTGTAACATTTATACATGTTTTACTGTCACTTTTGAATTTAATGCATTAAGTTCATTTTCTTCTTTTTGTGGTGTATATAGTTTTATAGTTTCATATAGTTTTGTTCAAATTAAGTATTCAGAAAAGTTGTGTTTTTGACATTTTCTAGATATGTAAGAGGATAGTGCTTGTTTTTATATGGATTCCATGCTTTCTGATGCTTTTAAAGTCTCACCAAGTAGATAACCAAGTTCTCTTTTCTCCCCCAAAGTTCTCAGCAACCTCCTCCGTTCATCGTAACTGCAATTGGATCTGCGCACTGAAAGAATATATGCACAACTAGCATGTACACTTATGGAGAGCCTAACACTATGGGAAACATCTGTTATATGAAATGCTGGTTTAAGGCAATTTTTTTTATTATTATTATTAAATCTTAGTGTACGTGTTTTTTTTTTTTTTTAAGATTCTCTAAGTTGTACTGCCTCTGATCTTTTTTTTTTTTCTTCTTGTTGTTGTTGTTGTTTAATAATGCATTTTTTTCTGTATTCAACATTGACTAATTGTTCATTTTTGAAAGAGTAATATGTCATTAAATGGCTTTTAGTGTTCTTTTAGTATTTCAAGTGCCAATGTAAGATACTGCACTATAAACTGATAAAGTTGTTACTATTTTTGTAGAAGTACAGCAAGTTGCATAAGGGACTTGCTATTGTAAAGCGCAAGCTGTCTGTATGCATTCTTACATTACATTCGTAATCTGAATTATAGACTGCCTTCTTTCCCAATCAGACAAAAGATATGATGATGATGATGATGTATTTTAATGAGAATCAAATTGACTGGTGACAAAATGTCAACTAAAATAAAAATATGGAATGAGTTTAAAATTATGGGATGCCAACTTGCTTCTATATCATTTACATTTTCTATATTTAAATGTATTTATTTAAAATAGAACAGAATGATTATTAACCTGTTTTAGCCATTGTAAATACTGCTAAAGCAAGATATAATGCACTTTTAGACAGGCCATATTTTATGCACAAGTCAACTTGCATTTAATGCGTTTAATTGAACCATGGACTAGAATGAGTTTTGATCAATTATTGTCTGTCTGCTCTTTTATTTTCTGTCGTTTTGCTGTTTTTTGTTTGAATACGCATTTGGTTGTTCTTCCCAAAATAAAGCCATTGGTTATTCCTGGATTTAGATTGTTCTGTATGTTGATGTTGCTTATATGTTACGCAATTTAATTCGGCGCCGAGATTGTTTTCCTTGATTTAATTTTTAGTGTTTATATCTTGTAATAAGTTGAATGACCCAATAATCGATATCGGTAGTTGCTCATTATATGCAGCGTGGGTTGAATGACCCCTGTCGCGTGACCGTTACTTCAAACTTCACTTGTCTCAGTGAATGTTGACTGAAGGCAGTGCTGCTGTTGGAAGAAAGACCTGTGGTTGCACGACTCGTTTCATCGACTTGTCATTTATTTTAAACACTGCCACATTACGAAGATCGATATACAAATCCGACTTGAGAAATGACGGGTAAGTTGACCCTTCTAACAGGCTACCGTTTTACGTCCAAATGTCTAGACCGAGTCAAAATATAGCCTATTCGAGCACACTTCATTCATTAAGTGGAAAGGACGGTGATGTATTGAATCTAATCCAGCACACCTAGATTTATAATGGCGTTTTGCTGTAAACAATAACAAGCAGTCTATTTGCATATAGGCTATGTTCATTCCAAGTTCAATCACTGACCATGCCTTCCCATTTAAGTGTCATTGTGCCATCTGCTTCCTTCATCTGCCAAGGAAAAGCGGGTCAGGAAAACAACTGTAGTGATGTCTTGTGTAGGCTATATCAGTGACCAATAGCTCACAATGGCGGGTGAATTATTGAATCAAACTTGAAACACACTTTATTAATGCCAGTCAAAAATATTTTTTATCTATCTGGTCTATTTAGTCTACAAAATTAATATCATGCAAGCAAGTCCAAATTTGGTAAAAAAAAAAAAAATGAAGATGAGTCTAAAATTGGACTAGTACACTGAAACAACTTTGGTGGCTTTGAAACATTTTTCACTCAAAAATTGCTAGTAAATTTCACATACAGTAATAACAAAAACATTTTATTAAACATACAATTTAAAAACTGAAATAGTATTACCTTGCAAAACTTAATCCAAAACTTACTTTGAATTATTATTATTTACGGTGTAGTGTGGCGTATTGGCACATTTATTGCACTATTGTCCTCTGTTATGTCTGTCTGGTATGTTATGTCTCTTTCTCTCAGAGTCTCAGGCCTTTGTGACCCTGGCCACTACAGATGCCTATTGCATGGGATGTATAGTGGTAGGCAAAAGTTTGCGCAAACATGGAACATCAAGGAAGTTAGTGGTGATAATTTCCCCCAATGTTTCCAGAACAGGAAGGTGAGTGAGCAAATGTCCTCCACTATTAATTTTGAAATAACATTCATCTGTTCCTGTCTAACTTCAGAAGTGAGGGCTATTAAGAGTGATTAAGCTTCTGTAAATGTAACTTTATAATATGACAAAAAGGGTAAAACTTTCCCATGCAAAGTACTCTGTAATAGTTTTCAATCCCAATGCAACATTAATCTTTCTTTGGGTTGCTTCCCCTTTTTCTGCCTCACTGATTGATTTATTTTTTTGCATTCGTCTAGATTGTCCCTGGAGGACGTGTTTGATGAAGTTGTCATGGTAGATGTGTTGGACAGTAGAGACAATGCTCATCTGACCTGGCTGGGACGTCCTGAACTAGGGGTCACCTTCACCAAACTCCACTGCTGGACCCTTACACAGTTCAGCAAGTGTGTGTTCTTGGACGCAGACACACTTGTGAGTACTTGGTTCTGATCAGACGAAAGTAAAGATGGCCATTAAAATACACAAAGGTGTTCAAAGCTTTAGGAACACACATAATACATAACTAAATAAACATACATATATAAAAAAATGCACAATATGCAATAATAAATGTGCCATAGTCTACATGCAGTGCAGGTAAACTAAATACTTTGAGGATAATGTGTGAGTTGATGGTTCCACAATTTGGCTGTTATATTATTATGTGCCGCAGGTACTGTGTAATGTTGATGAACTGTTTGAATATGAAGAATTTACTGCTGCACCTGACCCAGGCTGGCCAGATTGCTTCAACTCTGGGGTGTTTGTGTTTAGGCCCTCCCTGAATACCTATACCCAAATACTGGAACACGCCGCACAGCACGGCAGCTTTGATGGTGAGTCACTCGGTTATATTTAGTGCATATTACATTCAGATCTTTTACGTTCAGTCTAAATCGGATGTCCTCAAAGACTGATGGAACTTTATTAGCCTGAAATGTTGTTTTGCAACATATGTATTTTTAATCTTTAAAAACAACAACAGGAGCATCACATATACACTACCATCCAAAAGTTTGTTGTCAGTAATATAAATGCAGCAAGGATGCATTAAATGACCAAAAGTGAAAGTAAATACATTTGTTATGTTACAAAAGATTGTGGTAACACTTTACTTAAAGCTTTTATATTTTTCATGCATTAATTATATCTTGTAATGCACCTTACAATGTATTGTATGATCTCATGAATAACTGTAACCACACTTATACATTATAATATCTAGTCATTGTTGTATAATGCATTAAAACACATGACCAACAACCAATTTTAGATGTAACAAGGAATCTGCAAATATTATAATGAATTTTAACTTTGGTTGCAATTATTTATGAAAAGATATAATTCATTATAACGTACACTAAAAAACCTTTATAATCCATTATACATAAAGGCTTCAAGTAAAGTGTTACCAAGATTTCTATCTCAAATAAATGCTGTTAAACTCAATTCAATTCAATTCAATTCATGGGCTTTATTGGCATGAATGTGTGAAATAGCACAATATTCACAAATCAATAGACATATAAACATATAGATAAATAAAAGGAAAAAAAAAACATACATGTCCATATTATACATACATACCTAAAAGATTATTAGGAACACCTGTTCAATTTCTCATTAATGCAATTATCTAATCAACCAATCACATGGCAGTTGCTTCAATGCATTTAGGGGTGTGGTCCTGGTCAAGACAATCTCCTGAACTCCAAACTGAATGTCAGAATGGGAAAGAAAGGTGATTTAAGCAATTTTGAGCGTGGCATGGTTGTTGGTGCCAGACGGGCCGGTCTGAGTATTTCACAATCTGCTCAGTTACTGGGATTTTCACGCACAACCATTTCTAGAGTTTACAAAGAATGGTGTGAAAAGGGAAAAACATCCAGTATGCAGCAGTCCTGTGGGCGAAAATGCCTTGTTGATGCTAGAGGTCAGAGGAGAATGGGCCGACTGATTCAAGCTGATAGAAGAGCAACTTTGACTGAAATAACCACTCGTTACAACCGAGGTATGCAGCAAAGCATTTGTGAAGCCACAACACGCACAACCTTGAGGCGGATGGGCTACAACAGCAGAAGACCCCACCGGGTACCACTCATCTCCACTACAAATAGGAAAAAGAGGCTACAATTTGCACGAGCCCACCAAAATTGGACAGTTGAAGACTGGAAAAATGTTGCCTGGTCTGATGAGTCTCGATTTCTGTTGAGACATTCAGATGGTAGAGTCAGAATTTGGCGTAAACAGAATGAGAACATGGATCCATCATGCCTTGTTACCACTGTGCAGGCTGGTGGTGGTGGTGTAATGGTGTGGGGGATGTTTTCTTGGCACACTTTAGGCCCCTTAGTGCCAATTGGGCATTGTTTAAATGTCACGGCCTACCTGAGCATTGTTTCTGACCATGTCCATCCCTTTATGACCACCATGTACCCATCCTCTGATGGCTACTTCCAGCAGGATAATGCACCATGTCACAAAGCTCGAATCCTTTCAAATTGGTTTCTTGAACATGACAATGAGTTCACTGTACTAAAATGGCCCCCACAGTCACCAGATCTCAACCCAATAGAGCATCTTTGGGATGTGGTGGAACGGGAACTTCGTGCCCTGGATGTGCATCCCACAAATCTCCATCAACTGCAAGATGCTATCCTATCAATATGGGCCAACATTTCTAAAGAATGCTTTCAGCACCTTGTTGAATCAATGCCACGTTGAATTAAGGCAGTTCTGAAGGCGAAAGGGGGTCAAACACAGTATTAGTATGGTGTTCCTAATAATCCTTTAGGTGAGTGTATATCCCAATTAACACACACAAAAAAAAGTAAACAAATACAGAGAGCGGTTATAAAGGAAAAAGAGGGTTCAGCCTTTGTCCCTCATATGATGGCAGGAGGATGCATACTGCGCTGCCAGGTGTATACACTTCTCTTTCTCTCCCAAAATGTATGAGACTTTGTCTATGAGGCTCGCTTTATGGAATTCAGGTAAAATTTTACCTTTTTGAGTGAAGTAAGTCACAACTCACTCACTCACTCACTCACTCAATATACTCACTCATTCACTCACCACAACTCACTCACTCACTCACTCAACACAGCTCATTCACTCACTCAGCACAACTCATTTACTCACTCAACTCACTTACTCAACTCACTCACTCAGCACAACTCACTCACTCACTCACTCAACACAGCTCATTCACTCACCCACTCAACTCACTCACAACTCACTCAACTCAACTCAACTCACTTACTCAACTCATTCACTCACTCACTCACTCACTCACTCAATATACTCACACACTCACTCACTCAACATAACTCACTCACTCACTCAACACAACTCACTCACCACAACTCACTCACTCACTCATTCAACACAGCTCATTCACTCACGCACTCACTCAACTCACTCACAACTCACTCACTTAACTCAACTCACTTACTCAAATCACTCACTCACTCAGCACAACTCACTCAAAACTCACTCAACACAACTCAATCACTCACTCACTCACTCAATATACTCACACACACACTCACTCACTCACTCAACACAACTCACTCACTCAACACAACTCACTCACTCAACACAACTCACTCACTCAACAAAACTCATTCACTCACTCACTCAACTCACTCACAACTCACTCACTTAACTCAACTCACTTACTCAACTCACACACTCACTCAATATACTCACTAACTCAACACAACTCACTCACTCACTTAATATACTCACTCACTCAACTCAACTCACTAACTCAACTCACTCACTCACTCACTCACTCACTCACTCCACTCAACTCAACTCAACTCACTTAACTCACTTACTCAATTCACTCATTCAACTCAACTCACTCACTCACTCAACACAACTTACTCACTCAATATACTCAATCACTCAACACAGCTTATTCACTCACTCAGCACAACTTACTCACTCACTCACTCAACACAGCTCATTCACTCACCCACTCAACTCACTCACAACTCACTCACTCAACTCAACTCACTTACTCAACTCACTCACTCACTCACTCAGCACAACTCACTCAAAACTCACTCAACACAACTCATTCACTCACTCACTCACTCACTCACTCAATATACTCACACATTCACTCACTCAACATAACTCACTCACTCAACACAACTCACTCACTCACTCACCACAACTCACTCACTCACTCAACACAGCTCATTCACTCACTCACTCACAACTCACTCACTCAACTCAACTCACTTACTCAACTCACTCACTCAGCACAACTCACTCAAAACTCACTCAACACAACTCATTTACTCACTCTACTCAACTCACTTACTCAACTCACAACTCACTCACTCAACTCAACTCACTTACTCAACTCACTCACTCAGCACAACTCACTCAAAACTCACTCAACACAACTCATTTACTCACTCTACTCAACTCACTTACTCAACTCACAACTCACTCACTCAACTCACTCAACTCATTCACTCACTCAACACAACTCACTCACTCAACACAACTCACTCACTCACTCACTCAACACAACTCATTCACTCACTCAACTCAACTCAACTCACTCACAACTCACTCACTTAACTCAACTCACTTACTCAACTCACACACTCACTCACTATACTCACTAACTCAACACAACTCACTCATAACTTACTCAACACAACTCATTGACTCACTCAACTCACTCACAACTCAATCACTCACTCACTCACTCAATATACTCACTCACTCAACACAACTCACTCACTCAATATACTCACTCACTCAACTCAACTCAACTCAACTCACTAACTCAACTCACTCAGTCAGTCACTCACTCACTCACTCACTCACTCACTCACTCAACTCAACTCACTTAACTCACTTACTCAATTCACTCATTCAACTCAACTCACTCACTCACTCACTCAACACAACTTACTCACTCACTCAATATACTCACTCACTCAACACAACTCACTCATTCACTCAATATACTCACTCACTCACCACAACTCACTCACTCACTCAACACAGCTCATTCACTCACTCACTCACAACTCACTCACTCAACTCAACTCACTTACTCAACTCACTCACTCACTCAGCACAACTCACTCAAAACTCACTCAACACAACACATTTACTCACTCTACTCAACTAACTCACTTACTCAACTCACAACTCACTCACTCAACTCACTCAACTCATTCACTCACTCAACACAACTCACTCACTCAATATACTCACACACTCACTCACTCAACACAACTCACTCACTCAACACAACTCACTCACTCACTCATTTAACACAACTCATTCACTCACTCAACTCAACTCAACTCACTCACAACTCACTCACTTAACTCAACTCACTTACTCAACTCACACACTCACTCACTATACTCACTAACTCAACACAACTCACTCATAACTTACTCAACACAACTCATTGACTCACTCAACTCACTTACTCAACTCACTCACAACTCAATCACTCACTCACTCACTCACTCAATATACTCACTCACTCAACACAACTCACTCACTCAATATACTCACTCACTCAACTCAACTCAACTCAACTCACTAACTCAACACAACTCACTCATAACTTACTCAACACAACTCATTGACTCACTCAACTCACTTACTCAACTCACTCACAACTCAATCACTCACTCACTCACTCACTCACTCACTCACTCACTCACTCACTCACTCAACTCAACTCAACTCACTTAACTCACTTACTCAATTCACTCATTCAACTCAACTCACTCACTCACTCAACACAACTTACTCACTCACTCAATATACTCACTCAACACAACTCACTCATTCACTCAATATACTCACTCACTCAACACAACTGACTCATTCACTCACTCAGTATACTCACTCACTCATTCACTCAATATACTCACTCACTCATTCACTCAACACAACTCACTCAATATACTCACTCACTCACTTAATATACTCACTCACTCAACACAACTCTCATTCACTCAACATACTCACTCACTTAACACAACTCACTCACTCACTCAACACAACTCACTCATTCACTCACTCAATATGCTCACTAACTCATTCACTCAATATACTCACTCACTCATTCACTCAACACAACTCACTCAATACACTCACTTACTCACTCAACTTAACTCAACTCACTTACTCACTCACGCAACACAATTCACTCACTCACTTAATATACTCACTCACTCAACACAACTCACTCAATACACTCACTCAACTTAACTCAACTCACTTAACTCACTCACTCACTCACTCACTTACTCACTCACTCAACACAACTCATTCACTCAATATACTCACTCACTCATTCAACACAACTCACTCAATACACTCACTCACGCAACACAACTCACTCACTCAACACAACTCACTCACTTAACTCAACCCACTTACTCAACTCACACACTCACTCACTATACTCACTAACTCAACACAACTCACTCATAACTTACTCAACACAACTCATTGACTCACTCAACTCACTTACTCAACTCACTCACAACTCAATCACTCACTCACTCACTCACTCAATATACTCACTCACTCAACACAACTCACTCACTCAATATACTCACTCACTTAACTCAACTCAACTCACTAACTCAACACAACTCACTCATAACTTACTCAACACAACTCATTGACTCACTCAACTCACTTACTCAACTCACTCACAACTCAATCACTCACTCACTCACTCACTCAATATACTCACTCACTCAACACAACTCACTCACTCAATATACTCACTCACTCAACTCAACTCACTAACTCAACTCACTCAGTCAGTCAGTCACTCACTCACTCACTCACTCACTCACTCACTCACTCACTCACTCACTCACTCAACTCAACTCACTTAACTCACTTACTCAATTCACTCATTCAACTCAACTCACTCACTCACTCAATATACTCACTCACTCAACACAACTCACTCATTCACTCAATATACTCATTCACTCAACACAACTCACTCAATATACTCACTCACTCACTCACTTAATATACTCACTCACTCAACACAACTCTCTCATTCACTCAATATACTCACTCACTCACTCACTTAATATACTCACTCACTCAACACAACTCTCTCATTCACTCAACATACTCACTCACTCACTTAACACAACTCACTCACTCACTCAACACAACTCACTCATTCACTCACTCAATATGCTCACTAACTCATTCACTCAATATACTCACTCACTCATTCACTCAACACAACTCACTTAATACTCACTTACTCACTCAACTTAACTCACTTACTCACTCACTCACGCAACACAATTCACTCACTCACTTAATATACTCACTCACTCAACACAACTCACTCATTCTCTCAATATACTCACTAACTCACTCACTCACTCAACACAACTCACTCACTCACTCACTCACTCACTCATTCACTCAATATACTCACTGACTCATTCACTCACTCAACACAACTCACTCAATACACTCACTTACTCAACTTAACTCAACTCACTTAACTCACTCACTCACTCACTCACTCACTTACTCCACTCACTTACTCACTCACTCACTCAACACAACTCACTCACTCACTTAATATACTCACTCACTCAACACAACTCATTCACTCAATATACTCACTCACTCATTCACTCATTCAACACAACTCACTCAATACACTCACTCACTCATTCACTCATTCAACACAACTCACTCAATACACTCACTTACTCAACTCAACTCACTTAACTCACTCACTCTCTCAACACAACACAACTCACTTACTCAACTGACTCACTCACTCAATATACTCACTCACTCACTCACTCAACTCAACTCAACTCAACTCAACTCACTCACTCACTCAACACAACACAGCTCACTTACTCAACTCACTCACTCACTCACTCACTCACTCAATATACACACTCAACTCACTCACTCACTCACTCAACACAACACAACTCACTTACTCAACTCACTCACTCACTCACTCACTCACTCAATATACTCACTCACTCACTCACTCAACTCAACTCAACTCACTCACTCATCCAACTCAACTCACTCACTCACTCACTCACTCAACACAACACAACTCACTTACTCAACTCACTCACTCACTCAATATACTCACTCACTCACTCACTCAACTCAACTCACTCACTCACTCATCCAACTCAACTCACTCACTCACTCACTCACTCTAGGTACTATAGTACTGTCAAATAAAAAATATTAATGATATTAATGACATGACCCATCATGTATAGGAGGAGACCAGGGTGTTTTAAACACTTTCTTCAGTGACTGGGCAGTAAAAGATATCAGGAAGCATTTGCCATTTGTGTACAACCTCACAGCCAATGCCATCTACACTTATCTTCCAGCATTTCAGCAGTAAGTTTGCACACTATATCTTATTATTTAGGTATACCAATAACCCATGGTGTTATTTATTTGTGTAACGTGTACTGTTTATTAACTAATCATATACCACTGTAAAAATACATTCTGCAAAAGCATTCTGGTTTTGTACAGGTATGGCCACCATGCAAAAATTGTCCACTTCTTGGGTGGGATCAAGCCTTGGCATCATTCATATAATCCACAGGCTGCCAGTGAGTCATCTTTTAGGGATTCCAGCAAGAACTTTGCACAATTTATGCATTTATGGTGGGCGGAGTACTACAGTCAAATCAAGCTACAAGTTAAGAAGGATGACAAGAATGAACATTATGTAAGACTACACTCACACCAGATATTTTTGTTTTTCGTGTTGTACATAGCAGCGTTACCTACAGTACGTGGCTCATTTGGCTGTTCGTATGATTTAGATTTATGCTTTTTGCAGACAATTTTATCCAAAGTGGCTTAACGCTGCATTCAATGAATACATTTGATCAGTTCGCTAACCAAAGTTATTGCAAACAATCGCTTGGAACCTTTAAAGGAATAGTCCACCCAAAAATGAAAATTCATAATTTACTCCCCCTTATATCATTGCAAACCTGTACTGTATGACTTTCTTACTTTTTTGAAACATAGAAGAAGATATTTTTAAAGAATGTTGCTCAGCAGGTTTGGTTCCCATTCACTCACTCAACAACAACGTGAGGGTAAATGATGCACAGACTTTTCATTTTCGGGCTATCCCTTTAAATCACCATTAACATAATTATTTTATTTAATTTTAAATATATTGTGAGACATCTGTGATCTTTTTCTTGGTTTGCAGTCAGTGCAGCAGTTGGATTCTCCACAGACACATCAGACTCCATCACAAAGCCAAAATATAAGCACTGAAGCCCACCACGGAGAGACGAGGCTCTCTTCACCTCACCAAGATCTGGCTTTGGACTCTTTGACAATCAGCTCATCTGAAAAGCCTGAGGAAATGGTAAGTTATACACTATATTTCCAAAAGTTTTGGGACGCTTACCTTTACATGCACATGAACTTTAATGACATCCCATTCTTAGTCCGTAGGGTTAAATATGGAGTTGGCCCACCCTTTGCAGCTATAACAGCTTCAACTCTTCGACAAGTTTTAGGAGTGTGTTTATTTGAGCTTTTGACCATTCTTCTAGAAGCGCATTTGTGAGGTGTTCTGTCGGGTTGAGGTCAGGACTCTACAGGCCAGTCAAGTTCCTCCACACCAAACTCGCTCATCCATGTCTTTATGGACCTTGCTTTGTGCATTGGTGCGCAGTCATGTTGGAACAGGATGGGGCCATGCCCAAACTGTTCCCACAAAGTTGGGAACATGAAATTGTCCAAAATGTCTTGGTATGCTGAAGCAATAAGAGTTCCTTTCACTGGAACTAAGGGACCAAGCCCAACCCTTGAAAAACAACCCCACACCATAATCCCCCCTCCACCAAACTTTACACTTGGCACAATGCAGTCAGACAAGTACCCTTCTCCCAGCAACCGGCAAACTCAGACTCGTCCATCGGATTGCCAGATAGAGAAGCGTGATTCGTCACTCCAGAGAACACGTCTCCACTGCTCTAGAGTCCAGTAGCGGCGTGCTTTACACCACTGCATCTGCTTTGCATTGCTCTTGGTGATGTAAGGCTTGGATGCAGCTGCTTGGCCATGAAAACCCATGCCATGAAGCTCTCTACGCACTGTTCTTTAGCTAATCTGAAGGAGGTCTGTAGCTATTGACTCTGCAGAAAGTTACTGACTTCTGTGCACTGTGCGCCTCAGCATGCGCTGACCCCGCTCTTTTTTTTACGTGGCCTACCACTTTGTGGCTGAGTTGCTGTTGTTCCCAATTGCTTCCACTTTGTTATAATACCACTAACAGTTGACCGTAGAATATTTAGTAGTGAGGAAATTTCACGAATGGACTTATTGCACAGGTGGCAACCTATCACAGTACCACGCTTGAATTCACTGAGCTCCTGAGAGCGACCCATTCTTTCACAAATATTTGTAGAAGCAGTCTGCATGCCTAGGTGCTTGATTTTATACACATGGGGCAATGGAAATGATTGGAACACCTGAATTCAGTTATTTGGAGGGGTGTCCCAATACTTTTGGCAATATAGCGTAGGTAGGTTGTGCTATCCTTCCAGAACTAAAGGGGAAAAAACAAACAAACAAACTTATTGCAAAATCAAAGTTATTGAAAACAATCGCTTGGAACCTTTAAAGGAATAGTCCACCCAAAAATAAAAATTCATCATTTACTCCCCCTTATATTATTGCAAACCTGTACTGTATGACTTTCTTACTTCTTTGAAACATAGAATAAGATATTGTTTAAGAATGTTGCTAACTCAGCAGGTTTGGTTCCCATTGAGTCCATTATACACTCACCTAAAGGATTATTAGGAACACCATACTAATACTGTGTTTGACCCCCTTTCGCCTTCAGAACTGCCTTAATTCTACGTGGCATTGATTCAACAAGGTGCTGA
Source organism: Rhinogobio ventralis (assembly GCA_039654625.1). Taxonomy (NCBI): domain Eukaryota; kingdom Metazoa; phylum Chordata; class Actinopteri; order Cypriniformes; family Gobionidae; genus Rhinogobio; species Rhinogobio ventralis. The sequence goes on along the minus strand of CM077195.1, from coordinate 26,819,022 downwards.
AAGCATTCTTTAGAAATGTTGGCCCATATTGATAGGATAGCATCTTGCAGTTGATGGAGATTTGTGGGATGCACATCCAGGGCACGAAGCTCCCGTTCCACCACATCCCAAAGGTGCTCTATTGGGTTGATATCTGGTGACTGTGGGGGCCATTTTAGTACAGTGAACTCATTGTCATGTTCAAGAAACCAATTTGAAATGATTCGAGCTTTGTGACATGGTGCATTATCCTGCTGGAATTAGTCATCAGAGGATGGGTACATGGTGGTCATAAAGGGATGGACATGGTCAGAAACAATGCTCAGGTAGGCCGTGGTATTTAAACGATGCCCATTTGGCAGTAAGGGGCCTAAAGTGTGCCAAGAAAACATCCCCCACACCATTACACCACCACCACCAGCCTGCACAGTGGTAACAAGGCATGATGGATCCATGTTGTCATTCTGTTTACGCCGAATTCTGACTCTACCATCTGAATGTCTCAACAGAAATCGAGACTCATCAGACCAGGCAACATTTTTCCAGTCTTCAACTGTCCAATTTTGGTGAGCTTGTGCAAATTGTAGCCTCTTTTTCCTATTTGTAGTGGAGATGAGTGGTACCCGGTGGGGTCTTCTGCTGTTGTAGCCCATCCGCCTCAAGGTTGTGCGTGTTGTGGCTTCACAAATGCTTTGCTGCATACCTCGGTTGTAACGAGTGGTTATTTCAGTCAAAGTTGCTCTTCTATCAGCTTGAATCAGTCGGCCCATTCTCCTCTGACCTCTAGCATCAACAAGGCATTTTCGCCCACAGGACTGCCGCATACTGGATGTTTTTCCCTTTTCACACCATTCTTTGTAAACTCTAGAAATGGTTGTGCGTGAAAATCCCAGTAACTGAGCAGATTGTGAAATACTCAGACCGGCCCGTCTGGCACCAACAACCATGCCACGCTCAAAATTGCTTAAATCACCTTTCTTTCCCATTCTGACATTCAGTTTGGAGTTCAGGAGATTGTCTTGACCAGGACCACACCCCTAAATGCATTGAAGCAACTGCCATGTGATTGGTTGATTAGATAATTGCATTAATGAGAAATTGAACAGGTGTTCCTAATAATCCTTTAGGTGAGTGTATATTTTTGGTCCACAGTGGAAGTCAATGTGAACCAAAACTGTTGGTTTCTTTAAAATATTTTCTTTTATGTTCCACTGATGAAAGAAAGTCATGTGTGTGAAATGACGTGAGGGTAAATGATGCACAGACTTTTCATTTTTGGGTGAGCTATCCCTTTAAATCAACATTAACATAATTATTTTAATTAATTTAAAATATATTTAATGAGACATCTGTGATCTTTTTCTTGGTTTGCAGTCAGTGCAGCAGTTGGATTCTCCACAGACACATCAGACTCCATCACAAAGCCAAAATATAAGCACTGAAGCCCACCACGGAGAGACGAGGCTCTCTTCACCTCACCAAGATCTGGCTTTGGACTCTTTGACAATCAGCTCATCTGAAAAGCCTGAGGGAATGGTAAGTTATACACTATATTGTAATATATTATACTTATATTATACTATATATAAGTTTTGGGACGCTTACCTTTACATGCACATGAACTTTAATGACATCCCATTCTTAGTCCGTAGGGTTTAATATGGAGTTGGCCCATCCTTTGCAGCTATAACAGCTTCAACTCTTCTGGGAAGGCTTTTGCACAAGTTTTAGGAGTGTGTTTATGGGAGCTTTTGACCATTCTTCTAGAAGCGCATTTGTGAGGTCAGGCACTGATGTTGGACGAGAAGGCTTGGCTCACAGTCTCTGCTCTAATTCATCCCAAAGGTGTTCTGTTGGGTTGAGGTCAGGACTCTGTGCAGGCCAGTCAAGTTCCTCCACACCAAACTCGCTCATCCATGTCTTTATGGACCTTGCTTTGTGCACTGGTGCGCAGTCATGTTGGAACAGAATGGGGCCATGCCCAAACTGTTCCCACAAAGTTGGGAACATGAAATTGTCCAAAATGTCTTGGTATGCTGAAGCATTAAGAGTTCCTTTCACTGGAACTAAGGGGCCAAGCCCAACCCCTGAAAAACAACCCCACACCATAATCCCCCCTCCACCAAACTTTACACTTGCACTGCACAATGCACTCAGGCAAGTACTGTTTTCCCGGCAACTGCCAAACCCAGACTCGTCCATCGGATTGCCAGACAGAGAAGCGTGATTCATCACTCCACATAACACACCTCCACTGCTCTAGAGTCCAGTGGCGGTGTGCTTTCCACCACTGCATCTGCTTTGCATTGCACTTAGTGATGTAAGGCTTGGATGCAGCTGCTCGACAATGGAAACCCATTCCATGAAGCTCTCTACGCACTGTTCTTGAGCTAATCTGAAGGCACACAACGTTTGGAGGTCTGTAGCTATTGACTCTGAAAGAAAGTTACTGACTTCTGTGCACTGTGCACCTCAGCATGCTCTGACCTCGCTCTGTGATTTTACGTGGCCTACCATTTCGTGGCTGAGTTGCTGTTGTTCCCAATTGCTTCCACTTTGTTATAATACCACTAACAGTTGACCGTAGAATATTTAGTAGTGAGGAAATTTCACGAATGGACTTATTGCACAGGTGGCAACCTATCACGGTACCACGCTTGAATTCACTGAGCTCCTGAGAGTGACCCATTCTTTCACAAATGTTTGTAGAAGCAGTCTGCATGCCTAGGTGCTTGATTTTATACACCTGTGGCCATAGAAGTGATTGAAACACCTGAATTAAATGATTTGGAGGGGTGTCCCAATACTTTTGGCAATATAGTGTAGGTTGTGCTGTCCTTCTAGAACTGAAGGGGGAAAAAACTTCTCTTCATCTCTCTCTTTGATACTCTTCGAGTCTCCCTCTGAATCAACTCTACTTCTTTTAAATGTATTGCACCCTCTGGGCTTTTAGACAAATCCAGTGACACACCCAACAGTGACACACCCAACACAAAGAGAACGAAAACCAGTTCAGATGGTTGCAAAAACGTAATGAATGTGAATATATCAGTTTACATGTAATGTAAAGACCCAGGGATTAAAATGTACCAGGACTTATGATTTAAGAAAAGGATACAATTGTTTGCAGTTTGGTGTCAATCCATTCCATTTCATGTATATGCTCCAGTACAGTTTTTGTTTTATCCAGTACACACATTCCATTACCTCACAGGAATGTACATACATTTATTTACTTACTTATTTATCTATTCTTTCTTCTCAGAATATTCTCTTTGATGTCCTCTCTGTCTCTAGTGGGGAGACTGAAGAGACCCCAATAGTCAGTCATCCTTGTGAGCAAGAGAGTGAGCACACACAACCAGAGACTGCTGATGATTCTGCCGTAGCCACTGGAAATGCTGTATGTATAAAAATAAGCTTATGGGGAAAAATACTTTTATTTTGATGTTGTAATATTTTTGTTGTCAGTTATTACTTCTTTCCAAGATACTTGAGTATAAGAGCTCTGCTCATAAAGTTAAAAACAAAAGTTAGGCTAATTTTGTAAATTGGATATAGATGTCACTATTTCCCTAATGTGTCTCTTTTTGCATTATTATAGTTAACTAAAACCATATTTTTTTTCTTTATTTGAAATCAACATAAAAAAAAAAACATGAACATTTGTTCAGCTACAACATTTATTTATTTTTTACTTAACTTGATGTACTAGAATCATTAAAACTGGAATACAAATGAATAACAACTATAGACTATAGCAGGGGTTTTCAAACTGGGGTCCTCCAGAAGGTTCCAAGGGGTCCCTGGAAAATTTCAGAGAATACAAAGCAAAAATGGTTAATGTCTTTCAAACATTCAAACTGTTTCATTTCTAAATGTTTTTTCTCCTTTTTTGTTGTATACATACTTTCCAGAATTGTATATTTTTTGCTTTGTATCTTTCTAGTAAGGTTTTCTCACTATAGTCCCCTTTATCTTGTTCACTGGGGTTGCAAGGCAGTATTCTTAATGCAGGACGTGAGCTGCTTACATACATTTATTGTGAAAGTTGCTTATACAAATAATTTTTCATTGAACATTTTTCTTCTTCAGGATTATACATCCAACATTAAGTATAGCCAATTTAAGTTCGGAAACAATATGTTGTATTTATAATATCACACTTACTATTTCTCTGACAGTTTAAATGTATTTTCATACAAAAAAATATATAGATGTATTTTAGGAAGGGGGTCCCTCATAAAAGGTTCATCATATTTGGGGGTCCTTGGCATCATAAAGTTTGAAAACCCCTAGACTATAGTATTTAAAAAAAAAAAAACACTCAACAAAATTACCAAAACTTTAATGTTACATTGAAAACCAAAAATATAAAAATAAAAACTACTTCAAAATATTAATAAAAACTGTAATAGTATGTCAATAATACTAAAGTAACACTGCTTCACATAATGAAGTTTGAGATGGGTGCTTTTTCTTGCAAATACTGCCATCTAATGGTGGTTCGTTAGAGCAGTTATTGGATGTGAATTTGCAGTCGTGAATAAACCTGATTTTTTTTTTTATCTTATAAAAAATGTATCATTATGATTTTGACAGTAATATAACTGTAACTAAAGATGGATTTTATCCCATCCCATTGCAGATCACAGCTGAGACAGTGGAGGAAGACTTGGAGCGCCGGCGCATGTGGGAGGAAGGTCACGTTGATTATATGGGCAAAGATGCCTTCAACAACATCAATAGGAAACTTGACCTATTCCTTGATTGATTGTGTGTGTGTGTAGGTGTGTGTTAGTGTTGTAGTACTCGAGACCGGTCTTGTCTTGAGACCAGTCTTAAGGCCATTTTTTGACTGTCTTGGTCTCGACCACATTTGTACGTGGTCTTGTCTTGGTCTCAGACTAAGAGGACTCGGGATTTTGTTTTAAGACCGGTCAAGACCACAACTGCTGGGATATTGCTAAATTGCCGGTGCATTGCCTGATTAATTTATTAACATCATTAATGTGATTGGATGTAAAACTTACTGCTTCAGAAGGAATCAATAACTTATTTCTAATTTGATTGATTTATTGTGCCGATTCAGAAATTAATTAGGGATTGTGTCAAAAATGTCACCAAAAATTAATACAAATGCTCACAAAAATCAAGATATTGTTGCAAAAATTTTTATCTGGATTTATAATGTGATATAATTAACCAATAGGAGAGCTGTTTTCACAAATTTGAGCATGACTGCAAACATGACATTGCTTTAAAAAACATTCAATATTTTTTCTTAAAACATTATCCTCAACATTCCCAGGTGGTAATGTGGATCTCTATGAATTTAAGGAGTGCTGGTCTGGTCTTGGTCTTGTCTCAGTCTCAGTCTCAACACACATTGGTCTTGGTCTCGGATTAGGTGGTCTTGACTACAACACTAGTGTGTGTGTGTTTGTTTGTGTGTGTGTGTGTGTGTGTGTGTGTGTGTGTGTAACACAGTATCTCAATATATACTGTATGTCCATCATTATCTCAACTGTTACATTTTCACCTCCTCAAATATAGCCGTTTTTTCTACCTCTGTAGTATATTTGCCACAAAATCACTGGATCATACAAAAAATATTTTGAACTTGCATTATAAATGTAACTTGTGTTAAACTGAACCTAGTAATTCAATTTCTGTACTATGAACCTACATTATGTGATTATGTGATATATATGGTTTATCTGTATGATTTAGCATCTGCTGTGATCTTTTGTTTGCAGTTTTATTAAAACATCAACTATAAATGACTATTAACTATTAACTTGTTGCAGTTATACACATTCATATATTTACAATTTAGTTTTTTGTTATTGTTTAGGTGGAGGCTTTAAATAAGCCCTTTGGGTTTTTTGCCTCTCCCTGCACAGTATATGGATTGTACTTTTGTTTTTTCATTGTGTATATTTTATAATTGTGCAAATAAACTAAAACCTAAACCTAAATAAATCACATTCTCTAGAGCTGTCAAGGAAGACATTACAAAATAAATGACTTATTAATCAATTATTAAGTCAAGAGAAAGTTCTGGTATCAAATGTCAATGTCTAAAAATCGTGTAACAAATCCTTCAACCAACAATCGTGTTCAATAGCTACTTTTTTTGCAGTGCCTTTTTTGACACTAGAGGTCAGGCTATAAACATTCTAGCTTTAACACCTCCACAAACTCCACTGGTAGAGCATTACAGTCTGTGGCAATATTGTCCTATGTATCAACACTTTAAAAGGTTTAACATTTAAACATCTATCAAAAGGTGATAGTCCTAAAATGTTTTACAACACATTTATCTCTCTCCAGAGATGTTGACATGTCTCCAAATCTTATCTGCCAGACACTACAAACTTTTATGGTAAGCAAACTTAGTGGCTAGGCAAAGTCAAAGGCAGCATGTTGCATTTTTGATGCATATTTTTCACCCTCTGGCCCTGTCCTGTTAACATGACAGCTCTTTGAATCCAAGAAATATGTATGCTTATGTTTGCCAGTCAGTTAGAGAGCATCTTTCATTTAATCTAATAAAACACGCCGACCACAGTATCTTAAGGTTTTCAAGGGGTACCCTTCTGGTATGATCTCTCTCTTCACATGTTTTAAACTGAGCACAAATAAAGATCTAATTGCATTCTGAATCATTCTAAATATATCTAAATTTTAACCATTATTTAACTACATTAATATGATTTAAATTATGTAAATACTGTCAGTACAACAGGTTTGGAACATGGACACAAGTTAAATTTAGGAGACCATAGTAAAAAAAATGTTTTTGCATTTCCAACAATAGAAGAATAATTCCACTGACTTTGCAACAAAAAAAAAAAAAAACTGTATCAATATACCAATGAGGTGTGTGTGTGAGAGAGAGAGTGTGTGAGAGAGACGGTATGTATGCGATTCACGGGGACTCTCCATAGGTGTAATAATTTTTATACTGTACAAACCGTATCTTCTATCCCCCTACCCGACCTCTAAACCCATCACACAAAAAATCAAACATTTTTCTTATTTTTTTTAAGCCATTTGTTTTACAAGGTGTAAAGTGTCCGCATAAACCATGTTTACGTTGAAATACCCATGTCATTATACACATTTATGTCCTCATAAACCACATATACTTGTACACACTCTCACTCTCACAGGATATACACTATATTGCCAAAAGTATTGGGACACCCCTCCAAATCATTTACTTCAGGTGTTTCAATCACTTCTATGGCCACAGGTGTATACAATTAAGCACCTAGGCATGCAGACTGCATCTACAAACATTTGTGAAAGAATGGGTCGCTCTCAGGAGCTCAGTGAATTCAAGTGTGGTACCATGATAGGTTTCCACCTGTGCAATAAGTCCATTCGTGAAATTTCCTCACTACTTAATATTCCATGGTCAGCTGTTAGTGGTATTATAACAAAGTGGAAGCAATTGGGAACAACAGCTACTCGGCCACGAAGTGGTAGGCCACATAAAATCGCAGAGCGGGGTCAGCGCATGCTGAGGCGCACAGTCTGGGTTTGGCGGTTGCCAGGAGAACAGTACTTGCCTAACTGCATTGTACTAAGTGTAAAGTTTGGTGGAGGGGGGGTTATGGTGTGGGGTTATTTTTCAGGGGTTGGGCTTGGCCCCTTAGTTCCAGTGAAAGGAACTCTTAACTCAACTCCATATTAAAACCCTATGTATTAAGAATAGAATGTCATTAAAGTTCATGTGCATGTAAATGAAGGCGTCCCAAAACTTTTGACAATATAGGGTATATTTGTCACAAATGCCGGTGAAGATCCCACTGTTGGCCACCAGAGGTCGCACTCACCAGAGTACTAACCTCCATTTCGGACTTCATTTCCCATACACCCTCTCTCCAGAACTGATTACTGCACACCTGTTCTCCATTACCATGCCTATATATACTCTGCACCCACACTCACTCATTGTAAAGTCTTGTTTGCCCCGGCTGCATTTCTGAGCGTTCTTTTCCTGTTGTTACCTTGCCTGTGTTTTGACTCTGCCTTGGACTACCGATTATGACCCTGTTCTGCTTGCCCTTGAACTCTGTTTGCCTGGACTCTGATTCTCGTTTGTTTGCTGCCTGCCCTGAACCATTGCCTGTTATGACCACAATTTATGCTCTGCCTCTAATACTGCTATTTACCCTGGTTTTTCGATCCATGCCTGCTTGTACTGTGAGTTTGTGTTTTTTTAATAAACTGCACATGGATCCCAATCTGCCTTGTTACAGAAGACTTCGCCATCTAACGATCCAGCGGTTCTCATGCACTTCTCCAATGAGTTAACAGCACAAGCAAATCAATTCGTGGCCCACCAACAACAGCTCAGTCGTTTGGCTAACATGACAGAGGAACTGGTAATAGCGGTCCAGAACCTTCATCAAACGCCAGCGGTCTCCAACGCCCCAGTGCTTGCAGCCAAGTCAGGTAGTACCATCAACACCTGTTAACACGATTACAAGCAACCCTCGCCTGGCGTTCCCCGAGAAGTTTGACGGCACTCCATCTAAATGTAAAGGCTTCCTCATGCAATGTTCAATATTTCTGGCCCAACAACCCACTCTTTATTCGACTGACTCAGGCAAGATTTCACTGGTCAGTTCCCTTCTCACGTGCAAAGTGCTTAAGTAGGCAATGGTGGTCTGGGATAATCAAGCCTTAGAACGAGTCACATAGACAAACTTCATTCAACGCCTACGCACTGTCTTCGAGCACGCTGAGGGAGGACGGAGCGAGGGGGAACAACTGCTTGCACTGCGCCAAGGGAATAGCACGGCCATGGAATTCGCTCTCACCTTCCACATACTGGCAGCACAAACCATATGGGTGGAAGACACGTTAAAAACCATGTTTCGCCAGGGTCTCAATGATGAACTACAGTCAGAACACGCCTGCCGAGACGAAGATAAAACCCTAGACCAATTCATCAAACTGGCTATCCGCATCGACAATCTCATCCGTTCACGCCGAAACAGCCGATTCCTGGGAAACCCCCAACGTCTTGTTCCATCAAACAGCAACGAGGAGCCCATGCAAATCGGACGTACTCACCTATCCACGGAAGAGTGGGATCACCGCGTTAAGAATCACCTCTGCCTGTATTGTGGTCTGACTGGGCACCTGAAAGCTGACTGTCCGAGTCGACCTCCCCAGACACAAGCCCGCAGGGTGAGTTTACTGATTTCTGCCATCTCTCAGAGCAACTGTTTTAATTTAACCATTACCTTGATGTATGAGACTAAGATTATACAAGCCGAAGCATTAGTCGATTCTGGGGCCGCAGGCAATTTCATTGACGAAGAGTTGGCACAGTAATATGGTATTCCACTAACCCCTTGCAACTCTCCCTTGGCAGTGACAGCGCAAGACGGGCGCCCCCTGGGGATTGGTCATGTGCAATACACCACTACCAAACTCATTCTCCAAGTGGGTGCTCTTCACTCCGAACTCATCCGTCTTTACGTCATTCACTCTCCGCATAACCCTGTCATTCTGGGCTTCCTGTGGCTACAAGAGCATGACCTGCAGATATCCTGGCAGGAAAAACAGATCACACGTTGGAGCTCCACTTGCCACTCCAAATGTCTACGTTCAACACAACCCAGCAAAGCCACGGTCCTGATCAACGCCGTTAACACCACCCCGAGGGTACCACAGGAGTACGCCGATCTCATCGAGGCTTTCAGTAAGTTCAAAGCGTCACAACTCCCACTGCATTGTAACAATGACTGTGCCATAGATCTCCTGTCCGGAACCACGGCACCTAGAGTACGCATCTTTCCACTCTCTGAGCCAGAGGATCAAGTCATGAAAGATTACATCAAGGAAGAACTAGCAAAGGGCTTCATTCGACCATCCACGTCACAGGCTGCAGCCGGCTTCTTCTTCGTGGGGAAGAAGGACGGAGGTCTGAGACCTTGCATTGATTATCGTGGCCTAAATGACATCACGGTCAAATTCAGATACCTGCTGCCTCTGGTCCCAGCGGCTCTGGAACAATTAAGAACTGCCCGGTTCTTCACCGAGCTTGATCTCCGCTCCGCATACAATCTCATTCGTATCCGGGAGGGGGAAGAATGGAGACAGTCTTTTCCACGAGCAACGGGCACTATGAATATCTTGTCATGCCCTTCGGGCTGTCCAATAGTCCTTTGGTTTTCCAGTCCTTTATCAACGATATCTTTAGAGACATGCTCAATCAGTGCTTGGTGGTTTACATCGACAACATACTGATCTACTCAAACACCATGGAGGAACACGTCCAACAGGTCCGCACGGTGCTGCAATGCCTAATTGATCATCAGCTCTACGCCAAGGCCGAAAAGTGTGAGTTTCACGAGTCATCAGTGACATTTCTTGGTTACATCATCAGCCCCGAAGGAGTGGCAATGGACGAAAAGAAGGTTCAGGCAGTCCTGAGTTGGCCTCAAACTTCAACACGGAAGGAGCTTCAAAGATTCCTGGGGTTTGCTAACTTCTACAAGAGATTCATCAGGAATTTCAGCTCAGTCGCCGCACCGCTCACAGCCATGACAAGGGGAGGAAACAACAAGCCGCGGTGGTCTACGGACGCCCTCCAGGCATTCAACAACTTAAAGAGTCGTTTCACTACCGCCCCCATCCTACACCATTCTGACCCACACTTGCCGTTTGTGGTGGAAGTGGATGCTTCCAACACCGGAATTGGTGCCGTTCTCTCCCATCGACAAGATAACCCACCTAAACTGTTCCCATGTGCTTACTTTTCCAGAAAACTCTCAACCGCCGAACAGAATTATGATGTGGGAAACCGTGAGCTACTGGCTATGAAGGCTGCATTTGAGGAGTGGCGATATTGGCTGGAGGGGGCGAGACACCCATTCTTGGTACTGACCGATCACCGGAATCTGGAGTATCTACGCTCAGCCAAGCGACTCAACCCCAGGTAAGCCAGATGGGCACTTTTCTTCACTCATTTCAATTTCACCATCACATACATCCCAGGTTCAAAGAACACCAAGGCTGACGCACTATCACGACAATTCGATCACACCCCTCAAGATGCTCAACAGAGTCCATTATCTCTCCCACTCTAATTCTAGCCCCGGTTCAGTGGGACATTATGTCTGAAATTACGCAGTCACATGCACAGAATCCACCTCCTGCAGAATGACCCAATGATCGAACATTCGTTCCGCCACAACTCAGGGAGAAAGTCATATGCTGGGTTCACTCTGCCATAAGCTCTGGCCACCCGGGAATTACAACACGGCTGATAAGAAACCGATTCTGGTGGGATACAATACAGTCTGACGTCACCGACTTCATAAACTCTTGCCACACATGTGCCACAACCAAGACCCCGAAACAACTTCCAGCAGGACTATTGCAACCATTACCCATTCCACAACGCCCTTGGTAACACATTGCCATCAACTTCGTCACGGACCTACCAGTATCACAAGGTAACACCACCATACTAACTGTTATTGGTCGTTTCTCTAAAGGCGGCCGACTGATTCCTCTACCCAAGCTTCCCACGGCCTTTGAAACCGCCAAACACCTGCTCCATTACGTATTCCGATACTACGGACTTCCGGAGGACATTGTTTCAGATCGAGGATCCCACTTCACGTCAAGGGTATGGTCAGCTTTCTTCCGATTATTAAGTCTCACCTTTGGCTATCACCCAACGGCTAAACCAGGAAATATCCAAATTCCTCAGAATGTACTGTCAGCAAAATCAGACGGACTGGAGTCGCTTCCTCCCCTGGGCAGAGTACACACAGAACTCAATTCTTAAACCATCCACCAAACTGACTCCCTTCTAGTGCATCCTAGGATTTCAACCACCACTGTTTCCCTGGTCCGGGGAACCATCTGAAGTCCCTGCAGTGAACGACTGGTTCCAACGCAGCGAAACTATCTGGAACCAAACACACATACACCTACAACGAGCCATAAACAGGGTCAAGCAACAGGCCAATCGTCATTGTCGTCCCCATCCGAACTAAGCTCTAGGGCAATGGGTATGGCTATCCACCTGGGACCTACGTCTACGACTCCCATGCAAGGAGCTCAGTCCCAGGTATGTGGGTCCATTCAAAATCATCAAACAAATTAACACAGTTGCATACCATCTGGAATTACCTGCCACTTATCGCATCTCTCCCACTTTCCATGTCTTTCTGTTGAAACCGGCCGATGGTCCGAGGGTGGAGCAGGAGTCCGGCGAAGCAGGCCCCCCACCCATGTTCGTGGAAGGCGAGGAGGCGTTTGCAGTGCGGGATTTGCTAGATTCCAGACGCCGGGAGCGCCAACTCCAATACCTGGTTGACTGGGAGGGGTACGGTCCGAAGGAGAGGTCCTGGGTCAACTCAGATGACATTCTGGACCCCAACTTAATCAATTAATTCCATAGGACTCCATAGGACTCACCCCTCCATAGGACTCACCCCCCTCGCAGGGGTGGGCTCTGTCACAAACGCCAGTGAAGATTCCACTGTCGGCCAGCAGAGGTCACACTCACCAGAGTACTAACCTCCATTTCGGACTTCATTTCCCATACACCCTCTCTCCAGAACTGATTACTGCACACCTGTTCTCCATTACCATGCCTATATATACTCTGCACCCACACTCACTCATTGCAAAGTCTTGTTTGCCCCGGCTGCATTTCTGAGCGTTCTTTCCCTGTTGTTACCTTGCCTGTGTTTTGACCCTGCCTTGGACTACCGATTACGACCCTGTTCTGCCTGCCCTTGATCTCTGTTTGCCTGGACTCTGATTCTCATTTGTTTGCTGCCTGCCCTGACCCATTGCCTGTTATGATCACGATTTATGCTCTGCCTCTGATACTGCTGTTTACCCTGGTTTACCGATCCACGCCTGCTTGTACTGTGAGTTTGTGTTCTTTTAATAAACTGCACATGGATCCCAATCTGCCTCGTCCTCGTCCTCGTCCTCGTTACAAATATCCAAAAATATATTTTGACATATCTATGTCTGCAAAGTAGAAGTCTTTGAATTCAATATGGATTATCTGAGCTCTTCCACTTTGCATGTTTGTGTTGTTGGGATCAATATAGTTTTTCCTGCAGATTTCACACACATTTGTGTAAAAGACTTCAATATTTCTGCTGTATTATGATATAAGCGTGAATTTGCTTATGTTACTGTGTATTGGGATTGCTGCGATAGTCAGTGGTTGCCGGTATTAGTGGTGTTTTGTTGTGTTTTTCATTAAGAATAATAGGCTAAAGAACCCACAATTCAAGCAACCTGTCCCCGAATTGGCGCTAATTCTAAACTGAAACTAAAATGAGCACGGCTGCACGTCATTCATTCACGGCCGCACAGTCATTCATGGTGCATGTCCAGTCTGGCGCGTTTTCAGTTCATGCCTATGCTTAACTTTCATATGACTTCATTAAAAAACACTTGCTTTGCTCCACACCGCTCTGTTATGAATGCCCGAGCAGCCATGTGCATTTTGCTCTTAAAATTTGCGATTTGAAAAGCCCCTGCCGGTGATACCGGTTTAATCGGTGTTGTCACACATCGATTAACCGGTGGGAAAATGTCCTCACCGTCACATCCCTACTGTGTATGCTAACAAAGAAAAATGCATCACAGAGGCCTGGTTTCACAGACAGGGTTTAGACTAAGCCAGGATTAGGCTTTAGTTCAATTGTGGCATTTAAGCAGCTTTTATAAATGTGCCTTATAAGAAAAAAAACAAAAACATTACTGATGTGCATCTTGAGACAAAACAATGGCACTGATATATTTTAACTCATTGCAAGTTGCTTTCAGTTAAAACAGCTCAAACATGCATTTTAGTCTGGAACTACTTTAAGCCTCGCCTGTGCCACCGGGGGATAGTGTGGCAGATGTAAAGATGTTTTTGGTCTCATAATGATGTTCTCCTATTCTTTGAGAGAATATTTACAGAAAATTTAGTGTCTGAGAAAACCTCAATTACATGATAGTTTCCTAAATCCCTATTTTCATAAACCGCTCTCATTTACTGGTTAGAGAATGTTTATATCAAGTCATTTGCAGAGGGGTAAAGCCGCTCACATCTTTTCTGTCTTATCAATACCATCATGTTGCTCAAGGGCTGATATGAAACTTGGTTATTTATTAAAAGTCATCTTTATTAAAAATATGCAAAATAGAAATACATTAGTTTTTAAAGGACAAATAATTTATAAGTGTTACAAGTGGACAAGTAGGTATGCATTTTTCAAATAGATCAATGTAGATACAAATAATCATATGAGAAAGCTACTGTAGGCAACTTTGTATTTCATTTGCTAGTAATTCTTGAAAGCTGGATAAGAATCTGTGATTGTAATTTTGGGAAAATGAATTTCAAAAGTCGTTCAAAAATGGGTAGAAAGCATCTTGTTACATTTGAATCATTTTCCTTATTTTAAGTATTATTAAAATAATGTTATCCCTGATTTTTAAAATATTCTGCATTATTGGCCTCCATATATATAATTAATATTTTTCTTCATGGCTACAAATATATATCTTTTCATCTATACATTTAGACATAAACTGTCATTGTCAAACAAGTAGAAAGATGCCTTGTAATATCAGTAGGTTGGTTACATTACATGAATCCCATACCAAGCTTTTGAAGAATAGTACACTTTGCAAAGTTTTACTTGCAAACTTTAAACTAAAGCTCCCATCATTAATAAAATACAATGTAATGTTTTCTTTTGCATTGGGCTGATTCCATTCTATATTTCACATTGACAAATGCTATTGCTATCAAGCTGTGTTAAAGCTTAATGTCGCAGTTCCTTGGGCATATTTAGAATAGATGTCCTGTTTCTTAGTACACATAAAGGTGTGTACCTTTTGAGTCAACCCCTACCACATTACTGGCTGTGCATCTGTACAATCCAGCATCTCTTGTTGTAGGGTTCTGGATGATCAAGGAACCCTGAGGATGGAGATACTTGTTTCCAATCAGCCGTGGTTGGGGGCTGACAACAAGCCGTGTTCGGTCTGGCGTCTCCCATGCGATTTCTGCTTTAGGAATGCCAGTGGCCACACAGTTAAGTTGTACCGCTACTCCTCTTTTAGCATAGGTAGCAGGAGCTGGGCCACTAGTGATACGAGGTGGATATGCAATGATGATGACTGGAACAGTTAGTAGGGAGCTTCCATATTCATTTGAGGCCCTGCAGGTATATGACCCCCTGTCATGGACAGAGGCCTGCTGGATGGAGAGGGTTCCATTGGGAAGAACAGCGTAACGACCTGCTCTTTGAGGTTGGTTTAAGACTATCCCGCTTGGCAGGGTCCAGGTGAGGCGGACGGAGTCAGTGTTTGACAAGCAGTGCAGATGTAAACTTTGCCCATTTATGATACTAACAGGTGAGTTATACCTGTTATTGATCTCTGGCTTGTGTCCTGGATTTAATGTAACAGTTCTTTCAACCAGCCCAGCTGCATTGCGTCCCAGACAACGGTATGTGCCTGCTTCTGAGAGAGCCGGGTTACTGATGACCAAAGTCCCATCAGACTTGTGGAGGAATTTACTGAATTGTGCACCACTCAATAGTGGGGAGCCATTTAGAAGGATCCACGTCAGCTGTGGGGTTGGTGACCCCTCAACTGAACAGTTTAGGTTAATGGTCCTGCCCACAGTCAATAAGAGTGACTCCATTTTAGGACTCTTAAGTTTTGGCTTCTCCAAAATATCTGTTATATTAAGCTGAACAATGAGTCTTGTTTCACCTCCTTCATTACGAGCAACACAGGCTAACTGGCCTGAATCGGTCAGTCTCACTGAACGGATATCCAAAGTGCCATTGCGATGTACTGTCATTCGACTGCCATAATATGGTGCAGGGAGTACAACATTCTCTGGAAGAACCCACATGACACGTGGAACAGGTGTACCAGTAGTTTCACAGTCAATTAGTTTCCGTTGATCTCTCATACTAGACACTTTCATTAAGTTTGTGGTGCCTATGAGGCCATTGATAGCAGGTGGAGAGACAAGAATTTCTACTCTGGTCACTTTGCGATCCTGTCCTGCACTGTTCCTGGCAAGGCATATGTAGTTCCCACCATCGAACCTCTGAACTTTCTGAATGACTAGAGTCCCATTGTTGTGTATAAAATATTTGTCTGAAGCTGAAGTAATGGCTCTATTAGTGGGTGAGAACCACAATATAAGTGGTGTTGGCTCACCCTTGGCACTGCATTGCAGAGAGATGGATTCTCCATAAAGGACCCTGACGACATCATGTGTCTTATTCTCAATAATAGGAACATCTGCAACTACTTTGACATGCACTTTCATCTCATCTTTTCCAACCTGGTTCTCAGCATAACACGTATAGTCGCCCTCTTCACGCATCCCTACTTCATTGAAGAAGAGGGTTCCATTGTCAAAGACAACATACCTGCGACTTCGACTGCCAACATTACGCTCCGATTTCACGACACTGTTGATCATGGTGCCATCAGGCAATGCCCACTGGATTTTAGGATCGGGTTGTCCAGAGGCCACACAGTCAACTTTTAGGTTACCTCCATACATCACCTTCTTATCAGCCTCTGTCTTCTGCTCAATTTTAGCAGGTTTTGCCAGGACGTTGACCTTAAAGGGCACAAAATCATCCCCGATTTTGTTGCGAGCAACACAGAGGTATTCACCATTATCTTTCTCCGTCACAGAGATGATGGATAGTGTACCGTTGGCAGAGACTTTGATTCTTTGATCATAACTGAAATATAAAAAAATGACAAAAAGTAATGTAAAATGACTTTTTATTTAGAATGTTGCACCTTTGATGCTTGAGATTTCATAATCACATAAACCCCTCTTTCCCCGCCAGCATTTTTGAAAACAGTTGCCAGCCAGAGCCAGCATTTTTAATATTTTTCACGTTTCATGTTTCAAGTTGGCCCTCAGTATATTTTGTTGTATGAATACCTGAACATGCAATAGAACAAAAGAAAGAACAGACCCTCTGCTTTTAAACAAACAAACAAACAAAAACTTTTATTCTAGCTTCATGCATTCTTTTTTTATCAAAAAAATGATAATAATTCAAACACTACATCTGGACAGGATTCAGAATCCCCAAAGATTGCACAGTCCTATAGCTCATCCTGGGTCGACATTTCCTTCGGTAATGCTAGGCATTTTTGATTTATATGCTGTTGATGATCACGTTATTTTACATATGCATACGATTACATATGCTATCGCTTGTTTCTGTTTCTCTTTATACTTTTTCAGAAGATGTGTAACAGCGCCCCCTAGCATATAACAGTGAAAACATGGAAAGCCTAAAAATTCTGTTAATGTCAGGGAAGCGTTGTCTCATAAATGACGGAAATTTCTGTCAATGGCGGGAAAAGAGTTAGAGGAGCAGTTAAGAGTGTTTGATTTCCATGCAAAGGGTAACATGTCTGATTAGTCAAAACAGAATGCAAACTTATGAAAACATAGTGTCTAAGTGCATACTTTAAGGAGCAAGAGAAATGGAGAGGAAGAGGAAAAAGAAAGGAAGACAGTAGCTATGTGCACATTTTTCTCAAATGTATAAACTCAGTATGTACTTTCCTGCAAAGCAGATGTGCTTCAGTGATGTGTATATATTACCTGTAATGAGCATCCACAAGCTTTTTGGACGGAGTCCTCCAGATGATCCTGGGTTCTGGATTCCCTGATGCAATACAGTCAAGGTGCAACCTGCCTCCATAGACCACATCTGTTTTTTGAGGCGATGAGAATGTAATCTTGGCTCTTGAGTATATTATAGTCTTCCTTACAGTCAAAATAATGGCCCTCCGTGCGGTGCCAACCACATTGGTTACTGAGCATTCATACTTCCCTGCATCTGTCGAAGCAAGACTACGAACATAGAGTGTCCCATTGGGGAATACAAACAAGTTACGTCCATTAATAAACTGGGAAGGACGAAGCTGCACGCCATCAGGGGTGATCCAGCCAATGGCAGGGGGAGGGGCCCCCCTGGCAGTGCAATTCAAGTAGGCAGTGCTTCCCTCTGGAAGAGTGACATTCTCATGTCTTGGCTGCTGAATGATGGGTGGCAAGGAAGCAATAGTCAGCCGAACGGATATGGTATCAGCACCTGCAGCATTGCTAGCAATGCACTTATAAATTCCTCGATCCATGTGACTGACCGATTTCATGTGAAGCTTGCCATTAGGTAAGACTGAGACCATGTGCTTAGGAGTGCCATGAATAGGTCCACTAGACTGAACCATTTCTCTATCAGGTAGGACCCAGGTGATCCGAGGCTGAGGATGCCCTTGGGACTGACACTCAAACTCGACAGTTTCTCCAAGGTATGCTGTGGCTTCTCTATAGCGAGGCTGCAGCACTCTGGGGTGCTCAGCTAGAACAATTAAATTAACTACAATCTTGTCCTCTCCATACCGGTTTCGAACACTGCAGAGGTACTGGCCTCTGTCCGGAGGAAGTACATTGTGGATTATGAGTGTACCATTAGAGGAGACCTCGAATCTCTGAACCCTGGTGTTCTGTGTAATACTAGCTCCTGTAGGAAAAATTGTGACAAAATAATTTTAGAGCTACAGCATCAAAAGTATATATGTGACCCGTGCTGGCAAAATGAGTCAGACTGCACACAGGCAAATTACGAGCTACAGGCAAAACAAGTGAAAAATGTAACTTTTTGAAAAATTGGTCGAATTTTGGTCAAATTTGAGGTTTTCATAAAAATGTGTTCCTTAAGCCCTCGTCTAGCGATCCCAATGTTCCAAATAGCAATTAAACATCTAAACGCTGTTTTTCTCTGCTTTCTTCTCAACCACTGCTGCTTCCACTCATCACAAGTTTGGTATTGTTTTAAAGTGCAGCATTCCAACTTTGGTGTTATTACCAGGGATTTTAAGGTATGGTTTAGGTGATTATGTTTTGGAACCTTCAGAAAACTTTAACTAGATTTTTCTCAAAATTGACTCTATTGACTTCAAACAGGTGTAGCTCAGTCATTTTTTGTCAGATTTTGTAGGGTTTTTAATATGGAATATGAAAATAACAATAACTCATTTTTGAAAATGTGCTCTTCGCGGCTCATTTTGCCAGCACGGGTCACATATTTCTACATGCATGTGTCAACCTACTGATTTGAAAACCTAATTGTAATATTTAAATAATGATAAACCATATCTGTCCTACCTGTTGATACTTTAGTCCAGGAAAGGAAAGGACTGGGTTTCCCCACAGCCACACAAGGCAAATAGGCATCAGTCTCAGCATGTGCTGTAACTGATCTAATGTCTGTGCTGGTGATCCGAGGTCTGCCTCTACCCTCAGGCACTACCGTTGGTCTTTGTTGAGGTCCTCCTGATGTGGCGTAATGTATAGAAGAGCTTCCTCTAACCTGAACACCTGGCCTGCCAGGAACTTTTTGCTGTTGTGAAGATACTGTTAAAGTTGAGTGAGGTGGGGGAGTTGTGGGTGTTATTGTAGTGCTATTTTTGTGGATGTTTTTCTCTAATTCTTGAGATCCTGTCTCCTCAGAGGCACTGGCTAATTGATAAGGAAATTGTGTGACTGTAAGTCTTGCCCTACTGTATGTTCTGCTAAGTTCTATCTTACTAATGTTTTCCTGGCCTGGGGTTATAAATCTGTCTTTGTCACTATCAGGAATGTGATTTGCATTGTCTGGTTCACCTAGCATGCTTGCAGAAGTGGGTGTATTTGGGTAAAGCATATGTGTATGTACTGTAGGAGGCCTCAGGGCTGTTGTAGTTGTTGTTGTGGCAATTATGCTTTCTTTTGTAACTGGAGACACATTAGAATTTTCTGATGGAGACCAAGGGGTTTTAGATAAAACAGAATCTTGTCTGTTGTGAATGCTACCAGTTGGAAGCCTAATTGGTTTTGTTGTTGCAAGCACTAATGCTGGATAGCTTTTAGGCCTTCCTTTTGGAATCTGCAAACTCTTTTGTGCCTCCTCGAAAATAGTAGTAGTTTCTGAACCATCTGGGTTTTCTGAATTGTTTTTGATGATTTCATACTGGGTACTTGGGGAAGATGAAGGGAATGACTTCACAGGAAACCTTCTTTCAAGCTCTTTGTATGACAGAACTTTTTCAGTCTCTGTGGGGTTATATTGGCTGTTTGTTTTGTCTGGACTTGCATCTGGAAGTTCTTCTAATTGTGCATGAGAGTCGTCTGACGTTGGGCTTGAGCTGGGCTCTCCTATAAAGTTTTCCTGTTGAGTCTCTTCAAACGTTTTAGCTGCAGGGGTATGGGTGCTTGTAAACCACTCATGAATGGCTGCCTTCATAGGAGGATTTGAAATATGGGGAGACAAGGTGGATTTTTTTTCTTTCTCTATAGTTGTTTTTTCTGGTTCACTTCCAAAACTACTGAATGTTGATGGAGACACTAGTACTGTTGTGGTGCTTTTATCTGGATTAGCATGAGAGGAGTATCTATCCTTTGTCATAAATACTTTTTCTTGGGATAGGAATTTGTGGGTTTTGCGATTCCTGCCACTGTATAAAGGATCTGTGCTCTCTTCATGAGTCATTTTGCCTAGTAACTCTGGTTGGCTGTCAGTTAATGGAACAGTAGTATTCATCTTGGCTCCTGCACTTTTGGCCCATGGAGATGTTTCTATTTTAGTTTGCGAGGAGACAGTTGTCTTAGTAACGACTGAAAACTCATTTGTGACCTCTGCAATTGAAGCTGAAGTGGGCTGTGGGGTGACATTTGTGACATATACTGATGATTTAGAACTGTTTGTCTTAGTTCTGATTCGATTAGGCTTTTTACGTCTTCCACCATTCCTCCTCCTCAAACTGGACGAGTTCCTAGCATGTGAGGAGGATGCATTAAGTAAATTAGTGAAGGTTGCTTTATGTCCTGAAGTGGGTTTTGTGGTTGGTGTCACAGTAAGAAGCAGTGGAATTTTTGAGACATTATGTTTCTCTTGAGTTATGTGCTTTTGTAGGGTCTGTGGTCCTTGCTTAATTGTAGTTAGAATTTCAGTAAATGAGTGCACAGCAGTTTCTGTACTTGGTTCTGTGGGAGGTTTTGCTGTGGTTGATGCTAAACTGTGATCCATTCTTTCCTGATAAACCTCTCCCACATGCTCACGGTTTTGCAAAACCCTGTATTCTTCGTCATCTTCGCCATCAGACTTTTGAATTGCTTCAGTTACATCCATTGTGTGGCTTTGGTTTTCCTGTAAATGGGTTCCATATGATGTTGTGCTCCACACAGTGCTCCCTGCAACTCCATCTGCAACCTCTGATTCTCCCAGAGTGAAACGGGTCATCTGTGGTCCAACTGTGGGTTGTCTGATATATGTGCTAACTGTAAACGAATCTGAATTTGGATCTGTTTCAGGAGCTGTTATCTGGTAAATAACATGTCTTGCATCCTCAGAATCCAGAGCTCTTATATACAAGTTGTACTCAGTAGCCTCAATAGGCATCTTTGATATTGTGACTGAGTAAAAAACTTCCTTTACTGGTGCCCTTGTTGTTGTACCTTCTGCAGATGATCCTTCAATCTTGTTAGCAATTTCTGATGGCTTTGTGTAGGCAGCATCTGACTCCTGTATTTTGTTTGTACTGGTCTGAACATAGTTTGGAGTACTTGTTTTTGAACCATTTCCACCCCTGCGAACTTTTGCCAAAATGCTAGCCCAGTGCTTTGGGTCTATTTGGTTGTTTGACATGTTAATTCTTCTTCTTGACTCTACAGTGTTAACCCTGTCCACTACTGGGGTACCTATTCTTCTCCTCGGTGTAGCAGGACGTCTCCAGGGATTCCTAGATGGATGGCCTCCCCTTATTCCCATACTTGGGACCCTCCGTCGATTGGGAAAATCCACTTGCGTAGGAAGCGCTTTCTCTAAAAACTCTTCAGGTTCATTATCCCCAGATGACTCCACATCATTTGTCACAAGGACTTTTATTTTGGTTGAAACTCCCTCAGCAGGTTGGGGGCTACTGGAATACTTCCGTAAGGGGAGCATACCTGGTGGCCTAGCTATTATTACTTTTGTAGCCAAAGTATCGATCCCATGCTGATTTCCTGCTACACACTTATAGTATCCATTGTCTGAAAGCTGACTGTGTCGAATAATCAGAGTTCCATTTGAAGCCACAAATATCCTGGAAATGTTTATCCACTTGTTAATAATGCTGCCATCAGGGAGAATCCAGTGTATATCAGCATCAGGGGATCCAGTGGCGACACATGGAAGCGAAAACGGTCGACCTGTGAATCCTGTTACTGGCTCTGTTACTCCTTCACCTCCAGGAGGTGGGCTGGAGGATTCCTCCACTGTCAGGCGAAAAGGGAGGATTGTAAGGTCACCTGACACCTGTCCAATACAGTAGTACACTCCTGAATCAGAATGATCCAGAGATTTGATTTCAAGAACACCACCACTTGAAGCTGAAAGCATGTTATCAACATTGCTATAAGGTGTTTTTAAAGTAGAGCCATCAGGTAGCATCCATTTAACTGACTTGTTCCCTGAGCTATGTATGGTACAGTTTATTTTAGCAGGACTTCCCACGACAGCAGCTTGCATTGTTCTAGTGTTGTTCCTGGACTCAATTATAACCCAGCCCCTACTCTGCTGTCGTATAGATTCCTTTTCCATAACTTCCGTCAAATGGGTGCTGAGAATAATTCGAACACTTTTACTTGTCGACTGAAGTCTGTTTAGCTGGAGGTCCATTGATGACTGCATTAACCAGGGTGGGTCAGCTGCTATGTTAGCTTTTACTCCTGTATAGTAAAGAGCATCCCTTTCAGCATCTTGCCGATATCTAAAGCTTGTGTAAGGGTCCTTACTCAGCATAATTTCCCTTCGAAGGTGGGCTGGAACATCACTGTAATATGCAATCAATCTCCATAACCTCTCATAACTGGACCTGTCGATAGCACACTTTAAATCTAACGTCAGAGTCACATTTGCTGATATTTGATTCTGGTTAACATAGTCCCAGCCTATACTTGTCAGCTCTCTTGGCTCACTGACAATGCATTCCAGGTCTACTTGATGTCCATGTTCATCTGACAGGCCCAGGGAAATGTTGCCAAGGGGTTGACGAAATTCATCCATCGTCAGGAGGTCACTTTCGGTGTCCTCTGGGGAAATGGCTCTGTGAGAGGTGCGGATGATGGGACTATTGCAAGTGGGTTTCTCCAACTCCTGTAGTTGTTTCTTCTTTAGGTGTTTTGGAGAGAAACAGATAGGGCATAGCTGGCCATCCGGATATGCTTTGTCCTTCTTACATTTCAGCACACCTGGAAAAGAAAATGACTTTATCATTCAAGATAAAGTCTTAAAATGATAAGCATTGGAAACAGGTCTGCTACTAATGTTGCAATTATAAGTACAGTATAATTCTAAACAACATTATATAATATTATGCAGAACTATCATTATGAGAAGATAATCACAAGTGATGATTTCTATTACTACTATTGTCAATCATGGTAATAATGACCTAGTGAATTTTTATTCCACTCTTTGAACCATCTCATGTGACAATCACAGGTCCAGGGGTTCCCATGCAGGGAGAGGTTCTCCAGGTAGGGCATGCCTGCTAACATCCTCTGTGATAATGTGGTCAGTATATTATCTGACAGGTACAAATGCTTCAGGGAGGACACTGGGAAGTGTCCAAGAATAGAGAAAGTGGAGAAGGTTGCTGGATGGAGCTGCTGAAGTTGGTTGCCTTCCAGTTGGAGAAGGCGAAGAGACGTGAGGCCTTGGAATGCATCAGGGTGGATGAACTCAAGTCTGTTGTGATCCAGGTGCAACCTAGTGAGACTCCAGAGACCCATAAGGGTTTGCCTGCTAATTACCTTCAGTTTATTATAGCTTAGTTTCAGCATCTGAGGAGAAAGAAGCATTGAACATATACATTGTCATTGCAAAAGTTGTTCCATAAATGTATTAGGTATAATTGCAAACAGTAGTAAAACAAAAAAGAAGAGGTACAGAGATGATGTTTTCTCAAGGGACAAAATGTGTACCTGAAGGGATATGAGATCACGGAATGTTCCATCAGGAATTTGATGCACATCATTGCCATGCATTAAAAGAAGCTCCAGTTTTCGTAACCCAGCTAAAGAGCTGTAAGATATTCTATTTATAGTATTAAACCTGAGTAAATAAAAGAAGGAGACAATAAGAAGGTTAATTATGCTGTGATGCTGCAGATTTACCAAATATAACCTAAATACTTAATTTCAATGTGGGAGTGTATAGGGCTAGCTTTCAAAGGTTTTATCTCAGTAAATGTAAAGTTTTCTAATGCCTAGTTCAGAGTTCTCTTAAAGTAAAATAATTGAGTGAATTCAGTTCTCCAAATAAAATTCCAAAATTGTATTTTTTTGTAATTGCTTTTGGGTAAACAAGTGAACACAATAAAACCACACTGACATACACTCAGGCATGGGTCAACTTCTGTAGGCTAATTATAACCAAATTATTAAACTTTGTTCCCTGGACAAATGTATGTATTTTTCATACATTTGAAGTCAGGGCAAGTTGTCATATGTGTTTTACGTTAAAATGTATACAATTTATTAAATACAAGATTTGTTGGTTAAAACAATGGCTTGCTACTGATTCTGATTAAATTTGTGTTGCTTTATAAATTATTTTGTTTAATAATCTTATTTATGTTATTGAATTAAAAAGAACTAATCACAGGGTTACATTGTAACAACTATTAAGATAACTGGATCTTACACTTGGGTAAGAACAGTTGCAGTGTATATTTTGTAACCTATAAGGTGTTAAACAGACAATTAAATATAACCCTACACTAATACACTGACATGTCTCCCCAATTAAGCTCAATCTCAAATCCTTCATGGGGGAGTCCGAAGCATCCTGCATAGTTGTAGGTCACCTGTAAAATGGTCGAAATATTCCCGGCATTTGACATCATCAAGGGAAATTCCCACTAACCTACAGATGAACCCAGTTAGAATAAATGTCTTAAAACGAGTAATACAATCCAGTTTCAGCATGCTACGATGAGCTATATGATAATCCGTTTTGGAAGTGGATTTGCTAAAGTGTTATATTAAGAAAGCTGATATCAGAAGGAAAAGAAAGAAAGCAATGTCTAAGAATAATAATCTCATGGAACAGCACAGTCAATATTACCCCAGATTCATCCGCTCCACCTGTTTGGGCACGCCAGCAGGCACCGTGAGTAAGGAGCGGAACGTGCAGTGCACCTCTGCAGGCTGGTGGCACGCACATGGCCTCGGGCAACACCGTACCACTACAGGCAGTGCTACTAACACCAACATCATCAAAACCTGAGCATAAAAGCGATCCATCTTCAGCTTCGCAGCAGCAACCACCTTAGACTGCAGAAAGACGCAATATTTGAAGCGGCATATTGCAAAATACTGCAAAAAGTTTTTCTGTCGATATTTTGCTTGTGATTTCGAAGACATAAATACTAATGCCTGCAAGCACAAGGCGCTCGTCCAGAAGCAAAATATAAAAACTCTATATTTATCTATATTTTATCTTTATTTATTGATAAATGAAATAAAGCAATATTTGCTAAATGTCACCATAATCTTACAATAATAAAACTGCATTCTTCCTTAAAATAAGTTCGAGAGCACTCCTGCAATATGCAACTAAACTCCGATTTCATTCAAGAGCTACTGGAAAGGGAAAAAGCAAACCTTATGTTAACTTTGTTAACAGAAGATTATTCCTACTACAATCCGGCATGATTTTGGTCCACAGCACCCCTCAAAATTTCATCTCCAGAAATCATGTAATAGTCCATTCACTTCAGGAAGCAAATTCTCCAGTGATGATGAAAAAGCGGAAAATTTTCATTTATAAAGTTTTTATTTGTTTTCGGTCTTCTCCTTAATCCAAGATGACTCCAGTTGTTTGCATTCTGATGCGGAGAAACGTAAAAGCAATATAAATAAATCCCTACAATTTTAGAGAAAGGCTGTGTTTGAGAAGCGCATTGGAGACTCCAGCTGTGAAGCTGCGCGTTATGTTGGAAACGTGAGAATGGAACATTCAGATGGCGGTGGCGCGCACTTGGATGCGTCTGCGCACAGCACGCAGGGCACGGGGGAGTGACCGACTGTGAGCCTTTTACACGCGTTCCTGAAAGTAATGTTTTGGATGAGACGCAGAGCGGCTGAAAGCACACAGTTCAGACAAAACGTATAGTGTATTAATGTCAGTTAGATGCTAAAACTTGGCTGTATCTACAAACGCGAACATGTATGTCCACATAGTTGTTTATGGTAGCTTTGAAGTTATTGCATCCCCCACTGATCTTTTTCCATGACATGCTGTTTTGACCCTTAAAGGTTCAGACTGAGACTCTATATAAGTAAAGGTTAAGCAAGGTTCAAAGCCTTGTTATTTCCCTCCTAATCCTAGAACCTCCATGACACGCACACGCACACGCACGCACACGCACACACACACACACACACACAAAATGTCCCACCAAAAAAGGGCAATATCCGAAATCCTTGTCCGTGTGGGGACATTTTTTGGTCCCCTTTACTTAGGAAATGTTTTTTTAAAATGTAAAAATGCATAAAGTTTTCTGTGATGGGTAGGTTTAGAGATTGGGTAAGTGTAGAGGGATAGCATATACAGTTTGTACAGTATAAAAATCATTATGTCTATGGAAAGTCTCCATAAAAACACAACACATGCATGCTCTAAATTGACGCATCCCCCGAGTTCACAAGGCACCCTGAAGCATTTTGAGAAGAAAATGCAGGGGGCTGGCTAGGGCAAAGGTCATAAGCTCCTGCCTATGTTATTAACCACTTGGGAGATTTCATACATCACATGATGTCATTTCAGCCAGAAAGCACACCTGTTTGAAAATGACATGTATCTGCAGTCATCTTCAGTGATGGAAATAGAGGTGAACATACACAGATTGTGATCATGATAAGACAAGAATGAAAACAAAATGTAATCTTCAAGAAAGGAATGTTCTTTGTTTGGAAAATATGAAACAAATTCTCACATATCAAGACATATCAAATTGATCAACAGTAAATACATTGACAGCAAATACATTTACAATGTTACAAAATATTTATTTTTCAAATATTTGATATTGAAAATTTCTATTTAATAAAGGATCCCAACATTGTTTGTATTATGGTTTCCACAGATATTAAGCAGAACAACTGTTTTCAACATAATAACAAATGTTTTTTGAGCACCAAATCAGCATGCTGAAAACCGAGGAATAAATGACATTTTAAAAACAGTTCTTTTAAATTGTGTTAATAAATGCAGATAAATGCAATCTTGGTGAGCATAGACTTATTAAAAAAAAACAACAACAAAAAAACAACATGAAAATTCTGTCATTAATTACTCTCCCTCATGTCATTCCAAACCCGTAAGGCCTTCGTTCATCTTCAGAACACAAATGAAGATATTTTTGATGAAATCCGAGAGCTCTCTGACCCCTCCATAGACAGCTATTTAATTAACACTCTCAAGGCTCAGAAAGGTAGTAAAGAGATTGTTAAAATAGTCCATGTGACTCCAGTGGTTCAATCTTAATTTTATGAAGCGACGAGAATACTTTTTGTACGCAAAAACAAACAAAAATAACGACTTTATTCAACAATTCCATTCTAGCCTGTGCCAGTCTGCTATGCAGTTTACGTTGTACAATTTACGCATAAACAAAGGTCTTACGGGTTTGGAACGACATGAGGGTAAGTAATTAATGACAGAATTTAAATTTTTGGGTGAACTATCCTTTCAACACCCCTAAATGCTTGAATGGTAGTAGCTAAGAATGTGCATTAAGAAAGTAAATAGGTTTCCCTTTTCATTTCAAGACTTTAAACATTTTGAACAAACTTTTGTTATGTAGGTCTTAGTGTAAAAACATATTACAAGGGAAAATTAAAGTGATTTATGAAATCACAGTTCAGTTTTTATAGTCAGAAAGGTTAACCAAACATGACAACAGAGAAATTCCATTCTTCATTCACAATCAGGGCATTGTTAAAAGGTAATCAAAACAGTCTTCCAAGGTGACTGGTTTTCTCAGTGAGCACATTTACGCATTCTTCAAACAACATGCACAACTAATTTCCATTTAATGTTCTGTGACCTCCACATGTCGTTCGTTTAATGGCAGAATAACTTCTAAACACTGAAAGAACCTGATGTCAGAATCTTTTAACAACTACTGACTGAGTGAGTGGTTAAAAAAAAACAAAAAAAACAGGCCTCTCTTAAAGAAAGAGGGAAATATCTCTCATGCTTTGCCACAGACCAGTCATACACCACAGTCATGCTGAATGGTCTTTGAATATACCTCTACAGTGGTCAGATGAACTAGTGCACCAGAGCAGACTTGTGAGTTCATCCTCCATCGCCTTCGATACACACACTGCACATGAGCAGGCTTATGCTGAATCAGCCACCATGACTCAAATTCAACTTTCCAAAACAAATTCTGGGGCTATGTGTAGCATAATGTGTAGGCTACCTTTTTATTGCATAAATACTAGAGGTGGAAAAAGAAATTAGCTGACCATAAGTGTACACTATAAAACTACAAGGATGAGCTAAATATCTGTAACAAGGTGCAATTACATGTAAAGGCTTAAACTTTTTTTTTTTACCCATGCACTAAAAATAATCTTGTTATGTCTAAGATATGATTCAACTTAATAACAGGGAGGCATGAAGACGTAACATGCATACAGTTTGGGAGGTCAAAGGTGTTTTGTTAAAATTAGAATCAAAGACCTTTGTTGGCATGATTTAAAATTAACATTAAAGGGTGTGCACACAATTGAACAACAACCTGTATTGGATTAATAATATTTTGGTGTAGTGGGAGACATCAAACTTGCACCTGTTTTTCCAGACACTGTTTTGAAAGCAAATGTAGCTACCATTTAACAATGAATCTACAGTATGCAATGCAGATCCATCCACCTGGGTAGCACATGTTACCAGTGGTCCCTGAGTGGTAGTTCATCTGACATGGAAATGACCTAAGGACCTAGTACATGCATGATTTCCTTGCAAATACTTTTCAGGTGTAGTAAAAGCTTTGTTTCAGGCAGTGGAGATTTTCACGATACCAGCAAAGGACTGATGTTCTTTCAATGTCCAATTGAAAATAAATAAAGTTATTGTCTATAATGAGTCGTTTTTTGTTCGAATCTCACTGCACGACAGTACTCCGTCACTAGAAATGATATCTGCATAATGCTGGTCTATGTTGTATGTTGTCTGCCCGCAAACAACTTGTCCCGCCCTCAAACACGTAATTTTACTGACAACTGTTTCTCAAATCTCGGAATTCAACGCGGGATTCGCAAAATGCTTGCACTTGAACGATGGGTCAGTTCCCAGTTTATTTGAACCAGCTTGCTCCTCAGAATAACAACCTGTAAGTATAATTTATTATTGATGTATATATTTTCTACCGGGTGTTGAAAATATGTCGTTTTGTGTTTTATATTGTGTACGTTTCTGGCTAACCGGCTAACTCACGTTATTACTGTCTTACTGAAATACTACAGTAAATCAGCTGTGGGCCCACTATTACCTAAAACTGTGTATAATGCAAATTGTTGTTCTTACTACTTTGAGTAAAGATAAAGGATGGAGAAAGATTTGTTTTGCAAACTGTAATGTTACATCAGTCATTCACGTTAGTGCTCGGCTAATGTATGCACCATTATCGATACAGTTAATACAGTTCCCTCATGTGCACCGCAATAAATGTTAAATATACGCATGGGTTTGTTGATGGACATACACTTATTAATGCTGATGGCGAGGAATTACAGTTGCAGTTACTATCTCATAATGTACCTCAAAATGAGTAGCGTATCACTGAGAAACGCACTGCTCAAGTTGTTCTTGTGATGGAGGTTCGGGTTGAATACATTTTCTTCCAGTGTTTCATCATTGGACTTGTGCTTGGATTGATATGGTAAAATTGACATCATCGTTAAGGTCTTTACAGTGGCCGTTTGTTTCCGACGTGCGATTGTAAGCGGTAGACCAATCACAACAGACTGGGCCATCTGACCAATCAGAGCAGAGTAGGCTCGTGGAAAGGAAGGGTTTAGAGAGACAGATTCATCTTTCAAGTCGTTTGAAAAACATTGAACACTGTGGTGATGTGCGCAATATATATTATGAGAAAATGAAAGTGTTTTTTGACCTTTGATGGACGTAAACCTGTTGTATGAGACCTCCAAAACTAGGAAAAACTAGGAGCCTTTAAAATAGCATAATAGGGGCACTTTAACATTTTTTACCTATTATTTAACTGGCATTGTTCAGATACAGGTAGCATTTTTTATTTTCTCCAGCGTTACCCACAGCACCTGTGGCAGATGTGAAATATAGCACCTGTTTTCTCTAACCTCAGTGATTTACAAAATTTTACCAGTGTCATCATTTCCATTTTTTGACATCTGACATGGAAATGTGTTTTTCATTCCCTCTGCATTAATCAAAAAGTGACTGTAGCCCATTGACCCTGCTCCCAGATCAGTTTCCTTGCCTTATACATAGAAAAGGAAACAGTAAAGCTGGCCTTGGATCAGCAAAAGGCAGCTGCAAGCTATGATCTATATTAGCCAGACTCCCCTGTTTGACCATCTGGCTGAAGACCGACCTGTAGAATACAACTAATAATAAACAACATTCCCTTGACAATGAAGTCCTGTTTATTTTCACTGGTGGTCTGACCACATATGTTAAAATGATAACTGTGAGACAAATGATCCTATAGTGGGTGAACTATGAGTCACTTCTGTTATTACTATGACTCTTGAAATATGTTCAACCTTATCTCAGCTTTAATGAAAATAGGAGTGATTGACATTTAAAGGGCATATCTGAGAAAGAAAAGAGTTAGAAGGCAAGCACTAACAAGACAGATATAAAGATGTGCCATTTTAGTCTTTTTTTGTATTTGCTTTTGGCACTTTACTGTAGAGCAGACTATGTGGTTTTCAGTGTGTCAGTATTAAACTGTAGCATTCAGGTTTATAGGCCATTGCCCTGAATTCTCACATAGCCTTTCGTCTTGCAGTTCTGGCCAAGATCCCCAGGGCCTCCACATGGACAGGACTGTATAATAAACAGCCTCCCAACCCACTGAGTGCAGCTGGACTATTGCTAGAGTCCAGACAAAGAGTGGAAAACCATGGACACTTCAACCTACAGAGAAAAACTTTTGACTGTGAGGCTATAAAGAAATAGTTAAAGAAATTAAAAGAGGAGGTGTCCAGTGCACCAATAGTGCACCAACGGAATTGCAATAAAAATGTACATTTCTTCTACTCACACCATTGGTTGAGCCAAAGTTGCTGTGTCAGCTGGTCAGGGGTGCGTTTCCTGTACAATGACGTAACTTGCTGTTTAACCACCGTAATATGCATCACTGGAGAAATTAACTAGCAAGTCACAAAACTGTTGCAAGGTCGCCCCTCTGTCGTTTGAACCACATTGATTAAAAAATATAGGACTGTTGATAAATACATCCCAAGCAAGTCACAGACTTTTACTATTTTACAATTAATTTCAGATTATTTTGGCTTTATTCATTTTGTGATTCATTGCGGGTTCCCTGTTATGTCATTTCCTGGGTTCTCTTATGCATTTTTACACATGTGCACTACACTCTAATGTGTAATGTTTTACACATGTGAACTACACGCTAAAACAACAACAGTAATAAAGGTGGTCCGCCAATTAATGTTTGATCACAAATAATATATATATATATATATATATATATATATATATATATATATATATATATATATATATATATATCATTTTTTTTTTTTTTTTATTAAAACAACAAAGGCTGTATATTTTACATATTTGTTTAATGGCATTAAATAAAGGCCAATATCATGATACCAATACTGCTACTGCTAATACAGCCACGTTCTGTTTTGCTCATGGACTTTCAATGTGTTTTCATTTGTCACATGGTTCTTTGTTCCGTTTCCCGCCACTCATCAGTTCCCATGGTTACCATCATTAGTCTAGTTCTGTTCAGCTGTGTCTTGTTCATTATCTCGTTTCCATGACAGCTACTTATGTCTCTATTAAATATATATATATATATATTTTTTTTTGAAATTTCTCGATTTAATTATAGCCATTTAACATTACAGTATAATTGACAACTATCATTTTAAACATTTAATTGGCTTAAATAACCTGGAAACAATCTTCACACAAACCGATTTTAATAGATGTCATTTAGCTGTGCCTTTTAATAATGTGTTGTACAGTATATAGTGTACAGTATAGTAATATAGTGATGTTTTGTCAGCTCTCTGTTGGCACTTACACCATGTGTGTCTTGAGAAAAGAATGCTACTGACATAAACATGCAGCCAGACAGAGCTTAAAACACGCTAGTGTCCTGTGTGTCCCACTCATCGGCCTCCTAAAGATGGAAATGGAATGAAAGATAAATAACTCGCGTATTGTGCCCAAGAACATGGTCTGTTTAAGTCCACTTGTCATACTTTGAATAAACTATGTTTATTAACCACAGGTCAAGAGCTGTAGTTCCAACTACACAAGTTTGCTATGCTGCTTGTGAATGTTCATTGGAATTATAGTTTCGGGGAAATGTGGAAATGCTGAATCACTAAACTATGCTGGTAACTACAAAACTTGCGACCATGGTTGGCTAACGACGGTTTTGAGAAAACACATCATGGTGCTCAAACAAATGCCACTGTAGAGTTTATGCCAATTTATTCGTGGAAATTCCCAAGAAATGCATAGTTGTTTTTTTTTAAATCCAGAATAAGCAGGGATAAGATATAGTATTTAAAGAGCACAAAGAATTACACACATTAAGCAATTTCTGATAAATGTGTTTGCTGCTTGTTGTATTAATATGATACATTCTACAGTCTAAAGTAAGACTAAGTCTGAACTGTTCTGATGTTCTTCCAATGCTCTCATAATGAATTTCAGCTGAGTCAATATTTATCCAGAAACTTTAGGAAAACACTGCGTATCTAAGTCGCATAATCAAGCTTTAGGCAAATGATTCACCGAAAAGTGCACAGCACTCCTTTAGTGTGCACACTTATCTGTTATATAAAATACATGATAAATATTCCTCATATTAGAGATTAATACTGTTAATCTTACCTAGAATAAAATAAAATAAAATAAAATAAATCTCAAATGGACATAGCACACGCAATCTCTCTGCAATGAAGGTAAGATGATCTCTTTACCAACACATCTGTCTTTAGCAGGCAGGAAAAATATTCTGTATTTCACTAGTCATCAAGACAGCAGTTGAATCTTCAGGCGGGCAAACTTGAGTTTACACTATATGAGTTTACTCACAAATGCATTTAGCCTCACTTTTAGTGATGAACTGCTTCCTGCAATAACTAAATCATGTTGTCAGTTGCAACATAACACCTGGTCTTGATTATTGTGATATAAGATAACAGTAAATCACAGAACTGTGTATACTACTGAGAAATAATGGCCAAGGTATGTGGAAACTATGAATGTCATTGCACACTAAACCAAACATGCCCTGGCACATTCTTTATGTTTTATAGGTTAAAGGCATCACAATATGATGGAAATCTATCCAGCCTTATTCAGGTCTTACATTAGTTTGTGGCCTCTAGATTGTCCTTACTGACAAATCCGGTCCCCAGAGATGGAAGCAGACCCTGGGTGTTCTGATTAAAACACTTTAATGAAGACCATCTGTGGAATGGCACTGAAATTAATACCTTTCTTTCCAGGTTGTCCCATGTGAGGGAGAAAAGCTTAGAATGTTCATTAATAAAATCCCAGAAAGAAAAGAAAAAGAAGAAAAATAAAAACTAAAACTGATCTCTCTTAAGTGATGTTATGTAAAGCAGACAGCTTTTGGAAGACGATACAAACTGAGCTGGAAAGAATTATAATTTTTTTTGTTTTATTATTTATTATTCTTTTTTTTTCTTCTTCTTTTTTTTTTTACAGCTTTGGACTTTTTGAGGTAACAAAATTTAATTGATGCAAATGTTGAACCCCATGACTGGAAAACCTCTCAGGTCAAAGTGAGAATATAAATCAGGATTATCCCAGAAACCCCAGATTACACAGTGTAACATATTTTCAACATGTCTGGCTCAGATCACAAACAGATGCTAAGCACATAAAATGCTCTACTGTAAGTGCAGGATTATATAACATACATATACATAAATACATATAGCAACAGTAATGACAAAAACACAAACCTGCTCACATAATTAACTCAACAGCTGTAGAAGACATTCAAAGAATGCATTTCAAAACAACCACCTCCAAAAACAATGGACACTTCTTTAGCTGTTCAGTAAGAGGCATGAGATGTTTCTAGGACATCAAATCAAACAGAAATTTCCCACTGAATCACTAAATGGTGTAACAGACCTATTTAACATCTGCTGTAGACCAGCCTGTCCACCAAAGGGTGATAAAGTGAGAGTTATTTCAATTGTACTTCCAGAGCAGTTGTTATAAATTGTGATTTTGATTGAACGATTTCTGAAAGAGGGGTGACATGAAAAGACTTCTTAGACATGGTTGGGGTATAGGCTGACTGCTAACTGTATAGGTTTGGATTTATCTTTGTCTAGTGAATAAACCTGCATTCTGAGTGCTTACTTGTTTAACATTGCAAAGATTGATATCACACCACTGAACATTTTTGAAAGCACTCCTTGTCTTGAAGTCTTGTCAAATAGAGAATTTGGATTTTTAACAGATGTACCTCTAAACAAATCCACATGGACTACTTTGGAGGAATGTAGTGATAGGTGAGAATGTGGAAAATAGCTTTTGACCCCCAAAGGAAGAGACCCTGATAGGATCCACACACAGCTGAGGGAGAGGCTCCTATGGGAGACTAATAAAATTACAGAGCTTTTAAGCAAATTTCATATATTGCTTATTAGTGTTGTTCAACTGTATAATGATATTAAACAATACGATCTGGAAGCATACATTAAATTACTTTTATCTCCTCCTGTGGCAGACATTAATGAGGTCACCATACCACTACACTGACAGTAAGTGTTGAGATAATGTTGTAAAGTATTGACCTTTTGCTTCTGGAAACGAGATGAACTTGATGTCTGTTTCATGAGTGAGAAAGCGGAATGTCCATTCAACAGCAGCCCAGAATATTTACAAGAAAAAGAACTTAAAAGAGAACACTTTAGTTTAGAGTCCAATTCTCACTATTAACTAGTTGCTTATTAACCTGCATATTACTAGGATATTGGCTGTTTATTAGTACTTATAAAGCACATATTATTATTAATGCCTTATTCTGCATGACCATATTCTACATGCCTAATCCTACCCAATACCTAAACTTAACAACTACCTTACTAACTATTAATAAGAAATAATTAGGAGTTTATTGAGGCAAAAGTCATAGTTAATAGTTAGTTAATATTGAGAATTGGACCCTAATCTGAAAAGAAAAAAAAACAAAACAAAACAGCAACAGTCCAATGATCAGATTGGAAACCAGTTTATTGGAATCACCTCACTGTTATTTGAAATCAATTACAATTATATGCGCATTTACGATTGCATTCACAGTTCCTTTCAGAGCAAATGAACAAAAGAAATGTCAATTGTAGTCTGATTAACAAAGGTGTGTTTACATTATCACATTATCCAGGTCTGTTAGTCCAACTTCGCAAAACAAGTACTAATACGATTTTAAGTCAGACTAAAGCATTCACTTGACATTAAAAAGACAAATTAATGTTTTTGTCCAATTGAAATCGAGCTTTTAAAGGGCCTGTTTGTGTTTTCACATCAACAAAAAATTATCCTGTTTGGCATGAAAATTTGTCTGATTTTTGCATGCGCTTTGTCTGTTCAGACAAATGTGTAAAAACAGAAAGGGGGCAGAATAAAAATGAAAATGAAAATTTCACTCTCTGACAGTAGGTGGCACTTATAGAAAAGCAGAAATACCCTGGCTACCCCAGTACACAAAGTTCTGCGCATCTTTCCATCTGTAACACATGCTTGTCACAGAAAACAAAGAGGAAGTCCAACGGTATTTACAGGCTTTTATTTTTTTGTATTTGCTATGGTGTTTGTTGAACAACACAAAATACAAGATTACAAATACATGATAGTCATTTCCAGATTCTTCCTCTGCTATTTACTGTTGCATAGCAAAATAATCTATTTGTGAGCACCACTAAGTTAAGTAACATCAGTGGTTCTGAAAATAAGACCAAAAGATCACCTTTAACCCTCAAACGCATACCTCAGGTCTTTAGTGACCTGGGGCTTCATTCACTATCAGCCTTCTTAGTATTGCTCAATCAGCCCATGACCAGAGTCCAGAGAGGGCTCCGTTTCCTTCCGTCCCGAGTCCAGAGAGGGCTCCAACCACTGACCAGAGTCCAGAGAGGGCTTCAGCCCATGACCAGAGTCCAGAGAGGGCTTCAGCCTGTGACCAGGCTCCGTCTCCTTCCGTCCCTAGTCCAGAGAGAGCTCCAACCACTGACCAGAGTCTAAAGAGGGCTTCAGCCCGTGACCAGGCTCCATCTCCTTCCGTCCCGAGTCCAGAGAGGACTCCGCCTCCTGTCACGAGTCCAGAGAGGACTAAGCCTCCTGTCACGAGTCCAGAGAGGACTCCGCCTCCTGTCACGAGTCCAGAGAGAAATCCGCCTCCTGTCACGAGTCCAGAGAGGACTACGCCTCCTGTCACAAGTCCAGAGAGGACTACGCCTCCTGTCCCTTCTATTCTCGCTCCAGAGTTCAAGCCCATCTGCAATGCTGTGGTGGTCGTCTGCTCCGCCGTGGGGGGCTTCAAGCCCATCTGCAGACCCATCTGTTTAGCCTGCTCTACCTGCGCCACTCTGGTCATCTGTCAGGTCTGCGCCAACCTGGTCATCTATCCGGACTGCGCCATCCTGGTCATCTACCCGGACTGCGCCACCCTGGTCATCTGTCCAGCCTGTGCCACCCTGGTCATCTACCCGGCCTGCTCCGCCCTGGCTGCCTGCTCTGCCTCAGTCTCCAGGCCCTCTTCCGCTCCACGGGCTTGGCCCTCCATCCCGCCCCCAGGTCCGCCTCCGCTCCACCTCCTGAACACTTTTAGGAGCGTCTGGAAGCTGCTCCTTTAAGGGGGGGCTATGTCACGTTTCACCAGTGAGAGTGCCCCTGATTACCACCAGAGGGCACTCCACCCCGGACTGTCATTCCATCAAAGACTACATTACCCATACCTCTCTGCTCGAACTCATCATCCCTGATTACATACACCTGTGTCTCATTACCCTGTTTACCTCACCCTATATAAGCCTGGTTATCTCAGTCATTTATTGCGAAGTCTTGTTAGTTGTATATACTGCATTTCTGAGTGTTCTCCCTTGTTTCTTGTTTCTTGGTCTTGAATTACTTGCCTGTTCTGTGGATTACCCTTTTGCCTGTCTCTCCTGCCTTGTTTGCCTGTTGGACTGCCTGCCTGTGTTTTGACCTTGCTGTACTTTTGACTATGATTGTGGATTACCCTTTAAATAAAGCTGCATTTGGATCCTCAGCCTTCATGTCTCAGAGCAGTACGTAACAGTAGGAATAAAACAAAAGAATAGGAAGTGTCATAAGCAAAACTTGAGATGGTTCTGCGATTCACAGCAGAGCAAGTACTGAACGCAATCAAATATTAGTGCCACTGATGGTGGATCTGGTGAAGAAGCTGTCAGCGATCAAAATATTGATTTTGAAGATGTTGAAAATTATATATGAGAATATGTTTTAGATCGTGAATATGAGCCAGATGTTGATTGTACTGGGAAATGAGCTCTGACGAGGACAGTGATGATGGTATAAATCTGCTCAAACTGAACCCTTCCAAGCTCCAAAAAGTATCAACATATTCTTTATTGTATTCTTCTGTAATTGTTACTCTAATATCAGGAGAGTTTTATATAATCACAACAGGTGGAGATCCATCCATGTTAGATATAGATCCAGGTCGCTAAAGACCCAAATATGTAATAATGATTGGCAAACATTCATGCGTTAACAGCCATTCATTCAAATGAAAATGTTTATTGTGCTAAATTTCTCACCAAATATTCTTCTTGGTGTGAATGGGCCTTAAATGTAGGGCAAACCTTTCTCAAACAAGACACTTTTCTAACTTGGATGAAGAATAAAGCCAGCCAGATAGCTAATTACTCCTAACCTCTGTTTTGATGTCTTGATGTTTGAAGATACAACAGCAACGGCTTTGATAAGATGTCCTTGGTCACACTTCAAAGGGGAAGAGATGGTGAACTAATGGCAGTTTACCTGCAAGGCAGTAATAACAGGGTGATGACAGGGGTCGAGACTATGTTTGCATAATAACTTGCATACTAAAGGGTTACAATGGGTTTATGGTATAAGCAAATTATTAGCTCTTCCCTTCTCTTGATTTCATTGAATCTCCTCAATGTGGCACAATAGCTATTTAGTAATGTAAAACTGAAGAAAGCTGAATCATTCAATTAATACTTATAAAGTGTTTGTATCAAATAACTTGTCATCATATGCACATACATCTGTTAAGAAATTAAATCAACCTGTTATCACTGACCTGGAA
Organism: Rhinogobio ventralis; assembly: GCA_039654625.1. Taxonomy (NCBI): domain Eukaryota; kingdom Metazoa; phylum Chordata; class Actinopteri; order Cypriniformes; family Gobionidae; genus Rhinogobio; species Rhinogobio ventralis. The sequence continues at coordinate 26,780,319 of CM077195.1, read as the reverse complement.
ATGTCTGTGAAACTGCATTCAGTAACTAGATGGGTTGGTAGGAAGGCCTCAGGCAGTGCTTAAACTTGAAGTGTGCTGATGGTATGATAAATCTTTGGATTGTCTTTCAGCCATGAGCTTTAGTTTTATGTTTCCTCTCTCAAAGCTAAGACATCTCCTGGAAACTATGCCAGAATATACTTCACTTTTGCCAGGGCATGACTCACTTGTCTACTGGTGCCTGCTGAGCATGTCAAGGACTGAGGCGCTTTTATAGGGGCTTATAAGAGGAATGACAGCTGGGATATGGGACACTGAATTCACCATGATCAAATCGAATTATACTGTAGAATTGTTTATCACACTTTATATGCATATAGTATTTAAATATGTTGTCTGCTCATTCATCTTTCTAAGCCATATCAACAAGCTCATCTTGAAGCAACACAGATTATAGTGACATCACACCAGAGGCCTGTCATTCTAGGTGCATTACATTTTGTGGCCATATCCACATGGCCAGTCAACACCTGTTGTGTACAACTTACAGCCTGACCAGACCACAGTTCATGACGCAGATGTCAGATTGGTGCGCCCTTGAAATATTCAAGTGCTCTTGTTTTGAAATTCTGCTTTCCATCTTCTTGTATTGTCTCTGTTTCTTAGTTGGCATGAAACAGAAGTCATGACTTTACTTCCATGCTGTGATGTATTTGCAAGTAATTTAGGTAGTACAAGTAATACAAGTAATGCAGAGCAGGAATTTTATCCATTAGTTATTGTTTGGATTGTGAAAAGCGAGCATTGCATACTGGACTGAAGGCAGATCTAAATGCGACTGGCTGAACTGCAATGCGGCCTTGCATGCCAATAGAGAGAAGGGAGCATATCACAGTTAAAAAATTACGAGCAGATTGCTTAATGTATGTATGTATGTATGTATATATATATATATATATATATATATATCAGATGTTGGGCATGCACAAATCTCCCCCAAAAAACAAACAAACATGGAGGATACGACTGTACAACAAAACACTTCCATCGAGGACAATTATATACGAAATAACACTTAAACTAAAATAGATTTTGTAGTAAGGGTTGATCCTTCCAATGGAGAAATTCGAACTTAAAGTGCCATCCCATTTTTTTTGTTTGTTTTCTGCTACTACAAGCAATGCACTTTGCCAAACCACACTAAACACAGGATGTGTTATTGCTTTAAATATGGAATGGAACAGAATGCAGCGGTCTGCAGCACATTTTACAAGGCACTTCTTGTTTTTACTTGCCATTTTAAAAAGCGTGGAACTCATTGCATTTAAATAATAGCCAGGCGCAATACCCAAAGACATTGTGTATAGATCTTAAACTTGTTTTCATAGATGAATATTTTGATGCCATTACTCACAAGAACAAAGACGAGACATAACAAATCTTCAAATAAGTCAGTTCCTCATTTTGAATAAAAACCAAGCAGTCAGTCTGAAGATGCAGACTGACCACCAAAGTAATTCATTTACAAAGAGCCTTGCAGTTATTTGAAGACTTTGGGAAAACAACCGTTAAAATGATTTGTTTGTGTCATACATGTGTGTCTGCTTTTCTGTAAAAGTCTGAATAAAGTCAGATTCCATTAACAATTCACACCAAACACTGGATGAACAATGAAGTAATCTGGTACCCATAATTCCTAAAGAAAAGCATTACAGTTAATCACATGGAAGCGTTGTTTCGGAATCAGTCTTTTGTACGAGTCCAAATCATGATAATACAGATACATTCTGACACTTACAGCCATGAATCATAATGAAATGTTCACTTAAAAGTCTCCTATATTGCTCTTATCCACCACATGAATAAGACACAGATCCAGTGCAATATCATTTCAATTAGATGTTTTACCATGCAAGAAGATCCTCTCTAATTTGATTCTCATTTCCGTGCAACATCTTGCCCTTTAATCAGGCCGTTAGACTGTAATCACGAGAGCTAGAGTTCACTCCTTCCCCAGAGGCTCTGCAAATGGACGTTTAGATCTGAGTAAGCATATTTGTGCAATGACCATTACTGTAGAGGCCTGCTCTAAATTCAGTTGCCGTTACACTCAACAGCTGGTTAATCAAGAAATATTACAGCATTGCCGGTGTTAAAATGGGGATTCTAGGCTGACCTACATAGCGTTTTTATGTATCTGTTGACCTTAACTGTTCCCCTGTATGCCTGATAGCCACACTGACACCTTAGTTCACTTAAACATTTAATTTGTGTCATATTATACTCACCCTCTTGTTGTTGATGATCCAATGAAAAAAAGAAGATCCAATGAAAGGGTACCATTGGACCCACTGACCTTTTTTTTTTTTTTTTTTTTACTTTATCCTTAAAGCCTACTGTATCATAGTTGATGCATAAATTACTATGTACATGTCAAAGTAACATCCACATGGATGGCAGGACCCAAGGTGTCCCAGCAGAACATTGCCCAAAGCATCACACTGCCTCCGCCGGCTTTCCTTCTTCCCATAGTGCATCCTGGTGCCATGTGTTCCCCAGGTAAGCGATGCACACACACCCGACCAGTCACATGTTGTAAAAGAAAACGTGATTCATCAGACCAAGCCACCTTCTTCCATTGCTCCGTGGTTCAGTTCTGATGCTCACGTGCCCACTGTTGGTGCTTTCAGCAGTGGATAGGGGTCAGCATGGGCACCCTGACTGGTCAGCGGCTATGCAGCCCCATACGCAACAAACTGTGATGCACTGTGAATTCTGACACCTTTCTATCAGAACCAGCATTAACTTCTTGAGCAATCTGAGCTACAGTAGCTCTTATTCACCTCACTGTCATAATGTTATGCCTGATCGGTGTGTATATATATATATATATATATATATATATATATATATATATATATATATATATATACACCGATCAGGCATAACATTATGACGGTAATCAGGCATAACATTATGACGGTAATATATATATATACAGGTGCTGGTCATATAATTAGAATATCATCAAAAGTTGATTTATTTCACTAATTCCATTCAAAAAGTGAAACTTGTATATTATATTCATTCATTACACACAGACTGATATATTTCAAATGTTTATTTCTTTTAATTTAATATTGAAGACACCTGGTGCCACACTCTAATCAGCTAATTAACTCAAAACACCTGCAAAGGCCTTTAAATGGTCTCTCAGTCTAGTTCTGTAGGCTACACAATCATGGGGAAGACTGCTGACTTGACAGTTTTCCAAAAGACGACCATTGACACCTTGCACAAGGAGGGCAAGACACAAAAGGTCATTGCAAAAGAGGCTGGCTGTCCACAGAGCTCTGTGTCCAAGCACATTAATAGAGAGGCGAAGGGAAGGAAAAGATGTGGTAGAAAAAAGTGTACAAGCAATAGGGATAACCGCTCCCTGGAGAGGATTGTGAAACAAAACCCATTCAAAAATGTGGGGGAGATTCACAAAGAGTGGACTGCAGCTGGAGTCAGTGCTTCAAGAACCACTACACACAGACGTATGCAAGACATGGGTTTCAGCTATTACATTCCTTGTGTCAAGCCACTCTTGAACAACAGACAGCGTCAGAAGCGTCTCGCCTGGGCTAAAGACAAAAAGGACTGGACTGCTGCTGAGTGGTCCAAAGTTATGTTCTCTGATGAAAGTAAATTTTGCATTTCCTTTGGAAATCAGCGTCCCAGAGTCTGGAGGAAGAGAGGAGAGGCACACAATCCACGTTGCTTGAGGTCCAGTGTAAAGTTTCCACAGTCAGTGATGGTTTGGGGTGCCATGTCATTTGCTGGTGATGGTCCACTGTATTTTCTGAGGTCCAAGGTCAATGCAGCCGTATACCAGTACGTTTTAGAGCACTTCATGCTTCCTGCTGCTGACCAACTTTATGGAGATGCAGATTTCATTTTCCAACAGGACTTGGCACCTGCACACAGTGCCAAAGCAACCAGTACCTGGTTTAAGGACCATGGTATCCCTGTTCTTAATTGGCCAGCAAACTCGCCTGACCTTAACCCCATAGAAAATATATGGAGTATTGTGAAGAGGAAGATGCGATATGCCAGACCCAACAATGCAGAAGAGCTGAAGGCCACTATCAGAGCAACCTGGGCTCTCATAACACCTGAGCAGTGCCACAGACTGATCGACTCCATGCCACGCCGCATTGCTGCAGTAATTCAGGCAAAAGGAGCCCCAACTAAGTATTGAGTGCTGTACATGCTCATACTTTTCATGTTCATACTTTTCAGTTGGCCAAGATTTCTAAAAATCCTTTCTTTGTATTGGTCTTAAGTAATATTCTAATTTTCTGAGATACTGAATTTGGGATTTTCCTTAGTTGTCAGTTATAATCATCAAAATTAAAAGAAATAAACATTTGAAATATATCAGTCTGTGTGTAATATCTATCAGTCTGGGAGATATCATTAGGAAGCATGGCGTTAGTTTTCATTGTTATGCTGACGATACTCAGCTCTATATTTCTTCACGCCCTGACGAAATTTACCAATTCACAAGATTAACGGAATGCATAGCTGATATAAAAAATTGGATGACTAGTAATTTCCTGCAACTTAATTCAGAAAAAACTGAATTTTTAATTATTGGACAAAAAAACTCCACATGTAGTAACCTAGAATACTGTCTAACACTTGATGGCTGCTCTGTCAAGTCCTCGTCGTCAGTTAGGAACCTGGGTGTGCTCTTTGATACCAATCTCTCATTTGAAAACCACGTTTCTAGCATCTGTAAAACTGCATTCTACCATCTTAAAAATATATCTAAATTACGGCACATGCTTTCAATGCAAAATGCTGAACAGTTAGTTCATGCGTTCATGACCTCAAGGCTAGATTATTGTAATGCTGTACTGGGTGGTTGCCCTGCTCGCTTAATAAATAAACTGCAGCTGGTCCAAAACGCAGCAGCTCGAGTTCTTACTAGAACCAGGAAGTATGACCATATTAGCCCGGTTCTGTCAACACTGCACTGGCTCCCTATTAAACATCGCATACATTTTAAAATCTTGCTAATTACTTACAAATCACTAAATGGTTTAGCTCCCCAGTACTTGAGCGAGCTCTTAACGCATTATACTCCATCACGTCTATTGCGGTCTCAAAACTCTGGCCAGTTGATAATACCTAGATCCTTTTCCTATTTAGTACCTAAACTCTGGAACAGCCTTCCTAGCATTGTTCGGGAAGCAGACACACTCTGTCAGTTTAAATCTAGACTAAAAACGCATCTCTTTACTATGGCATACACATAAAACATTTTAATTTATATTTTATTCAAATTGTTAGGCTGCATTAACTAGGTCAGCCGGAACCGGGAACACTTCCCATAACACCTGATGTACTCGTTACATCATAAGAGGAATGGCATCTACGCTAATGTTAGTCTCTCTGTTTATCCCGAGGTTTACTATCCGTATCCAGATCAGATGGTGGACCAGCGCCTGGACATGACCAACTCATCCCTGAAGTGTCTGCAGAGACCGTGTCAATTAGTCTACCCTCTGAAATTCCTCATCGACATGGCATCCTCAATGGATCCATCTCCGGCGTGATGACTCCGATATTTCGAATATTCCTATTTAATAATTGTTTAATTGACACGCCATCCTCAATAAACCCGGTGTGATGCCTCCGATCTTTCGAATAATCCGATCTAATATTACTTCTGACCTATAAGGCTGCCAAAATAATAAACATACACTGTTTGTTAATTGGCCAGAGGAGAACTGGCACCCCGACTGAGCCTGGTTTCTCCCATGGTTTATTTTTCTCCATTAGGACACCTGATGGAGTTTTGGTTCCTTGCCACTGTCGCCTCTGGCTTGCTCAGTTGGGGACACAAAATTTTCAAATAAATATCCAAATAAATTTAATTACTAAACTAAATTATATCAACTACATTACTTGAATATATATGATAATTGAAATGAGCTGATGACATCACCGTTTTCTCCAGAGCGGCTGTACAGCCGAATCAAATTCCGTTCATTATTTTCCTGTTTAACACTGTGAAGCTGCTTTGAAACAATCTGCATTGTAAAAAGCGCTATATAAATAAAGTTGACTTGACTTGACTTGACTTAATGAATGAATATAATATACAAGTTTCACTTTTTGAATGGAATTAGTGAAATATTTCAACTTTTTGGTGAAATTGTAATTATATGACCAGCTCCTGTATATATATGGATAATTTCCTCAAGTATGAGCTCCATATTCCCAATACATAATACAAAATGAGCATGATGTATCAAATGTGGTACTCAAAAAAGAAACAACAAAAAAAAACACACAACCTTTTTTAATAACCCATACAAAAAAAATCATATGTAAATATGTTGGAATGGCTATGAAATGGTAGTCTTTTTGCCCAGTGTTTGAATATAAATGTGTTAGATCCTCTTTTGATCAGTATCCCAAATCTGCAAAAGCAGTTACATTAGATTATGTGTTTACCTTGATCAGCTAAAGGGCACAGGGATATGGATATTATAAGCAGAGAAATGCAATTAGTTCATGACTTGGAAACAGATGCACTTTGAATTATTCCTAGTACACTATCCAGCTGCCTGCTTTCTTTGTTTACTTGAAACAACTCTCTAGGAAGTATGTTCCCAAACAAGCTTTAAATGAAGAAAGCATTTTAACATATCTTCTGATGGTTTGTTTTTCTTGGTTCATCGTGTTTCATTGATATTTTTGGAATTTTTGGAATTCATTTACTGATTCATTTTCATTTACTGGACCATTTTTGGATCTTCCAACAGGACAGTGATCCAAAGATCAAAATCAAAATCAAAATCAAAACAAAAATGTGTCACTGAGCACAAAACCAAGCATCTGTAATGGCCATCTCAGTCCCTGACCTGAACCCTATATAAAATGAGTGGGCTGAACTGAAGAGAAGCACCAACATGGATCTGGGAATCTGAAGGATCTGGAGAGATTCTGTATGGAGGAATGGTCTCTGATCTCTTGTCAGGTGTTCCCCAAACTCATCAGGCATTATAGAAGAAGACTTAGAGCTGTTATCTTAGAGGAGGTTGCGAAAATTATTTAATAATTGTTCCCAACGTGTTTCTGAGAAAAACATTGAAAAAACATTTTTTACAGCCATCTTTGATCATATTTAACAAAGGGGCTGCACTTTTTCACACCACTGTATTTTCATCACCATAAAGAACTTTCTTAAAATATGTTAATTTAGCTGTCACTATAATTTATTACAACCCCCCCCCCCCACCCCCACCCCCACACCCCCCACCCCCAAGATTAACAAGATTATGAGATGCATTATGTGAATTCTTGGCTAAAGAGACGCGTCTTTAATCTAGACTTAAACGGGGAGAGTGAGTATGAACCCCGAACATTATCAGGAAAGCTGTTCCAGAGTTTAGGTGCCAAATATGAAAACGGTCTTCCTCCTTTACTACCAGAATCCCAGAGTTTAGTGATCTTAAAGAGTGTAATGTATTATAGGGTGATAAAAGATCATTTAAATACACAGGAGCTAAACCGTTTAGGGCCTTATAGGTCAGTAGCAATACTTTATAATTGATGCAGAACTTAATAGGTAACCAGTGCAGAGATGATAAAATTGGTTATATGATCATAATTATTGTCTTGACCTAGTAAGAACTTTAGCAGCTGCATTTTGGACTAATTGTAGCTTGTTTATTGAGGATGCAGGACAGCCAGCTAGTAATGCATTACAGTAATCTAGTCTAGAGCATGTTCTGTAGCTTAGCGATGTTTCTGAGGTGGAAGGCTGTTTTTGTAACATTTGAAATATGATTTTCAAAAGACAAGTTGCTGTCTAATATAACACCCAGGTCTTTAACTGTAGAGGATAAGAGATTCTGTAGACAGGTTTTTGGTCCAATAAGTAATACCTCAGTCTTATCTGAATTTAATAGGAGAAAATTACAGGTCATCCAGTATTTTATATCTTTAACACACTCTGTCAGCTTGGATAATTTAGAGATTTCATCTGGTCGTGCTGAAATATATAATATATATATTATAATATATATAAATATATATAAATATATAACCGAGTATCATCGGCATAACAGTGGAAACTAATTCCATGTTTTCTTATAATATTACCAAGTAGCAGCATATACACTCACCTAAAGGATTATTAGGAACACCATACTAATACTGTGTTTGACCCCCTTTCGCCTTCAGAACTGCCTTAATTCTACGTGGCATTGATTCAACAAGGTGCTGAAAGCATTCTTTAGAAATGTTGGCCCATATTGATAGGATAGCATCTTGCAGTTGGAGATTTGTGGGATGCACATCCAGGGCACGAAGCTCCCGTTCCACCACATCCCAAAGATGCTCTATTGGGTTGAGATCTGGTGACTGTGGGGGCCATTTTAGTACAGTGAACTCATTGTCATGTTCAAGAAACCAATTTGAAATGATTCGAGCTTTGTGACATGGTGCATTATCCTGCTGGAAGTAGCCATCAGAGGATGGGTACATGGTGGTCATAAAGGGATGGACATGGTCAGAAACAATGCTCAGGTAGTGCCGTGGCATTTAAACGATGCCCAATTGGCACTAAGGGGCCTAAAGTGTGCCAAGAAAACATCCCCCACACCATTACACCACCACCACCAGCCTGCACAGTGGTAACAAGGCATGATGGATCCATGTTCTCATTCTGTTTACGCCAAATTCTGACTCAACAGAAATCGAGACTCGTCAGACCAGGCAACATTTTTCCAGTCTTCAACTGTCCAATTTTGGTGAGCTCGTGCAAATTGTAGCCTCTTTTTCCTATTTGTAGTGGAGATGAGTGGTACCCGGTGGGGTCTTCTGCTGTTGTAGCCCATCCGCCTCAAGGTTGTGCGTGTTGTGGCTTTACAAATGCTTTGCTGCATACCTCGGTTGTAACGAGTGGTTATTTCAGTCAAAGTTGCTCTTCTATCAGCTTGAATCAGTCGGCCCATTCTCCTCTGACCTCTAGCATCAACAAGGCATTTTCGCCCACAGGACTGCCGCATACTGGATGTTTTTCCCTTTTCACACCATTCTTTTTAAACTCTAGAAATGGCTGTGCGTGAAAATCCCAGTAACTGAGCAGATTGTGAAATACTCAGACCGGCCCGTCTGGCACCAACAACCATGCCACGCTCAAAATTGCTTAAATCACCTTTCTTTCCCATTCTGACATTCAGTTTGGAGTTCAGGAGATTGTCTTGACCAGGACCACACCCCTAAATGCATTGAAGCAACTGCCATGTGATTGGTTGATTAGATAATTGCATTAATGAGAAATTGAACAGGTGTTCCTAATAATCCTTTAGGTGAGTGTATATTGAAAATAACAGAGGGCCTAACACAGATCCTTGCGGCACTCCATAATTTACTGATGTTATCTTCGACTTTTCCCCGTTTAAAAAGACAAATTGGTAACGTTCTGATAGATACGATCTAAACCACTTTAATGCCTGTCCCTGAATACCAGTGTAATTTTGTAGGCACTAAGATCAAGTAAAACTAGTATTGAGATGCAGCCTTGGTCAGCAGCTAAGAGTAAGTCATTTGTAATTTTAACGAGTGCAGTTATGTCAAAATGATGTATGATTTTATATTTTAGATACAGTTGAAAAATTCAAGACTTCTAAAGTGGGACAGACTACTATTATAAGGTTATCCAACATATCCAATTGTTCTTACAACAAAACACATTGGATTTGTTCCTGTAATGCTTTATGTAGAATGTGTCACCAATCTAGCATCAGTTTCTTCCTTTTATATCACAATTAGTTTGGCAAGACAAAAAGGTGTCTGATGCTGCCTTCATATGCTATCGAAAATTCCCTACTTCTCACTTCTGAAGTTGTAATTATCGCGTTCATGTGCTTTATTGTTGAAAATAATATGAATCATGGAGGAACCTAGGAATCATTGAGGACAGCAGGTTCATTCTTGCCTTTTTGTATAACAGATTTTGTATAAAATATAGCATTCATTGCCAACCAATATATAAGTAAACATTACCTGCGCCACTTATAAGGTTCATTAAAACAACAAAGAGATACAAAGACAATAGTTAAATGGAATCATAGACAACGATTTGGGGGTTCTCCACTTGGTTGTTGGTGCATGGTACTACAACTTAAAGGGTTCAAAATGGCTTCCAGATATCTGTATTGTTGTGGACACCATGCATGAAACGGTGAATATGCATGGTTGTAATGGCCAGAGAAAGCAATGTAGATGTTTTGGGGAAAAGCTAATAAAACTAAACAGTCGCTACAGCAATAGTTATCTCCTCCGCCATTTTTAAAGTTTATGACCCGCCCAACTCGGAAACTTGGGTATCAAAAGTTTCCCAGTCGTAAATACGACTTGAGAGGATGTTGAAGTCCGATTGCACGTGAAGGCAGCCTGAGGTGTAGCTGTTAGATGGGTGAGGTTTCCTCTATGATAATATCTCATTGTGGGTGTGGTAGTGGTCTAATGACAGGACTCTTTGATGTGATCAGAACCTAAAGCAATTTAAATGCACCTATCACTGTGGTTACCTGCTATTACAAGGTGTCGTCCCATAGAGTTTTGTTTCTAAATGGAGGTTTTTGGGGTGGTCTGACAGGTTTACTCCAGTAGGTGAGGGGTTAAGTGAGCGGTGAACAAGGGCATAATGGTAGGTTTGTGGTCTTTTTTTGTTGTTGTTTATTATGAAGCAGACTCCACCGTACTCAGCAACTTTTAAGGATCTTTGCTTCAGGCTGCAAATTCACAGCAGGTTTATTTCCAACACAGCAGCACTAATCCTGTAATTTCTTTTCCCAATAAATAAAGTAACTGATGCAATAAACGAACAAAAATCAGTCTTCTTTACAAACAATTCCACTATGGGACAAAGGGAGATTAGAGAACATCATTCAGCACCCCTGACTCAGCCAAAAAGTGTCATAAGGTAAGTGCTGCGTTGACAGTAGAATTAAAAACAGCAGCTGCAACTTTTTACATTGCAGCTTCAGAGAACATCTTTCAACAGGTGACGTTTCGAAATTTTGTTGGATTTAAGCAACCCAAAATTACACAGATGAGTGTACACAAAGTTGAATACACTAGTCTTAGTGTTAAATGGAAATGTCATTTACATCTTACGAGTAAAGTGTTTTTTCTGCTTTCCTGCACATGTGGGAATATATTACGCAGAACTGCCAAAGTGTGGAGGCGCGCACACAAACACATACCATACATTAAAAACCATTTCCTATCAGGTTGGGGACAGTTCCATCGTACAGGCATTTAGAAGACTGTAAGGGAACTATTAAGTAAAATTAGTCTGTCCCAGTGGTGTGTCTGACAGGACTAAATGTCATTAAAATGTTTAAACTGTAGTCGAATTTTACAAGGAGCAGAGCAAAGAAAGAAAGTTATGTGTAAATGTTTCACTACGGGTGAAGTCTAACCACAGGGGTTAGAGAAGGAAATAACCTCTTAAAAATGCCATAGTCTCAATGGATGAGATCATTCATCTGCTTTTGCAGGGAAGGAGTGATGCTAATTTGTTCTGTTAACTGCTAATGTGCATTTAATATACATTTTACAATAATACTTAAGGAAAATAAACTATAAAGGGACCAAAAGAAGGAAATACAAGCATATGAAACTGTGGAAAACACTTCATTGTGCACGGGTTTATAGGAAAATGAGAATATATTAAGACTCTTACAGTAAATGGCCTAATAACTTCCCCAAAGCTTGTCATAACAAGTACACTGAAAAGTTATAATAGTCCACATGAAAAGTTCAGTTTATTTTCATGATTATAGTACTTGCAGATTTTCATAACAGCTTGGTTGAAGGTAACATTGCACTTGTACCATTCTCAAATACACCATCAATGTTCAGAAGGCAATAAAAGAAAAGTACTGAAACTTAAAATAAAATAAAATAAAAAAACCTGTATAAAATCCTATGCTGGGTATGTGTCAATTTTTAAGTTCATAGAACTTCATTTTAGTTTTTGCTGTTGCAAATAATATAAAATACAATCTTTTCTCAAACAAGTGTAAAAAAAAAAAAAAAGAGCACACTGAAAATTGAGAATACAGCAAAAATGATCCACACTTGGTACAACAACATACAAACAATAACAGAAAAATCCAAAAGATGGTAACAGCTGTAAAGTCCATGTGAAATCTGCAAGTTCCTTAGTATAAAATTGCATTTGCAATTTAAAAAGAACAGCCATTTCAAGAAATGATCTTCAGTAGACACTTTACAATGATAGGTAACGGCTTCAAACAAAAGCAGTTACGAAAAACTAGGGAAGTCCAGAAAAAGAAAGAACTGTTTTGAACATACACACAGAAGCTACATTTCTAACGCATGTTAGAACACCTAACATAACACGTTTCTAACGTGTGAACACCATACTCAGTTCTCTTCCCATTATGCAACGCTTTCAATATGCCAACCATGTATTAAGTAGCATTACAAAGCAATGTAAACTGTGTTTGCTAAATTCACCCCCATATCAATGCAAGGCAACTTTAGAAAACACCTGGCTAGTAAATGAAGTGTTTATGCACTTATACAATGAGTAAACGCATAAAAAAAACATCTTAAAGCACAACAGCCTAAGTATTTGACAGACATCTGATAATACAAGCATTAATGCCGATGTATTAGTTACCTACAGGTTTGTGAGGTCAAGTTTGATTAGGTAAGTGCTACAGTACCTCTATTTTACCTGCTATTCTCAGTATGACATCCTGGCAGGAATGTGATCAAAAGCTCTTTGGATTCTTAGGGCCATTCACACAGAACATGTAGTTTTTATGGAAGCCCATTTACAACACTTGGGAGGAAAAAAATCCTACTGTGATAAGCATAATTACAAAAATAAATAAAATTATTAGATAAATATCAATTGTTATAAAAAGTAGAAATTATTAGAAAAGTCAAAATCAAATGAATCAAATGACAAGTCAAAATGGTGAGATAAAAAGATTGAAATCTCTATATAAAAGTCAGTGACTTGATCTCGATTTTGACTTGTCATTTGATTCATCTGAATTACAAGTCAAATTTGAGATACAAAGTCATAAGTAGGACAAAAAAGTAATTTTTTTAACTTGTCATATTTATGATTTTAGTCTCAGAATTTAGAATTTGTGTCATATTTTGACAACTCATAGATATGTCATAATTGAGATTTACCAAAGCATTTTCAATGCTATCTCACGGCAATTCGTACGTATTTTACGAGGTGGCTAATTTGTACATATTTGTACGACCTCACTCGTATGAATTTGTACGATTTGTCTATACTTCAGTGATGGGAAGGTTTTAGGGACGGGGTTATCGTCAAATACGTACGAATTGCCGTGAGATCGGGTTGGCATTTTCCACTAATGTAATGGAAATGGGCTTCCATACATATGAACAAGTTATAGTATTCAAATAAAATACCAGAGCAAACTGTTCACCCATTGCCTGAAGAATAGAGAGATAAAAAAAAAGCGTAGGCATACAAGCAGCACTTTCTGTTCAGTAAATATGACTGAATTCAGGAGACTTTTTGGGTTCTGTTCTGTTTAGATTAATGACTATTTGGATGTGGCCCACAAACTCATGTAAATTACATTTCAGAATATACATTTTTGTAATCAATTTTAATGAACTAAAAAAATGACCATTTTAAAATTGATGGCCGTTATTAAAGGAAATATTTATAATAGTAACCCAGAAATTTGACTATTTATTGATTTATTTATTGTATAGACTGGCAGTTTTGTTACGCAGTTGAAATGCTGTGAGTGTAAAAGCATGATGTTGCAGTTACGCTGTTGCTTTGATTATGTGCCTGCTCAGGTGTGTGGTGTGAAACAGGCCTTAGGTTTCTCTATAGATGAACCATGTAGGAGGAAAGGATCAACACAGCAAGTTCAGGTAACAAGAAAAGGACATTTGTCAGGCTCAAAGCTCTGATTCAGCAAGATTTTCAAGATATATAGTCATAACAAAAGCATGACCATACATGTTTAGGTATAAACGAAGACATTGTCTAGATCCAGCAAAAGGAACAGTAACACTTTATTTTGATGGTCCCGTTTTGAACATTCTGTTGACTATAAGTAACTTTGCAGCTACATGTCAACTAATTCTCAAGAGTATTAGTAGACTGTCTGCTTAATATCTGCTAACTCTTTATTGTGATGGTCCCCCAACAGACATTCTACTGACTATAAGTAACTTTGCAACTACATGTCTACTTATTCTAACACTACCAGTCTAATACACTACTAACCCTCTAATGAGAAGTAGTAGACATGTAGGTGCAACGTTACTTATAGTCAACAGAATGTGTTAAAGGGGCCATGAAACCAAAGGAACCTTGAACAGAACCTTATTATTGCTAATTTAAATGATATTTTTTGCATAATATAAAGAGACTCAGACTGTTGAATGATGTTATTCATCACTTTGTAGATGCTGAAGTGATAAACTACTTTCTCCTCATTCGTTTGACGGTAATTATGATGACAATAATGATCACAAGAAGTCTATTTCTGTTTCTCAAGTGTGCAGGACTCAGGGACAAGCAGGGAAGACATACCTATAATAATGCAACTATGACCTTTTAATGTCTGCTGAATGGCTAGGTTAAACCTTTAGCTCCAATTCATTATCTTCTACTAAGTCCTGTCGTTTGTGTCATTAAAAATGATTTCCTTTCAGAAGTTCTTGAAAATTTCCAGATCCTTAGCTGGTACTGGTGTGTCCTTCTTCCACTCATCCTCTGGATAGGTGTCAAAGTTAGATGTGTCACCCTCATGAGATACCTTTGGAACTATGGGTGGCTGTCACAGGAAGGAGAGAAACTCATTAACAAAGCTTCAGATACAGCTAAATATACAATACCATTCAATATACACTACCATTGGGGTCACTACTTTTATTAAAGAAATTACTCATTTTATTCAGCAAGGATGCATTAAATTGATCAAATGTGACAGTAAAGACATTTAAGTTACACAAGATTTATATTTCAAACAAATGCTGTTCTTTTGAACTCTCTATTCATCAAATAATCCTGAAAAAAATGTATCAGTTACCACAAAAATATTAAGCAACACAACTTTTTTTTTTTAACATTGATAATAATACATGTTTTTTTTGTGCACCATTTGTTGACTATATCCGTTTTTTTGATGACATCTTCTTTTAAAAGTGACCCATATCCGATATCTGCATTTATGCTATACACTTGACCCAGAAAAGCTAAAAAAGTCGCGATTTGCAACGGACAGATATAAAATGATAATACAAGCTTTTGCTTTTCGCACCAGTTCATCAAAACATTGGGTTGAGCCTTTGTCCTCCATCGCGCCACTGAAAAGAGTCATGTGATCGTGGTTGGTGTCCACCTAGTTTCACGTAGCCAGACCTTCAGACTGACGCAGCTTTCATTGGCCAAGAGGACGTTTGACTGACATGTATGCAACCAATCACAGTTCGTTTTGTTCCACGTCATGTTTAGAGGCGTGCAAATGTAAAGTCGATGTTCAAATTCACATATCAGGAATACAATTCTTACTAGTAAAAACCTTAATTTTTTATATCAATAATTTGATTGTCACTAGTGACAATGTTAATTTCTGATAACATGAATGCGATTGTTACTAGTAAGAAAGCCATTTAAGCACATATCCGATTCATATCAGATTTTCACATATGAATGAGGCCTTAAACCGATCTGAAAATATCGGAATCCATGTACTTTTTTCCTGCCTACACATTCCTGGGTTCATTTAAATAGTAATAATATTTCACAATATTAAGTTTTTTTTTTTTTTTACTTTATTATTGATCAAATAAATGCAGCCTTGGTAAGCATAATTGACTGTTGGCAGTGCATGCTGTACATCCCATTATCCAAGGACTTCTGGGAAACTATGCAATATGTCAGTAAACCTTGGGGAATATTCTGGCTATGTAATTCTAAGTAAGTAAAATAGTAAAATATAATTACTTTTTAAAGAAGCGTTGACACTTATGTGGCCAGATTTAATAATAAATCTTACAAAAATGATTAGTGGTAATAAATTAATCTTTAATAACAGGGCATATCCTAAAACTCTATACGACAGAACTGTGGCGCTTACCTTGAGTTTTCTACAGGGCACAGACTCCCAGTCTACTGACTTAAACCATCTGTGCTTTTTCACATCATCAGCTCCATTCTGGAAGAAGACAAAAATAATACACAATAACGTGATGGATTACTATAACTAAATGAACATTTTGACAAACCATCACAGTTAAAACTGTGACGAGAATAAAAAACTAAAATGTGCTACGATGAATAATATGTCTATCAACACTTTTAGATCTGACGTTGAACATTACACCTCATTTGAATCTATTTTATTCTTTTCAGCCACTGTGTTGTCTTTTAAGTTTCTTAGATAGGAAAAGAAAAGTGGGGCAACAATGCAAACCTACTGAAGTCTTCTAGAAACCACGCATTGCACTGTGGGGCTATGAGAGATAGTCATCCACTTAAGTGGAATAACAGATATCTGCACTTGTGAATGAGTGCTGCTAGCGGGACCTGGCCTTGCTGTGGAAACAGTGCAAACACAGCTGTGATTGGGCTGCCGGCTCTTAAACTCTCATTGTATGGAGACAGAGGAGAATAGAGTGAGAGAAAAAGAGAAAGAAAAAAAGCATACTGCTAAATTAAAAACAGAAACATCTAGCCTGGGAAGTCCACCTAAAAAGTGGCGTTTCTTCTGAAAACGTTTGCCATCTTTGTCTTCTACTCTGAATCTGCATTAACAACAAACAGGAAATCTGAATAAATTATAATGTATTCAATCTAAAAAAATAATCCATACAAACATTGAGATATACATTTCAGCTCAGCTCACTCCTCACATGCAGAGAATTATAATAACAGCATTAACTGTTGCTAATGGGAAAATGAGGCTCAGACGCAACCATTCACAAACTTCCCATGACATCACCGTCACAATATGCATCACATTATGCATGACAGGCCTGGCACACTACTGCCACCTCATCTGGTGCCAGTTATTGAATTATTTCCTCTGAAAAGGACAATTTAGAAAAGTAACTGCCATTAAACCACAACTGTTTGAATTACTCAAGCTAGAAATGTAGAAACATTTTGCAGTTTTTTCCTCCTCATCTGACGGGGGTTGGAAGGGAGGTATTAGTGGGAGAGTTGCCCGGTGTCAGAATTACTCTGTGAGTGTCCAGGGAGTTTCTCCAGAGCCTCATCTCATCCCCTCTAGGCAGATAGGCAGCCTCCTTATCATAAATTGAAACATGTGGCCAACTGTGGCCTTTGGGAGAAAGATCTCGCAGGACTCAATCAAGGTCTTATTATTTGCTTATTAAGATGGAAAAACTGGCCTAGAAATAGCTTAATCTGATTCATGGATTCTCAACCTGGCCTTGAATGTGATATGACTATAAAAAGCCCATATGGACAGAAAGAAGAGTGTATCATCAATATAATGTTATCAAAGGAAATATCCCAGATGCTGATTCCTGCTGAAATACCTTGCTCAACCATATAAGCACTATAGAAAATATCCAACCTGATCTCACGGCAATTTGTACGTATTTTACAAGTTGCCCAATTCGTATGAATTCATTCCAATGACCTACCCCTAACCCTGCCCCTAGACCTACCCATCACTGGGGTTTAGACAAATCGTACAAATTCGTATAAGTGAGGTCTTACGAATTCATTCGAATTAGCCACCTCGTAAAATACGTACAAATTGGTCGTGAGATAGCATTGAAATATGTTACTAACACCTTGCTTACCTTCATGTTTCCAAGCCTTCTTGCCCGGTCAATTACCAGAAACTTCTTGATTAGGTCCCTAGACAAACAAAGAAAGAAAATGAGAATCACTATGCTAAAAAGGCACATGATTTAGACATTTAATTATTCAATACACAAAATAAAGTTAAAAAAATTAAGATTAGGAAGACATCATTATTAAAATTCTGGCTGATTCCAATAATTATTGTAAATGTTACGATAACCGATAAATGGCTAATATTAAATATTAAGATTGTACTACTTTGCTAAAAAAATTAAAATAAAATAAATGATCTTTATACTACAAGTGAATTTAGGCATCACAGCATTATAAATGTGCAGTATTATAAATCTGCTATATGAAATAAGTATACAAATATTTTAAAATAAATCCTAAAAAAAGATATAGGAATTTGTGTGTGGTCGGAAACAGTTTATGGCACGTTTCAGTAAGTAACATTAATAAAGTTTGAACTATTCTGCCTGTACTATTCTGAACGATGCCTGAAATTTTGTATTACTAGCACTTAAGATGAATCACTTGTTGTATTCCCCATTGATAAGTCGCTTTGAAAAAAAAGTGTCCGCTAAATGCGAAAATGTAAATAATTGTAAATGCAACGTTTGCTGTACTTTTTTTTTTTTAAGAGTTAAATCTTCACTATAATACAATTTCATTTCATGCTAGATAATGGCAAAAAAGTTATCTATATTCTATCTAATATTAAAACTTGTGGAAATATATTTCCGAAAATAAAATATCCATCATCAACCTATATTTCGATAAATGTAGGGAAACAAACAACATGCTGATATCTTGTGTGTCCCTATACAAGAGTGGTCTGCTTTTGAAAAAAAATACAATCTCATAAGCAAATGCCTGAAAAGTTTAAGAACCACTATCTTTACTATCATATGAACAATTTCCTCAAACATAAAAATCGACCTGCATTATGGTTAAGAGTTGCTTTCACAAAAATAATCTCTATCTATGATCCAACACGCTTCAAGCTGTGAAGGCGAGCGCATTAGCATGTTGACTGCTGTGGCGTTGATGTTCTCACTCAACCTAACACGAGAGACGCCTGGAGCGATCTTGCTACAGATGACCTTACCATTCACTCTAGCCTCCCTCGCAGATGTTATTCATTCTCCAATGATCATGTGTGTTTGACTTAACGATACGATTATCCTATCAAGCTTGTTAAACCCCTACTGACATAAGACGTCGTTCGAGTACTTTCACAATTGTGACTAGAGTAAACATGTCAGCTGAAAGGAAACACGGATTTGCTTTGCCTGAGGTGACGGTCTATCTCTATTTCCTAGAGCTTCCTTAAGCTGTCTTTGTCTCTGGAGTGCAGGCTGTTTGAAGCAGCCCAACAGTTAGTGGACAAAAGCCATGTTAGGAAATGCAGCTCTGGTGTCATTTTGTGTACGTGTTTGTACAGCTGCAATGACTTCTTAGATGATACAACTAAGAAAGGATAATGTTCTGTATCATTAAGGATTTTATTTTCAACATCAAGACAAAATAGCAGTTTGTTTGCTGAATCCTGAGCTCCTTTAGTTCAAAAGCACGCCGAGTAATAGTGTAGAGTAAACCGATACATGTCTGTCTGTAATCTAGATGATGCCTCAACTCCTACAGCGGTCAGTGTGCTCAGTTGACATGTTTAGATGGGTTCATTAGAGGGCATGTGTTATGTATGTGTATCTGTGAGAGCACCTTTCTTTGAACTATGAACTGTCTAAAACATGGGTCTTCAACCTTTTTCATGTCAAAGACCCATTGCTGGAGAGAGAGAGAGAGAGAGAGAGGGACACCCTGTTATCACGGAGTAGAAAACGATTGTTACATTTTAAGTGTTGTCTAGTACCATATTAGCGAATTTAAATATTTCAAGATGCTTTTGTTGCAAAGTCATTATTAAAATAGTCATTACTGATGTTAAAAGAGATATATGTTTTCATTTTATTTTATATGGGAGGAGCAATGAAACGGTTTAGTTTTTTAAATCGAACTTAATGTATTTTTGTTTTACCAGTGTTAGTCTAGCATTATTTATATACTATTACAGTATTTATTCATATTTTGAATATTTAAATCTTTTCATTTTTTAAAGTTTATTTTAAATGTTAAAGATTTAGTAATTTTCTATTTTTTTTAATTCAGCTTGATAATCATTTAATCATGTTTTAGTTACAAAAATACACTCTTTAAAAAATAAATATATAATAAAATAACAATTTGAGATAAAATATTTCTTCACTAGACGTGTTTTATGTATGCTATAAATATGGCATGTGTCTTTTTTCGGTTGTGTTTTCTTTGTCAAACTCACTTTACATAGAAATCCAGATGCCGTGGAAACTCCAGCTTTCCGGCCAGAATCTTCTGGTAGATGCCAAAAGGATTATCATCAAAAAATGGTGGATACCTTAGACAGAGAAAGACAATAAAAGAATAGAGCTTTTAAATGTCAGTGATTAATCGAAGATCCCAAAACCTTAAAAAGATGTACCAACCAGAGAGCACCTGCAATATTTTTATGCTGACAAATACATTTTGAAATAATGATCAATTCATGTGTCAGTATGACAGAGAGCAGGAAAAGTCTCTAAAGATATACTTGTGCCCTCCATCTTATTGACAGCTTAGCTGAATTCGGTTCTGAAATGCCCAAAACTAATGCAGACTTTATCTTTGTCAGCTTAGTCCAATAAAAACCTCTGAAATGATTCATGAACAGACCTGACCTGGACACTACAGACAAGACAAGCACAAAGATGAATGCAAAAACAACTGTGACTTAAGCCATCAAGGACCAAACTTGAACTAGATGGCAAAAAGGTCAACATTCAAATCGATTTAAGTACAGATTTAATATCGGCTTAGAATAAAATCAATAACATCACTTTTTTCTTTCGTTTGTAGCATAAGTTTTAGGTGTCATATGTACACTGAACAAAATTATAAACGCAACACTTTTGTTTTTGCCCCAATTTTTCATGAGCTGAACTCAAATATCTAAGACTTTTTCTATGTACACAAAAGGCCTATTTCTCTCAAATATTGTTCACAAATCTGTCTAAATCTGTGTTAGTGAGCACTTCTCCTTAGCCGAGATAATCCATCCACCTCACAGGTGTGGCATATCAAGATGCTGATTAGACAGCATGATTATTGCACAGGTGTGCCTTAGGCTGGCCACAATAAAAGGCCACTCGAAAATGTGCAGTTTTACTGTATTGGAGGGGGGTCCAAAAAAAAAGAGCCAATATCTGGTGTGACCACCATTTGCCTCACGCAGTGCAACACATCTCCTTCGCATAGAGTTGATCAGGTTATTGATTGTGTCCTGTGGAATGTTGGTCCACTCCTCTTCAATGGCTGTGCGAAGTTGCTGGATATTGGCAGGAACTGGAACAAGCTGTCGTATACGCTGATCCAGAGCATCCCAAACATGCTCAATGGGTGACATGTCTGTTGAATATGCTGGCCATGCAAGAACTGGGATGTTTTCAGCTTCCAGGAATTGTGTACAGATCCTTGCAAAATGGGGCCGTGCATGGGTCGGTACTTCCACCTATGTCACGGCTGTGACCTTTCCGACGTGATAGCGTCATACGTCGTGAAGAAGAACAACACCGAAGTCGCGCATTTGAGGTTAAAAAGTATATACAATTGTTTTTTTTTAAATGACCGATCGTTTCACTAGATCAGACCCTATTCCTCAGCTGGGATCGTGCAGAGCCCTTTGAAGCGCTTTGAAACTGCATTGATTTGGACCTTCAACAAGTTGGTTGCCATTGAAGTCCATTATATGGAGAAAAATCCTGGAATGTTTTCCTTAAAAAACTTAATTTCTTTTCGACTTAAGAAAGACATGGACATCTTGGATGGGGGCGAATAAATTATCAGGAAATTTTCATTCTGAAGTGAACTAATCCTTTAATACAAATATTTCAATGTAATGTAAAGCGAGTTAAGTAAAGTCTTCGAGTTTTTGCTTTCAAAATGGCTAATGTCACAGATGCATTCTGCACTTGTTTAAATCATCAAAAGTAACATTGGAGGAGGACCACAACTGCTGAATGTGTCGTTTAGGCCTTTGAATGACTGCTGTGGATTCAGTATATGCTTTTTCTACTCATTTGTGTCCATGTGGTGCGTGTTCTCTAATGTCTGGTATGCAATTCTTCAGCTCACACTGTGTAATTCATTACTCCTCCATTACAGAGTTCCAGCTCTGCTACGCCTCAAACAACATGCCATCAAACATCCTACCACTCTCCAAGCAATGAGCTTTTGTTTAATGCCTGGGTCCAGGTGGCATTGCAAACAGCCATTAAATATGAGGGATACATAAGGTGAGAGATGCTAATGAGCCTGTTACTAGGTGACCACTTAAAGTCACATGAGGGCACAGATCACTGACAATTACAGAACTCAAGTGTTAACAATGAAGATGAGATGATGAGACATACATCAGCAGCAAAATATAGAGTGAAAGACCCTGCAGTGATCGACCCAGAATAAGCCATTAGCGCAGAGTTGCACAAAGGGGATGACAAATTGTGATGGCTTAAAAGAGCATTACCCATAATGGCCGCATTTTATTTAAGATTTAATACTTCGTTTTATCCTTGACCAAACCTTGAACCTTTTAATTCTTGACAAAAATGAGCTATATACGTATGTTCCAGTCATATGAATTACTGTTATGATTTTTTATACTGAATTTTTGAAGCTTGATAGCATCTGGTCAAGTCTGGAAAAAGTCTGGACCAAGTCTGGTCTGGAAAAGAAAAACATAAACATTTCCTTTTGTGTTTAAATGAAGAAAAAAGAGGGTGAGTAAAAGCGCAAAAATGATGACAAGCCATGGATTACTAAGGGAATAGAGAAGGCATGTAAAAAATATATATATATTATATAGGAAATGTATAATAACTAGAACAAAACAAGATGAAAACAATGATATTATATATAAAAATAAATGAATAAGTATTATAAGATTTAGTAAAAAGGACTATTATCAAACTATTGATCAGGTATAAGAGTAATACTCAAGCAACATGGAAAGTACTTATTAAAAAGAATACAGGAAAAGTAGACTAACCAGATTATTTTGTAAATAATGATAGAAGAATTACAAATAAAGTATATGCAGTATATAACAAATGTAATGCGTATTTTGTAAATATTGGGTATAAGTTAGAAAAAGAGATTGTGGAGCAGAGAACTGGGGATAGGGTAGAAGTGAATATTTCTAGTAATATTCATTCAATATTTCCTAGGGGAGCTGATGAACAGGAAATACTTGACATTGCTAATAATTGTAAGAATAAAAATTCTACTGATTGTAATGAAATTGACATGGCATTATTAAAAAAACAACAACAACATTATATAATATATAGTAAAACTGTTGGCATATATCAGAAATCAGTCCTTTTTAACAGGCATATTTCCAAATCATATGAAAACAGCAAAAGTTATTCCTATTTTTAAAAGTGGAAAAGTTTTTTCTAATTACAGACCGATTGCTCTGTTTTCTCAGTTTTCAAAAAATTTTGAGAAATTATTTGTGTGCAGATCATTTTATAGATAAACACAAATGGCAGTGATGGAACTGGTAGAAGAGATTTCTTTTGAATTGAAATGACAGAATTTTCTATTCTTTTACAGACCTCTAGCTGCGGCCTTCTAAAAGAAGTCAAATAAGGTGGTTCAACATAATGGATTGAGCAGGTCTGACAGTATTGACTGAGTGTGGAAACCATAAACAAAGAGAATCCAGGAGAGCAAAACTTGCAGCTATTCCTTCTCGTGGCTGATGGAAAAGAGAGATAGAGTGAAGGAGAACAAAAGAGAGAGAAAACTAACAGGAGAGACATATTAGTCTCTATAGTGTTACTGTAAGCAGTGGCTGGTGACAAGGGGAAAAAGGAGAATTATAAATAACATAACAGTACATTTACATAACAGCACAGGTGTCGCCAAGATTCCAATGAGAAAGAGAATAGAAAAGGAGAAGCCTTCAAAAGTGAGCTTGAAGTGCTGGATCTTTTAACAACTATTGTATTATAACTAAGACTGTAAATTGATTTAAAATAAGATTTTCTGATTAATTAATCAAAATGAACTGCTATTAGTCAGTTGATTAAGCAATCAATTTATTGATATCTGCATGTATTAATTTAGGAGACTTTTATATTTGTATATTAAAAAAAAATCCTAAATGAACAATTCAAAGAAATTATTGTAGAAGACAAGGTAATCTTTAAATAGACATTACAAGTGGCTTTAAAAGTCAAAAATCTATATCATTAAATAAGCCAATCACTGGCATACAGTCCACAACAAACCAAGTTTGTCAATCTGTCCATTCACACAGGGTGCATTATTAAATTCCGTCTGGGCTATTTATTTTCTAATTGTTAATCTATGTGTACATGCAAACTGACAATAACGCATTATGTCTTGCTCTTTTTCAGCACCTCACACTATTTCTGCAGTTCTGCAAAATAAAATCGGGGGTGAGAGAGAGATCACCTCCTCGATTAGCTCCAGAGTTCATGTACATTTTTCTTATACATACATAAATATATAAATATATATATAAATATATAAATTATATACATATATATATATATATATATATATATATATATATATATATACACACACACACACACACACACACACACACACACACACACACACACTCACCTAAAGGATTATTAGGAACACCATACTAATACTGTGTTTGACCCCCTTTCGCCTTCAGAACTGCCTTAATTCTACGTGGCATTGATTCAACAAGGTGCTGAAAGCATTCTTTAGAAATGTTGGCCCATATTGATAGGATAGCATCTTGCAGTTGATGGAGATTTGTGGGATGCACATCCAGGGCACGAAGCTCCCGTTCCACCACATCCCAAAGATGCTCTATTGGGTTGAGATCTGGTGACTGTGGGGGCCATTTTAGTACAGTGAACTCATTGTCATGTTCAAGAAACCAATTTGAAATGATTCGAGCTTTGTGACATGGTGCATTATCCTGCTGGAAGTAGCCATCAGAGGATGGGTACATGGTGGTCAGAAACAATGCTCAGGTAGGCCGTGGCATTTAAACGATGCCCAATTGGCACTAAGGGGCCTAAAGTGTGCCAAGAAAACATCCCCCACACCATTACACCACCACCACCAGCCTGCACAGTGGTAACAAGGCATGATGGATCCATGTTCTCATTCTGTTTACGCCAAATTCTGACTCTACCATCTGAATGTCTCAACAGAAATCGAGACTCATCAGACCAGGCAACATTTTTCCAGTCTTCAACTGTCCAATTTTGGTGAGCTCGTGCAAATTGTAGCCTCTTTTTCCTATTTGTAGTGGAGATGAGTGGTACCTGGTGGGGTCTTCTGCTGTTGTAGCCCATCCGCCTCAAGGTTGTGCGTGTTGTGGCTTCACAAATGCTTTGCTGCATACCTCGGTTGTAACGAGTGGTTATTTCAGTCAAAGTTGCTCTTCTATCAGCTTGAATCAGTCGGCCCATTCTCCTCTGACCTCTAGCATCAACAAGGCATTTTCGCCCACAGGACTGCCGCATACTGGATGTTTTTCCCTTTTCACACCATTCTTTGTAAACTCTAGAAATGGCTGTGCGTGAAAATCCCAGTAACTGAGCAGATTGTGAAATACTCAGACCGGCCCGTCAGGCACCAACAACCATGCCACGCTCAAAATTGCTTAAATCACCTTTCTTTCCCATTCTGACATTCAGTTTGGAGTTCAGGAGATTGTCTTGACCAGGACCACACCCCTAAATGCATTGAAGCAACTGCCATGTGATTGGTTGATTAGATAATTGCATTAATGAGAAATTGAACAGGTGTTCCTAATAATCCTTTAGGTGTGTATATATATATATATATATAAATAAATAAAGCCAAACAGAAGAGTTGCCAGTTACACTTAAACAGGTGGAAAAATGTACATGAACTCTGGAGCTAATCGAGGAGGTGAGCTCTCTAGAGAGCCTTGAGTGACACATTTCCTCCTAAATTCTCAGAGGAAGCCGTGCCTGTCATTTCCTATGGACGCCCCTGCAATCTGACTGCAAGCTTTTCTCACATATAATTAAACGCAACCTATCTCTCTTTCAAACACCCTAGCTATACTATTGTAATTGAATTATAATTACTACAGTACAGACTAACCCTAACCCAATCCTTAATTCAAAATACATCATCTGGTATTTTGTTTTACCCAGTTGCTTTTTAATGCATCTCTAAAAGTTTTGCTCAGACTTAGCTGACATTTTCATTAATTTTGACCCTAAAAGTAGTTACTTTTAATACAAAATACAAACACACCCACAAGACATCTGCTCACACCCACATACACGGTCACTACATTGAGGTTGCGACCCCTTTGATGGCCCAGTCCAAGAGGAGCCATTTCAGCTATATTTCCCGCAAAAGGGGAGTCAAACAACTTTTGACATACGACAAACAAACACAGTCCAAGAGATGACTGAAAAGAGCTTTTGTATTTCTGGGCAAGCTGAGCCTATGTCCATGTGTCTGTCTGTCTGTCTCTTGGAAAAATAAGGGTCCAGGGCTTTTTCTCTCACTGACTTGCAGGAGCCAACACTTCAAAAGAAGTCTGGGATGAATAAAGAGGGTGGGTCACTTTTTCCTCGACACGAGAGTCTGTGAAAGCTCTAGGGCAGATTTAGATTCAGCAACACGCAGGTGGGAGAATGGAGCAGTTTGGACTGGATATACACTACAGCATCCAAAATTATACCAGGAGGGAAAAAGTTTATTTTCACACCAGCTTTGAAATCCATGTCACAAAATGAACACGTTTCTTGTGCAAGACTATGCACAAGATTATGCACAAAGTGCAGTTTTTGTCTTTAGCTGTGTGGAAATTACTGATCTGGAAATAAAAATCACATATAATTTGCCAAAAATGAATCTACAAATGTTACATGCTGTTCTACCACACATTTATGCCCACGTGTTGAGAATAACGGTTTAATCCGGATGTAATCTTTTTGTAAACAAGATCTATTCCAAGAAACACATCTGCCCCCAGAGATACTGTAAATGTAAGCAGATTATCTGAGTGCATAATAAATATGCCAGTTTGTGCATGCTGCAGGAATAAACGTCTAAGCAAATAAGGATAAATATCATAATAAGGATACATATCAAGGCAGCACTGAAAGAGGCCATTGAGACATGCACATTTAGGTTTAGGCCCTTGGCAGAGCTCAATATTCCATTGCTGCCCTCTAGTGGTGTACTTTTGACAATAGCCCATGTCTCCTGACCACACACTAATACTAATACAGTCTGAGCTATACAGAATGAAATAAATAAATGTATTTATTTATCAGTTTTGATAAAGTAGCCAAGTAAGTTATACTTGGGAAATAGTTGTCAAATAGAAGTCACCCATAGGAAAAAAAGAAAAAAGGGTAATAACTTTCATGAAAAACCAACTAACATTATTACAATATACAGTCAAACCAAAACGTATTCAGACACCTTCAAGATTTTCCCACATTATCACAGTTTATTCGCTATAGTTTAGAAAATGGTAATAAAATTACATACAGAACAATGTCAGAACAAATTCATCTTGATAATGTCAGATAACTTTGATAGAAAGTTATGTAATGGATTACAATCAACCAATCAGCTGTCAGCTGTTAAATTTAAGTACACAGATAATACCAATTGAGGTCAACCAAGCAATGCTTCATTTTGTTCAGTCTGTGGTGTAAAAGGGCGCATTAGCAATTAAAGAAAAAACATGGTCAGGTCAAAGTGTCTGATCATTTTGATCTCAAATTGTTATCAATTTTACTGGTAGTCCACTGTATGAAGAACTTTTGGGTATAATGTCACAGTTCACTTTATTTTGCTATCCTCACTTACATAAATTAACTATAGTGTCCTGCACTTACTAGTAAAAGAAAAAAATATCTGTGTCAGAATAATTTTTGGTTTGACTGTATAATGCTTATCAGATCATTAGCTAATGTATAGCTAAAAAAATATCTAGAAATTGAAGAAAAATCTGCTTTATACATCTCTGTGGACCCCCTGCCTGCAGTAATTTACAAACTTCCAGGGATACACAGGCTGCTAAAATATTTAGCAGTTGGTCTTACCCTGCTAGCATTTCAAAAATGAGCACGCCGAGAGCCCACCAGTCCACGGCTCGCCCATGACCTTTACTCTGGATCACTTCAGGAGCCAAATATTCAGGAGTACCACATAGAGTCCATGTCCTGTAAAGAAAGAAAGAATACAATAGTGAAAGAGAGAAAAATAAACTTCAGGGGCCTAAAAAAACTCTGATTTGAGACTGTGAAAAAACTAAATGTTTTAAGACTAAGAAAAATAATCAAATAATAAATTTTTTTAAGTTGACGATGTTAAGAGTGAAAGGGATTAAAACAACTTATAATGTAAAAACAAAACAATGTAATGTAATAACTGCACATAATGTAATGGGTATTACATTATTAATTTAATAAAAATGTTTATAATGTAATAATTTTGTCAAAATGTAAAATCTTTTAATTATAATATAATAACGATTTTTTTTCAACATAATTTTTCACACAATGTAATAGATTATATGAGAAATGTATTACATTATAAACACACTTTAGCAACTTATAATGTAATCACAATTCATAAGGCAATAGCAGTACATAATGTATAAGTGAAACAAGTATATATTGGCATCGCAATTATTGCATTGGTTGTAATTTCACATTAAAGGAGCAAAAGTTCTGATTTTATGCATCTTTCTTTTTTTACGTCACAAAACTAAACAGTTTTAACAGGGGTGTGTAGACTTTTTATAACCACTTTACATGATTGTAAGTTCTACTGTATGTTTCAACATGCCCTCTGATATACATTCAGGCTTTGTTTTGTTGTAATGTGATAAATGTCATCCTTCAGATGAGACATTAAACCGAGGCAAGACAGCTTATAAAAACTTAGTTCTGAGTTTTTTAGCTTGTTTGCTGTATATCCTGTCACATAACAGCTTTTAGACATTGTTCTGTTTTTTTTACAAGTCAGAAATGACAAGGAGGCCGTTTCGCACAATACAAAGTCAATGGAGAGCGTTGGATTAGGACTGCGATCTCCGCCTGAAGCACAGGGGCATTCTCCTTCGACACAGAGGTGAAGTGAACGCCCCTGAACTTGGGGGGACGCCGGCCGAACTGAATCGCATAGCCGAGTCTGATGGTACGGATGAGCCAGTGAGACGGGCTGGGGAGCGCTAGCCAGGCTCCCAGCGACTGTACAAGTGGGACCAACGGCACCACAGACGTACCTGCAGAGAGGCAGCGAGGCGGCATGCAGGGACCCGACTCGGACGGCATGGTAGCGGCCCGAAGTGGGGTCTGTGTGTGCTGTGCAACACTTACCTGCTTCCGCTGAGGGGGTGTGCGAGTGTGGAAAGGCCGCTAGTGTGCGTCCCCACAGCCGGCACCCCCTGCTGGTGAATGGAGAGGCGTCTGAGGGTGACAAGGCATGGGATCGTCGAACACCGCTAAGCGCACTCTCTTGGCACCCAGAGATTTTGGAAACTGCTCTTTTCCTGATAATTTGGGTACCAGAACAGAAGTCATTCGGTTTCATTTGAACAGAAGTCAACTGAAAACAAAAGATTCTCCCCCAGCTCTCCTCCGGGGGAAGGAGTGGTGCTGCAACCATTTCCTGAAAAGCAGTCTCCTCCATCTCGGCCCATCTCAGGGTCTCTTACAATGGTGCTTGCCACCTGGCTTGGCAGCAGCCTGAGCGGGCTGGAAGTCCTTCCCACGGCCGGCTCCGCGGCGACACCCAGGCAGAGGCTGCTGCTGGGCTGGGGCGGGAGCGGGGGCAGCAGCGGGCGGACGTCCTCACCGACGGGCAGGTTGAGGCGCTGCGACCGACGGCAGGGTGAAGGCAGCAGCTGGCCGCCGGGGTAGGATGTGCTTGATAGCCTCCGTCTGCTTTTGGGCGGCCGAGTACTGCTAGGCAAAGCTCTCGACCACGTCGCCGGCTGAGGAAACGGGGGAGTCCAGGAACCAATACTTGTCAGTCTCCCTCATGTCGGCCAGGTTGGGCCAGAGATGCCGTTCCTGGACCACTAAGATGGACATCGCCTGGCCAAGGGAACGGGCGATGACTTTCGTCGCCCTGAGGGCGAGGTCCGTCGCCGTCCAGAGCTCCCGGAGGAGCTCTGGGTCAGGCCTACCCTCGTGCATGTCCATGAGTGCCTGGGCCTGGTGCACCTGGAGCAACGCCATGGCATGCAGAGCGGACGCAGCCTGGCCACAAGACCTGCAAGCCTTCGCAGTCAGACTGGAAGAGAACTTACAGGCCTTGAACAGGAGACGCGGGTCACCGCACCAGTTGCATTGCAATGGCCCGCTCCACTGGCAGGATTCCCACGTACCCCTTGGCTTGCTCGCTGTCAAGGGTAGTGACGCAGTGTCACACCCGTGTTGCTCTTTTGTGAGGAAACGCTCTTTCAGAAGTGCTGAAGTACTCAGGGGAAGACCGCGGCAGCACACAGGAGATAGGTGCAGACTGTGCAGACTGATAAACAAACGCCCTCACCGAACCAACATTTGCTGTTAAAACAGCAGTTTGTTTATATATAGCAGCGATGATCTCGCGGTCGCGCTGTTTGTGCCGTCACACCAGCACGCAGCGTCTTCCTCTCGTTCTCTGTTTGTTAAATCTCTTGCTGAATAAGCAGGCAGTCTCGCTCTTCATCAACGCCGTTCGGCTCCGAAGTGAATGACAGTAGTGCGCTGCATGTGCTTTATACCCATGCTGCGGGGCGGAGCGCGATATGCAAATCTCGCACGCCAATAGTCATTGGCCGGTTTTCTATATCTCGTAGCTGATAGGGGCTCCCTGAAGTGATCCTAATTCGTCGGTGATGTCCGACATACGTCGAACGTGACCGACTGAAAGGGAACAGCTAATTTTTCTCAAACCCAAAAATTGGCTTTTTCAAAATGGTATATTAAATGATCTGTTAGGAATTTTGATCTGAAACTTCACAGACACACTCTGGGGACATCTGAGACTTATATTACATCTTGTAAAAAGGGGCATAATAGGTGCCCTTTAAGACTTTCTGCTCCGATTTAAGACATTTTAAGACCTTAAAATGTGAAAGGTCTTATTAAAGTCTTTTTAAGACCTTTGTAAAACCCGCAGAAACCCTGTATATAGATATTTACCATAAATAAACTAATGGACACGAAATATTGATTTGTGTTGGCTATATATTTAACAGAGTAAAAAATAGATATACAGCCTTATGACATAGCCCAGCTACTGCAGTGAGTGCTTAGATAGCACACTGAGGGGTGTAATTACAGTACACCTTGTGACAGCTGGCTATCTGGACCGGACTGTATTGGCTGGTGTAAGGTAGAGACAGCATATCCACTTCAAGTCAAGGATACTATAAGTGTAACTGTATATTGACCTAGAAGCCAGGGTGAAAGCCCACTACACTGTGTATTATTTGTGGTAGATGGTTTCTGATTACACAGAGCAGTTGCAGCTCCATGGGGTGAAATGACAAATCGGTGTTTGTTTGGGGCCATGGGGCCAGTCGATAAATGACCTGTCCTTCAGCAAATGGCTGCCCTTTGCTTCTTTGTCTGGACATGGTTTTGTAACAGAGTTATAAGATTGTATCTGTTGATACCAGAATGTCAATAAGGAAAGGATATGTAAATATGTAAAAGATAGTGTATGCGAGTTGTGTAAAAGAAAAAAGCTTCAGCTGAACCTTTGATTGTTATAGCTTTCAGATCTTCAACCTTTTTCAGGTCAAGAATCATTTGAGGGACAAAGCATATTGTAAGAGTGTTGAATTTTAGGTCAGGCCTATAATAACATACTTAATGAATCCTATCTGATAGGTAAATTGTTCAAAGTTTTTTCCAAGAGATGTTTAAAATCACGTCACAAAAATGCTTTGGCCCTTCTATTCTATTTTCAACTTCATTGGGCCACACTACTGCTGATGCTATCATAAAACTGCCATGATGACAGGAAACTTAAATGCAAGGGGGTCTGGAACAGCTTGCATGCATGTCTCTCACAGTATTTCTATTCCTTATTTTCTTGCTCTCTATTTTAGTCTTTCTTTATCTTTCTGTGCTCAGTTGTATGGTTTTAATCCTTCTCTCAGTAATAGAGAGGATTAGTCTCCCTTGTGTTAACTGAAGCCTCTCAGTGTCAGTTCACAACAGCATTTCAATGAACTGCAAGAGAAGTTTGGTGTGACATGGTTTTCGATTGGCTCTGATGATTTATGTTAACACTAATTATATCAGACTGCATACTAATAGGAGCAGTGAAGAAACTGATCCTGTTATCAAGATTGGTTCCTGTTATTAAGATAAGAACACCTGATGACTCACTTAATGATATGTCTGTATGACTGTGGTTCTGCACAGTGGCATAATTAGAAAAGGTAAGAAAGTTAAGCCCGTTTTATTTAAAAAGGTAGGGTAGACTAGCAATAGCAAGCTGACCTTTGAAAGCATTAGATCACACCCTTCCTTCAGAGCACTCTTCTAAGCCATGCCTCCTCCAAAGTGCACACAGTAGAGCCTGCAAAGCGGTCTACAACTCTGCATAGCCTCATGGAATGTGCTGATGACGTGTGATGTCTGCGTGAGCAGGGTGTGTGGAGGTATGGAAATACACATGTTGACTGGCAAGCAGGACATCCTATCATCGGACCGAATGCAATGATTGGACTAGGGCTGCAACAACTAGTATAAAATTTATACTAATCGATAATGAAAATCATCGATAACGATTCTCATTATCGATTAGTCGGGTCTGCCCTTAGTGCACAATAAGCTTCCACCAGTCGTGCCAAATTACAGCACTGAATAAAGCATTTTTATGGACAAAATGTGCATCTAGAAATAGTGGAATGGAAACAGAGTGAGCTGATGCAGGAAAGGTACATAATCCGAGCGCCCAAAACATGAAAATTGTTTATTTTAAGCTTCAAGCGAATGCATTAGCGTATAGCATACCCTGTCATGCACTTTGACACGTGTGTGTGCGTCTGCGTTCTCAGCGCGAAACGTTCATTTTACAGGTTATATCCACTGATCTATATAAAGAACAGTTATATCCTCATCTGTAAATGTTACTAATTCACGATAGTATTTCCATTTTGCATGAAAGCACGCCCTGACAGTCCGGCGAATCAAACAGACGCAGTAGAGAGGGAGACAATTAATATTCAGTGCAAAAACACTCATTTAGCAGAAATATCTGCTGTTGGATGCAAAAGTCAACATGTAATTCAAGTATTTTATGAGAGTAGTAACTGTAAAGGGATCACAGTGTGTAATTGAATATAAATGTAAGACCTTTCTACAAGATAAAGAAATGACAGTAACAGGTACTGTGTCCAGAGCGAATGTGTGTGTTCCTGCAGAACATTCCTCTTATCTCGTAACACTGAGTTTGTGTTTTTTTGTTTTTCTTTAATATCAATGTAGGGATTTAGACTCCTTTTGCTAAGTAACTTTTTTTTTGCACATAATGTATAGCACAAACATAGCCTTAGGAAAATTATTATGGCCAAAATTATAATCATAATGTTCATGAAACATGCAGATGGTTACTCTGAGCACAACAAAAATCAGATGAAGTGAGTCGTACTGTTTTTATCCACTTTTAACTTTAATATTTGGTATGTCCACCTTTTGCAGCAATCTCTCTGGTATAGTGTCAATATATTTCCTCTGAGAACTTCAACATTAATGTTATCCCATGTCTTCTGCAACTGAAAAGAAAGGCTTTCCTTTAAATGTACAATAGATCTGTCCAGTTTATTTTCCAACTTGCCCCAAATGTGCTCAATGGAGTTGAGGTCTGGACTTTGAAGGGGCCAGTCCATCATTTTCAATGTTCCAGCGGATTCCTATCTCTGACTTGGTAAATATTTAATTCGTTTTATGGGTATTGTAATGGCCAATTCAACAAAAACAACTGAAACCTCTTAAATATGCTAAGCGTTTAATAATTCTGGCCACCACTGTATGTATATATATATATTTTTTTATATTTAGACCCCTTCTATTATTGATAGCTAACAGGATGTGAAGAGAGTTTTAACCGTTACTCTTTGCTGTGAAGGCTGACAAGTCTATGTCATTGCTGTAACAAGTGTGTAAACATCTCAATTCAAATGTTCAAAAAGGACATTTAGGATGTCAATGCTGTTGTCATGGTGACTTTTCTCCTAATTCCTTTTTATGTTTTCTTTTTGATTGGCCACTTGAAGCTGTGCAGCTACCTTTTGACAAGTTCCTTCCTTCGCTCCCAAACACGACCACAATAAGAACCCTGCAATTCATCAGTAAATGTGACACAATAATAAGCCATCATCTTGAGCAGACACTCTGACAAGATGATAAAAGAAAAACATGAAAAATGCCCTAATGCTGTCTAAAAGAAAATGTAAAACAAAAAAACCCTGATGCCTGATGTACGACCAGATTTCTAAAGTCCTCATCCTGTGCTTTCTTAAAAATACAGGCACTTTAAATGGCCATTGATCAAGGCAAACAGCAAATATCCTGGTCCGTAATGCCAAATGCAATACAGCCACCAGATGGCATTGTTGCCACATGACAATCTGTGTAGATGTTATCTACTCAAACTGAAAAAACTAAAGCTGTTGCTTGCAGGGACTGCTGTCTTCTCCACTGGACTAGAGGCACTGGTTTCAGTTTCTATATGTGGGTCACTTGCATATCACAGTCAGGCCCTCGTTGTTCTGGGCCCCTTCCTCATGTGCAGAGAAACAGAATCGTGACCCATTATGCATACAAATCAGAGGGGTCATGGGTTGCTCTGAAAAAGCACTGCAGTACTCTGCATTGCAGATGCATACACACACACACACACACACACACACACATACATACAAACAAACACACACAATCTCTCATTCTTCTTTTTTTTTAATTTTATTTGAATGATACTATAAGAGGGCACAACCAGAGGGATTTTCAATTTCAGCAAGGTTACTCTTAAATTGGTCTGTGCCGCTTTCATTCAGAATCAGTACAGTAGGTAGGTTGATGGATTCTCTGGGGCCAAACAAAGCTGGCTTTTTTGTTAAAGAGGCTCATATTAGGACAGCTTTAATAACCACAGTGAAGCACTTCTATATTACTTTTGTCAGATTCTGTCAGATATTTTGAAGGATGAAGAGTGACGTGGCAGTTCTTTTCTGAGCCTATTCTGCATCTTCATTCCCTAACATTATAGCTGAGATTCTGGAAAAAAAACTGAAATGAATTGAATTGCCTACAGAATTTCAGCAATGTCAAGGACAAATGACTGATGGTTTACATTCAATTTGACAATGACAACACTAGAAATTTGTTAAAATGCCATGATGTGAATGTAAAAATTCTTGAGCATGCCTAATACAATCTTAAAATGAACTATAATCAACAAGGACGTACACTTCAGATAACTGCTGCTCAACTATGTACTTAAAAATAACAAATAGATTTCACAACATCAACAGACCTATCTTGGAGTCTGTGTTGGGTAAGTTACTCTAAAAAATTAAAAACTCCTAATTACTTATTAATAGTTAGTAAGGTAGTTGTTAAGTTTAGGTATTGGGTAGGATTAGGCATGTAGAATATGGTCATGCAGAATAAGGCATTATGTGCTTTATAAGTACTAATAAACAGCCAATATCCTAGTAATATGCAGGTTAATAAGCAACTAGTTAATAGTGAGAATTGGACTCTAAACTAAAGTGTTCCCAAGTAATTAATTACTAGCTACTAAGTACATCTTCAACAGTGTAATTAGATTACTGTACTAATTATTCTCTCTCAAAAGTATTACATTACTTATTAATTTCTTAATTTTATTTTTTGATGTGTGAGAACCAATAAGGTTCAGTATTTTGTGTTACGCAGCACGTCTGAGCTTCCGCAAGAACCAATAAGGTTTGTTCTTGCGCGTCAAACATGCGGTTGAGCTTCTGTTTATGTTCTCTGATCAATGTTTATATATAAATTAAAGCCTAACTTTAATCTGCTCATCATATAAAGTGATCGAGAAAATTTGGACAAAACCGGTCTACTCGTATGAATTAGTTTCACAATTCTTTATAAACTTTTTGAAGAAACAAATTGGTAGGTGTGTGGACTGTCAATGGAGGGAGAGAAATCTCTCAGATTTAGTTTACATTCTCTTCATTTGTGTTTCGAAGATGAGAATTGTGTTACAGGTTTGGAACGACATGAAGTTAAGTAATAGATGACAATTTTTTCCAATTTTGGGTGAACTAACCCTTTAAATTACAGAAAAATTAAAACTACACCTAACACTGCTAGGAGTGTATTAAGCATAAATTATATATTTCAATGTATTAATTCAACAAGCAGAAAAAAGTGTGATATCTGCAAACAAATTCCATCATATGTTGATGCACCAATGCCATTTTTAGAGACTAAATATGAGAACCTACACAACTGTCTGCAGCTCTAATTCTTCTCGGTATTGGCATAAGCAAAAAAATCTACCTAAATATTGATTCTATCAAGGTTTCCACAAAACTATTAAGTGGTTTTCTACACTTAACTATTAAACTATTTTCTACATTGATCATAATAATAATAATAATAATAATAAGAAGAAGAAGAAGAAGAAGAAGAAGAAGAAGAAATTTCTTAAGCACCAAAGCAAATTAGAATGATTTCTGAAGGATCATGTGACACTAAAGTGGGAGTAATGGCTGCTGAAAATTTTGCTTTGCCATCAAAGGAATAAAATTATACAACATAATATTAAAATTGAAAACATTATTTTAAATTGTAATAATATTTTACAAAACTGTAATATTTTTTGAAACCTTTGTGACTGTAAGACCAAGTTTTTTGCCAAAACTTTTGCCAAAAATATTGTTTTTATAGATAACCAAATGACAACATACCTTTCTGAGAGCTTTTTAGCAAACCCGAAATCTGTCAGTCGGATGTGCCCCTCGCTGTCCAGCAGTATATTCTCTGGTTTTAGATCTCTGTAGACGATTTCTTTGGAGTG
Organism: Rhinogobio ventralis; assembly: GCA_039654625.1. Classification (NCBI taxonomy): domain Eukaryota; kingdom Metazoa; phylum Chordata; class Actinopteri; order Cypriniformes; family Gobionidae; genus Rhinogobio; species Rhinogobio ventralis. Next base: position 26,743,265 of record CM077195.1, on the reverse strand, counting down.
AAGGTATTCAATGGCGCACACGATTTCAGCTGAATAAAACATTCCGGTGCTGTTGCTGAAACGTCCTCGGCTGCGTAAATAGCTGAAGAGTTCACCGCCATTCACGTATTCCATCAACATGTACAGGAAGCGATCATCATGATGCGTCCAGAACCTGAGAAAGGTCCACGTCATATATACATGTGATTTGGTCATACAGTAGTCGTATATATTTATACTTGCCATGAGCTTGAGGCAGTCAGGCTACACATTATAAGACCTAGACCTGCTGTATGAAAGCATTATATAATTATATTAATGGATTTATTAACTTTCCCAGGTCTACAAATACTTTTAAAATTAGGCTACCTCATATAGCCTTGTTTTTTCTCATATATCCCTGGTTCTTCAAAAAAAAAAAAAAAAAAAAAAAAATTGTTATGGGGTTGAATTAAAATAAGAAATATCTTGATTTTTTTTTTTGAGGCACCCTGGTTGAGAACCACTACATTTAAAAAAATATTTAATACAAGATTTAAAGACAACAAATTCAATGTTCTGAATTGAAAGTGATTGTAGAAGGTCAAACAACATTTGACATTGATATGTTTGGTACTTCAGCACGTTGAAACGTTTATACAGATCATAACCCAGTGTGTTTATGAGATGACAGCGTATAAACAGTAGGGCTGGGTATTGACACAAATTTTACAATTAGATTTGATTTTGATTCACAAGCTTGCAATCTGATTCCGATTCGATTCAATATTGATTATTTTGGATATACATCAGGTACAATACATGGCAAAATTTCTCAAGGAAACCAAATCTCTTAACAAATGCTGTAAACTATGGTTAGTCAGTTACAGCCTATAGGCTACATTAGCCTACTATAATATTGAAGGTCAAAATTAACTGATTTGTATACTAACACTTGTATACAAATTACACTCAATTATGTTTTTTTTTATAATAATAAAGTTATAATATTAACTTTACATAATCATATTTCTACCTCAATTACTTTTTTGAAATATAAACACTTATATGGTTGCTGTCATAAAAACTTGCCAGATTTATTCATACATGCATTAAATATTGAAGAACATTAAAAATTATAATGAATATGTAATATGGTGCATATATTTAGCAAAATGCTGCTCTCTGGAGTTAATTTTTCTAGCTGACTAATGAGTTTATGGATGCTGACCAGTTCATGTGCGCTCCACACTGCTGCTTCTCTTGAGCTGAGCTGCGCCACAGCGGCAAAACGGTATTTGTTTTTAAATTTCGTAATAAAATGGATGTATTTTGAAAAATAAGACTTTGTTTCATATCAATAGTAACAAAGCACAAAGATTATCGTGATTTATTGGATGGGAGGAGCACTATCAGTTCATTCATCAACTGAAAACAGGATGACTAATCAATTCTTGGGAATCGATATCGGTTCGTAAAATTGAGAAATCAATATTTTTGACCAGCCCTAATAAACAGTATTCTCAATTCTGTTAGCCTACATGTTAATGTTGTGCAGTGTTCACTCACAGTCTGACAAGGAAAGGATGGTTCACCTCCGTCAAAACCTCTTTCTCATTATGTACGTGTTGCTCCTGCTTTAGACGAATAACATCTGGGATCTTCATTGCCTTCAGAGCAAAGAAACCTCTTGTCTTTTTATCCTTCACCAGAAAAACCCTTCCAAATGTTCCTGTACCTGAAACAATGTGGAGAACTGACATAATGAGAATAGCTACAATGCAACAATTACATAATGGCCTCACAAAATTCAATAAAAAGAGAAACTTAATTTACAGTGGACCGAAAATGTATGGACATTTAAGCTACTTATGACCACTCTATTCCACTTTTTAAATACTGAGAGTACAGAAGCATGTTTGTGTTTGTTCTTCACAGAGCTCTGTTCTCCACAGATGAATGGGACTCAGAGCAGGAAGCGTAAAACTATCAAAGACGACCCATCTCAAAGAAGTCTTTGATTTCTACTGTATGGGGACACGGGTTTCAGTGGGTAAAAGATCTTACGCTACACACATATGATCAATGGCAACAGAGAGAGCTCTCAAGCTGAGAGAGCAGGGCACCTTGAACCTCCCACCAAATTACAGGCTAGTCAGTCTCACTGGAGTGCTGTTACGAAGCTTGACAGGTCAATACCAATAGAAGACAACTCGACAGGCTATTTGGACTAATACATCCTATTATATGTTCTTAGACCTAAGCCTCACACTAAATGCTTAACTAATCCTTGATGATAAACCAAACATAACCTTAAAGCATGGTGAGAAAAAAAACCCTGTTGTGTATACGTGAGGAGTTGGCGTTCTTTGCGGGTACTATTAGCAATTGGAGTCAAGAGGCGGAAAACCACAGTCTTGGAGTGGCAATAGTTTGGGTTTAAGGGGCATGAAGTGGATCAAGGAGACGTGAGATACCGCAGAGAGGCTTCTGTATTATTTGTTTTAACCAAGCATCGGCCTGAGAAAGACATCTTACAGGGGTCATGAACTGGCTTTTTTTTTTATACTGTTGTCTGAGGTCAACTTATGATGTTTGCGTGGTTTTTACATTCAAAAACATAATGAATAAGTAATAGGCTATTTTCTACCCTGGTTTTCAGCCTCTCTCCTGGAACGCTTGTTTTTTATGGGCGTGCCGCATTGAAAACTTGGAAGTAAACGCCCACTGCTAGGATTGGATAAGATTTGCATATTATAATGAGTTTCAGCTCCCCTGTGAGTACACGTGAGGAATTGTTTTGAAAGCGTGTGGGAAAACGACAACCGGAATGATTCGCCCACAGGGCTCGCAAAATGTCTATCAAACGAACACAATGATTCATCTCTCACCCACCCGCGATTGATTGGAATGTTATTTTTTATTACTTGGCCCAGCTGATCTGTGGATATAACCGAGAACCGTGCATCACTAACACACACGCATGCACAAGCCTCACTGCAGAGTCAGACAAATCAGCATAATCAAAAATTCCACGATTGAAATATCAAGTCAAGAGAGTGAACAATGCACACCAAGAAAGGAATGTTATTTCACTATTTAAGATAGCCCGTCAGCAGGCCGGTGATACGTTTTGGCAGCCCTTCTGGAAAACACATAGACCCAGGACGTTGGGCTTTGCGAACCCTGGCCCATAAATATCCGAGTCTGATCACAAATTGCAGCACAATGAATCAACAACACCTCAAATAAAGGATTCTTCAGCCTGTGACAGCGTGGTAAGTTTTGTTCAGTTAGACACGTACACATAATCAATAGATATCAAACGATCTGTAACAACGCAATACTGTCACATATAAAAAACATTTTTTTTACTCACATAAGTGTGTTGCTTCATTTATTCATGTAATCTAATCCTGTCTGCAAATCCAGTCTCTTGTTTACAAACGAATCCGTGGTGAAATGAAGGAACAAACGCGCAATGTCTTCCCCGTGAGCTGGATCTTCATTCAAAATCAAGTTCATCCATGCGTTTATAATATTGGAATCTGAATGAAGTTTATGCAGCATGTTTATTGCTTGGAAGTTTGATCCGGTTTAGCTCCACATAGGCCAATGTTATTTATCTAACATGTCATCCACAAATCGGCTAGAGAATCAGGTGTTCATCTTCTTCGGTTAAGGCGGTGTTTTACCACACTCTGACGTCACAGGGAGGCACATTCCCAGATCAAGCGTTTGCTGGGCCAGCCATCATTAAAAGAGCTTTTCTTTGACTAACAAGGAAGTTTTCAGCTCTGAAACTTACAGGACATTCTTATATTACCATGACATTTTATATATCAAAAGCTCAAGGGAAAATTGATTTCTCAATTCATGACCCCTTTAAGTAGAATACCTAGACACCTGGGACAGATCAAACATCCCTGACATTTTGAGAGATATCTTAAAAAAAAAAAAAATTATGGCTTTTAATTTGACACTACCATTCATTTTAACATGGTTAGGGTCAGCAAGATTTTGTTTTAACAATTACATTTACAATGTTACAAAGACTTCTATTTCAAGTAAGTGGTGTTCTTTTGAACTTTCTAATTATCAAATAAAAAAAAAATAAAGCACAAGTTTTTAACATTGATGATGATAATAAGAAATGTTTTTAGAATATTAGAATGATTTCTGAAAGATCATGTGACACTGAACACAGGAGTAATGGCTGCTGAAAATTCAGTCAGTTTTATATAATATAAGTTTAAATGGCTTATAGTCAAGCTAATTTCAACAAAAAAATACAAATACAATTTGTTTATATTTTGAAACAGCATGATATTTTATATTTTCACAAATTTCTAAATGAAATTTCTGAAAACTTTTTCATAAAACTGTTGCATATTAAATAGTAATATTAAAAGAATAACAATACAGTACAGTACACTACAGTAACAATGAAAGTGCAAATGTCAAAAGAAAGTTATATTTCAAGTCAAGTAAAAAAAAATAGAATTAGAAGCAAAAATGTTTAATGTTATACTGAACACGGAACTGAGCCATGCTCCAAGTATTCGAAACGGGGAGTTTCAGGCGACCTACATTTCCTTGTAGTTGCATCTTGTGATGAGCTACGAGCTACAACACAGACGGAATAACTGACATGGAATGTTGGCATTTAACACGTTTACCTCACACAAGGAATCTTTGTTCAGAGACCACTTTGTCGACATGGTTACACAAGCATGGAAGAAAACAAATGCCTTAGCTTTCAGTGGGGAGGAGACGGGATTGGTAACGTGAAGTAAGACACTTGTGATGATGACACATTAGATCATGTTTCCTGCCAGTTACAGGAAAATCTTATTCAGCTAGCTACATATTCAAAACTTCAAATGAGTTGGTTTTATTGTATTATAATTCTGATATTGTGAAGTGAAGTTTCTATAGAATACAACAATATGTCACTTTTACATGCACCCAAAAAGCGGATTATGGCTCAATCAGACTGAAAAGCTTTCATGTAAACATCTAAATTGATTAAATAGCTCGATACAAATTAAATTTCATTCAGATTGAAAGGGGTGGGACCTGAAATACAATATAACAATATAGAAAAAAATGACTAACATAGACTATGTTCTCAATCTGATTCAAATGTGCAGTGCTGTGATAAATATGCTTACCAGAGCCCTTTCATAAGAAGACCTGTTTACATGCATTTTATTTCTTACAAATGTGTATGTGTTCACTTACGTCTTGCAAAATGGTAATAAGCCAAAATGTGAATAGTATTGCAAAGTTTGGGGTTCATAAAACAGAACTTTCAGAATCTGAAATCATATTGTATTCATTCAGACTGATGAAAATGAGTGCATGTAAACTAGAGCTGCATGATTCTGCATAAATTGAGGACCACAATTTCTTTGTTTCAAATATAGATCACAATTCTCCCACAATTTTGAACAGGCAACTAATGCAGAGTTCACACTGCATGATTTTTACATCTATTAAATTTGATATTCTGGTCTATAACTTCTCCCCGAACTTCCCGCTGCTCTGTATCTTGCTCTCTCATTGGCTGTAGGTAATCACCGATGTAATTTTCACACAACAGGTCCAGATATTTAGAATGCCAAATATCTCACGGGTGATGACAACTAATCTGTGATTCCAGGGCTCCAGACTGCGACTAAAACCGTCGCATTTGCAACCAAAAATATTAATTTGCGAGTGATATTTTTGCTGAGATCGTCACTGGCGACCATATAAATTAAAAAAATGTGTGCCTTTTTAACTGCATGTTCTGTAATGAGTAGCCCATCACAAAATCCAGTGTTTAGTTAATCCTGATAAGCGCTCATTGTCACAGTTTTCTTCTTTGACGTCACAGCATCTTTGTTTCCAGGCAGACTGTTAAAGAACCTGATGCACACATGTCCATCCTGTAGAATTCAACCAAACCATTCAGATGATGACATCGAAAATCCTAAAGTGTTTCCAGTTAAGTGTGCCATATGCATCGGACGCTCAGCCAGCGTTCCGTGGGTGTGACGGCTGATGCTGAGACTATCATTTCTCTGGTTCCCTCGACAAAAGCTAAGAATATATTTCTATTGGCTTTTGGATTAATGCAGAACATAATTTCTATAACAAAAGTTCAAGACTCTTAATGAAATCAAAATTAGGGTTACTTACTTTGTTAGTGCACAACAACAATTCATCCATGCAAGATGATTTACAATTTATTTTTGTCAATAATTATTGTACTTCCACTCTGGAATAGCCTATGATGATGTCAGTTTGCTGTCAGTCAGTTCTTCACAAATTAACCCAACTTTTATGAATTTTGAAGACATAGGGCAAGATTTACTAAACAGGCCAAATTAGCGCAAGAGCGCAATTCCAGAAAAGCGCAGATGGGAATGTACAGTTCTGCATGTGATCTACTGATGACGCGCAAATTAAAGAACACAGACGCAGCCGGATCATTTCCATGACCAACGCAATCTATCAGTTAGTGTCTGGTTTAAGACGCGCTTTTTTTGGGGCGGTAAATAATGGCGCAAAAAAACAGTAAATTGATTCATTTAAATACTCTCCTCTCATGAATTTTGCTCCTGAAAGGGAAACTTCTACAAATGCATATGCAATAAAGTCAGCCGCAAAAATAACCCTGTCCACGCCTTTTCAGCGCTAATTTATCATTGCGTGTCTTTAGTAAATCCTGACAGTATTTTTTTAATGCGAAAAGAGTGTTTGCGCAGCTGCAAGCTGTTAGTAAATCTGAATACACTGAATACACTAAATACATTAACCAAAAAGCTAAACATAGGCTATAAACACTATAAACTACACTTTTTTGAAAATCTACAAGTTGTAAAGTTTGAGTTAAAATAGTTTGCAAGAGTGCGAACTATCAATACAACGAAGCTGTAAAAGACTAGTAAGTATAGGTGTTGTCAAAAGTACCGACTTCGGTACTGAAATTTTAAAAACGTGAGCGCTGTTGATTGGAATCGTGAACACCTCTGACTGGCCATTGTGCTCACGTGCTCATCCAATATGTCTGTGATTGGCTATAATGATCAACGCACGGGAGTGTTTGAAAGCACACAGAAGTGTTTGAAAGTGTTTTGAAAGCAGGAGAATCCACTGATAAGACGCCTGCATTCAAACGCTCCCGTGTGTATCTGTGTAAATGCTCGGTGAAAAGCGTCATTGATGTATATTTACAACATGTTTTTGAAGCACTGATCATTGTAGCCAATAACAGACATATTTGATGAGCGCGTGAGCACAATGGCCAGTCAGAGGTGTTGTCATTTTTTACATTTCAGTACCGACTAGCTAACACTATTAGCAAGCCAGCTCAACATCGTTGATGTCTGTCAGCCATCGTGATGGACCAACCCTAATTTCTATAGTTTTTATTTAATTACAAGTAGAAAATAACATAATACACATTAAGAATTATTTTTGGAAATACAGGGTGTTAGTACTGCATTATAAAGCACATGGAAAAGTAAACAAGTTTTTACTGTTCTGTTTAAATTCATTCTAAACAGCAAATGCTTACATTGGCTTTTGATTACTACATTAGGTTGATGTCATGTGAATGTCATTTTTAAAAATCTTATTGATAGTATTTTTTTTTTTGTAATCTCCACATAGCACGGTTGACTGCTACTCGCAAATACGAGCTGTGATACGTCTACTCCATAACATGAAAATCTTTGGTTATAGAGCCACTTAGCAGTTAAGTGCAGAAATGCATTTCCCGCCACAACCACGGCAGTACCTGTGGTGGCAAAAAATGCATTCTGGTTGAGTACCATCTATATGCTTGAGACAAACAATAAATAAACAGAGACAATTTCACACAGAGCGCTTGCTGAAGGCACAGAAGCTGACATTAGCTTTGTTTACATGGGCCCTAATAATCTGATTGTAATTAGACTAGTAGCACAATCGGAATAAAAATGTCACATGTAACTAGGGCTGCAAAAATCATAATTGTCGATTATTCCCATGAAATTGTAATTGCGATTATTAAATACAAATTATCACAATTTACATCGAATGATGTTTTGAATAGCTTTATACCATTGTTTGAAACAACTGCATGCCATACTTTTATATAAAAAAACACTCTTACTGAACAACTTTTATTGCTTTTTAAGCAACTTTTTAATGCTAATTAATCCTCAAATGTCAACTATACATTGGTTTGGCTTCTTCTTTAAATAACAAAAATATGCATTCAATAATAAGGGCTTTCGCACCAGGTAGTTCTAGGAACTAGGCATCAGGGTGGTTCCCCGAGAACTAAATGTTCCCCTAGGGTCATTTTCCTGGTTGCATTCGCACCACCAGTAGGAACTCTGAAGTGACGTAAGCCACACTTATTGTTGTGACTTTTATTTTGACGGCAAGGTGGACATTTATTTTGACGGCGCTGAGAACACCAGATTCTGAGCACAGATCGCTCACATTCTCCGTCTTGATTAGCTTACAATCGTTTTAACAGTCCTGTCTAATATGTTATTACAAAGAAAGTAGACAAGTAGACATATGTGAAAAAGTATTAGCGTTTGCCGTGTGGTTGATGTCCAATGTGACTAGCTGGGCAGAAATCAAGCGGCAACCTCCCCCAGTTTCTCTTGAAGCCAATACGGAAGTGAGTTAAACTGCAATTCATCAACTGTCCACTAGGGACAGGCTCCAGAAGGGAGCAGAATCTCATTGAGCCCCATGTTAAAATGCTCAACTTTACAGCAGAAAAAAACATGTTTACAGCCTGGTACAAGTTGTGGTTTTGGTCTATATATCTAATTTTGCCCTTCATGACAACTGTGAGGGGGGTGAATTTTTTTATAACTCATTCGTTTACATTATATAAAGCCTTCTGAATTCTTCTAAGTTCTGCATAATTAAGGGCGTGGCCACTTTGAGTGACAGGTGGACAGCCAATTATCTGCTGTCTGTTAGTCATCGCGTTGAGAGGTCCATCTATCACTGTTTTACATGTTAGTTAGTTCATATAGGCTGTGTGCACGGCTTTTTAAAAATGGCGGGTGCTATTTCGCGTGCATTCGACCAGTCAGCGTACACTTTTGTCACTGCTAGTTCCTATTGTGCTGGGTTAGACCCTACTCTGAAGTAGTCGTGATTCGCCTCTCACAACGTAACATGGTCTAAACACACCTCTTAAGCATGCAGAATAATATAATTGAGTTTTTTTTTTCTAATCGCGGCACAATTTGAACAATTACATAATCATGGCATCCGTAATCGTAATCGCGATTAGAAATTCGATTAATTGTGCAGCCTTATATGTAACCATGTCAATCGGAATGAACTGGCCAGATCTGATGAAAATTTTATTCGGATTGCAAGGGGTGGTTTATTCCTTTTTTTAATACGATCGAGAGGATGTAAAAACTTGATCGGATTGAAAATTTAAACTGGAAAGTACTGCTTTACTGTATGACGTGCAGAACGAGCTGTTCTTCCTGTTGAATAAAGTGTCATAAATAAGTGTTCTGTCATTTTTGAAATTCTCTTTCCAATCATCGTCTGTGAAGTGGAGCAGGACAACATCCCACCAGTCCTTGTTTCAGACTCTCATCCACAGATGACTGGTTTTGGGTGTGGGAACGGCCGTTTTTACTGCTTGATAAATAATAATAAATAAATAAACGGCTCAATGCTTCATGTGCTGGTCATCTCCTAATTAGTACCGAAATAGATAAATATTAATTATTCATGCAGTGCGCATGTCCAATCAGAAGCTTGTGACATAAACACCAACATGAACACAATCACTTTATTTAGCGTTCATGTAAATGCTAAATAATTACTACATTCGGGTTCATCAAACGGAATTAATTCATTCAGATTGAAGCAAAAAGGGTCCATGTAGCTATTTTTTGGCTTCCTGGTCATGACATCACCAAATAATAATAATAATCACAAGTGGGGTGTTACTGATTTATGTCATTAAAAGTAAAAAATATCTTCAGCTTGTGTTAACCACCAACCTTAATTAAGGCATTTAACCAAAAACCTATTCAAAAAACGAATTATGAGTGCAAAAATGCTAACATATTTCCAAGTTTTAGGACTTATTACTGCAGCATTTTATTGTAGGCTGTTTTTGGTTCCTAATTAATATATAAAAAAAAAAAAACAGGTTCAAACAATCAATTTAATAAATATGTATAATTACATTTGCAGTTTTCTAAATAGGCAGATCACTCTTGTTCCGGGTGGGGGATGTCCCTTTATTTGGATATGGGAATAGCTTTTACTTTTCAATTACCAACCTTAACCATTATCTGGCTATTATCATGATTATGAAACACTGACCTTCTCAATAATGACCCAAATCATTGATGAATTGAAGGTGTCAATAATGGAATAGTTGATGTGTGGTATTAGATCTTCTCGATAAACCACTTTCTTCTTTGAGGCTGACACACTGAAACTGGTCTTTGTAAAGGCTGTAAAAGTTTAAAAGTAAGTCTCAGTAAAGCACAATTTCAGCCTTTCACTACGAAACTCGTGCTTTAGTAATAGTCTGGCATCACATCTGACTTTATACTGGTGGGTAGAGATAACCTTCACTGATCTGCATTTAGCCTGTGATATCAAATGCCTTAAAATCACTAGAAAATGTTTCAAGCTGTATTATCCAGATTCAGTCTCTTTTCTGCCATGAATCAAACCACAGCAAAAAGTGAGTTCTAACGATGATTTCCTCATTATTTTAATGACAATTTAACGATAAGAGCATTCAGATAGGCGCTTAAACCATTCATCACAGACCGTAAATCTCTACCATCCCACAAAAAGCTCTGAAAATTGGATTATTTATGCTGGGCCTAATGCTATAGTATACACTTTGGATCCCCGCTATCCATTTTTATACAGGAGATCTCAAAATGCCATGAGCAACATTTTCCCCTAAACCACAAAGCAATTTACAGTAAATCACTGATATGACAAAGATCGCCGTTTCTTGGAAATAGCACTTATGTATCCTCTCGAATAATAATTGTGAGGCTGCTTTGATCATTATATGCAAATGAAGGACTTCTATTCTGTGTTAGGACTGGGCGACATGGACAAATAAATATATGAAATTTTTTTGGGAAGTTTTTTTTGGACTGAATTGCTTTTTCTATTTTGCTTTTTTTCTGTATTTATTTGAATTTTTTTTTTATTTCACATCACATCCTGTGCAAAGCAAGAGTTAAAAATCACCTTACATTCTAACATTGTAACAACAATACAATCTAAAAAATAATGCTTTTTAAAGTAAAAGTTAAAATCACTGAAAAATCATGAGATCCTCATTTGTCCCGTCTACCTCGTGGCCATGGTTGGACTGATCAGCGTTTGAATGTTTTCTTTATTTTTCATTGTATTATGTTTTCCTCTAGAACAGGGTTCCTCAAACTCGGTCCTGGACGGCCGCAGTCCTGCAGAGTTTAGCTCCATCCCTGAGCACCTTGTCAGGTGTGTTTGATCAGGGTTGGAACTAAACTCTGCAGGACAGTGGCCCTCCAGGACCGAGTTTGAGGAACCCTGCTCTAGAACCTTGTAATAAATACGTATTTTGCATTTGTATCTATTTTGTGATCGCCCTTTTTTATTGCAGTTACAAGCCGAGCTGTAACAACTGGTAAGGTACACACACACACATTTACTAATAGCTTAGTAATTATATTAGCCTACATCTGATTACTCAGTTACAGTAGTCACATACAGTTACTGCTAGGGCTGCACGATATTGTAGAAACAAAACAAAACAAAAACACAAAATGTTAACTTGTGTGAGGTATGAGGAACATACACATTCACTCGCCTGAACAGTAGCCTAATTATATTACATTAACGGGCTATACCAACAATGCCTTTACTGTTAATGTGTCATGGGGTGTTTGCAGGCGAACAGGCGAAGACAGGAGAAGAAGGTTCCAAACCACAATAGTTTTAATAATGCTTTTCACGAAGGCAGGCAGACAGGTGGCAAACATGAATGACACAACTGTGACCGGACAAAAAGTGACCGTGAGGGTACAACTTATAAAGCAAACACAAACGAGATGATTAATCAAACACAACTGAAACACAAAACTAATAATGACAGTAAGCAAGGAGATAGATGAGTGGCGGGAATCTGAACAAAGACACATGACAAATTAAAACAAACTGAAAGTCCATGAAAACAGAAACTAACAGAACATAACGGTGATATACTGTTTTCATAACTATAATTACTTGTGTTGTAGAATTAAAAAAAAAACACTTAATTTCTAGCAAAATATATTTTAGCAAAATTGCGCTCCTATTTCTACTGTGCTGTTCTGTTTGACGCGCATGCACCCACCAGCGCTCATTCAATGAAGTTAGTGACGTTTAACAAGACATTTGTTGTCAGAATATGCTAAATGGAAATACTTGCGGTACATTAGAACATTTACAGATAAGCATGGAACCATAAAGTGTAAGTTATGCGCTGAGGAAAACATGTGTCAGAGGCATTAAACAGCACATGTGTCTGTCAACGCATGACAGGGAAAGATGCGGTAAACGCTTATGCTTTTGTTTGAAATGCTTAAATATAAATATCACTCTTTATCCTCCGCTATTTTCCATATGTGTTTTGTCCACATAAATGTGTTATTCAGTATTCACTAGCTTAAAGAGAAGTAATTGGCTGATGGTTTCCCGGGCACAGCGCGCAGACACGATTTAATCGATAATCAAATTAGTTGTAGATTATGTTCATTGTCGATAATAATCGATAACGATTTTAGTTATTGCAGCCCTAATTTAAATTGTGTTTAAGTATATAAAAAAACTGAAATTATATGAGCTAGGCATGTGACGGTACCAAATTTTCATATTGCGATTAATTGCTGAAGCTTTTATCACGGTATACAGTATTATCGCAATATTGAAATAAATTGCAAAAAAAAGTCTTGTCATACTATAACAGGATTAATAACTTTTTCTTACGACAAAAATAACTGAACATTTAAATACAATAAAGCAATACACAATGTCTCATTAGTTAATGCTTTAACTAGCATTGACAAAGAGCAAATAGCTACATTTGTTACGAAGTTATTATTCTTTGATAACGTCAATTAAAAATACAACTTAATGTTAGCTCAGATCCATTAAATAATACAGTTACAACTTTTGATTTTATTAATGTGTTATTAAATGTTGAAATTTACATTGAACTAAGATAATAAATGCTTTAGAAGTATTTTTCATTGTAGTTTGTTTACTAATGAATAAACTAATTTTAAATAATGGATCCTTATTGTAAAGTGTGTGACTGAACAATAAAGAATCAGAACATATTCAAACAATATCTAGGGCATGTAGTCCAGATTCAAATATAAAATGTTTAAGTTTGAAAATAAATAGTCTTAAGTATTTGGTGTTGTGATGAGCACAGTAGCGAATACAGAAAACTGAATGGCTGTTTGAAACATTTAAATACTGTTTAGTAGCGTGAGTCTGCTTTTTTTTACAAGGTATTGGGTGAAACGGCTGCATTTCTGCTATTCTATCAGCGCCATCTGCTGTCAGAGAGTGAATGTGCACTTTCATACAGCGCGTGGCCTTCACTAGTTCCGCCATGTGCTGCTCATGTGCGTTGGGTTTGTTTACATCAGTGCGTTCCTCTTTGACGCAGCATACAGTGGTGTTGTTAATTTTAAACGGTTAATGGGTAAAGTATTCTTAAAATGCGTTCTAAAAATCGGAACAATTCGTAATAAATAATTATTCACAGTATTTTGAAGTGACCACGATAACAATATCATGCATGTTCATTATCGTGATATATCGTATTACCATATACCGGCACATGTCTAATATGAGCAATATCACACTCGTAGCCATGCTGATATACAGCCATATCGCAGGGCTACAAGTGTGATATTGCGTTTATACAACAGTTCAACGGCACAAGGGAGAAAATAAACAAGAAACAACAACGGCGTGTCTTTAAAAACACTTGTGTTTTTTTGACTATTTCCTTCTGCCACGGATTCAAATCTCAAATTGACAGTTTGACAGTTGTGACCAAGCCTTCGTTACTAATTCGAAAATGTCAATGAGAAAGAGAACAACCAAACGAGTGTATTACCTGCATCTGAATTTGCTCTGGAACATGTTAGATTAATAGGACCAAAGATCGCCTGTTTGATATACCCCAAATTATTTTTTTTCTGTTTAACCACTATCTACCAAATTCCTCAACGACTGGCCGAGATGAAGCTGTTCTCGGCAGGTACACGAGCACCGAACGGCCACTGACATCCTGGAGCTGGCATCTAGGAAAGCATCTAAACAAATTGTAAAATAGGTGCTGTTTTTATATAGGAGTCCATATTTGAGGTCCAAAAAACTACATTCTCACCTAAAAAACTGTTAAAGCTTTATTTTGTGACACAACAACAGTAGTATTTTTAAAACTTATGGTGGATTTGCTCGAATGGCATGACAGTCGCTGCAAGCGGAGTGATACAAACAGTAAAACATTTGAGTGATGGTACTGGGTGAATGTTGCACGGCTGGAAAAGGGTCTCAGGGTCAATCAGATTTTATCAATCAGACCAATATGTTTCACATTTTTTTCTGGGAAAAGAAAGCATCACTACAACTTAAAGCGAACAGCAGTGTTTTAGTACTACATCAAAAGTAATGTCACAGATCTGACAAAAACTAAAACTAAACTAACAACAGTTACTGAAAAACTAATTGAAATAAAATAATAATAAGCAAAAATAAATAATCGTTTTCATAATTGATAAGCTCTCATCCTGTGGCTGTTTAGGGAAATACCTGTAGATGGCGCTCCATGCATGTGAGGTTAGCTCAGGCAGTGGACGAGAGCGCTTTGGCAGCGCACCGTTTTTTCAGTTTTTTGTCCCGCCCCTCCTTCACTGTGATTGGACGGCTGGGTAAAAAGTGACTGATGAGTACTGTTTTACCCAAAGTTAGACGTAATTCAACTCTCGGCAACTGGTAAAAAATGGTGAGTGCTTAGCACTCAGCGTGAAATAGCCACTAAGCACCTTGTCATGCTGCTGGCGTTTTAAAAAATGTGGTGCTCCCATTGAAAACAATTGGAAAAACACGGTAGCCTTGGGACAAAAAGCTTAACACACAGACACACGGCCTAACAGCAGGAAATATTTCAATGCTGCTATAGCCTGGTTAACTCTCACTGTTGCTAGCCTGCATTCTCTTGATATAGGCTTCCAACAGGAATCCAGCACGACAAGCTTATTCTTGTGAAACTGAAACCTCTCAACCTCTCTTGCACCCACTACATGCCTTAGAGGCATTTCGGCAGAGCACATTCAGTTGCAGGGTGATCCCAATCCAAAAAAATATTATATTATATTATATTATACACTCACCTAAAGGATTATTAGGAACACCATACTAATACTGTGTTTGACCCCCTTTCGCCTTCAGAACTGCCTTAATTCTACGTGGCATTGATTCAATAAGGTGCTGAAAGCATTCTTTAGAAATGTTGGCCCATATTGATAGGATAGCATCTTGCAGTTGATGGAGATTTGTGGGATGCACATCCACCACATCCCAAAGATGCTCTATTGGGTTGAGATCTGGTGACTGTGGGGGCCATTTTAGTACAGTGAACTCATTGTCATGTTCAAGAAACCAATTTGAAATGATTCAAGCTTTGTGACATGGTGCATTATCCTGCTGGAAGTAGCCATCAGAGGATGGGTACATGGTGGTCATAAAGGGATGGACATGGTCAGAAACAATGCTCAGGTAGGCCGTGGCATTTAAACGATGCCCAATTGGCACTAAGGGGCCTAAAGTGTGCCAAGAAAACATCCCCCACACCATTACACCACCACCACCAGCCTGCACAGTGGTAACAAGGTATGATGGATCCATGTTCTCATTCTGTTTACGCCAAATTCTGACTCTACCATCTGAATGTCTCAACAGAAATCGAGACTCATCAGACCAGGCTTCAACTGTCCAATTTTGGTGAGCTTGTGCAAATTGTAGCCTCTTTTTCCTATTTGTAGTGGAGATGAGTGGTACCCGGTGGGGTCTTCTGCTGTTGTAGCCCATCCGCCTCAAGGTTGTGCGTGTTGTGGCTTCACAAATGCTTTGCTGCATACCTCGGTTGTAACGAGTGGTTATTTCAGTCAAAGTTGCTCTTCTATCAGCTTGAATCAGTCGGCCCATTCTCCTCTGACCTCTAGCATCAACAAGGCATTTTCGCCCACAGGACTGCCGCATACTGGATGTTTTTCCCTTTTCACACCATTCTTTGTAAACTCTAGAAATGGTTGTGCGTGAAAATCCCAGTAACTGAGCAGATTGTGAAATACTCAGACCGGCCCGTCTGGCACCAACAACCATGCCACGCTCAAAATTGCTTAAATCACCTTTCTTTCCCATTCTGACATTCAGTTTGGAGTTCAGGAGATTGTCTTGACCAAGACCACACCCCTAAATGCATTGAAGCAACTGCCATGTGATTGGTTGATTAGATAATTGCATTAATGAGAAGTTGAACAGGTGTTCCTAACAATCCTTTAGGTGAGTGTATTATGGCTGCACGCAATTGAAACGCAATTGCGATTTTGCTTATGTACAATTATGAAAGCATAAATGCTGCGATTTTAATTAAATAAATATATGCACAGCGTGTTAGTGAAGAGCGGCTCTGTGATCAGTAGTAAATACTGCACCGTCTGAAAGCACTGCGAGTTTGAGTCGCTTGTAACGTGCATTTTAAAAAGCAACGTGTCAAACATGAAACTAGTAATGCGAAGCGTTCATAAACCTACTGTCCAACAAAAGACAACGTTTAATAACATGTTTTAACTCACTTCATATCATCAGTCGAGTGTTTGAAATTTCCTTTTTGTGAGCTGATGTGGCTTCTTATAGAATGAGGCAGACAATGTATTATTTTATAGTATTCTATACAGTGTTAAAGTTTATGTCGATTAGCACTGCATTATAATTAGGTATAGTATGTTTTAGCTAATATATTATAGGGTACAGTATGTTTTAAGAGTTTTGTTTTAGGAACGTAGTCAGATCTATCTAGCCATCTAAAGGTTGAGGGACTGAAATGGAGTTGATGTACGTTTAGGCTTTATTGTTTAAAGACTTTTATTTTTTTATTCTGAGGCAGAAACAAGGTAACTCTAAGATGCAGTTTAAAATATGATATAAAGTGGCAGTGTGACATTGCAATTACAAGATTAAAGTTGCAATTACGAGAAATAATGTTACACTTTGAGAAACAGAAAGATTTAGGCCCAATCCCATTTCTACCACTTTCCCCTACCCCTTCGTTTTGCACGTTCATGTGAAGGGATGGGGTGCTGGCTCGGATCGGCACGGAATGGAACGGTTAAACAAAGAGAACAGTTTGGCCCGATGGAAAAGCGTCTTCACCAGCCTTGTATGTTCTGTATCATTCGTCTTAGGAAACTCGAAGGCTCATACGATTTCAAACTGAAAACGAGCGCTGCACTCTTAAGTCCAAATACAGCGCAAAACAACGTTGGGAGTGAGTAATCTGTTAAACGTGCTCACACCTGATTTCTGTTAGATATGTGCACTTCATTGCTGTTCATACTGGTTAAATGTTACAGGACACTAAGAAAATAAACGGTGTATGATGACGTGTAATGGTGTAGTAGTGGTGTCCCATTTCTTTGGGGAATATTTTCACTCCTACACCTTGCCATTCTGTTTCAAGGGTGAAGGGGTATGGGTAGAGGTAGGCGAAGGGGTATAAAATAGAATTGGTATTGAGACTTAAACTTGCAATTACCTCACAAAATCTAGTGATGCACTGAAATTATAATTTTTTTTACCAAACGGCGAAACTGAAATTAAAGTTTTCATTTATCTGAAAACCCAAATTAACGTAATAGATGCTAACACAGTCAACATGCCACCAGAGAAGCGGCAACTAAACATCACTTCTTCGGTCAATTATATCGGCACTCCAAAACCGAAAAGTAGTCCATGCACCGATAGGATTTTTTGGGCTGATTCCAGTACTGATATTTGTCACTTACTCTCTCATTGTCATTAAAGGAACACGCCAACTTTTTGGGACTTTAGCTTATTCACTGTATCCCCCAGAGTTAGATAAGTCCATACATACCATTTTTATCTCCGTGCGTGCCATAACTCTGTCTGACGCACCTACCGCTAGCCTAGCTTAGCACAAAGACTGGCTCCATCTAGCCTACTGCTCAATAAATGACAAAACACCAACATTTTTCTATTTACATGTTGTGATGTGTATAGTTACATCGTGTACTAAGACCGACGGAAAATGAAAAGTTACAATTTTCTAGACCGATATGGCTAGGGACTATACTCTCATTCCTGTGTAATAATCCAGTAACTTTGCTGCTGTACCATGGGTGCAGCGGCGCAATGATATTACGCAGCGCCTGAAAATAGTCCCCAGCACGCTCTCTGTGTAAGCAGGTTGTCACGTTGGTTATGTTGACGGAAGTTAACAGGAATATTAGGCTGCTGTCACTTAAAGAGCTGCACGGATCCAATTTACTGATACACAAGCGTTTGCGTTCATTTAAGACATAACTATGTTTACAAGGATACACCAAGACAGGCATTTTAATATCATTTTGTGCGAATTAGAAGAAGTGAAAGACAACTCAATTTAGTATATTTAAATTTGCATGACTTAAAAACACGTGCAAAGGATAAACTTTCATGAAGATGCAACACTGATTACTGTCACTGTCCCGAGCACCATTCACGCTGGCTGACAGTCCATATTTTGTACAGATTTTTAGTTATTTTGCCAAGAGAAAAACGTTGGATTATGCAACAGACATTTTACAACTCAGTGCTTTCATGCAGTTCATTAATAAACCATTGGTTTGTTATATATCAGCCTTTTTCATGCTATAGCCAACAGTTTAAAAACGAAATAAAAATCGGCTAATCAGTGACCGATACATTGGTGCATCTCTACCAAAAATCTCTACTTTTTTTTCTGTTTTGGACGAATATTTTCGGTGCATCATTAGCGGAAACAAAATAATGACATGTTCTACAAACTATAATATAATCTTTAATCTACAATATAATATTTAATAACTGTCATCAAAATGCCATATGACAATAACCAACACCCAAAAAACAAAAACAAAACATGCTGACACATGTGCAAAATACTTGTGTACACATTTCAACCTGACCTGGTTATTTTCTTAATGCGAACAGTTCTCCTCCTCACCCTGAGGCCCTTGAACAATGAGTTGTCCTTTCAGTTCCACATAGTCCAGCTAAAAGAGGTAGATAACATGACCACAACTACTAATAACTAAAAGATAAGACCTTAGAAAAGATGACAGGACTAATATTACTACTATGCCGATCACCATGACTCGACAATGAATTAATTATTTTTCAATTATGTATTCTGTTGCTCTCACCTATGGCTAAACATCACTGGTGGAGTTAGACTAGACTGATGTGGGTTGTTCTCTTATTATGTTTGTTCTATGGCTTGAGAAATAATCCTGTCAGTTTCTGCCTGAAATCACATGGTGCTAATGAGAACGAGGAAGTACTTGGTGCTCAGAAAGGAGGTAGCATGTTCTTGCCATGCATTTCAATATAAATAGAGGGGCTTGTTTAGAAACATTCTATTAACAGACACAAATTGGTCACATGAGATTTACTCCTTGTCAGACAGGCCTT
Source organism: Rhinogobio ventralis (assembly GCA_039654625.1). Taxonomy (NCBI): domain Eukaryota; kingdom Metazoa; phylum Chordata; class Actinopteri; order Cypriniformes; family Gobionidae; genus Rhinogobio; species Rhinogobio ventralis. Next base: position 26,723,525 of record CM077195.1, on the reverse strand, counting down.
GTTCCATTTGTGTGCACAGCACGAATATACTTAAATTACTTTTCACTGCCAAATGTGGGAGTAGAAGAGAAGGTGTGTAATAAAACTAATTAAAATGTGTTAGAGGTGTGAGTAAACTAAGATAGTGAGGTCTTCCGGGGCAAAAGGAAGAGAAAGAAAAGAGTTTTAAAAGTAAGAAAAGCACTACTATAAACTTCAAATTAGTAGAAGTAAATGACAAACTCATTTTAGAATTAGCATTGCACCAATGGAAGTTCAATATGTAAAACCCAGACATTTGTGACTATCCCCCCAAAAAACATCAATATGAATCCTAGTCAATACTATGTGTATGAAAACGAGGGATAGACGTACATTCAAAGGGTTTGTACTGTTGTGCAACCGGGTGTTGAGCTTTCAGCTGATGCAACTTTTTCCAAAAAAACTTCCTGGTGTTGTTCATTCGTGAAAAATTATGATCCACCCTTGAGAAAGATCAATGGATTGGTGCACTCCTGATAAATGTAATAGTTTTACTTTTGCAGTTTCTTCACCCTCATGATGTTGATCTTTACTTCCGGGATTTCCCACCTGAGCCTCACTTTCAAAATGTCAGTTAAAACCAGCTACTGATAAAGAAAACTATCAAAAGTATGTTTTCAAACTATATTTAGGTCTTGCTTTGTAAAGGATGCAGGTGTACTTGACAGCCCATTACTGCAGTCATTCCCCAGGGCAACTTAATATGCTGCTATAAAGCTCTGGCTTGTCTCTTTGTATAGTTGGTTGGTCTAAATGGTAAGCTTGGGATCAAAAACTAAACCTTGAAATGCCATAAAAAGAAGTCACTTGGTGAGACAAACACCAGTGTACACATTTTAGAGAATATAACAACATTTTTCTGGGGGGAGGGGGAGGGGGGGGTGTTGACTAAAAAGTGTTTTCTGATCCAGAAGGACCAACTTACCAACAGTGGCAATGGTGTCCAGGTCATCTAGTGTGTAGGTCCTGTTGGTGGTCAGGGATGCGGCCCCTGCGGATATCGTGGGACTGCCTGCGTCTGTCCTGCCACTATCCCGACCAGAACTGCTTTCATTATTTATTCCAGCTTTGCCTTTAGTTGATGCCATCTTCTTCCGTATGATTTTCTAACTATAGCCACATTAATGGCCACTTCTAGCTATCAAGTCTAGAATTTCCGGTTTTGGAAAACGCGCTATGGATAACATACACATTGATCTGTTTTGGTCAAGTTAACATATCCTTTGTTCGCACAAACCGGACTGTGACCCTCTTCTTTCCATCGCTTGGCAACCGGAAATTTATCAGAACAAAAAAGACTAGTAAACAGCAAGTCATTAAGATATTAAGCGATCCATGTCAATGGGACTGCCATTTATTCTCTACTTTATTACGGACGGACGTCCCCTGTGCGACTACTGCACGTTAACAAAGACAGGAGTGGACAGGATTCAAACTTCAAGTCTTACGAATCCAGGAGGATATCCAGTCGAAAATGTTCAGGAGCAAGGATACGGTATAAACGTTGCTTGATGGTCCCCTAATGTATATTGCCACATATCAGAGACATTTAAATTATTTACTTCCCCCTTCCGTATCCATCAAGAAATCGGAACCCATTTCCCCTTCAAAACATCACACAGCGGCAAGGAAGCAGAGAAACGCTTGAAAACTGACAGGCAGCAGCGTTGACCAATCATATGCAGCGCGTTTTCGGCAATGTCCAATCGAACGTAAGAAAAGGCGGAGCACTATGTGATTGACAGCTTGAGTGCACGTATTTTCCCTGTGGTTCGTAGCACATGTAGACACAACCTAGACATCACCACGCCTTGGGTACTGGATGCTATTTTGGGGGAAGAGGACACGTTGTAGCTTGAGTCTCTCTGACAGGAGAATTTTCCCCTTTCAGATAAGATCGTGGCCATTTATACATTTCATTTTAATATAACTTTTTTATTGAGCATTTAATTAAAACACATGCTTGCTATTATATATTAGTATCCGTAAATAACATAGCACATCCCTATATTTCGCAGTCATCTAAGTAGGCTAAACATAATACTGAACAAAATTATACAAGACAGTGATAGATAAGAGAGCTGAGCTGACATTAGATAGGTTCTGTCCTTAAGCTGTTTTGTGTAAAGCAGTAATGGCGAATTCATAAATTATTAAAAAATACTTGCAGTACCCTTTAGAGTGTAGTAGCCTACCATAGCCATCCACTGTAGCCCATAATATCTATCTATCTATCATTTCGATCACATTTACACAGTGTCATAATGTAGGGGAGACCGGGGGATTGTTAGATGAAACACTGTAAGTTTGACAGGTCAGAAAAGAGCTGTAACGTCATCAATATCATATACCATCTTATTTTTGAGATCACAGGAGAAATTGCATGCGACTGTGGGCAAATTTGTAGATTTAAGAATGTAAGAAAGTAATTAAATTCAAATGAAAATAAAAAGTAAAGTCAATTTAAGATGTAAGAAAGTAACATTTTTCATCAGTTTTGCCTAGCAATCATTGAAGTGTAGTTACAATTATTTAACTTACATGACCTGAAGTAGCTTTTTCTCTAGTTTAATTTGATGCTTTGTATTTATGCTAACTTCAAACCCACATGCTAAAACAGTTAGCTATATGTTATGGCTGTTTCGGGTGGGGATAATTGTAACAGTTTATTAAAAATGTTACTACCAACCCTTATGGTGATTCCAATGAGTCCAGTAATCAATCACATAATCAATCACTTGAGGCAAAGTCACGCAAGTTTTTGTTGTTGTTGTTGTTGCGTATTGAGGGATTTATTCAGTAAATGTGTTTCCATCATAGTTTATGCACGTCTTCTTACCAGAAAAAAAATGATCTGCCTCAATTGAACGTATACATTATTCGAATTTGTGCCCATCTTGATGTTTCCATCCAGTGTTTTTTATGCAGTTATCTCAAAATTCACATAAAAATAGGTGGATCTTGGAAACATAGCTAGTGACTGAACCCTTATGTGACAAGAATACAGTACACTTACATGCAGACTCACACAAACACGTGCAGCAATTGTTTTGCACTACATTTATACTACATACAGTTATGAAAAATACAATATGTGTTTTTTTTTTGTTTTTTTGGTCAGTTTAAATTGTTCACATTGTTCAAAACTGTTTCTTCTTTGTTCTTCATTGATGTTTATGCAAAAATTAGATATGGCTTCATTTCAGCAAACTACCTCCTTTATGTGGATCTTATTCAGGGCAATAAATAAAAAACAAACTGCAATTTTTTTGATCCCTCTTTAAATTTAAAAAAAAAAAAATAACATTTTGCAGATACTGCAAGGGGTATGTATTTGGAATGCATATATAATAAAGCTTATGCACATTTTTTATATTTAAATTTTTAAGTGTGCTCTTAATAAAATAAAACTACGACCCACAAAACTACGACCCACTCACTCACACGCTTCCTGTTATGGACTCACTGACCCATATGTAAATCTTAAGAGTCTATTTATGCACTGTGCTCTCTGACCAGCCTAAGGAAAATGATATAAGCTTACAGGCACTATAAACTTAATCTTTAGACTTTCAAAAATGTGCTATCATCTAAAATCCAAAATATTAACCTGTTTTATCCTGTTACATGAAACAAGCATCTCTCACCATTTTTTTACTCTTGCCTTTTGCATTGGAGGCACAAATGTAAAGTAATTAAATGTGTTAGCTAAACTATTATGTGTTCACCTGTTTGAAAAAGTTTTTTTTCTTTCTTCTTACAATAATATTTATTATTGTAAAATAAATAGCATTTAAATAGTTTTAGGGCCCATTTTCTACCCTATGGAAAGTGCCTTTTATTATCTCAAGCACAGAAGCTCAAACCAGCTAAGTGTATTTTTATTATAGATGAGTTCTGTGAAAGCTGTTACACTATACCATTCCTCTCCAGATCAAAGTAGAGCACGTCTTCAGCTTAGGCTCATAAGCTACTAACCGTATTTTTCAGTCTTTCTGATGTATGTATTTTGTAACCTAACGATGATTGAGTCTTTTCTGTGTAGCAAGTAATGCAATGTCATATCATTCAGCCGTCTTTGGGGGAGGAAATAGACTGTTGGCTTGCATGGTTAGCTTGCAGAACTCCATTAAGCCTTTCAGAGGCTGTCAGTCTGAGTACATATCATATTTACTGACAGGGTAACAGCCGCTGCTGCCACCAATGCCCTTGGAACACTGCATTTCTGAGTGTTAGTCAGCTACAGTGCATGCACAAACAATGTCAGCTCTAAAATTTAGAAGCTGTAGAATTCTGTAACACTGCTGCAACATCCATGGCTGGTAATCTGACGTTCGTACTGACAGAAACTGTTAACAACATCAGCATTGCGTGACTATGTGTATTTAGTGTGTATTAGCGTTACCTGTAGATATTAATTTCTGTACAGTCTAATCTTTTGCTTTTGACTATGGGTGAATCTCCAGTTGTCACTGATGATGTCATTTGGACCTTTCTGGATTACAATCTGTCATCAAAATGCGAAATGTAATTATTCCAGCTGCTGCAAGGAAAGGCTATAAATGATCCGCCACCTGCAGCATCCTCACATGCGATATAGCCCAGGACGCCTTTATGTATACAGACGTGACGTAATGCCAATAATACCACTCAGATTAAAACACATTATTACAAGCTTACCGTTGTGAATCGGGCTAAGGTAAGAAGATAGTTTTGAACACTGGCTGGTTATGTACTTGCTCAAAAAATTATTTTGGATAATTTTTAACCAAAAAAAGTTACGGACCGCAGCTTTAAGTTCGTTTCAAATTAGGAAGGCGGAATAAATTGAGAAAACTCAAAACTACAATCAAAACATTTCAGGGAGTTCAGAAACAGTGCTTACTGATACAAAGAATAACTCCTTTTGGAGTGATGGACTTTGTGATTTGTATCTTTGCAGACCTTTTAAATGGGCCAAGCCCATTAAAGTTTTTTCTGAATTGATTTGATTTCTCCAAACTCATGAATGTGGACAAAGAAGACGGGGACCGAATTTATCAGATGCGATTCTTGCAACCTTGGTTGACCATGTTGTAAACCATGGGTTGACATTGAGAGAGGCTGGACAGAGAGTTCAGCCCAACTTCAGCAGATATACTGTTGCTACAGTAATTTGATGAATAAATGAGGCATTTATATAGCACTTTCATATGTACTACTGTACACCCAAAGCGCTTTACACTCATGTCAGGGGTCTTTCCTCAACCACCACCAGTGTGCAGCATCCAATTGAATGATGCGACGGCAGCCACAGTACAACGGCGCCAGTGCGCTCACCACACACCAGCGATAGATGGAGAGGAGAGAGGGTGATAGAGCCAATTCAGTGGATGGGGATTATTAGGAGGGCCAATAGAGGGAATTTAGCTAGGACACTGGGGTTACACCCCTCTTTACGAGAAGTGCCATGGGATTTTTAATGACCACAAAGAGTCAGGACCTCGGTTTAATGTCTCATCCGAAGGACGGTGCTTGTTACAGTACAGTGTCCCCATCACTATACTGGGGCGTTAGGACCCACACAGACCACAGGTTGAGCACCCCCTGCTGGCCTCACTAACATCTCTACCAGCAGCTACCTAGTTTTCCCAGTTGGTCTCCCATCCAGGTACTGACCAGGCTCAGCCCTGCTTAGCTTCAGTGGGAAACCAGTCTTGGGCTACAGGGTGATATGGCTGCTGGCCATATTTTGGTAATTCGGTCATTTCAACAAGAACACAGGTAAAAAACAACTTTGTCTACTATCTACAGTACAATATAACCTACTATATGACCTCCATCAGTACTATTTAGTACCATTCACTGTGTTCCATGTTTGAAACAATGTCTTGTGTGCTGTCCTGTGACATTTACAGTAACATGTATTTTGATTGAATGTAGAGAAGGAAGGACCCCCATATTCACAGAGGAACAAGAGAGAGCTGTCATAAACATGGTTTTGGCCAATAATGCGATACGTCTCAGAGAAATTCAGACAAACATCCTGAATTACCACACAGTTCTCAATAATGTCAATCAGGTCTCTCTATCAACACTGGGACGAATCCTTAAAAAACATCACATGCAGATGAAACGACTTTACAGAGTGCCATTTGAAAGAAATTCTGAAAGAGTAAAAGACCTACGGCATGAATATGTGGAGGTAAGTAATGTACACTTCAGTATTGTGCACTGCACACAGAACCTTTTTACATATTGTCTCTTTTTTTTCAGAGAGTTTTGCTAATTGATGCCGATCCATCCCACATGAATTTATCTTCATAGATGAGGCTGGGTTTAACCTGACTAAGAAGAAGAGGGAGAAACATCATTGGCCACAGAGCTATTTTGAATGTCCCGGGCCAACGTGGAGGCCGGGCCAACGTGGATCACAATGTGTGCTGCAATCACGCAGAATGGGGTCCTCCACCGCCAATGCCTCAATGCCAACTTAGGTCCTTACGTCACGGCCCACATTCTCACATTTTTAGACAGACTTCACAACATTGTCACAGCAGAAGAAAAAATGGATGCAGAACAGATGAGATACATTGTCATCTGGGACAGTGTATCTTTCCACTGATCTGCTCTGGTCCAAAACTGGTTTCATGATCATCCACAATTTTCACTCCAATACCTTCCACCATACTCTCCCTTCTTTAACCCCACTGAGTTTTTTTCAGCATGGCGGTGGAAGGTTTACGATCTCCTTATGTCAGGACACCCCTCATTCAAGCCATGGAGGAGGCCTGTGACCTAATTGATGCAGGGTCTGTGCAAGGATGGATTCACCATTCAAGAAGATTCTTCTCTCGCTGCAAGAGAGGACATCGCCTGTGATGTGGATGTAGTGCTATGGCCAGACACAGCTAGGCGAAGAAATGATGCTGTTTATGTAAAATCATCTTTTGTTTTTTCTCCACAAATGTTTTTGTTCATGTACTATATTGTATTTAGAATTTTCTGATTTTCAGTGCAAAATGCAACCTTTGAAAATGCATGGGTAAATTGAATGATTTTACAATGTGGAGATACATATTTTCATCAATATGCAGTACTGGTCTTGTGTTTACTGTTTGATCAATATATATTTATGTACTTTACTCTAACAATATCTCTGAAAAAAATCAAACCCAGTTTGATTTTTTGAAAAAATCAATTTAGAATTTTTGATTTTTTTGAAAAAATCAAAACCAGTAGAAATTTTACAAGTGTTTAAGACTGAGAACAGCAGTGTGTAAATTGTGTTTTATTAAATTGTACAATTTTGAATGAAGTGTTTCATTTAAAGAACTGAGGTGTTCTGCTACTTGTGTGTGTGGATGTGTGAATTGTGTGTAGTGTTTTGACAAAATGAGCCTTGTTTTTAAAATTGTGCTTTGCAATCAAAAAAAAAAAAAAGTAATATCTCAGGAAAAACCAATTGCAGCTCTTTTTATTGGTTTTTACAAAAATCACAATAATTTGTGCACCATTTTTCCAAACACAACAAACAAAACTTTTGTTATTTGTCAAATTCTCAGTTGCACTTGGAATGTTATCACTTAGCCCCAAATACATATCTGCTGAGTTAGTAATACACACAACACAGGATATGCACATTTCCTGATTGTTCACAGAACTGACTTACAAAAACTATAAAAGGGGAAGAGAAAAACAACAAAAAAAGAAGAATGGGAAAAGATGTGTCAAAATAAGGTTTTGGAGAGGATAGAGGATGATTGAGAGGGAGAGAAACAGTATAAGTGGTAGAAAGATATGAGGGGAAGAAATAGATGGTATAGGAAGAGAAGATGGAGAAAGAATAATTGAGGATCGAAGAGAAGCAAGAAGAACTGAGGATGTAGGAAGAGGAGAAGAGAGAGAAGATATGGGTAGAGTGGGAGGCAACAGTATTAGTGGAAAGAGCAAGAGAAGAAAATATAAGAAGACATGGACATGTCTTAACACGTGTTAACAAATGTATTTATTCACATATTTATTTCATTAGGTGAAAACTAATTATTATACAACAAAACTTGTCATTAAAGAACTTTGAAGAACACTATTAAAAAACACGAAAAACATGCATTTTCATTCATGTATTTGTGTCTCTACAGCTAAATTTGTTATTAAATCAACAGAGAACACACTTGTAGTTTTGATGTTAGTATTTATTTTTGGTAAATGCATTAATAGAATAAACTGCAGTGCTTCATTATGCAGTGAATACTGAACTGTTTTGCCAACATCAGTGTGTGTTTAGTTTGCTGTGTTAATTGTTTTCAGAGCAACTACATTCATTTGGATAAATGTGTCAAATCGATTGAGAAAAACTGTAAGACAAAATATTTAGTGGTCTTTCAATGGCCTTAACCATTTTAATCACAAATCACTGGTCAGGAAATTGCACAAATACTGTAGATAAAGTAACTTAGCATGGACTGGCCTTCCCCAACTTGCAGACAGCTTTTTACAGGTAGAAGAGTCAGTGTTGTTCCAGAGACAGTTCATGAGTAGTTGAAAAACATCTCCCAGTTTGTTTGAGTTTAATGTGAGACCAAATATTCACTATAGGGTTCAAATCTGGACTTGAATCTGGACCAAAGCATGAGCCTGGTGGACCTGTTCTCAAGCCACTTCTTGGTTGTCTTTGCAATTTCGGCGGCAGCATTGTGTTATTGAAAAATTATTGGCAATGCTTTAGATTACAGCCCGGAAAGTATTGTGTAAGTAAAACAAATTTACAGCGTAACTTTCAGTAATTATAGTGTAACTATACAGTACATACGTGTAGGTATAAGGGAACAATAACGTTTGGGGAATAAAGGGGTAACTATCAGGAAAATTAACAAATTATTTATACTGTAAGTATTTTAGAACTAAAGGTACTTATTCTACTATTAGAATAAGCAAGAATCTTACATTTGGGAGCAATTTAGCAAGAACATACACTGTGTAGCTTTTTGTAATAATAGTGTTCCAATACATAAATGTTTTTTTTTTGTGTGTTTTTTTATTACTAAAACTATTGCAACTTGCAACTTTTTTTCTTTTTCTTTAAATATTGGGGAAATACAGTATACTCTTGTTCCATGTAGTTACAGGGTAAGTGTGACATCTGCGGGCTGTAAATTAAAGTGGTGCTTGTTCCCCTCTTGTTCCAGGGTAAGTACAATAAAAACATGTACATAATCTGATATCACTCGGAAACCTTACACATACAGTAATAACGATGGTAATCCATATGACCCCTAAGGATGAATTTACTTGACTTGAAACATGAAAGCCCAAACTAAAACAACTGCACTTTTGCTATCAAAACACATTACTGTATAAATGCACTGATATGTACCCTGTCATTTTTTAAAAAGCTTATATGTATCGGTACACTATTATTACAAAAGCTACGCAGTGTATGTTCTCACTTAATTGCTCCCAAACGTAAGATTTTTGATTATCATAATAGTAGAATAAGTACCCCATAGTTATAAAACACAGTATAAATAATTTGTTAATTTTCCTGGTAGTTACCCCTTTATTCCCTAAACTTTACATATTGTTTCTTTATACCTACACGTACGTACGTACTTTAGGTACACTATAACTACTGAAAGTTACGCTGTAAATTCATTTTACTTACCCAGTACTTTCCGGGCTGTAATCTAAAGTGTTACCCAACTTTTTTTATTTGTGTGAAGCCAGCTAAAGCAATAAATATTTTTTTTAATAGTGAAGTTGCTCACAAATACCAGCAGCTAAAAAGGCTCCCCACACAATGACCCCTCTTCCTCCATGCTTCACTGTGGTAGAGATGCATTTATTATATTTCTCACCACATTTTCAAAGACACCACTAGAGCATCACCATGCTACTCGCGTTTCATTGTGATTCATCACTCCAAACACAACTTCCCATATTCTGCCAAAACCTTCATTCTGTATTTGATGTTTTTCTGAGACAGCAATAGCTTTTTAAATTTTGCTAATTTCCTGACCAAAAATTTGTGGTTAAGACAATTAAAAATGTAATGTTTTTTTGCCCAGGAGAGAGAGTGTGTTGTGTGTGTGTGTGTGTGTGTATACTTAATCCAATATTCTTTTTTTTTTTCAGTAAATCTTGAACGACTGGAAGAATTATGTAAATTGATTGGTTGAAAAGAGAGGAAACACTGAAGAACATTCAACTTCTACACTTTCTGGAATCCAAAAATGTAATTAGTTACATTTTTATTTACAGAAACTAGGAGGCCATATATTAAAATAAGTTTTGAAAAAACAAAACTCTAAAGGGCCTTTGGATATTACTGCAGACAATGGGGGCCTTGAAGTCAAAAAAGTTGAGAGCTTCTTGTATGAAGTTTCACACCTGCTTACATCACTCACCCTTGAAGAAGTGTTTATCATGTGACGCATTCTTTTCTGCAACAATAATCTGAATGTGAAAAGACGGCTGAACCCAGTACATTCAAATGAACATGACTCACAAGAACTGCACCACATTCATTTCATTTTTATGTAATCACATATCACACAAAATTAAATGCACAATTCAGTTATAGGATAGGAAGACAAATTAGTGTATGCAAAGCCATTTGAATAAATCACTTCATTTTACAGTGTACTGCAAAATACACGGTTCATAAAGAGACAAAACATTCATCAGTGTATGTACAAGCAGAGCAAAATAGTCGGCTCTTCATGTTTGTGAGCTATAGTCTCTGAAAGGCTATGATCGCCAGTCTTATAAAAAGACTATATTGCAGAAAAAGAAGTGGGTTAGGCCCATAATTCAGCTGTCTGGGTTGCCATTTATAGCAGGGCAACATTTGTTGAAGATGACCAGCTGCTCTTTCTCCAGTGGGAAGAGGAAGATTATACACAGACAAAGGGAAAATGTCACTACATTAGTTTACCCTTATTTCTAAATGCACCATTTTAAAGTATACTGTCATCCATTATCAGAAATTTCTGTTTTCTGACAAAAAAGTTTGCTTTAGATGTATACACATACCACCATCCATAATGAAAAATCCCACGGCTGTCATCCCAATGGAGAGATCCTCAGCCAGACTTCATTCTCAAACTCCACAGCAGCTGGATCCCATCTGTAGGAACAGGTGATACAGAGACTTTTCTTGCTTTTTATGGAGTAACCACTCAGACTGTGTGTTTAATGTCCTTAATAAATCAAGGATGGAAGTGGCAGCAGCACATCAGGAGTCATACATGTTTAAAAGGTGTGTGCTCATTGATTGATTAATTGATTTGTGAATTAATTTATAAATTCATTCAAATATTACAGTTGTTAGAATCAAAGTCAACTAAATCTGAAAATGTGTACTATACTGTACAGCAACATGCAACAACTGCAAAAAGTTTATTTCCAGCACCAGTCCCATAAATTTCACTGTGGAAAATCCACATGCAAACTCATCAGCCTGCATGTACATCCAAGATTCTTCAGCCATCTGCTTGAGTTACTCATCACTCAAATCACTGAGTGTGTAATTTCTCATTTAAGAGCTTCTACAAGAAGGGTGAAAGTGTGTCTACATATCCCTGTGTTGACATGTCTCTTGTCCCAACCATCTGTTCAGTGGGTACTATTGCCCCCTAGCTTGTGTTTGGGTTACTGCAGTAAGATGGTTTCTAAGGAGAGAAAGAAAGAAGAGTTAAACTGCTGAAAAGAAGGAAACACATGCATGATGTAGAATTAGATAAATTGCAAAGTGAAAATCAAATGTTCGCAAAATCTGATGTTCAATCTGAAAAATGCAAGGCATGGCTGGTAAGCATGCAAGGCACTTAGCCCCTGCTGGTAAGTGTCGTATTAGTAACTACACCATTATGCTGGTTAAAAGCACCAATAAACAGCCTGGAGGAAAAAGGTTGTATATAAATTGCAGCAAGAATCATATCAAATATAAATGGTAATTCTGTACTCTATGCCATAACAGCCATCTATCTGAGAGCGCAAACACTGAACTATCTGAGTCCATACATACACAATTAATTTTCATATATGCTACAAACAAGATTATATACTTTTTTCCATTTTTCATTTTTATTTAAATTTTTAATGAAGCAACAGGTGCACAGACATACCCATGTCAAAAAGAAGTGCTCATTTGTATTGAATGTGCACTTGTTGCTTTACATCTTAAAAGTATACTTTTAAAAAGCTGTACTTACAGGTACTATAACACAATGAAAAGGCCACTTAAGTGTACTTTCACAAGTTCGTTTACCCATATACTCTTTAGCTAATAAGGTTTAAGCATATTTGGCTTGCTGTCCGTGGTGGAGGGGCTCGAGGAAGCAGCTTCAACTCAAGCTTAGATTTACCCCCCAGGGACTACTAGTGCTAGGAAGAGGAGTATGGTAATCGAGATGCCTAAAATTATGTTGGTGCAGTTGGGGAGGTGGAGGGATGCAAAAACAGCTGAGACCAGAAGGAGGTAGGTGGCTGCTTATATGCTTTGGCAGTTCATTGAAAGATTAGATTCACTCCTCCCAAACTTGCGTTTGTGAACTTCACTAATTGAAAGATTAGATGGGTTCACTCCTCCCGAAATTACGTTGTGAACTTCACTAAATATACAAATATACATAAAAAATCCTTTGTTGTGCTTTCAAAAAATGCACTTATTTTGTTGTTACATAACGTATTAAAGGTGCACTGTGTAAATTTTAGCGGCATCTAGTGGTGAGATTGCGAATTGCAACTACCCATAGCTCACCCCTCCTTTTCGAAGCACATAGAGAAGCTACAGTGGCCGACACAGGACAAAGATGTCGTTGTCAGAGACAGCAGAGTGTAGCTAGCACTCTGTAGAGCAGTTTGTCTGTTTAGGGCTACTGTAGAAACATGGCAGCACAAAATGGTGACTTCACTACAAGGGGATCCGCAGTGTATGTAGATAGAAATGGCTCATTCTAAGGTAACAAAAACATAACGGTTTATTATGTAAGGTATTTATACATCGATGAAAACATGTATGTATATTATATTGCCTTTCTCTCAATAGATCCTCAAAAATATTACACACTGCACTTTCAAACTAACATTAGTTTGATGTTAAATATCATGTAAAGTAATGCAATTACAATAAATGTAGTGTTATTCGAAATCAAATTATTATTGTGCCTAATTGCAATTTCATTATTACAAACATATACACTCACCTAAAGGATTATTAGGAACACCATACTAATACTGTGTTTGACCTCCTTTCGCCTTCAGAACTGCCTTAATTCAACGTGGCATTGATTCAACAAGGTGCTGAAAGCATTCTTTAGAAATGTTGGCCCATATTGATAGGATAGCATCTTGCAGTTGATGGAGATTTGTGGGATGCACATCCAGGGCACGAAGCTCCCGTTCCACCACATCCCAAAGATGCTCTATTGGGTTGAGATCTGGTGACTGTGGGGGCCATTTTAGTACAGTGAACTCATTGTCATGTTCAAGAAACCAATTTGAAATGATTGGAGCTTTGTGACATGGTGCATTATCCTGCTGGAAGTAGCCATCAGAGGATGGGTACATGGTGGTCATAAAGGGATGGACATGGTCAGAAACAATGCTCAGGTAGGCCGTGGCATTTAAACGATGCCCAATTGGCACTAAGGGGCCTAAAGTGTGCCAAGAAAACATCCCCCACACCATTACACCACCACCACCAACCTGTACAGTGGTAACAAGGCATGATGGATCCATGTTCTCATTCTGTTTACGCCAGATTCTGACTCTACCATCTGAATGTCTCAACAGAAATCGAGACTCATCAGACCAGGCAACATTTTTCCAGTCTTCAACTGTCCAATTTTGGTGAGCTCGTGCAAATTGTAGCCTCTTTTTCCTATTTGTAGTGGAGATGAGTGGTACCCGGTGGGGTCTTCTGCTGTTGTAGCCCATCTGCCTCAAGGTTGTGCATGTTGTGGCTTCACAAATGCTTTGCTGCATACCTCGGTTGTAACGAGTGGTTATTTCAGTCAAAGTTGCTCTTCTATCAGCTTGAATCAGTCGGCCCATTCTCCTCTGACCTCTAGCATCAACAAGGCATTTTCGCCCACAGGACTGCCGCATACTGGATGTTTTTCCCTTTTCACACCATTCTTTGTAAACTCTAGAAATAGTTTACCAACTAAAGTGTAAGTTTAGTTCCCTATCAGAAGCCACTCTCAATGCTGCATCTTGCGTTATGGGAAAACTTTGTTTGACCGGTTGTGAAATATGTGTGGCAAACACATTTGGCTTTAAATAACCTCTGACGGTGACGTCATTGGAATGCACACTTGTGAGAGACTATAAATAGATGTGAATCAGGTGAGCTTCAGGTTTCTTTATCTTTATTAACAGACCAGATTGTGTGTGTGTAAAATACACTCTCTATTTGTTCACTTTGTTAGGAGTTTCAGTTGAAAAAGAGAACATCATGTCAAAAACAGTCAGGAGATGTGTGCCTCCGTGTTCACGGCTACCGCCAGTTCACAGTTCAAGATGCTAACGATCAAGATGATTGTGTCTCAGATCCAACACAAAGATTGGTTTGTCACAGTTGAACTAAAGGATGCATATTTTCTGCCTGATCAGACACTGCCTTTTTTTTGGTTGATGTTTTTCAATTTAGGAAAGAGCAGTGCGCTGCAGTTTTTTTTTATGTTGCTAGGAACCCCCCGAATCAGCTGTCCTGTCAGTCTAATCAAGGTAATGGTTACCACAACGGAAGGCCCGCCTCTCAATTCATTTGATTGGACAATGGAAAAAAAACGCGATGACGTCGGGCGCAGCGGGCGTTTAAAACGTGAGGCGCCCGAGGTAAACCATATATTGTCTCAGTCATGTGTTTATTGTCTTCAGATTTAATGTTAAAGCATTTCTATCTGCTTTTTATTCAGCTACATTACAGTGATAGCTGTATTAGGGATTTCCTGGAACGTCATAAGTTACATTACTTCTGTGAGTCATATTTGGACTTTATGTGCGAGGGTGCCCTATGGCTTTCAGTATGAATGAAACATACATAACGTGTTTTTAGTGCTCAATAATGCTCAAACCACCCTATTTTGGGTAAAAATATTTAAAAAATGTAAGTAAACCTATGATAATGAACATATGTTTTTCTCTAGCGTAGTGTACTGATGTGTTCCTTTCTAATGATTTATAGTTAAGTCGTCTGCATGCCATAAAATAAAAGTTTTCTGTAAAGTAAAATTATTATTATTTTAATTACTATAGTATTATATTTATTGTTATTTTTAATAAAGAAATAGTGTTATTACTATATTAATAATCCTTACTTTTTATATTTTTATTTAGTACTAATAATAATAATATATAATAATAATAATAAACCTCTGACGCCATCGTTCTTGTAATGTTTGCTACACATATTTCACAACCGGTCAAACAAAGATGTTTTCCCATAGCACACGGCGCAGCATCTTGTTCCTGCTTTTTCCTTCTAAAGTGGGTCGAAAAAGCACTCTTAACTTTAAATAATTGCATTTAATATAATATAATTTAATTGCAACGGACATGCAATTAGTTTGCACTTAAATATCTTTTAAAGTATGTTATTTTCGTAATAAGTATGCTATACTTTCTTTTCCCCAGGTTATTACTAAAAATGAAGATATCAAAAGCGAAGATGCACCAACCTTCCAACTGTCTTTGAGATGACCAGGAATGCTAACGCTAACGTTAGCGTTAAATAACGCTAATATAGAATAACCTCATTGAAGAAATGCAATCATTTATGCAATCTGAACATACAAATTTGTCATGACAACAAGAAATGTGCTCTCTAAACTGAGACAACATTAGGAAAACTTTAATAGTCACACCAATAAAAACTTAGTGCACTTTACTTCCCTTCACATAAACATGGCACACTCCATATTGTGAACCACAGAATAAGATATTTATAAATCTGCAAAAACATAGCCATGCACAAAACTGTTTGTGCAATCCAATTATCAGCAGTGAACTGAAGTGAAGGGCTTGGATGTTGTGATGCTGTGTGCATCAACAGAACAAAAGAAATGAATAAAGCTTTGTGACTGCTGTTGATTAGAAGTCATGCCCAAAGGGAAAAGTCACAGATGGCAGTCTGCATGTTTTATAGGCGCTCACTCTGTCATTCAGTGTTGGGAATACCAAGAGACCAATACGAGAGCGAGGGAGCACCACCCTGAGAGAAAGAGAGAGAGAGAGAGAGAGAGAGAAAGAGAGAAATTAAAGACATCTCTTGAAGGCATGATTCGAAATAACCCCCCTTTCATCACTGATAGTGAGCAGGATTTATGAGTGTACAGATTGTGTCACGATTGAGTGGAGGCAATCAGGGACAGAGGCCATCGTTAGAAACACACTATAGACATAAAGTGCAAGGCAGTGCTGCCCATACTGTGGAGATAGCAGTGACCATTTTATTGTCTGTATGAAAGCTGCCATTTTCTTTTCCCTCCCATTGAACACCTCTATATGAAAGCCTCCCTTTCTCGCTGTGTGTCCTCTCTCTCCCTGTTTTGTTCACTCTAATTCATACTGCCTGTGTGTAGGAAGGCACCTCTGCTCCTTGCATTACACTACTGATAAGAATGGAACAACTGGATTCAGCCCTGGTTTGACTGTCTCACTGCCGGGAGAAACTCAATTATCAGAACGTTACAGCAGTTTGCCCTGTAGGCCTTCTGCTTACGTAGCCTTATTCACATGTACACACACATAAACCTTTCTTTCTGGTGGACACAGACTGCAGTCAGGGTTGTGATAGACACTAATGGTGAAATAGAATGTCAAGTAAAGTGTTTGACTGGTTAAAGACAGACTGTCAGACAGACAGAGAGAATAAAAATCAGGTTCAGGACTGTAACTGACTGGTTTTGTCCAAACAAAAACAGATTTCGATTTTTTTGACCGATTTTTTCCTGCCTTTTTGAGGAGCTTTTTTTGTTAATAATGAATATTGGTCTGTTTTTTTTTTTTATCACAATAACATAATGTACTGTATGATATATCTGTACACGATTGGCCACAAGAAAAAAAAAAAAAAAACAGAAATCTATATCAAAGATTTTGAGGAATATAACTATTAGCATAATATATAGCCCTCAATTTCTTTAACTCTTATGTTCTGTTTGGGGTGTTGAGGACCATTTTAATAATCGTCTCGGTTACATATGTAACCTTAGTTCCCTGAAGAGGGAACGAGATGCTGCCTCATCGCTGTGGAAATGCCTCTGTGTGATTGTGTCATAAAGCACGTATGGAATCAGTCCAATGGAGTGACAGAACATCATAGATAGGTGACGTCATCAACCAGGAAACTATAAAGCAAAACTGCACCAAGCACAGTCAGCTTCAGATAAGACTGAAGCAAGAAGATCACAGGTATGCAGGGAGTATGGCAGGGAAGACGCAGCATCTTGTTCCCTCTTCAGGGAACTAAGGTTACATACGTAACTGAGACGTTCCCTTTCAAGGGAACTCCCGCTGCGTCATCGCTGTGGGAACGCAATACCTACATTGCCATAGGAGCCAGATGCCCATCCGTGTGAACATTGTGCACTAGGAAGCAAGCACCGGTGTAGAGCTATGGTCAAGTTTGTAAAACCTCACAAACGCGTGTGGCGAGGACCAGCCTGCCGCATCACACACTTTCTGTAGGGAAACCCCTGACAATAAAGCTTTTGAAGCAGCCATACTCCTAGTAGAAAAGGTGAAGGCTGACCGGACGCCTCATAAGCAAGTAAAATGGCCTCAACCACCCACTTGCTCATTCTCTGCTTAGATGCTGGGCACCCCTTTCTAGGTGACCCGAAACACAAAAACAGTTGTTCAGCTTTCCTGCACAGGGCAGCTCTGTGGACATAAGCACCTAAAGCCCACACAGGGCAGAGCAGATTAAAGGGTTACTTCAGCGATTAGCATTAAGCTTTGTATCAGTAGAAACCCGGTAGTATATTCGAATGATCGTGCTTTCCCCCCTCATATCCTCCTGAGACGAGAGATTTATGTGTTTTATGTCTGGAAAAAAGCCTCCGATGACGCAAAGCATAAAAAGACTACAGCCAGTAGTAGGAGCTAGTTCCGCCTGTTTTCAACCCACCCATAGGGGTGGGATCTCACTCACAGAGTGTAAATGCGCACGGCCAACGGGCATTCATAACGGAGCGGTGCGGAGCAAAGCGAGTGTTTTCAAATAATTCCTATGAAAGTTAAGCTTCCAAAGGCATGGACTGAAAACGCTCCAGAGCACACACCGTGAATGACTGTGCGGCCATGAATTAACAACAATGCGGCCGTGAATGAATGCCGGGCGGACGTGCTCATTTTAGTTTCGGTTTTGAATTAGCACCAATTCGGGGGGCGGGTTGCTTGAATTGTGGGTTCATTAGCCTATTATTCTTAATGAAAAACACAACAACACAACGGTACAATGACAAACTCACTTAAATAGGCGCTTTTACATTTCACTTTAAAAACCAAATCTTCCGTGATCATCTTATCTGACAGCTGTTTGCTCTCATGATGAATGAAATCTGACTCCTGCTGCTGGTCTGTGCTGCGACTCTCGTTCAGCTCATGCTGTATTGAGCAGACACGTACAGTTTTTAATTGTAGTGTCTGTTCTCTAACTGAACTAAATGATTTTATTACTATAAAAATCTAAACGAAGGTGAGGTGGTTCCGCGGTGGGCAAGTGATGTAACCGGTGGGAGTGACCTCGCAGGGCAGCGAAGCAAGTGCATTCTGGGATTTGTTGTCTTTCGCCCACATGAGCCAAAAATATATTTTCTGGCTTTTCTTAGTCTAGAAGGCACCAACTTCTAAAATAATTTCACATTTCTACTACATACATGACCCAATTTAAATACACATTCATCTTTCCAGTGGTGAAGTACCCCTTTAAGCTTTTCCAGGTCTGACGTCCAGAAGGGAAGAGGACAAAAGGCCTGCAGTATAACTGGTCTTACAATATTAGTAGGAACCTTAGGAATATAGCCCGGCCTAGGGTGTAAGAAATGCTGGGCGCAAATTCCAAGCACGAGGGTGCCACCGAAAGGGCTTGAACGTCTCCTATTCTCTTGAGAGACGTAATAGTCAGCAGAAAGAGAGTCTTTACAGTGAGAAACTTCTCGGGAACTTCTTCAATTGGCTCAAAGAGAGGGAGAACCACAGACGACAGCGTTTCTGATGATGCTAACAGATCCACTTCTGCTCTGCCGAATTTCTCCCACAGGAGCTCCACCACCTCGGGGTGGAGTCTCCATTCCCCGGGCATCGGCCCTTGCCTCGACAGGATGTCTGCTTCCACATTCAGATACCCAAGGATACCAATGGTCACCAATAATTTATCTGACGTCCTCCACTGCAAAGACTTCTGAATATATATTCTTAATGCTCTGACCGGGCAGAACAAATGGAGCCTTCCCTCTTCCGCCGACACATGAGGTGGAGGATGGAATGCCTGCAAGACCGTAGACTGTGCCATGTTGGAGGGCACCTTAGCTACATAGCCAGGTCTAGGATGTAGGATGGCTTTAACTCCCCCAGGGGCAAACTAGAGCCTAGGCCTGGAGGTCCCCCACGCTTTTAAGAGAGGTGATAGCCAGGAGAAAAGCCACCTTAAGGGACAAATTCGTAGATCCCAGGTTGGAACTCTGACGCGAGCTGCAGGCCTCATCCTCCATGCACCACAGAGGAAACGTACGACCAGCTGGTGCCTCCCCAGAGGCCCATCACTTATAGGAGCGTGGAAAGCCATAATGGCAGCCACGTACACCTTAAGTGTGGATGGGGTAAGACCAGCAGTGAAGCGATCTTGGAGGAACTCCAGCACTGAAGCCACTGGGCAGTTAACTGAGTTCAACTCACAGTCTCTACACCAAATAGAAAACACATTCTACTTTAGGCCGTACAATCTCCTCGTGGAAGAAGCTCTGGAACTGACTATGGTTTCAACTACTCCAACCGACAGGCCAGCCTCTAGGTACTGAGCCCCCTCAGGGGTCAGACCCACAGCTTCCACAACGTTGGCTGAGGGTGAAATATTGTGGCCCCCGCCTGAGACAGCGGATCCCTCCTCAGAGGAATCTGCCATGGAGGTCCTTGCAGGAGTACTATGATGTCTGAGAACCATACTCGGGCTGGCCAGTATGGGGCTACTAGCAGTAGACTGACTCCGTCTCGACGGACCCTCTCCAGAACTCCCGGATCTGATGCACCAATTCGCATAGAGAGTGCAATCTCAGACCCCCCTGGAGATTCAGATAATCGACTACCGACATACTGTCTGAACGTATCAGAACGTGATGGCCCCTGATGTCTGTGAGGAAGCTCATCAGAGCCCTGAACACAGCCAAAAGTGTCCTTGCAGGGTTTGGTTGGCAGCACCAGGGTTTTTAGGGATGATGCCGCATCCGAGGAGAGGAAACTCGCTAAAGCCTCTTCAACCTGTGGCATTTTCCCATAACCGTTCTCGCCCAACCCCACTATATTGCTGTAATCCAACACATATGGATTAGAGAGGCGGGAGGAGTGACAACTTACACAACTCCTTGAGGCTGTCATCTGTGCTGAAAGAAGCGCTCATCCAGCTTGCTTTTAACTGGCATTTCCTGCATCTTTGGTGTCACAACTTCTACGAGCTCCTCATAAGCGGGGATGTGAAGTGGTGAGTGTGCTTTAACATCGCCCACCTCGATGCTGAGCACATCTGCTTCCTCAAAGCTAACTCTGTTGTGTGCCAGTGTCCCTTTGTAGTTTCCGGGTATGCCGCCAGATGCTACGTCACGACGCAGCACCAATCAGGATTGGTTTAGTTTCATTCACACTTCAGACGCGCTCCGCTAAAGGAGCGTCCCCAATGTGTCGTTCCTTTCTTGCCACATGTGCTTTAAAGTAATTTTTTTTTAAATTATTCTTTATCGTGGATAACCTTTATTGGTTTATTACCATGATCAATATCCCCTAACCAAACTTCAACCACCTTTCAATGTCAGACTCTACAGAAACAAGTTCAACATGTTTTGCCCCTCAGTAAGTTGACGTTTAAAAAAACTTCCTAAACACCAGCAGGATTCTTCAATTTAATAAAGAAACAGTTACATATACAGTTCAGCCACATCAGCAAAGTCTCCAAAGAGAATATCCACCATGACTGGCTTGGTGTTGGTCCTCAGAGCGCAGCATTGCTGGCCATCATTCCAGGTTGGTTGTGCTGATAAGCTGTGTGACCTGATGGGAAACAGTTCTCCAGGCTTTATCAATTTCAAACAGAGGACTTCATGCTCCATAACTTTTCAGCCCTACAGATAAGCAGCAGCTTTCAAGCAACATCATGAAAAAACATTGAGGAACTCAGGGGCACTTAGCGATAGAGGATGTTAGAGAGATATGTACGATGTAATGGGCACGAATGGGTGGTGGTAATGATCACACAAAGACACAAACAGTCTTTAATAAATTTAATTAGGAAACATGGAGAATTAAAAGGAGTAATAATATAAGACAACCATTCAAACTAAGACGACACCGAACCCTGAACAGAGGAAATGAAGGGCTTAAATACACACAGAGTATGTGTGCATGAGTAACTATGGAAACAAACTAGCAGACAGAACTCAAACAAGAATGAAAATGAAACCAAAACAAAAACGAGACTATTACAGTAACAAGCATGAGCTGCAAATTAAAATGGACAACAGTTTATGGAATTTAACCACAGAGGTTTTGTGGCGAAGGAGGGATAACTAGCTTGATTCATTGAGATATCTGTTACCAGAACAGGAAATTTACGTTGAACATGGGACAGGTGGCCTTCTGATTTGTTTAAAAAAAGTCTGAATACTGTATCATGTGAAGTTTCAGGTAAAAATCTGCTAATTATTATTTAATAAAAAAATTATTTCTTAATTATTTATTAACAATTATAATTATTTTATAACTGTAATAAAATATATTGTTTTTAAATTCTAAATATTGGCATATCGTGCTTCGCAGTGTGTCATAAGTGCTAGAAATAAGTTGGGAATTAGTATGAAATTCTTCCTTTACTGTCAGTGTTCTCTTTCAGATCAACTATTGTCATATTGTCAACATAACCTTCACAAATAAACTAAAGTTTAATACATTTTGAAGCCTAAACACAATCGACAGAGGTTAA
The DNA here is from genome assembly GCA_039654625.1 of Rhinogobio ventralis. Lineage (NCBI taxonomy): Eukaryota > Metazoa > Chordata > Actinopteri > Cypriniformes > Gobionidae > Rhinogobio > Rhinogobio ventralis. The sequence continues at coordinate 26,701,327 of CM077195.1, read as the reverse complement.
AGTTAAATGAACTACACCATGATTGCATCACTTCAATGCCACAAGCTTCCGGCAGCTCTTTCAATCTTTATTTCAAATTGGAAAGTTTGAGTTAGAATATAGTTTGCAAGAGTTTGCAATAACTGAGCCAATGATTCAATAGCATTCTATCAAAAATGCACTATGGTATAGCCTATCCATCAAAAACAACTCTTAACTTTTTTTCTCACTATATCTCCACTTTATTACCTTTTATTTTTTCTTCAGACTGGAATCATATAATGTGTTTCTATTGCTAACAACAACAAAAAACAAACAAAACAAAAAAACAAAGAAAGAAAGAAAACATGAACTCTCCTTTCATCCATTCCACTGTAATTACTCTAATTAAGCAGTAGCAATCAGGCAACACATGCTGATGAACTTGACATCCGTGTCCTCGGAAAGGGAAAGGACAAATGTTCCGGATTAACAAGAAGGTGGGGAGCAGTGAATGCTGCAGTCTACCGGATGTGATTAAAATGTCATTTCACAATTTTTTTCATAGATGTAAATATATTTATATGTATGTAGTAGAAAATATACTGAAAGTAACTGAATAATAATCATTCGGCTCAAGTGATTTTGTAAAAATTAAAAGTAAAAGGGGTGAGAGAGAGTGAAATGTTGATTTATGTGTCGGAATTACTTTAGAAAACATCTTACAGAATAAACAATGAAAAATATTGTAAATGTTATCCTGACCACATTACATCATGAATGGATGCTGCATTCCAGATGAAGTAGGAGGTGGGAATGTGTGAGCTGTATTTCCCTGCATCCAACCTCAAAAGTGTTTCAGTCTATCATACATCACAGTCAAATATAAGTTCTGATTTGTCTGCAATGAAGCATTAATGCTTTTCAAATATGAGTCAATATAAGGCTGTTTCCTTTCATGACTTATTCACAGTTGCTTTGCATATATGACAAAATGAAGATAATACAAAAAAATATCAAGACACTTGAATGGCACACGGTCTGTGATGTCTATTGTTTTAAAGCCTTAAAATTGTTTAAAACAAGAACAATGCATTACTCCATCAATGAAAATAACTACTCTTACATGGCAGCCTGGAGACTGACTATCAGGTATCCAATTAAGAACTACAGAGACAAACAACAAGTAGCCAAAAAAACTAAGAATCATGTCAGTAAGCAACAATTTCAATCATGATTGCATAGAATAAGGATAATACTCAATAAATAACACCAAAGGCATTAAGTAAATGAATATAAATACTAAGCAATAGTGAAAAAAAGTGTTGCATATTCATGCCTTCCATTCTTCAGATATGAAAATGTTGATAAAAAAATGTATCTGAAAAAAAAATCTGAAATGTATATTTTTTTATGATACAAAAAAGGTTACAAAACGGCTTATCAAATGTATGTTGAATATCACTGTATCTTATATTTTGTTCAGTGTTTCTTGTCCAGAACAAAGTACAATATGCACAAGACTTTCTGTTGATAGTCAAATATCTTATTTTTTCATACCTTAATACATCTTTCCCTTTGTTAGGTGTTATTAGTTGTACCAAATTCACCAGCTGACCATGCATAATTGGTTAAGCATATGGGTTAATTCAATGATTAATTCTCATAACAGGAATAAAACGTGGTTTCCAAGATTCCATGGTTTAGTTAAACAATATTACGACAAATATTATATAATGAAACCATTTAGTCTGCAATTATTGATTATTGTGGTGTTAAATAATCATTTGTTTCCAGGAACAAGAAAATATAGCCCACATACCTGATTAGATTTTTCGTTCATCTATGACGATATCAAGCAATGTTATGAAATTGAATACTGAATACTAAGTCTATTTATCTCAATTGATTGGTAAAAGCGCATTTTTGTGTGAAAACAACCTTGGTTCCCTTCAAAATAATGAACCCTCCATTTAGCAGGGAGCACCATCCGTGTTTTTTGTTCAGTTTTTTTGTGTGTGTTTTTTCAGTGGTAAACTGATTCAAGCCAAGGCAAGAAACCATCTGATGTCAGCACGCAGATAGAAATATCCAAACTTTCTGAGAACAACACTAATCCATGATCGCTCAGTGTTGGAAGCTGTCAAAGACTAAAGGTGAGTTGAGGAAGAGATATGAGGAGCCAGTGATACAGCATTGCGATCTTCCCAAACCTTGCTCTTACTGTCACAATAAAGACAAAAACAACTTGATAAACACCTCAATGACCATGCTAACACTACTGTGGGATGTAAAATAAGAGATGTAAGGAACCCCTCTTTCACTTACTATTGATGGAGCCCCTGAGCTGCTTTCTGAGAGGGCAAATGGAGGTGGGCATTGAGCTGTGTTTTCTCAGCTGTCAATTGCTGACATTTTGAGAATTTCTCCATTTTTGTTTGTGGCTGAAGCTTTTTATGTACCTTAAATTATCAATGAACCAACAACTATAAGAGAAAAGATCTTTCTCTTTTATATTAGAACAGCCCCTCCATTTCCATTTGTCCAATGCTGAAAAAAAGGGCATTGTCAGCATAAATCATCTCAGGTTACAACTGCATAGTTCGCTAAGAAGGAGAACGAGACACTGCATCTTGGATCGACGCTTTGGGGACCTGATCAGCGTGACACGTCATCAACTTCTTTGTCTGAAGGAGACAAGCCCGAGGCATGGCAATGACATGCAGTGTCGTGGTTACAGTTGTAAGCTGAGCATATACGGGGGTCACATCAAGAATAATTATTCACTATCCTCATAACATAGAACTCTACCTCTAGGGAGCTGCAGGGAAGCGTTAGCTCCTCCACCACTGCACAATTGGCAGAAAAGCACAAACACCCTGCCTTGACTCATCCAGGATCACAAGACTCCCAGCACCTGCAAAGGTGCCTGATAACAAGAAGGGATTATATAAGGCAAATTACCTCAACTTGGATCAGTTAGGGCTCCAACTGGGAATGGAGGATCCTACTTTAAAACCCAGACAGTGGGGCAGGGTTCTGCTCAACAATCAAACCTGAAGAACAGCCTACTAAGGGTAGCCTGCTAAGTGCTAGCTACAGCCCTCTATACTGCTGCCCTTCTAAATGGGAGCCACTGGGGAGCTATCTTACTTAAAGGACCCCAGAATCAGGGGTCAGAAGGGGGAGGCAACTCAACCCTTTTAACACACACTTATATAGGACCTGCTATAGCCCATACTTGATTCAATCAGCACTAGCCATAGTGATAAGAACAAGGAGGGATTGTACTGTTTCCCAATTACTTTCTTTTTATCACTTCCTCCTAGCGTCCCACCTCCTCTGTGCTCTACTTTAAGGAGGAGGAGCATGAGTGGCCACGCTTATTCGAGCAGGATGTTTATGGCACGATAGGAACTGCTCGTCCTATCTGTCATGAGAGACTTCCTGTCTATTGCACCCCCAAACTAGATCCAATCTAGTCGTGGCGCGGGCCAGCTCGATCTGCGATCCCCATAACTTCAGTCTCCGCTGTGCCTTAGCTACCTCAAGGCCCAAACTGCAGGGCACTGAAACACATTACGCACAGGTCGAGTGTGCTCACAGGTGCTAAAAATCTGGGACACGGAGGCACACACTTCCTGAAACACTTGTGCGGCAATTAGGGAGAGGCAGAGAGCCGTGGGAATGGAGTGAGGCCGGTGGCGCGAGTGCTAATGAGCATCACCTGCACACCACACTGGAATCGAGTATCATGGAGAAGCTCTGAATCGATAAATGGAGGAGCAACAACAGTGAAAGACAAAAGAGGACCAGGCCTGGGACATTTATGTTGTGTTTCATTATGTTTATATGCGGCAGTCGTCCGTGAGGGGCTGTCGCTTTACTTTACCTTCATTTTGTTGTTTGTTTATTTTATGCCGGTTCCCATCTCCTTCTTCCCTGAGACATTAACATTGTTACAGGAGGAGCAACAAAAATAAAATGACTGTAATTTTGTTACAGCTTGTTTGAGTGCTTATCCATGAGTGCTTAAACAAACAGTTACAAAAAAGCTGATGATGTACATTGCGGCTTTCTTTTTCTTCTTCCTTCTTTCTTTCTTCTTCTTTTCTTCCCATTGCTCTTATACTCACAAGCACGAGGTAGTGACATCATGGATTGTCATCGGAAATTGTTGTGCTTCAGACACCAGTCACGCTATGGCATTACCATAGCGTTGATCAAAGATGCAGTGTTAAGTTCCACTTCGAAAGGGAAACTTAGTATTTCCTGGTGTAATGCATTAAAGTAAATAGCAGTTATCACTAAAACCAGGCAATACTGTTTTCCTTTTTGAATACATAATAATGGAGATATATAAATGTCACAGTCAGACATTCTTGTTTGGCAGCTGTAATGCCTGAATACTGGGTTAAAATGACACAGTTTCTTTCTTTCGAGGATTACGAGGTCAGCACACCTTTATTGCTTTACTGACTTATTGCCCTTTAGAGATGGTTTATACATAGCTCTAGCATTACCATGCTGAAAAACTTAACTTAACTTAAAGGGATAGTTCACCCAAAAATGAAAATTACCCAATAATTACCCAATAATTTACTCATACTCAAGCCATCCTAGGTGTATATGACATTCTTCTTTAAGACGAATACAATCTGAGTTATATAAAAAAATATCCTGGCTCTTCCAAGCTTTAGAATGGCTGTAAATGGCAGCCCAAAATTTGTAAATGGCAGCCCAAAAGGCCAAAAAAGTGCATCCATCCATTATAAAAGTAATCCACACGGCTCCAGGGGGTTAATAAAGGCCTTCTAATGCGAATCGATGGGTTTGTGTGATAAAAATATCCATATTTAAAACTTTATAAAGTAAAATATCTAGCTTTCGCCAGACCACCTTCCATATTCAACATATGAAGAGTTCAGAAGCAAAAACCTCTAATGTCCATCTGACATGTTTTCTTTTAAATTAGCATTTTTTATCAGGCTCCTATGTTTAGGTTCAGAAATTTTAATTTAATGGCAATGAAAAGGTTATTAGTAAGTTATTGAAATGCCTTATTTTCAAAAATGTCACTTTAGTTAATTCATGGGTATTTAACAAATTTAACTGTCTTAAAGTCCATGTGTGCTTTTTTTTGCAAAAACCTCTAAGTCCATCTGTTGGGAAAAAATGACATAGTAAACAGTTGCAAAATCACTAAAGATCCAACTAGAAACATTGCAAATGATGAAAGCAGAATTGTAACAATGAAGAAACTGATCCACACAGTAGGGGGAGCTGTGATGCAAAGTGACTGCCACATCCGTTTCTGTCAGAGTTTTACAGAAGCACAAAGAACACTGTTGTGTTTACTTGCTACTCGCAAAGTATTGGCATTGCAACTGTAACGACAGAATCTTGGAAAATGAAAGACGGCTCTTTCGCACAGCATCATTCGTATTGAAATCATATGATTCGATTCATGGTTTCATGGACTTTTGCTGACAAACAAGGTGATTTAGAGGTTTCTGCCAACAAACTGGTATTTCTGAATGGGATGACGCTGGGATTTAGTGGATTTGAAATTAAAATATTTGGTATACTATGTGCTGAGAGCATTCGCTCAATATCATTATCTCATTTTTGACGGAGGTGGCGCTCTTCATATGTAACTGCCGCGACGTATGACGTCAGATGTAGCGAAAGCATTTTGAACTGCGAGAGGCGGTAAATCTTGGGGTAATTTTCATTTTTGGGTGCACTATCTCTTTAAGCCAACTACCTGTACCATATGTAACTGAACTACCTTTAAACCTAGCCTGGCCAAGTTGGTGTTTAGCTAGTATAGCTAGGCAGTCAGCTTTTCTGTCAGGTCTGACTAGCCCATTTGATAAAAAACTGCTCTTAGCTCTTTCCCCGTCAGCGTTTAAAAAAAAAAGTTGCCAGCCACCGCTAGGGTTTTAGATCATTTTCACAAAAATGTAATGGCCCATAGAATATTTTGTTGTATGAATATCTGAACATGCAATATATCAAAAGCAAGAATAGACCCTCTGCTTTTAAACAACAACAACAACAACAACAGCAAAAATTATTCTAGCTTCATGCATTCCTTTTTTATCAACACTTAAATATGGGTACGTTTCATAAAAAAGCAACATTTCGAACAAAAAGCTGAGAAAATCACATTTTTGTCATTCAGAGCGATGATCAAACACAGATGGAGTAGATTGAGTCCATCAACACCCCTAATGCTTGCACAGTCCTGTAGCTCGTCCTGGGTCGACATTTCATTCAGTAACATTAGGCAGTTTTGATTTATATGATGTTTAATGTTGATGATCACGTTTTGTTCAGGAGATTCTGTACTCATTCAGAAGATGCGTAATAGCGCCCCCTAGCGTCTAACAGTGAAAACACAGAAACCCGGAAAGGGATGCGTTTTCTCACAAATAACGGAAAATTCCGTGTTTGGTGGGGAAAGAGTTAACAACAAAATGTATTTGTTTGGAAAAACATATTTCCATAAAAACATAAAGTCCAGGATGACACCAAGATTCCTAACCTGGGAGAAAATTGAGGGGAAATGATTGCCCAGCTCCTTAATGAGACCACTCCTCAATTTTGGGAGACCAAAAACAATTATTTCGGTTTTGTCCTGATTAAGTTGGAAAAAGTTATTTGATAACCATATCTTAATGTCTCAGATACAATCCAACAATTGGCAAATGGAATCACCAGTTTTCATTACACGGCAAGTACAGCTGCATATCGTCAGCATAAAAATGAAATGTAACACTGTGCTTCCTAATAATAGCCCCCAGTGGACACATATAAGTTAAAAAGAAGTGGGCCCAGAATAGAGCCCTGAGGTTCTCCACTAATAATAGGAGCAGAAGATAAAGAGAACTTACCTAACTCTACAGAAAAAGACATATCTTCAAGATATGATCTGAACCATCCTAAGGCAGTACTGTTTTTAAACCAAAACAACCTCTTTCTTGGTTAACCAGCTAAGTTTTGTAACTGAACATCAGCTAGACCAGCACCAAACCAGCATAAATATTTTGTTATCCGTCCCTCACACCAGGGTAAACTCTGCTGAACTCTCCTCCCTATTATGGTGTATTTTTGTCTCTGTCTCAGACAGTATTCTCTATTATTACTTTCTAGCTTGTAATGCTATCACATGATGTCTTGGGCTTTCTTGCTCCCGGCTTTTACTTCCCCTCTCTCAAGTCTCTTACCCCTCACAGCTGTTTCTGACAGTATGTGCTCATGCTGGCTGTATGAGAGGGGGTGGCCACGCATAATTAGGCCTCTCACAACCACCACTGTACTGCAGCTAAACATAGAAATCCCTCTGGCCATGAGGGGAGCCATCATGAGGTGACAAAACATTTACTCTTATGGCCAGATGGGGGCGATGTGGCTCTGCTCTGATTGTACAAAGCACTGGCTTGCCATTTATGTTCTTTTGGTTTTCTCTGCAGTGATCAGTTAAATGTAGAGGAGAGAGATGAAAGAGAAGACAAGGGCAGGAGAGAAAGAGAGAGAGGGGAGAAATCTGATGGTAATCACTGATAAATGAAAGTCTCACATCTGTACTGAAAAACTTAGAAAAACAAGTTAAGTACGCCAAAGCAAAAGGGGAAAAAATGCAGTGCACGACCTTCTGTAATCCTCTGACAACTGATGTTTGTATTGTAATAGCTCCAATGTAAAAACTGGTAAAGCACAGAGAATAAGTTTTTGTAATCAGTATTATATTTTATTATAATAATGTTTAATAGCAACAAATAAAATAAAGGCCAGAACTGTCAATAATTACAGATTTAAATAGTTTTTGTCCATATCTGAGAATAACATGAGTAATTAAAGTCCTTCAGCATCATATTTGAAAATCATATTACAATACATGTAGGCCTAAATTACTAATTATCAAATAAAATTAACTGTTTGGTAACACTTTACAGTAAGCTCCCATCAGTTAACATTAGTTAATGCATTAACAATGAACAACGAACAATACATTTGTTGCAGTATTTATTAATCTTTGTTTACATTAGCTAATGCAAATACACCTAATCATTGTATAGTTCATGTCAGCTCAAGTCCATTAAATATTATTACAGAGGCTTTTAATTTGAACAATGTAACAGTAAATGTAGACATTAACATGAACTAAGATTAATGAATGCTTTAGAAGAATTTTCATTGTCAGTTTGTGTTAACTAATGCAGTTATTAACATGACTAAACTAATGTTAACAAATGAAACCTTATTAAGTATTACAAGAGGTTTACATATTATGGCAGTCTTATAATGTAGGAACAATTACAACAATCATCACATAAACCCATTATAATAAATGTAACATTTAGTTTTTTGCCTTTGTGTAGTAAGAAATAACTCCAGATGTTTCTGTCTCTTTTATTACTTTGTGTTTAAATGAGTGATGTCTGTTTTATTAACTTCAATGCTTATTTATAATTTCGGTAACACTTTACAATAAGGTTGTATTAGTTAACATTAGTTAATGTATTAACTAACATGAGCTAACCATGAGCAATACATTTGTTACTGTATTTATTAATCTTTGTTAACGTTAGTTAATATAAATACAGCTGTTCATGGTTTGTTCATGTTTGTTCACAGAGCATTAACTAATGTTAACAAGATTTAAATAATGCATTAATAAATGTTGAAATTAACATTAACAAAGATTAATAAATGCTTTATAAGTGCAGTTCATTATTAGTTCATGTTAACTAATGTAGTTAACCAATGAACCTTATTGTAAAGTGTAACATTAATACAATTAGTATCAACATGTGATGATCGAGACAACATCAGTATGTTACTGCAGAGTGCAAGCAGTTTTTAGAAGACAAAAATGCTCTGATTGGCACTGATCACAGGATTTTCATATGTAATTGCTGCAATCAACCGCACTCACGTAATAAAGGCACCAACAGAGAATGATTTTAACAGAAATCATTTAATTCCATCAGTATGCAATTAATGTGTGATGCATAAATGCCTTTGACCAATGTAATCACAAAGTAATGCAAGTAAGTGTATGAAACTGACTGCAGGCTCAAGCTGTGTGTTATGGTGGGCAACCACTTTGCCTGCAGTAAAGTGTGATGCGATTTCACCAGCAGCCTATTTGGTATAATGTTTTATTCATTTAACTCTTATGTGACAGTGGGATACCCACTCAGAATCTGGCTGCTCACATCAATCAACAACCTTCAGTGAGCAAGAGAGGAGGCATATTGGTTGTCGCATTGCTGCATATGATCCATAATAGAACGGGCCATTGGTGTGTTGAAAGCTTGATGGTATTGTTTGGACTCATCAAGCTTCACAGTATTGTACAATTCCACAGAGTTCTGTCGCATTATGGGGTAGCTTGTGAAACAATATTATTGACAATTTTGGTTTGCTTCTACCACCTGACATGCAGTACCAATTTAGAGATGTTATAAAGTTTAATGCAAGGGTGTAGATTTGGTTTGGGGACATGCTCCCTTATGAGATTTTATTGATTTATTTATTTTACAAAATGGTATCTTGTGCTTACATCCACACATGCAAAGTTAATGTCCATTATGTTTGCATATATATTATATAAGCATCCTTATCAGAATGTTCTACTTTATACTGTTTTTGCTTGTTTTGGTTATTGGTGGAGGAAACTATGCCCTGGGTCAATGAAATGATAACACGGTGCATATGTTTTTCCTTTTTTAAAGCTTTTTCTTCCCTTTTGTGATGTATATCTGAGTAAAAAAGCTTCTTAAGAAAACACGTAGGACCTTTTTGTCTTTTTCAGTTTAGTTTTTTTGACCATTTTGCCCGTGTTAATGCCAACTACATACATTTTGGCACAGGTGTAGAACACAAATTATGCAGCTATAATTGTGTGGGTGTGTTGGTATGGATGTCTGAGTGTGGTTTGTGTGTGTGTAAAACAAAATGATGTGTGTGTGTGTGCTTGTAATATTAAAGAGAGAAAAAATCTACTGTATTGCAATTTTTTGGAAAATTTGGTACTGTGCCCAACTGAAAGCTAATTTTTTGAGATATCAACCTCAAATTTAGAACACAACTTCTTTAGATGTATGGCTTTGATTTTCTAGCAGTTTTCAACATGTTTCATAAAATTTATATATTTATATAAAATAATGTTCATAAATCATTTTCATAAACTTAAACCTCTATAACTTGTTTTTGGTTTCACTTTTTAAACTTTTTTTCCCTTCAACAATAATCTGCCAAGGGTCTAGTTTAAAATGAGTTGAAACTTAAATTTGTGCTCCCAAGCTTTACATTTTTATGACAATTTTTTTGACTTCACTATAAAGTCACTATTGTTCACTATGAACCTATGTGTAACTTATTTTAATTGACGCACAAGGGTTAATTTACATGCATGTTATTAAGTATATATAGCAATATAGCATGGTATTGAGTGCCATATTGCTTTTAAAAAATGGCTACAATAATAAATGTACATATTATAAGGGGCAAGAAAAACATGAGACAGGGTAGTGAAATGAAAAAAGACACAAGGTGTAGAGATGCATGGACTTTTGACACAGCATTCTAAAAGAGTGGAGATGCTACAAAAGATGTGGGACACAAGCACAACACGTATCCACCTTTCTCCTTAGGGGCCTATTGGGTTTTAGATTATGGGAGGCACTTCCAGTTTGGGGGAATTCCACTCATAAAAACTGAAAATCATAAGGTTGCACCACAAATAATCCTTATCCTTCAGTTTGACTGAATTAACTGTAACTTTCCTTCATGTCAGGAAAATAACGCTTGGTATTTTAGGACTCTTGGGCCAAAATATGACATGGTAACAAGAATATCTATGGCAAGGGCTCTTTTCAGTCACTGCATTCTTTTCCTTCTGATTATTTCCCCCCCCCCCCCCCCCCTTTGTATTCTTCAACAGTATGAAAAAATACAACATATTCTGTGCATTTGTGGTCTGTTGTGGTCTCCCGATTTATGATATATCCCATGAATAATTCACTGAAATGCACTAAGAATCTCTTGCTTTTCTCCTCAAATCCTCATTCTTCTTTTCATGCTTCTACGTTTTGCAGTATTATTATGGTACCTATTAGCAGTGTTTAGAATGTTTCTAAAACAGGTAAATACAATATTTATGTCTGTCAAAAGTATGAAAATCACTTTGAAATATTATCACTTAATGTTCCAGTTAATAAAGGCAACGTAATACAGTTTCAATACAGACATATAATACTACAATGATATTTAACATGTCTGTAATGTTGTTGCGGAAAATATCAAGCCTTTGGGGTTATTCATGGTCTGTAGTTGTTTGTTAAAGCTTTTAAAATTTGATGGTTGAAGGGTGAGTAGAGTAATGTCATCTTATTGAATTGTCTTTGAAAATGCTTATCATTGCATTCAAAGAGCAAACAATTTAACAGAGGTTACTCTGATAATTCACGCAAAGCATCATGGGGTGTGGGAAAAAGGTGGCTAGCGTAGTGCAATGCAAAAATGTGTAAATTCTGTGTGAACGGCTCCTAAAGGCTGGTGTTGTACAGTGATATACACAGCTAAGTCAAAAAAAGGCTAATATTATCTAGTCTGTATCTGGAACACTGCTGGAATACTGTATTGACTGACCAGCAACCATTACTAAAAATATCCATTCCACATCTCGTTTTGTATTGCCAACATTTTATCAGTCTATGCTGTGCTGAAGCATGTTGGACAGCCTGTAACTGCTCCCTACTACATTATTTTGTATACTAAAAATCAGAAGAAGAAATAATATTTTTTCACACCTGTACATCTGCAAGGAAAACCTCAACATTGCTTAATTTTATTTCTTGACTCTCACCCTTGTTCTTTGCAACCTGTCTAAAAAAAAACTAAGAAAGAAACAAGGATATTTTAATTTTAATATGCATATCATTGCTAGAAAAATACTTTTTTATAGCCTATAGTAGAAAATGTGATAACACTTTCTATGAAGCCCATGCTTATAATGAATTATAGCCCCATTTATACTTATTTATAAGTGAGTTATACTATTTTATAAATATATTTATAAAGACTTATTATGACTTATACTGCATTATAAGAACAGTTATAGTAACATTTATATTATTTTTTATAATTATACTTATAAGCCATGCATTTGCTTATTAATTGTCATAATCTGTCATGCCTATTTTCTATACATTTCTATTACACTTTTTTTTTGTTTTTTGTAAATGTGCTTTGAATTGACAAATTGCACAACTAAATATTGAATTTCACTAATGAAGGGGAGTATAAAGTGTTAGATCAGCCAATGATGTAAACCAGTTCTTTAAAATAGCTCAGAGGTGCATCTCACGAACCTTCAATCGGCAAGCATATAGACAGAGGACAACTTAGTGTTACAGTTTCTGACAATGGAAGAACAACAAGAAAACAAACAGGGTCACCAGCCAGGAAGAAGAAGAGGAGTAAGGATGTGTGGTGAAGAGTAGGGAGGCAAAACAGAGGAAGAGGTAGAAGAGGTCAAGATTGTAGACATGTTTCTGATGAAATAAGGGCCACTATTGTGGACCATGTTCCCAATCATGACCTTACAATGGCCAGGTGGGTCGAAAGTTGCAGACTTTGTTGTTGGGAAAACATGTATACTATATATATATATATATTCACATGTAAGCATAATTGTGAATCCTGTCTAGAATCTTGCAATCAATATCCCACATGCAGTATGTATTGTTGATATAGTATATATATATATATATATATATATATATATATATATATATATAGTTAACGTATATTATATTAAAATATTCAGGCACCAAACCTTAAATTTAACAAGATTGTTTTTTAGTTTTTTTTTGGTATGTGTCAGGAATACAACTGATGAATTGGGAAACTGTTGTGCTTGGAGGCAAGCACCCTATTTTGCCACTGTAACCTTGCAGACTCATTGGCCCTCTTAGATTTCAGGTCTTTAGGTGAAATGCTGGTCATGTGTCCGCAAGCCTCACCTGACTTACCTCCAAACAACAAACATTTTCTCTTTGAACAAGCTGTAAGGAAGTTATGACTATGACTGTGATGACTGCAGCATCAATGCAGAAAAAATCTCTTGAATGAAAATTCCCACAATTTGCTAAATGCAGGTTTCATTGACAAGTCAACTTATTAAAGCAAGTGTTACATTCTGAGCCAATCATATTAACCCTTAAATGCATGACTGTTTCACCAATTATTCTTACATATTCGGGTCTTTAGCGACCTGAATCTATATCTAACACGGATGGATCTCTACCTGTCATGATAATTCAAAACTCTCCTGATATTAGAGTAACAATTACAGAAGAATAAAATAAAGCATATTTTGTTAACTTTTGGAGCTTGGAAGGGTTCAGTTTGAGCAGATGTTTTATACCATCATCACTGTCCTTGTCAGAGCACATTTCCTAGTACATTAAGCAAATGATAGTTTCACAAGATCACACTTACATATAATTTATGGAGAACAGATTTAAATGCATATTTGGCGTGCTGTCCGGGGGGAGGGCTTTGAGCTCGGAATTTGGCCTGAACCCCGAATACCCCCCGTGTATGTAAGTGGTTAGAACTAAAAGGGAAAAGTGGAGAAGTGATGGTGGAGGGATGCTGATAAACTGTCAACAAGACGGAGGTAAGACTGCTGCGTATATATATTGTTGTTGATTAGCTGAGTGCTCTCCACCTGTGTCAATTATCTGAACGTGCTCCTCCTGAACCTTGTTAATAAAACATAATTTCGAGAATGTGTTTGACATCATGAATATGAGCCCATTTGCATTCTCAAACATATTCTCAAAACTATAATTTTCAACATCTTCAAAATCAATATTTTGATCACTGACAGCTTCTTCACCAGATCCACCATCAAGTGACAGTGAAAGTATTTTTTGATTGTGTTCAGTTCTTGCTCTGCAGTAAATCACTGAGCCATTTCAAGTTTTGCTGATTATACTATTCTTTGGTTTTCTGTCTGCAGTAACTATGAGTGAAACGTCACTTCATCATCATGTATCAGACATTGTCACCTTGTTGAATAAATGTGAATTGCACTTATTCCATCATTAAAGATTTAATTATTGTTGTGCAGAAAAAAATACTCTTACACACCTTGGGTCGTTAGCGACCCTATACAATTTTTACAAAAAGTTAAGTTTATCATTTCTTGTTATATGTTTATTATGAATTTATTGAGGAATACAAAGAAGGTTGATATTTAACTTTAAAAAATGAATGAGGAGGAGGATAGTGAGACCCGAGGTATGCATTTAAGGGTTAACAGTCATATCTGCATATGTATGAAAATGCAATGCCCAAGAACAAGTTAATTAATGTATAATAATATAACCTTATGGGACCCTTTCTCTCTAATTTTCAGTGCATTTAAACCAGCCTCTACAGTCAAGGCCATTTGTTAAGCATGACAATAAAGCTTTGAACTTATGGGGGAAAATTATGCAAAAAATTCCACTTTGAAGTCATGCAAACCTATTAAACAATTATCATAGCTATTCTGGTTGTAATCATTATGACACAAGAGAGAATTAAAAAAGAATGAGAAAGCCAATGAGAAAGAGTGCTAAGAATAAAAAATAAATTGAAGTGGCTTTTTTTTCTTCTTTTTCTTGGATATGGGTACATACACACATATACAAACCCTGTAAACGTACAGAAAACCATCTGTTAAAAAATACCCATTAGAAACTCAATTTCTTGAGCTATAATAATATTGTATATAAATCTTAAATGTTTTGTGAATATCTATAATCTTCTTACAATCCTTAATAGATCCTAAAACACTATGAAATTACAGTACTTTCTAATGATGTTATTATAATTAAGCAATATCACTCAAGCTGTTCTGCTGCGTATCAGGCTGTGCTTCAGTAGGCACTTGTATTTCAGACACAACATTGCCAGTAACTTTGTGTAGTTTTGCTGCGTGAAAAAAAGATAATTTGTCATGCTGTTTACATGACTAATTGCAGGTTACATTCCAATAACAGGCACCTGTAGGGGAAAAATGTGCAAAACAAGAGGGGATTTATTAGAAGAATCAAGCAGGACATCTCACAGGCAAAAGCCTCCTGTGAACTGTGCTTGGCCTACAGACAAAGACAACAATTTGAGCCAATTAGTTTCATGTCAGAGACAGTATCATCAACTTATCTGTAAGCGTACACACACATTGACAGTGTTTTTTGTTATACCTACATGTTCTTTACACAGGTACACTGGAGTCGAGTGTTCATTAAGCATAAATACCAGTCTAGGAGTTATAGTAGACTAATTTACACGTACATGCACACATTCTTGCATCAGACAGAAAGTGGATTTGAGTTATGGTCTGTCACAGAAAGTGAGACATTGTTTTGTATTGTTCTTTTGGATTGTTTCAATAAACCTGCTTTTGAAGCACATTGCATGGTGTGGCTGCTGTTTTTGCTTCTTTTGTCTAATTGTTACAACTTACACCAACAGTGGGGTAGATTGTAACAAAGGCACAACGTATTTGACATCAACTTGTAAGGGCTGTGATATTCTTGCAGAGGTTTGAATTGTAGTAAACAAATGCATGCACTTTGTATAAAGGTTTGAGCACTCTAGCTCAAAAAGTTACAGATGCTGAAGCAAAAAGTTTTACAAATAATACCCAGTCTCCCCTATATGTTCCACAGTCTTTATTTATCTGAGTACTTCACAATTCCATGCATCACCTTTAATACATCACAGCTTATTAGCATCAGGCTCACGACATCCACCAGTCATAACTTCAGTATTTACTTACACAAATGTTGTTTAATAAAGACAGGCTTGTAAATGGTATGTAAATGCACAAGCAGAAAATACATTTGCACAAACTTGCAAATGAGACCCAATAAATATTATATCAAACAAAGTGATTTATGCAGCTAGTTTTTTTCTTGATGATGGCAGCCTTATAGAGATCTAGAGTAAAATTGTGCCTAATACCTCTCTCTTTGCTCCAGTGACCTCCGATTCTTGATTTCGTCTCCACTCTATAAAGTTTGATGTTCGTAAACGGTGAACCCATCAGTCCTTATCAGAGCCCGTCCGGCATAACAGAGATTAATTGCTTGGCTCCACTTCATCACCCTGATGTTGGTCCAATGCTCATGAGCCACCGAAAACAAATTAGTGTGCTCACTAGTGCCAAATATGGTGCAATCAGGAGTAGGCATTAATCTATTTCTATTTCCTCTTTTTTCCCCTTTTCTTTCCTCTGCCTTCATTTC
Organism: Rhinogobio ventralis; assembly: GCA_039654625.1. Classification (NCBI taxonomy): domain Eukaryota; kingdom Metazoa; phylum Chordata; class Actinopteri; order Cypriniformes; family Gobionidae; genus Rhinogobio; species Rhinogobio ventralis. The sequence continues at coordinate 26,685,047 of CM077195.1, read as the reverse complement.
CTTCTCCCTTCTTTTTTAGCAGTTCACTGACAAAGTCAGTGTTCCCCTATTTTGACAGTAGAAGACAAAGTTATTTTTGGTAGATGTGTAAATGCCGTCTTCTTCTTCTTCTTCTTCTGAAAGAAAGAAAGAAAGAAAGAAAGAAAGAAAGTGATGATATTAATGAATTAGTAATAAAAAAATATTTTTTACCATGAAAATGATGCTTTTACTTGGTTAGAGCGTTTGAAATTAAACTTTTCTTTACAATGTAAACCAACATGAAAAGACAGAGAACATTTCTAAGAACTTGGCACATGATTTTTCTTTTTGATGTATGTTTGTCCTTGACCTCTTTAACATTCCCTACACTGTAAAAAATGTCAGGCCTCTCCAATTAAACATTTTCTAGTGACTGGTCACATCTAAATTTTTTAATTGGCCAAATTGAATTTCTGTTAATTGAATTTTTTCAATTGTGGCAACAGTCTGTTAACATGGGCTTAAGCAGAAATAATATGTTGAGCCAAATGAAAAATGTAATTTACCAAACTGTGACGTTGGTCCAATTAAATATTTTAAATTGTAGTAGCAATTGTTTATTTCTCACTGTCCCAAAAGACAAAAAATATTATTAAAAACATAAATATATTACGCAAAATACAGAACACAGACAACAGGGTTGACATTTTATCACATCACTTTATTAAGTCAATTCCAACACATGATATTTGGTGAAAATACCTTATTTTTAATGAGGAAAAACTCAGAATACATTCAAGAAGTCTTCTGCATAACAGGATATCTTAATGTGGTGAAGAAAACTTGATGTTGTGAAGAAAAAGCAGCACTGCATAGGCTAAAATCCTGCAAATAAAAATAAAAACTAACGTTAATGACAAAGTTCCCCTGCATCACATCTGGCAAGTGACAGAACAGAAGTTGCCTAATTATATAATGAGGATGAGACGAATTAATGGATGAATAAGAAAATCACGAGCTTGACGTGTTTGATATTAAAAGGCAAAAAGTCCTGAAAGAGGCCGACGCCGACTGCAATCTAAATGGAATACTGCACGCAAATGACTTAATTTACTTATTACTTATTATTTTAGGCATATATGACATGAGGAAAATAAAACTATTGGCTACCATCAGATAATTATGTGGTAACTGGGAACACACTCATGAAACCAATGAATGCATGAACTCGTGATTCTACAAAATGTCTTTTAAACTTCATACCGGGTCATAAAGCAAAACTTTGGAGAATATTTCAGTGCTCAATAATACTCACCAATGTCTGACGATGAATATCTCTATTCTCTTGGGAATGTTTGTTTCGGTCTTCAGCACGGGCTGGTTTGGCTCTGCTCGCTCTCCCGTGCATCCGCATTTGATATCTCCATACCAACGGTTTTCCCCAGGCAAATTTGCGCATGCATATACAGTTTTTTGGACGTAGGACTTGTTCATCCAACATGGATTTTTCACTTTGACTGAGCACAATTAAATATGTTCGGTGAATATACATTTTTAATTTTGAGTGAAGACCTTAAGCTATGATTAGTACAATGCATCTTTTTGCATTGGGATAATTATTTGAAAGTCATTTATTGGGCCAATATGCAATTATCAGTTTTTTTCACAATTTTTCAAAATGTATTTTATTTACAGTGTATACTGTTTGCTTTTTGACAGTTGGCCCACACATAATAGCTCTGTTTATGTTTCTGTGAGTCTGTGTATCTGTTTATTCTGGTAAACTATACATAAAACTCATGGATAACTTGCTGTGCTGGCATTTGACAGTATGAATTTATCTTTTCTTTTCCACTTTATTTTGCACTTTTCCCCCCACTAATCCCTCCATCAGTCTGTGCCTCACTTCCTCCTCACTGCATTGGACTTTATCCAATAGCTGTTTAAGTCAGGCCTGGCTCTATTTTAAGCTGTGAAACTCTACTGTGCTGACTTTGACAGTGAAAAATTAACTTTCTTTTTTGTCTTGTGGTATCTGAGAAGATCCACCTATAGCATTGTCTCGTCTCTAGGGATTGCACGCCATGCTAATGTTCTACACTGGGGAATCCAGCCTGTCCTTACAGGACAGAGTAGAACGCTTACTGGTCAACTGGAGTTAAGCTCTTAACTGACAGCAAACTGAACAGCCTACACGGAGAAGAAGGGTGAGAGAATAAGAGAGAGAGATGTTATTTTGGCAGCCTGGCTTGGACAAGACCCACTTCAAATAGGTTAATAGCTTTAGGAGGGCAACTGGCCTTGGCCATATAGGACTTGACTTCAAGTGTATTGAGGAGTTAAATGTCCCTGTTTTCAGAGGACAAGGAATCACAGAGACTGCTACACAGGTCACTGCACAGGTTTACTTAGCCCACACATCGACCTCAGCAGAAAGACTTAAAAAGACCTTGGGCTGTTTTACCTGAGCTAGTCAATTATTCTGTATAGCTGTGAGGCATTAGGGGTTGAAAGACCTCCTATTTTTTTAAGTTGACAGATGTGATTAAATTCAAGTCAACGCTGACTAATCGCTGATGACATCATTCATAAGAACAAGAGATGGGAATTCTTTGCAACCAGAGGTTGGCTTGAGAAGCTTGATCCGCTGCCTACAAGGCTATTGTACGGTGTCTGGGAGAGCTTAACACACTGTGAGAGAGCTCAGTGTGCTGCAACTGATGAAAACACGTGCAAAAAGAAAAAACACCAGCAATTTAAGAAAACATCTTCATCAGTTTGACAACACAAATGCTGCAAATGCTCACAACTCAACCAAATAAAAAAATGCACTGCAAAGGACAGTGAGAAACACTGAAAAGCGATAAAATGTGATTGCGAAAGTTTTCACAAATCAGGCTCAAAGCAAAAAAGTGATTTTGTATTGACATGGTCTGCGTGTTTATTGGAAATAGGCATTACACATGAAGAACAGCAATTTTTTACATTTCTGACTAGCAGACTTACCAAGGCGTTTACGGATAAGTGCTTTGCTGTTAAAAAAAAAAATCACAAATCAATCAGATCAATTCAGTCTTATAAGTGTTTAACTTTTGGACTATACACATTGTAAAATAAAGAGTCACTATGAAAAGAAAAAAAATGGTTTCGGACCGGAAGCATCGCCATGCAGAATATGCAATAATATTGCATGTCTATGTCTACAACACACTGCGGATTTATAGCCAAAAGAAATCTGAATATCAAACCGCAAACTATATTTACTGCAGTTGATCAGTCAACTTCAAGCTTAAAGCGCCATGGCAGAGCATTAAAGTCGACAAGTTGACTAGTCTGTGCAACTCCTGAGTCAACAAAATACACAAAATCATGTGAAGTAATATTATTTTTTTGTCCGAGTCATCTCAACATTGCTCATTAGCACAATAGGCTACTTGCGTTGAGCTTCATGATGTACTTCGATTTGAGATAATGTGGCTGCAAATTTTGCATAAATTATGTAATTGCTTAGTTTCTTAACTTCAGTTAAAATGGCAGAAGAAATATTCTGAACATTACTGTAGGGACGAGGAATGTAGAATAGTACAAAACAGCTGTTTTTGTTTTGTTTTGTTGAATTATGATGAATTATGCATTAGACTGAGGTATTGGCTCTTGTGATGTGTTTTGCTGTTTTTTTTTTGTTTTGTTTTTTGCAGCCCATGCAGATCAAATCATCGCTATTGCATTTCCTTAATGCTTTTACTGCTATTTTACATAAAGCTGTTTTGGAGCCTAATCAGCTACATTTTTGGAATATATATATATAGTAATGTGCAAAAGTCTTAGGTATGTTGGTATTTTCACACGAAAAATGTTTTTAAGCCAGTTATTTATATCTTTTACTGTAGTGTATCAGTAGGAAATATCAGTTTACATTTCCAAACATTCATTTTGCAATTAATTGTAATAATCCAGTGAGATTTTTATTTATTTTTTTATTTTTTTATGCACAAGAAGTTTGACAGCAGCCGGTCTGATCTGATCTCACCATCATCATCATCTGTGATTACATGAAGAAACAGAAAAAAGACTAAATCCAGAAGAACTGAGGCAACGTCTCCAAGACACGAGTGTCACAAGTGCCTAAACTTTTCCCAGTGCTGTAGTTTTGCAGGAAGGTTTCCTCAAGCGTCTGGGAGACGTTGCCTCAGTTCTTCTGGATTTAGTCTGTCTCAGTTTTTTCTGTCTCTTCATGTAATCACAGACAGACGCGATGATGGTGAGATCAGATCAGACCGGCTGCTGTCAGACTTCTTGTGCATAAAAAAATAAAAAAAATCTCACTGGATTATTACAATTAATTGCAAAATGAATGTTTGGAAATGTAAACTGATATTTCCTACTGACACACTACAGTAAAAGATATAAATAACTGGCTTAAAAACATTTTTCGTGTGAAAATACCAACGTGCCTAAGACTTTTGCACAGTACTGTATATATATATTGTTGTGTAATATGCATAAGTATACAATTATCCTGCCTCATTGTTTGACATACAGTATTTAGCTAATATCCCAGTCAACAGGTGAGATCATGTGATGATTACTGTGACATCACCCCATTCTCATACTGTGATACTGTTGAGCAGGTTGAGAGAAGGCAGTTCAAATGTCAGTCACCGGGGGGACTTTATAGGTACATCCTGGTTCTCAACACTGGAAAAATGTGGATACTGCAGGATTTGTTAGCAAACTGTTTGTGCTGTACAGTTGTGTTTTGGACTCAGCATGGAATTGTTAAACTGGAGAAATGGTGAGTGGTTGCCTTACGCTCATATGATATTATAATGCCAATATGCACTGTGGCCTGGCCCTGTGTTAGCAGAGTATTGCCACATGGCCAGGTACATGTGAACCAGCCATCTTGCCAGCTCATGTGTAGAATCATCAGGCTTCAGTAATCACACCAGTAATCAAACTGATTGCATTGACATATTGTTCTGTGTTTTTAAGGATGTGTCTTTTCAAGGGGAAAAATAAATAGAGGTTAAGAAGTGACCAAAATAACATCAGAATCTGAAAGCATGCAAACACCAGGCTAAAAAGAATACAAGATAAACAAGGAATTTCTGAAATACTTTGTTGATGGAAATAAAATATGAACTTCTACATGATGTTTGTGATTAGGCTGACCAATATTAGATACATTTTTGATCACATTGAATTTACTCTAAACTAACAGAATGAGAGTTTAACACAATAACAAACGGTGGGCACACAGTGAGTGTGCTTTGACCTCACATTGTGACCACATCATGAGTTTCCTGGGAGCTCATGGTGAGATCACTGTGAGATCAAATTGTTGACTGGGATATTATGTTGAATGGTTTATTATTTTGTTTATTTCTTGGAAAATCCTTATATTACGGTGGCCGAGAGAGCTCAACACGCTACAAATGAAGAAAACACATGCAAATAGAAAAAAACACCAGCAAATAAAGAAAACATCTTCATCAGTTTGACAACACATGCGCTGCAAAAGTCCACAACACATGCAAATACGGAAACGCGCTGCAAAAGTCCACAACACATGCAAATACGGAAACGCGCTGCAAAAGTCCATAACACATGCAAATACGCGCTGCAAATAGCACATACCAGGCCCGGCGATCTCAAGCCCCTTCAGCGATGATCTGAATGATGATGATGACGATTAGGCTACTTTTAGAATTGAATTAATATTATAATTTGCCCTACAATAATTTGTAGCGGTTCACGCATAATCGACGCACTGTAATAAGAATAGCTAACTCCTCATTAAAAAAACAAAACAAAAAAACTACTTGTTTAACACCTACATCTCTTCTCATTTTTTTAAACTACGGGCCACAAGGGAAATATTAAGAAATAAATTAAGGTTAAATAGTGTTATCAAAACATGTTGAAGTAGAGCTCTCATCGCTGAGTTTGTAGTTTCACTTTCTGCAGTGAATAATTGACTGGGATTTAAACCATAAAATCAAGTAAATTATTAAAAAATATATTATTTATTAATAATATTTTTTTAACGCAAAATAATACCCCCCCAAATTGTTTGTCCTGGCCCAGGGATTGGCACAGACCAAAACGAAAGCGTTATAAGGGAACGTGTTTTTTTCTATTTGCACGTGTTTTCTTCAGTTGCAGCGCTTTGAGCTCTCTCGGCCACCGTATTATATGGGCAATTATGTAACTGTTACATAGGTATTGTATTTATAATACAATAAATATAACATTTATATGATGTGTTATTAATTAAAGACATTTAAAAATGTATAAAACATAAGACATATCAAAATTTTACACACATTTGCTTTGGTTGTTTTATTGAGGTCACTATAACATGCTATAATTGTATATATTCAATATAATATTCAAACAACTTCCCTCTGTTTTAGGGCTCTAATCTAACCTAACCATACCTGTAGTACTGCGAGAACCACTAGTAGTTCACATTATTATGGTACCACTCCCCACTTGAACGACAGGGTAGACATAGTGCTGCTAATGTCATCAAAATGGTTCCAGGGCACACTAGATATGCTGTCAGCCATAAATGACCTGAGACCTTTGTAAAAAAAAAAAAAAATTGCTGGGGTCAAATTGACCCCAGTGGGTAAAAAATGTTACCAGATTTGAAGGCGCTCCCAGTCTGGATGACCTCATTTTGGGGAGGTCACTAATTTAAATAGCCTATCCTAGATGACAGTGACACTCAGATGCTGCTTCGTGACCACCTGAAGAGCTCTGGCACCAGAACCATCACTGATATTGCTTTGATGATATTTGTACTTTATTTAATACTTGTATAGAGTATTTGTAGATTGTAATTGTAATTAATAAATTGACTTCTATTTTTATAATGAAGTCTGCCTCCCGTGGCATTGATTTAAGTCATTGAGCCAGAACAGACCACGGAGAAGTCCGATTTTAAAGCACTTATAATTTAGATCAGATTTAACTTACTTACCTAAACCGAGAATAATAAAAAATAAGGTAAAGGTGTTTTAATACGCACCATAAAACAAATACATACATATACATATATAAACACACATTTAATACGCACCATAAAACAAATACATACATATATACATACACTCACCTAAAGGATTATTAGGAACACCATACTAATACTGTGTTTGACCCCCTTTCGCCTTCAGAACTGCCTTAATTCTATGTGGCATTGATTCAACAAGGTGCTGAAAGCATTCTTTAGAAATGTTGGCCCATATTGATAGGATAGCATCTTGCAGTTGATGGAGATTTGTGGGATGCACATCCAGGGCACGAAGCTCCCGTTCCACCACATCCCAAAGATGCTCTATTGGGTTGAGATCTGGTGACTGTGGGGGCCATTTTAGTACAGTGAACTCATTGTCATGTTCAAGAAACCAATTTGAAATGATTCGAGCTTTGTGACATGGTGCATTATCCTGCTGGAAGTAGCCATCAGAGGATGGGTACATGGTGGTCATAAAGGGATGGACATGGTCAGAAACAATGCTCAGGTAGGCCGTGGTATTTAAACGATGCCCATTTGGCAGTAAGGGGCCTAAAGTGTGCCAAGAAAACATCCCCCACACCATTACACCGTAAGGATTAGTTTTTGACAAGGGCCAAATTTTGATGGCTAGACGACTTGGTCAGAGCATCTCCAAAACTGCAGCTCTTGTGGAGTGTTCCCGGTCTGCAGTGGTCAGTATCTATCAAAAGCGGTCCAAGGAAGGAACAATGGTGAACCAGCAACAGGGTCATGGGTGGCCAAGGCTCATTGATGCACGTGGGGAGTGAAGGCTGGCCCGTGTGGTCTGATTAATTAGCTTAAATTAATGCTGGTTCTGATAGAAAGGTGTCAGAATACATAGTGCATCACAGTTTGTTGCATATGGGGCTGCATAGCCGCAGACCAGTCAGAGTGCCCATGCTGACCCCTGTCTACCGCCAAAAGGGCCAACAGTGGGCACGTGAGCATCAGAACAGGACCACGGCGCAATGGAAGCAGGTGGCCTGGTCTGATGAATCACGTTTTCTTTTACATCACATGGATGGCTGGGTGCGTGTGCGTCGCTTACCTGGTGAACACATGGCACCAGGAGGCACTATGGGAAGAAGGCAAGCCGGCAGAGGCAGTGTGATGCTTTTGGGCAATGTTCTGCTGGGAAACCTTGGGTCCTGCCATCCATGTGGATGTTACTTTGACACGTACCACCTACCTAAACATTGTTGCAGACCATGTACACCCTTTCATGGAAACAGTATTCCCTGGTGACTGTGGCTCTTTCAGCAGGATAATGCGCCCTGCCACAGAGCAAAAAACGGTTCAGGAATGGTTTGAGGAGCACAACAATGAGTTTGAGGTGTTGACTTAGCCTCCAAATTCCCCAGATCTCAATCCAATTGAGCATCTGTAGGATGTGCTGAACAAACAAGTACGATCCATGGAGGCCCCACCTCGCAACTTACAGGACTTAAAGGATCTGCTGCTAACATCTTGGTGCCAGATACCACAGCACACCTTCAGGGGTCTAGTGGAGTCCATGCCCCGACGGGGCAAAAGGGGGACCAACACAATATTTACATTACATTTACATTGTATAGTTACATCGTGTACGGAAAATGAAAATTTGCAATTTTCTAGACCGATATAGCTAGGAACTATACTCTCATTCCTGCGTAATAATCCAGGAACTTTGCTGCCGTACCATGGGTGCAGCGGCGCAATGATATTATGCAGCGCCTGAAAATAGGCTAACTTCCGTCAACATAACCAACGAAAATGAACGAAAAAACTAAAACTAGGTGGGAAAAAACATTGTCGTTAACTGAAATAAAAATAAAAACGAGGCATTACAAAAAAACGATAACTAACCAAAACTGTAATGTGTGTTTGGCAAAACTAACTAAAATAAAACAAAAGTATAGATTAAATGTCCTTAGATTTCGTCTTTGTCAATGTCTCTCATAGAGCAAATAACGTTCAGCTGCATTTCCTTTCCCTGCGTCTCTCACTCACGCGTCTCTCTCACATGCGCACATGCGCACACACACACACACACACACGTCTCCATGAGAACGAGTGTTCGACGTTGAAAGCATGTTCGCGAAAAGTTGGAATCTCGTGAACACCTTTACACAATCACACATTAAAAAGTGGTATAAAAATATTTTTAATTGTGAATATTATTTTGTCAGTGTGTTAATGTCGACCCGAGAAGCGATTGCTAATTTAGAAAGTTAACTAGTCGCAAGTTTGAGGTAAAATGCACTTGGTTTGTCCAAACACTATATAAGCTGTGATTCAAATATTAAATAATGTTATGTCATTTGTTTACTCTTACACTGAATGTTTGCTGCTTCAATCCAGATGAGTAGGCTATTGTATAGGGTAAATTTAGTATAGGGTGTGAAAATTGTACAGCTGTGGCTAGTCTGTTGGCTCTTTAGGTTTTTTACTGGTACACGTCACTTACACATTTTGCACTTACTGCGGAGTGTTGAGACTGTTCACATATTTGTGCCCATATGTACATTTACTGGTTTTATTTTTGAATTAATATTTTCTAAAATTGTATTATGTTTTTGTTGAGTTATTACTTTTTCTGACCTTTTTGAATCTTGCCCCTGACAAATAACCCAAATTACAAAAAAAAGACTAAAACTAACACTAAAACTAATAAACACTAAACTAAAACTAAGCATTTTCAAAAAAAAAAATTAAACGAAACTAGCAAACCCACTTTAAAAACTAATTAAAACTAAACTGAATTTGAAAACAAAAAGTCAAAACGAAATAAAAATAAAAACGAATGAAAAATGCAAAACTATAATAACCTTGGCACAGACAGCATGCTATTTTCAGGCGCTGCGTAATATCATTGCGCCGCTGCACCCATGGTACGGCAGCAAAGTTACTGGATTATTATGCAGGAATGAGAGTATAGTTCCTAGCCATATCGGTCTAGAAAACTGCAACTTTTCATTTTCCGTCGGTCTTAGTACACAATGTAACTATACACATCACAACATGTAAATAGGAAAATGTTGGCGTTATTTTGTCACTTATTGAGCACAGTCTTTATGCTAAGCTAGGCTAGCGGTGGGTGCGTCAGACAGAGTTATGGATAAAAATGGTATGTATGGACTTATCTAACTCTGGGGGATACGGTGAATAAGCTAAAGTCCCAAAAAGTCGGCATGTTCCTTTAATGAGCGGGGTAAGCTGTGAGCGGATCACTCACCCAAGAGGAAAAATGTTACTGCCAGATCTCGATCAGCGAAAATCACATTGTGTTTGATACAAAACTAAATAGACTGAATCAAGGAAAAAACAACTCATAAGTGAAACTATTTTCATAGTATTTTATTTTCTCCATAGGGAAATTATTTTCTGTTGTTTTAGTTCAAGATGGCGCCGCTGTGTTTGGCTGGCCATCTACCTTTGCTCTGTGTTTTATTGTGTTTATTAATTTTGTCACATTTTGCACAGAATGTGTCACCACTGTTAGTGTATGATCGCCAGACTCTTCTGAATATAAGAAATTATGTGGTTAAACCAATAACTTGTGGCTCTAGTGGACAGTCTAAGATGCCGCCACCATTCTTGTCATCCGTACCTTCGCACCTGTGGCGTGTGCCCTGCCTGTTACCTGCCATCAATCGCTACAGAAAGCGCAGCAGACGGTGCGGCAGGAGAGGTGGTAGACTTGTCAGATTAAGAAGAGCCTACCTGACTCTGTCTTCGGCATCTGATCCTTGCTGTCTCACGGAGCTCTCTCGAGAGTACGACAGTTACGTCGTGAAGCGTTTCTCGGAATACTGCTACCGGTGGCTTCGACCTGTTGTTCCCGATGTGAAGTACACACATGCCTGCCGGCGGCCTGTAAGGATCTGCAAATGGCATTCTGTAAAGGAGAATCTTCACCCGCTTGCACGCGTCTCCTAGCAGTCTGGCCTCAATACATTACGCATTGCTTTGATCAACGCCAGATCGTTAACAAACAAAACTTTTATTCTGGAAGATTTTTTATTTCTCAATCTTTGGATTTTCTTTTGTTGACGGAAACCTGGGTTAAACCAGGTGACAACAGCGTCTTTACAGAGCTCCTCCCACCTCGGTGCTGTTTTTTTCAGCTCCCCACGTGTGTCAGGGTGCAGAGGAGGCGACAATTTTAAATGTCGACTTTTATCTATAAATAATTATTCTTGTTTTGAGTTACAGCTATTTTTAATTGAGTTTACACACCCTGTGTTGTGTGCTGTTGTTTACCGTCCACCTAAATACAAAAATAATTTGATAAAATTTTTAGCTGATGTTGTTCCTAAGTATGACTAACTTCTGATTTGTGGTGATTTTAACATCCATGTTTGCTGTCCGTCTGATCAGCTGGCCACTGATTTTAAACGACTTTTGTCATCTTTGATTTACATCAATTGGTGGATCGACCCACATATCTTATTGGACACACTTTGGACCTTATTATTTCTCGTGGGCTCTCTAACTCCCTTACTGAAATATCCGAGACTGTTATCTCAGATCATTTTCCCATTATTGTTGAATTTCCAGTCCCGTCATCAACAGCCAGCAGGTCTATTGTTTCACCGTGTTAGCAGTTTACTGCTGCTTTTATGGACTCTGAACTTTATGCCCTTAGTAAATCTGTCTCTTCTACATGCCCTGATGGCCTGCTTTCATCTTTTAATTCCACTTGTTCTGAAATTCTGGACGTTATTGCCCCTTACAAACACAGATCTCCTAAGTTAAGAGCAGATCCCTGGATAAATGATGCCACTCGTACCCTTAGGCAGCGCTGTAGACAGGCAGAGCAGAGATGGAAGAAAGACAAATTACATGTGTCTTTGGAAATATTAAGGAGCTATCTTTGTGATTATCAAAGGGCTGTAAAGGAGGCAAAATCAGAATATTTGTCAAACATTATCACCAATAGTGGGCATTGTCCAAGGGTGATGTTTAACACAATTCATTCTGTTGTGAACCCACATACCTGTTCTCTGACAGATGCCTCTGTCTCCACTTGTGAGAATGTCCTTCACTAATAGCTTTGTAACTGATTCAGTTGTTGCTGCAGCACATTCTGCTGTGTTTGAACAGTTTGAACCAGTCTCACTATCATCTTTTAATGAAATAGTGCAACAAATGAAAATCACAAATTGCACCTTGTACTTTTTTTCAAACTAAATTTCCTGTTGCTTGTCATTACTAAATGTCTTAGCTCAGGATCTGTCCCTGCTGTGTTCAAACATGCTGTGGTTAGGCCTTTTCTTAAAAAAACTAATCTGGATCCCTCAGTTTTGTCTAATTTCAGACCAGTTTCTCACCTGCTTTTTCTTTCAAAAGTGTTAGAAAAAGTTGTTTTTATACAATTACATTCTTTTTTTAAAAATATTGTACTGTTTGAGAAATTTCAATCAGGATTCAGATCGCGACATAGTACTGAGTCTGCACTGTTAAAGGTGCACAGCGATATTGCTCGGTTTGTTGATGTTAAGAGCCCTGTTATTTTAGTGCTACTTGATCTCATGGTGGCCTTTGATACAGTGGACCATGCAATCCTTCTGTCTCGCCTTAATCACTATGTTGGCATTAAGGGTACTGCGATTCAGTGGTTCTCGTCATATTTGACCAATAGAACCTTTTCTGTAGTGATTGGGAACTCGTCCTCTATCACTTCTCTCTCTTGCGGGGTGCCACAAGGCTCTATTCTCGGGCCGCTTTTATTTTCGCTTTATATGCTGCCTCTCAGGTCCATCATAGCCAGGCATAACATAGCTTATCACTGCTATGCTGATGATTTGCAAATGTATTTGCCTATGAGTCCAAAAAAAACTGACGCAGCCGGGTCACTATTTTCTTGCATTGATGACATAAAATTATGGTTACAGCAAAATTTCCTTCATTTGAATGAAGAAAAAACTGAATATATTTTATTTGGTGAGTCTGCAACCTCTGACCTTAATATGCTAACTTCAAAGCTTAGACCGACTATCAGAAATCTTGGTGTGACTTTTGATAGTAGCCTGAAATTTGATAAACAAATTGACAGTGTGGTTAAAGCTATTTTTTTCAGCTACGTCTATTTTTAAATCATTCTGACCTTGAGAAAGCTATTCATGCTTTTATTAGTTCTAGATTCGATTATTGTAATGCGCTTTATGCTGGTGTCTCACAGTCATCTCTCAGGCGCCTTCAGCTGGTGCAGAACGCAGCAGCCCGTCTTCTAACCAACACACGCAAACGTGAGCATATAACTCCAATTCTCTCTTCGCTCCACTGGCTTCCAGTTTCTTTTAGAGTTGATTTTAAGATTCTATTGTTTGTTTTTAAAGCTCTCAATGGCCTTGCACCACTGTACATCACTGAGATGCTGGTTTTGTGTCAGCATAACTAAGATCAACAAATCAACTTTTGCTGGAAGTCCCAAGGACACGTTACAAACCGAAGAGGGGTTTGTAAAGGGCTTTCTCTGTAGCTGGGCCCAGCCTCTGGAACAAACTCCCTGCTGATATACGTACAATCACTGACTTGGGCCTCTTTAAGGCTAAGCTTAAAACTTATTTAGACTGGCTTTTAATTTTTAGCAGTTGCTGTGGCATTTTGTGTATTCTCTTGTTGTTATTATTTGTTTTTATTATTTTTATTGGAAAGCACTTTGGTTCACCTTGAGTGTTGTAAAGAGCTGTATAAATAAATGTTGATTGATTGATAAAGACAGATCTACTCTATGCAGACCTGTAACTATCCGAGGCTGTTAATTGTAGTCTATGTATTTGTTAAAGTCATCAATTTGCATTATTTCAACTTATTTTTTAAAAGATTAATTCTATTTTTTATTATACTTACATTTATTCTAATAAAATTGTCTTATATTTTATTTATAATAGGCTACTAATATTTATTATATTATACTTATTTTTAATTCTTAAGACTTCTGGCATAGGCTACATTTAAATTGATACCTGTGTTTCTTTTTTGTCGTCTCTGATTTAGATGCGTGTCCCATAGACTTTAGTGCAACCTAGCGGAATTACAAAAATACAGCATATTTTGCAAATGCACTTTCTGCACGTTGTGCCTGACTCAACTCAAACACAACTCAACTGCTTTTACGGGTGCTTGTAAAGGCATCAACAGGTAAATGTAGACCACTTTCAATAAATGGTCAAATATATTAGGAAAAGCTTTTAGCTGTGTTGCTATGTGTCATGTACGGTAGCCGAGAAGTGCAAAAAAAAAAAAAAATCACAATTCCGAAAACAAAATAACAAATTATAAAAGCAATGGCAAGTCCAAAAAACAAATTAACAAGTTAGGAAACACAATAACAATTCCGGAAGCAAAATAAATCAGAAAACACAATGACAAATCTGAAAACACAACGACAAGTCGGACAAAACGGAAAAGGTAAGTATATGTGGCGAATGGAATACTGACCGCTGATTGGACAAGACATCTGTCAATCAAGACATGCAGAACAGCAGGCGTCAGCAGGAGAAAGTTGATTTGCGTGTGCATGTGTAAATATTAGAGCCGTCTCTTTTTTACAGGCTACTTTAGTGCGATTAATTATGGAGAAAGAAAAACGTTTCATATTAAATATGCCTACCACTGTCTGGTTGAGTCAGACAAAATGACAAAACCCGAAAAACTATTATTATCGTAGACGATACATCTCTAATATTTACACATGCACACGCGAATCAACTTTCTCCTGCCGCAGCCTGCTGTACGTTCTGCATGTCTTGATTGACAGATGTCTCGTCCAATCAGCGGTCAGTATTCCATTCGCCATATATACCTACCTTTTCCATTTTGTCCGACTTGTCCTTGTGTTTTCTGATTTGTTATTTTGTTTCCGAAATTGTTATTGTGTTTTCTTACTTGTTAATTTGTTTTTAGACTTTCCACTGCGTTTATAATTTGTTGTTTTGTTTTTGAATTTGTTATTTTGTTTTCATAATTGTGATTTTGTTTTGCACTTTTCGGCCACCGTAGTCATGAGAGTAAGCAGCTGAGCAGCTAACACTGTCTAGAGGGAACGTGAACATGCTTATCTAACATGCAGGTGCATTTTTGACATAACGCGTCACCCAGCGTACCCAGCGTAAAAAATTCACTGCTCGCCACTGATATATATATACACTGAACAAAATTATGAACGCAACACTTTTGTTTTTTCCCCCATTTTTCATGAGCTGAGCTAAAAGATCTAAGACTTTTTCTATGTACACATTTTTCTATGTTTCTCTCAAATATTGTTCACAAATCTGTTAGTGAGCACTTCTTCTTTGCCGAGATAATCCATCCACCTCACAGGTGTGGCATATCAAGATGCTGATTAGACAGCATGATTATTGCACAGGTGTGTCTTAGGCTGGCCACAATAAAAGGCCACTCGAAAATGTGCGGTTTTATCACACAGCACAATGCCACAGATGTCGCAAGTTTTGAGGAAGCGTGAAATTGGCATGCTGACTGCAGGAATGTCCACCAGAGCTGTTGCCCGTGAATAGAATGTTCATTTCTCTGATATGTACAGTGGGGCAAAAAAGTATTTAGTCAGCCACCAATTGTGCAAGTTCTCCCACTTAAAAAGATGAGAGAGGTCTGTAATTTTCATCATAGGTACACTTCAACTATGAGAGACAGAATGAGAAAAAAAAATCCACAAAAACACATCGTCTGATTTTTAAAGAATTTATTTGCAAATTATGGTGGAAAATAAGTATTTGGTCACCTACAAAAAAGCAAGATTTCTGGCTCTCACAGACCTGTAACTTCTTCTTTAAGAGGCTCCTCTGTCCTCCACTCGTTACCTGTATGAATAGCACCTGTTTGAACTCATTATCAGTATAAAAGTCACCTGTCCACAACCTCAAACAGTCAGACTCCAAACTCCACTATGGCCAAGACCAAAGAGCTGTCAAAGGACACCAGAAACAAAATTGTAGACCTGCACCAGGCTGGGAAGACTGAATCTGCAATAGGTAAGCAGCTTGGTATGAAGAAATCAACTGTGGGAGCAATTATTAGAAAATGGAAGACATACAAGACCACTGATAATCTCCCTCGATCTAGGGCTCCACGCAAGATCTCACCCCGTGGGGTCAAAATGATCAGAAGAACCATGAGCAAAAATACTAGAACCACACGGAGGGACCTAGTGAATGACCTGCAGAGAGCTGGGACCAAAGTAACAAAAGCTACCATCAGTAACACACTACGCTGTCAGGGACTCAAATCCTGCAGTGCCAGATGTGTCCCCCTGCTTAAGCCAGTACATGTTCTGGCCCGTCTGAAGTTTGCTAGAGAGCATTTGGATGATCCAGAAGAGGATTGGGAGAATGTCATTATGGTCAGATGAAACCAAAATAGAACTTTTTGGTAAAAACTCAACTCGTCGTGTTTGGAGGAAAAAGAATGCTGAGTTGCATCCAAAGAGCACCATACCTACTGTGAAGCATGGGGGTGGAAACAACATCCTTTGGGGCTGTTTTTCTGCAAAGGGACCAGGACGACTGATCCGTGTAAAGGAAAGAATGAATGGGGCCATGTGTCGTGAGATTGAGTAAAAACCTCCTTCCATCAACAAGGGCATTGAAGATGAAACGTGGCTGGGTCTTTCAGCATGACAATGATCCCAAACACACCGCCCGGGCAACGAAGGAGTTGCTTCGTAAGAAGCATTTCAAGGTCCTGGAGTGGCCTAGCCAGTCTCCAGATCTCAACCCCATAGAAAATCTTTGGAGGGAGTTGAAAATCTGTGTTGTCCAGCGACAGCCCCAAAACATCACTGCTCTAGAGGAGATCTGCATGGAGGAATGGGCCAAACTACCAGCAACAGTGTGTAAAAACCTTTGTGGAGACTTACAGAAAACGTTCGACCTCTGTCATTGCCAGCAAAGGGTATATAACAAAGTATTGAGATGAACTTTTGCTATTGACCAAATACTTATTTTCCACCATAATTTGCAAAAAATTTTAAAAAATCTATGTGATTTTGTGGATTCTGTCTCTCATAGTTGAAGTGTACCTATGATAAAAATTACAGGCCTCTGTCATCTTTTTAAGTGGGAGAACTTGCACAATTGGTGGCTGACTAAATACTTTTTTGCCCCACTGTATTCTCTGATATATATATATATATATATATATATATATATATATGTATATATATATATATATATATGTATATATATGTATATGTATATGTATGCCTGTGCATACTGTATGTTGTCACAAGCAGTCCGAATCCATTCAGCCGATCTCCGGATCTGGATTCGAAAACAGTAAAACTCAACTGTTTAACTCTAGGGGAGTTGGAAAATTAGTCTATTTTAAAAAAAAAAAAGTGGAATGTTCCTTTAATGTTCTTAAATGCATGAGTTGTAATAAATATGTGGAAATTGTGCAAGTAGTCCTTCAAAAATTAAACTCTGTTTATAGAGCTTCTCTTCTCATTCACCCTACACCTGTTTGTACAAAAATAAAAAAGCCTTACAAACACTGTACATTCCTATTTCTATGGTTTAGAAGCACTATGCCTGTAATTTTGCAAGGTGTGTATGTGTCTGTTTGTGGGTGCATTTAGGAGACAGGGCTTAAACTCCGGCAAAATTGGCAGTTTGTTTGTCAATCCATTCCATTTCCTTTATGCTCCAATTGGCGGTTGGCAAAAATTACACATAGGTTTGTAAATTACACATAGAAATGGTTTGTGAATGAAATAAACATATGATAAAGCCAGTGTTTGAATAATGAAAGATATTCCATAACATTTGATTTCCTCTTTCTCTTTTTCATTTGCAACTGGATGGACATAAGGCAAGAAAACAAAGAAATGTTTAAGCACATCTAAAGGAGAAAAATTAATATTCAAATTCACTTTATAAAGGAAAATGTACACTTCAAGGAAAAGATATAGCTTAAATATAAATATTTCTCAAAGAAGAAAAAAAGTAAAGTAAAATGTTTAAGCAACAATGAAATGAGAGTAAGTAATAGAAGCTGGTGAGCTTTTTTGATGATCTGCAGCCAGGGGTGCCATAAAGGTACGGTTAGGCAAGTTTCGGAGTGGATAGCAATAGCAAGTTAGCTTTAAAAGCATGAGATCCCACCCTCCCTTCAGAGCGCTCTCCAAAGCCACGCCTTCTTCAAAACATCTCGGTTACGTATGTAACCCTTGTTCCCTGAAGGAGGGAACGGAGAAGTTACATTGTGTCACTGATGTATTGGGATCACTTCTGGGAGCCCTTCAGCTTTGAGTGTCTACAGAACAAGCCAATGCACATTGGTGTGCGAGATTTGCATCTCGTTCTCCACCCCACAGCGCGGGTAAAAATACGGAAGCGGATGCAGTGCACATTGTTTTACACCGAGGAGCCGAGCTAGTGACTCGACCGTACAGCAACGGAACGTAACATCTCCGCTCCCTCCTTCAGGGAACAAGGGTTACATATGAGTTGTTATGTCACGTTATGACGATCCCTATGGAAAACGACACAGTTACTGTCACTTCCAGTGCCCTGTGCAAGCCTCTCAGGCCTCCATATTAGGGCGGAAGACAGCAGAGAGCAATCACTGCGTTTTGCATGACCCACTCAGTGACTATTGGATAACACTAGGAAAGCGTGCAACTTCCAGGGGAAGGGAACACTGCGGAGCCCACATCTTGCCCGAAGGGAGGTATCATGTGGGAGATGGATTGGGCAGTGGGGTGGCTCTGGCCAATCCAGGGGGGAGACAACACCTGGCAGGGACAGCAGAGCGGACTCTGCCAAGGGAAAGACACGGGCTCACCGTAGGGAGCTGTATCGTGGGAGAATACACATATGGGATCGTCGTAGGAGTCACAACATATGGATACACAGCCTAGCACAGGTTCCACCAATGCAGTCTAGTGTTAGACCTGGTGTCAGATGTTTTACTACTTCTGACTGCCGTGGGTTGCGGAGGAGTTCGCCAATCTGGGGAACTCTACTGGAGAATATAAGCGCACGTATCCGGTCCATGGGGAGGGGAATGGCGCAGCAAGCCAACACTTGAGCAGGAACTTCAGTGTTACTGGCTGGTTGAAGCGAGCACATGGGAAGAAACTGGCTCTACACGTAGGCTATAGAATCTAGCGAACGTGTTAGGTGTCACCCAACCCGCAGTTCTACATATATCAGGAAGAGGCAACACTCCTAGTGGAGTGGGCTCTCAACCCGAGCAGGCAAGGCATGCCTTGGGTTTGGCACGCCAAGGCGATGGCATCCACTATCCAGTGGGCCATCCTCTGCTTGGAGACAGTCTTTCCCTTCTGCTGACCTCCGTAACAGATGAAGAGCTGTTCTGAGGGCCTGAAGCTTTGCGTTCTGTCTATATATAACTGCAGAGCGCAGACGGGACAGAGAAAAGCCAGGGCTGGGTCTGCCTCCTCCGCCTCCGTTTGACCCAAAGGCCCAACTGGTTGAGGTGACTGAGCACCATGTCCCTGTGTTTGCACAACTGCTCCCTCGACTGGGCTAGTATGAGCCAGTCGTCAAGATAGTTGAGGATGTGAAAACCATGTTTTCTAATGGGAGCAATGACCGCCTCCATGACTTTCACAAAGACACAAGGTGATAGGGACAGCCCGAAGGGCAGTACCCTGTACTGATATGCCCGTCCCTCGAACAAAAAGTGTAAGAACGGTCTGTGTTGAGGGAGAATTGAGACATGAAAGTACGCATCCTTCAGGTCGATTGCTGCAAACCAATCTTGGGGACGGATGCACCCGAAGATGAGTTTCTGCATTAACATCTTGAACGGCAGCCTGTGCAGGGGCCGATTTAAGACTCGCAGGTCCAAGATTGGATACAATGAAATATGGGCTGTAGAAGCCGGTCTTCATATCGTCTGGAGGGACTAGCTCTATCGCATCCTTCACCAGTAGGACTGAGATCTCTGCCCTTAAGACAGGGGCACCCTCCTTCAACACAGAAGTGAAGTGGACGCCCCTGAACTTGGGGGACGCCGGGCGAACTGAATCGCATAGCCGAGTCTGATACTATGGATGAGCCAGTGAGATGAATGAGCCAGCTGGGAAGCGCTAGCCAGGCTCCCAGTGACCGAGCAAACAAGACCAACGGCATCACAGACGTACCCTCAGTGGGGCAGCGAGGTGGAATGCAGGGACCCGACTCGGACGGCATAGTGGCCCGAAGTGGGGTCTGATTGTGTGGTTCAGCACTTACCTGCTTCCGCTGGGAGGCAGCACGGGTGTGAGGTGGCCGGAGGGGAGCGCCCTCAACGACGAGCAGGTGGAGGATCTGCAGCCAGCAGGATGTGACGAATGGCGCCCGTTTGCTTCTGGGCTGCCGAGAACTGCTTGGCAAAGCTTTCGACCATGTCGCTGAATAGCCCAGCCTGGGAAATGGGGGAGTCCAGGAACCGATACTTATCGGTCTCCCTCATATCAGCCAGATTGAGCCAGAAGGGGGAGGAGATAACAGACCAGTTTCTGGCAGAAAAAGGTGCCGTCCACGATTTTTTAAGCTCCTCATGCACTTCCGAGAAGAATGGTACCGGGGCTGGACGCTGAAAAGCAGCGCCACCTGCCCCGAGAAGCCAATCATCCAGCCTAGAAGGCTTGGGACATGGTGAAGGGTTCCACACAAGCCCTACCCTTTCAGTGGCCCGGGAAAGCATCGCCGTCAATTCTGGGTCAGGCTCGGGCAACGGCACCTGCCCAGAGGGCGGCAATGCAGCCGAGTCTTCATCCCCAGATGACTGCAGCTGCCCTCCCGATGCAGTGATCAACATCTGGTCATCGGCCAGAGCCCCAAAAGAAACGGCTTGATGTCCACTTTGAGGAGGACCAGGACGCTCTTTTGGAAGCTCCACTGGTTGCAGCGGTATAGAGGTGGGAGGGGCCCACGGAGCTGTCCTAGGTGGGGTAGCCCTGATTGTGATCCTCAGATCACCCTGGCTATTCGCCGAAGTAGCCCTATTCTGCTGGCCAGCAGGAATAACGCTAGATAGGGGTATAGGTAAGGGGACTCCACCTTCACGAAGGAATGTGAGTCTCGATCTCAGTGCAGAGATGTTTCCGCAGTGGGTACATGAACTATCCACAAAAGCCACCTCAGCGTGCTGAATGCCCAAACACAAGAGACAATGATTGTGACCATCAGCTGGTGACAGGGAACGACCACATCCAGAAACGCACGGGTGGAATGACATCTTGAAAAAGATGCAGCGTCACACCCGTGTCACTTTATAAGGAAAAAAGCTGAAGCACTCTGGGATGGCCGCGGTACACAGACAGGTAGGTAGGGAAACCCTGCTGTGTACACTTAAACAAGGAACGCCGTCACTGAACCTTCACACTGTAAATACAGCATCTCTTTGAAGACGCTCCCTCAGTGCTGTGAAAACAGCAGTTTAATCAATACTCTCATACTCGACCAGCATCAATACTCTCTTCAGCCTTTCGCTCCCAGAAGTAAACACTCTTCAGATACAGTGAAAGCTGAACTGCTCAGCTCCGCAAATCTCGCATGCCACAGTGCATTGGCTCATTCTGTAGACACTCAAAGCTGATAGGGCTACCAGAAGTGATCCCAATATGTTGGTGACCGACTGAAAGGGAACACATGAACGCACAAAGCTGAGTTCGAGAAGCGTAACAAGTTGATAGTGTTGCCATTGAAACTCATACATTTGAGTCACAAACCTCTATACGTCACAGGTTTCCATCTCTTCCAAATTACAGCAATTATGCCATAAACGCAGCATAAGATGGTTGTTTTGGTTCAGGAGGAACTGTAAAAGGTGGAGGCTTTTTTTTCAGTTGCGGTGCTCGGTGAATGGCGTCTGTCTAACTCTGCATAGTATGAAATGTGCTGATGGACATTGTAGGACATTGGAAGAATATTTTATGGTCCTACGCCTTCCACAGACAATATTTATACATTTAAATACTGTACATTTAAACCACTTAACTTCGTGATTGCAGGATGTTTAGAGAATTTCAACCAGCATAACAAAAAATGTTTCTGGAACAAATCGCCTACCCTGCCTTTAATAAAACCAAAGGCCGCTGGGCTACAGCATTATGGTAGGCCCCCTACCCCAGATAACACCCCAGATTTTTTAGTTTCCTGCCTATACATTTTGTCTAAATTTATCTTGTCGATAACATTAACAAAACTGTGTATGCTGCATAAATATATTGGGTCAAATATAGGTGAATATGCAATTTCACTTCTTGCCAGTAGGTGGACAGCTGAATTATAGTGGTTACGTAAACAAAGCAGCACTCTCATTATAGGCATTATGGAGATAATATAAAAAAAAAATGCCATCAAAACTTTCCTGACCGAAATGCAAGTTTACAGGTACCGCTTCATTATATACACACCATAAATTAAACTAAATATTTAATATTCATTAGCAGTAAATCAAAACAATCACATGGCATAAATGTGGACTATTGCAAACTGCTCAAAACATGCAAGCACATAGAACGCACAACAGCACCATGTCTTTACTTTGAAACATGCAATGCTGCCATTAAATTAATTAAATCATAGCCTTTTAATGATCACATTTAAGCAATATTGTGATTCCTGTTTTTCCGTACCCAGATTTTAACCCTCCTGAAATAAAAAATGAGACTTTAAAGCAGCACCAATGGAGCACAGTGACTGGATCTAAAACCTTCAGATGACATGCAGATTATATACATGCGCAAGTTACTGAACCCACGTTCAGCGCAGAGCTAAAATGTTATTTTATTTTATTTTTATTTTTTTTGACAGGCTAGACAGTCATGTAAATGCTTCTAGGATGGTGTCATCATTAACCTCAGCTGTATGTAGTTAGAAAGGTCTATTTCTGTAGAAGGACAGTTTGATGTTGATGTGATGCCATTTGGCTCTCCATCTGTGCAGCAACTTCATGTAATCCACTTTCTTTTTAAATATGTATTTTTAAAGCAAGGATCAGGAAAAGACACAGCTCATGAATGGATTGATGAGTGCTCACTTTAATGTCCTTGGTGAGCTAGGGGTCATCATCCTGTTACTTAAGAAGAAGTTACTGAGAAAAATGATGAACCCTATGCTGAAACTGAATGCTGGAGCCAAATGTCTGGTCTTTTTCTTTTAACTTGAAGGAATTTTTAGAGCTTTCTCTTTCACTACATCCCTTTCAATCATTTGTTGTTGAGGTTCCCATTTGGTTGGGGTCTAAGTTATAAGCTGATGAGACACAAACTTATTTCTACATGTACTGAAGAAGGCACTCACAGCTTACTTGCAGACACCATGCTGTGTAGACCACTTGGAACTTCATACATCACTCTGATTAGATAAATAAAGAGATGTCATGCAAGTATTTTAAGTGTTTTACTTTTTTGCGGCTTTTTCAATTTACTCGATTAAAATAAGCTAAAGCAACCCAATTCTTAAAAATGTTGTCACAAATGTATTTGTTCAATCTACTTACATTTGAAAATTGTTTAATTAAATAAGATTTTAAAACAATTAGATAATAAAATGGCTAGCTATGACACAAAAATCTGAATTTAAGTTTCAAGAAAAAAAGATTAAATGGACTTGTTATATAATATTGTTATATAAACCTAAAATGTTTTCTTAAGTTTAATAAAGTAATTTCAAACACAGACACTGTGTCGAATGACTACATTCATCTGAAGCATGTGTAAAATTAGTCCAATCCTGATTGGCATTGAGTTGTGACATAGCTTGTGACAGTGCACCACACAAGCTACAAAGGTAACCAGCACACAACAGCGTCAGCTTCTGATAGGCTGAGGCAAGTCGCTCTCACACATTCAGGAGGTGTGGCAAAGGGATGCAAGTTCTTCTCAGGGAACAATGGTTACATCCATAACCTGAGATGTTACCTTTCGAGGAAACTTGCGCTGCGTCAAACAAAGAAACTTTGGGTAACGAAATGACCACTGCGCCACACTGACTAATGCCTGCCCTGGTGTGAAACCTGTCCGGGCACAGCTCAGGTGTACTCAAGAACCCGGTGTGGAAGGAAGGTCCAGACTATAATCTCATGAATGTGTGTGGGGAAGCCCAACCTGCAGCATTACAGACCTCTTGGAGGGAAACTCCTGACAATAGAGCCTTTAAGGTTGCAACACTTCTTGTAAAGTGTGCTCTAATCAACAGAGACAAAGGCATACCGCGCACCTTATATTCTGTAGAGATTGCCTCAACAATCCACTTGCTGATGGCACACAATGTAGTATGCTACAATGTAGTATGCAATGATGTAGCTTCTCTAGATCTTCTGACACATCTGCGGTGGAAGATGAAAGGCTTGGAGAACAATAGACCATGCCACACAGAGGTTTGTTACCTTCTCAGGGAACCATTGTTACATACATAACTCTAAGACGTTTTAGATTTATAATTACATTTTTACATATGTGTAAAGCTGATCTAGTAATGATCTTGATCTTTTTGGTTCTTTACAAATATCTGTTTTTATTCCAGGAACCACTGTTTACACACACACACATAGAGAGTGAGAGAGGGTATACATCAAGGTCACTTTCCCACTGGAATACACCCCCTCAGCCAGGAATGAGTGGCAGAAGAGCTGCTGCATGACTGGAGGTAATAGGGGAAAACGTGAGTAAAACAAACAGTTATCCGTTTAAACTAAAGTTTGGACTCGATATAGTGTTCCTTACAACTTACCAAAGATCCAGTGATCCATGGATATTGACATGCATCCAGGAATCGTGTTTTCTGAAAACATATAAAGACATTAACATAGACATTATATGAGCCTGATTTTGATACATAAATATTTATCACTGTCAGTCATCACCATTTCTGGAGTGAATCCCGCATTTATATGCGGACGGTTCTTTGTATTGAAGCGTGTATGTGGCCGCTTGTCAAGAATGGAAAACAAAAGTTTTATTCAAATTCTAAATATATTATAGGTATATTAATACTTTTTTATATACCATAGACAGAGAGCGCTCCCTTTATAATCACTAAAAGTTGTCACTCATTTAATGAACGCCATCTCACAAAGTTAATTAATCAGTGAAGCTGACTACACAATAAATCTCACAATGAAAATGAAATTACACAAATGAAAATGTCTACACTTTGTTATAGAGGATTTTCCCGTGTGCAGAACTCAAACAGGCATAGATTCAGTGTTTCAGTTCAAAATACCAATGTTTCATGCATCTTAGAATGTGTTGTATGTGCGTGTGTATATGTGTATGTGTGGGCGTTAATGTGTTTGCATGCATGCATGTGTGTGTTCATGTGTTTGCATGCATGTGTGTTCATGTGTTTGCATGCATGTGTGTGTGTGTGTGTGTGTGCGTTCATGTGTTTGCATGGGAGTGTGTGCATGTGCGTTCACGTGTTTGCATGCATGTGTGTGTGCATGTGCATTCATATGTTTGCGTGTGTGTGTGTGTTTGCGTGTGTGTGCGTTGATGTGTTTGCATGCATGTGCGTGTGCATGTGTGTGATACGTGTGTATGTACATGTGTTAGCATGCGTGTGTGTAACTGCAGGCTTTATTTTTTATTATTTCATTGTTATTGTGTTGTATTTATAACTTTTTTTTTTTTTTACAATTTTGCTTTTACTAATGTATTGTTTCGTAATGGAAAATACATTTATAAATATACAGTGAGTTTGTAACACAAGCTTGTATTTTTTCAGTGTGGCTTCTACAGAAGCAAATGGGACATCCACAACACCACCTCAGAGGGTCCGTGGCCAAACAAAATGCCTTGAACAGAAGGTCACCAAGAGGCTCCATTCGCTGGATCAGAGACAAGATCACTGGATCAGGATGGACACAAGGGAGGTCTCCATGTGCACAACCATCCACACAGTGTACAGAGGTGGCAGACAGCAGAGGAGGGTCACTGTTCCCAGGCCAACAGCAGTTCAACAGTGCAATAAGTACATGGGGGGAGTTGACACCTCTGACCAGATGCTGGGAACAAAGTCAGTGCACCGTAAAACACGGAAGTGGTACATGACCATTTTTCACTTCCTGGATATTGCAGTGACCAACAGCTTCATTTTACACAAAGAGCTGTGCCATATCCCAGGACCAAGCTCTTGACACTGCAAAACTTTCAGGAGCTTCTGGCTGCTCAGCTCACAGGCGTTCCCCTGGATGGCAGCCACAAAGAAAGATGCGATCATCTGCCTGTTCCTGTGAGTGACGTTCAGGACCTGTCACAGAGGGCCAAAATGGGTCGCCATCGTTGCATACGATGCAGAAGGAGCCCCCCATGGAAGTGCCAGGAGTGTGATGTGGGCCTATGCTTGCAACTTGATAGGAACTGCTTCAGAGAGCACCAAAATTGAATGACTAGAGTGAATGGTTAAAAATGCCTGGAGAACTGGGGCAAAGAAAAACTCTGCAACCCAGTGTCACAAAAAAGACTTGTATATATGTATTATAGTTAAATTCTTCAAGTGTTAGATTCTTTCGTTCAGGGGTTTTCTGATTTTTTTCTAGATAAAAAGCAGTACAGTTTATTCCCGTTTTTTAAATTTTTAAAATTTTTTTGAAAACTGTAATTTATTGAAAGCCAGTTGTTTTCTGAAAAAAAATGACACCTTGCACTTGAGGATAGCACATTGTGTTATAATTCTACAGTCAAAAAAACAAAAGCTTTTTTAGCTTCAGGTTCTAAAGGGTTAATGCTTCAGCATACCAAGACATTTTGGACAATTTCATGTTCCCAACTTTGAGGGTACAGTTTAGGAATGCCCCCTTCCTTTTCCAACATGACTGCGCACCAGTGCACAAAGCAAGGTCCATAAAGACATGGATGAGCGAGTTTGGTGTGGAGGAACTTAACTGGCCTGCACAGAGTCCTGACCTCAAAGAACAGGCCTTTTTGTCCAACATCAGTGCCTGACCTCACAAATGCGCTTCTAGAAGAGTGGTTAACAATTCCCATAAACACACTCCTAAAACTTGTGGAAAGCCTTCCCAGAAGAGTTGAAGTTGTTATAGCTGCAAAGGGTGGGCCAACTCCATATTAAACCGTACGGATTAAAGAATGGGTTGTCATTAAAGTGCATGTGCATGTCATGTAAAGGCAAGTGTCCCAAAACTTTTGGCAATACAGTGTTATATAATATATATATTATGTTATGTTATATATATATAACCATACACACGTAAACATATACTGAGACAAATCATCATGGGACCTTTCCCTTTAAGACAAAACAACAGTCTTTCACAAGGACCCGTTTTCTGAAACTAAGTGGAAGGAGAATGTTAATTTCAGTGTTTAATATTCTTGTGGAGAATGTCGGGTGCAGTTACATCCTATTAAAATTTAAACAAGCCAAGTATTTTGATCTTAATCATCCTTCACTACCGCCAGCATTGTTTGCCATCAGTGTTCATCTGACTTTCAAGCGTAATCCAGAGGTTCAATGATGCATTGGAAATGCCCTTCAGCAAGAAAACACACACACACACACACACACACACACACTCATACACACACACACACTCATGTTGGGTTTTCATGTTTTATAGGGACTTTCCATAGACATAATGTTTTTTATACTGTATAAACTGTATATTTTATCCCCTTACACTAACCCTACCCCTAAACCTACCCATCATAGGAAACATTCTGCATTTTTACATTTTCAAAAAACATCACTTAGTATGAATTATAAGCTGTTTTCCTCATGGGGACCAAAAAATGTCCCCACAAGGACAAGGAATTCGGATATTGCCATCTTTGTGGGGAGATTTTGTCCCCATAATGTAGGGTTTACCAGGCCATTGGGACCTTCCATATAATGATTTTTATACTCTACAATCTGCATCTTCTATCCCCCTATATTAACCCTACCCATCACAGAAAACGTCTCGTTATGACTGTAACCTTAGTTCCCTGAATAGGGAACAAGACGCTGCGTCACTGCTTTGGAAACGCCTCTGTGTGAATGTGTTGTGAAGCACGTATGTAATCAGTCCAATAGAGAGACGGAACGCCATAGGCGGGTGTCGTCATAGACCCGGAAACTATAAAGCATACCGGCAAACACAAGCCTCTAGCTTCTGAAAGATGGATGAAGCAAGATGCTTGCG
The DNA here is from genome assembly GCA_039654625.1 of Rhinogobio ventralis. Taxonomy (NCBI): domain Eukaryota; kingdom Metazoa; phylum Chordata; class Actinopteri; order Cypriniformes; family Gobionidae; genus Rhinogobio; species Rhinogobio ventralis. The sequence goes on along the minus strand of CM077195.1, from coordinate 26,656,927 downwards.
GGCATGCGGGGAGTATGGCAGCTTGTAAATCCCCTATTCTCTTCAGGGAAGAAATAGCAAGAAGAAAGATAGTCTTAAGAGGGATAAACTTCTCAGGAACTTCTTCGAGCGGCTCAAAGGGAGCCTCAGAAAGGCCTTGAAGGACAATGGCCAGGTCCCAGGCCGGCACCCTGGTGCGTACTGCAGGTCTTAACCTCAAAGTGCCATGGAGGAAACGAATAACTAAAGGGTGTCGCCCCAAAGAAACACCACCCAAAGGAGAGTGGTAAGCTGCTAGGGCTGCCACATACACCTTTAATGTGGAGGGAGCTAACCCAGAGGAGAACCTCTCCTTCAAGAATTCCAGCACCGCACTAGCAGGGCAGTTAACTGGATCCCACAGGCGATCTCTGCACCATAGGGTGAAGAGTCTCCATTTCAATGCATCCAGTTTCCTCAACAACCTCGGCTGAGAGACCAGAACTCATGAGCTGGGCCCCCTCAGAGGTCAAGCCCACAGTTTCCACAGCTCTGGGCGAGGGTGCAGGAAGGCACCACCCGCCTGAGAGAGAAGGTCCCCCCTGAGCGGAATCTCCAGTGGAGAGCTGTCGAGGAGAGACACAATGTCCGAGAACCAAGCCCGGGCCGGCCAGAATGGGGCTACTAGCAGCAGCCAGGCCCTGCCCTGGCACACTCTCTCTAGAACTCCCGGAAGCAGAACGATCGGGGGAAAGGCATACAGGGGCAGCCTCGGCCACTCCTGAACCATAGCGTCCAGTCCAAGAGGAGCTGGATGCACTAAGGAGAACCACAGACGACAATGTGTGTTTTCTTGTGTAGCGAACAGGTCCACGTGGGCCCTGCCAAACTTCTCCCAGAGGAGCTCCACCACCTCGGTGTGGAGTCTCCACTCCCCTGGCCTCGGCCCCTGCCTTGACAGCATGTCTGCTTCCTCATTCAGGCGCCCTGGGATGTAAACTGCCCTGACTGAGCTCAGTTTCCCCTGAGCCCACAGGATGATCTGACAAGCCAACTTGTATAACGGGCGAGCCCTAAAACCCCCCTGATGGTTTATATAGGAGACCACCAATGTGCTGTCTGTGCTTACCAGCACATGATGGCCCCTGAGATATGGCAGGAAGTGTTTCAAGGCTTGAAACACCGCCAGCATTTCTAGGCAATTTATATGCCATGAACGATGATAATCCTGCCATAAGCCCTGGGTTGAGCGACCACTCATGGTCGCCCCCCAGCCCGTCAGAGAGGCATCCGTAGTCAGGGACGCATGCTGACACGGTGCCCCCAGGGACGGGCCTTGGGCCAGGAACCAAGGATCCTTCCACATGACCAGGGCACGGAGACACCGCCGTGTTACCTTGATCACACGAAAGGGGTTTCCCCTCGGGGAAAAACCCTTGTTCTTGTGCCACCACTGTAACGGTCTCATGTACAACAGGCCGCAAGGGATCACTGCTGCCATCAGACCTAACAGTCTCTGATACTGTTTAACAGTGAGCGACTGGTCTAGCTTCACCCCTTTGACCGATGAGAGGATCGACCCTATGCGAGGCTCTGACAGACGGGCCTGCATAGAGACCGAATCCCAACTCACGCCAAAATACGTAATTCTCTGTACTAGAGAAAGAATGCTCTTCTTGGAGTTGAGCCTCAGCCCTAACCTCCTCATATGCGTGAGAACCACATCTCGATGTTGAACCGCTAGACGAGCCGACTGAGCGAGGATCAACCAGTCGTCGATATAATTGAGAATGCGAATCCCCTGCATACGCAAGGGGACTTGTCCACACACTTTGTGAACATGCGGGTTGAAAGTGCTAGGCTGAAGGGAAGCACCCGATATTGGTACGCTTCTCCCCTGAAAGCGAACCTCAGGTACTTCCTGTGCTGAGGAAGGATGGAGACATGAAATTATGCATCTTTGAGATCTATGGTGACAAACCAGTCCTCGGACCTGACTTGAGACACAATCTGTTTGAATATGAGCATCCTGAACTTTACTACGGAGCCGTTGAGGACACGAAGATCTAAAATAGGGCGCAGCCCCCCATTCTTCTTTGGCACAATGAAGTACCGGCTGTAAAACCCTGACTCCCTGTCTGGTAGAGGAACCCCTTCTATAGCCTCTTTTCGCAGAAGAGTCTGCACTTCTTGAGTCATAACCAGAGCCTGCTCGGGGCCCACCAACGTGGGAAGAACCCCATTGAAACCGGGCGGACAACATCTGAACTGAATGGCGTAGCCCTTCTTTATAATCGGCAGTACCCACTGAGATATATTCGGCAGATTCTCCCAATCTGCTACGAACTCTACTAAGGGTACCAGCCTCTCGAAGCTGGCCTCTGATGTACTCTGAAGCGGCGGACCGGCAGGGAACAACTGGCTCAACAGCACCACCACCGGCACTCGGTCGGGGTTGATGAACTGACCCTGTGAGGGCACCGAAAGGCAGGCAGCCACCGTGTACTGAGGTGAACACCGCCTGTTCCCGGAGGGGATCACCCTCACAGCCCTGGGCACGCTGGCATCAGGGCTTCTTAGACACAGCCTTCCTTGAAATAATGACGGTCCTCAGATCCATCTTACCCTTCGAAGGCTGCGCCTGAGGGCGCCTCCCACTGCCCCACCCTTTCTGAGGGGGAGTGCGTGTGGCGACACTGTTTCTGCTGCGCTCGATGTGATGAGCTCTGATCAACGCCTGCTGCTCCCGCACAGCAGCAGAAGAGACCTGTTCCTTACGGGGGAGGAACTGCTTGAGCGCCGCCGACTGTTTCTTTGACTCCTGGAACCTGTCGGTGACAGTAGCAACAGCGTCACCGAACAGGCCCGTAGGAGACAGCGGCGCATCAAGCAGAAACGACTTATCTCCTTTATCTCAGTAAGGTTCAGCCACAGATGCCTCTCTGTGGCCACCAGGGCTGCCATAGAGCGACCTACAGATCTTGCCGTCTCCTTGGTGGCCCAGAGAGCTAAATCTGCTGAAGACCGGAGCTCACTGATGACATCAGCTCTGATCTCCTGGCTTTCTCCCAGGTCTTTCAGCAGGTCAGCCTGGTATGCCTGCACAATAGCCATCGTGTGCAGACATGCGGCGGCCTGACCTGTTGCCGAGTATGCCTTGCCCACTAGCGCTGATGTAGCTCTTAGTGGCTTAGTGGGCAAGGACGGGGCTTTAATGGCTGATGCCAAATCGGGCGAGAGATGGCTCACGAGCGTCTCTTCTACCCGCGGCATCGAGCCATAACCATGTCTCTTCAGCCCCCCGATGTTACTATAAACTGACGTGTGGGGACTGAACACACGGGAAGACATGGGTCACCTCCACGATCTCGACACCTCTGTATATTTGACAAAAGTTGCATTTGGCTATATGGCTCTGTTCTAAATTCCCCATCCTTTTCATGAGCTCCATGAAAAGCTAAGAAATGGAACAGCAGCATCTTCTGGGGACAACCTCCCATTTTTTTTTAAACTGGGTAGTAGAGCAGTGTAAATCCCAGAAAAAGCTGTGCTTAAGTAAGGCACACTGTTTAAGAGTTAATTGAGTGCATAGGAATCGGATCAGCTGATATGGGCAGGATTTAATTTTTTTTTGCCAATCAGCTGATGTCAGCTGATAGCGGAGCTTGTCTACGTGACCTGTCAGAACTAATGCAGAATGCTTGATTTTTGGATGAACTAACCATTTACAGTTTGAGAATAGTCATTTTGACATGCTTTCTAGAACTGTGATTGATTGCACTCATCATCTGAAGCGCGTATATGCTGCCGGCACTCCTCAAAATGAAAGCGCAGACATCATTTAAATCATCATATCACATTTGGTTTTAGTAGTATGAATATTCAAAGCATTTTAGATGGTTCATTCTTATATGTATAGTGCATTAATAGCAGGAGATACGGGACATACCATTTTAATACAAATAAAAAGTAATAGGCTAATAAAAAACCTCTCTTCTTTATTTTGGCTTAAAATATCACAATAAGTATCTTATCGTGAGTTCAGTATGACACAAGTGTATCGTTACACCCATATCCCCTTTGTAACTCAAATTACTACACTAAAAACACTCCAGTATACTGTAAATTAACAATTCAACACAAATTAATTAATTTTTTTTCCATCCATTGCAAGTCTGAAAAGATAATTTTATATGACATTTAGGATTTCATTCATATATAAATATTGGTATGGATTACTTCTATAATCACTTTGTATTTTGAAGCTTGAAAATGTTGATTATCTAGACTGTAAATGTATCAACAATAAATTATGAGAATATTAAAAATATTTTCATTTGTTTTCTGAACATGGACAAATCTTTGGGTTTGAAAAAAGACATGAGGGCGAGTAAATGACAACAATTTTTATTTTTGTGAACTAACATATGCCTTTAAGAAAGGAAGACCAAGAAGGATGACCCTTTCTCCAAAGTTGGTTTGAGTTCTGCAATGAATAACACAGACATTAATGATTTAAATAAAATGTGAATAAGAAGTCATACTGTTGTTGCATAAAAAATTGAAGTAAACATGGGAGGAGACAACAGAAACATTTATTTTCAAAAAATAAACTCACATAAACTCAAAAGAATGAAGCACTCATAGGTCTCTGGCTTGGTACATCTACAAAAAAGCAAACATGGTTTAAAAAACAACTGATAATGACGTGGAATTTTAAACTTTACTTACCATAAACCATCTTCTCCTCTCTTCTGAAGAAGCAAGAAGATCGCGCACGCCCCTCCTCGCACAGCAGTCGCCGGTGACGGTTAATTCTGGCACTGGCAAAATGAACACACAAAGCCTGAAATATTACATACAAAACAATTATTGCTTCAACAGCATCAACATAATTTAACCGTTATTACATATTGCCATTTTATTTCCTTAAGTGAAAGTATTCTTTACATTCAGGTTGATCGCGGAGATAAATAATTAATTAAAATGTTAATCTGTTGATAACACTCTATTATAAAAAAAGCATAAGAAACCCACTATATTAAAAGTATCTCTTCAGTTCAATAAAAGAGGCCATTAAGAAAAATAGGGAATACTTCCATTTAAAGCTCTTTTCTGACTTTTTTCACCTTCAAATAAATCTCAAAATACTCACTTATACAAAAACAATTGATAATGACATAAATTTTTTTGTCTTTACTTACCATAAACCGTCTTTCACTCGTTTCCATCCGAAGATGCTGAGAAAATGCCCCAACAGAGCTGGGTGAGTGAGGAAGAACCAAAGTGGACAGTGTGTTACATCCTGAGACGCAAACAGATCCACTTCCATTTGACCATACACTCCCTATATGAGCTCCACCGCCTCAGCCCCTGCCTCAACATCATGTTTGCTCCTAAGATTTGGTACCCTGGAATGTATAGTACTCTCAGGGAGAGCAGCTTTCCTTGGGACCACAGGAGTATCTGGTGTGCCAGTTTGCATAGCGGGCACCAACGCAGACCCCCATGATGATTTATATAAGATATCTGTCCTGTGAACAAACACATGATGGCCTCTCAGGTCTGGGAGGAAATGCTTCAATGCTGTGAGGCAGCCATCATTTCCAGGCTATTTATGTGCCACAAGAGATGATGACTCCTCCACAAACCTTGAGCAGAGTGACCTTCCCTAACCGCTCTCCATCCTATTAGAGAAGCGTCTGTCGTGAGTGTGACATGATGACAATAAGCTCCTAACATGGGACCCAAGGTTTCCTTTATGTCATCAAGGTGCAGAGACACCTGTGTGTAACCTTGATCATGTGGAGTCCGTTCCCCCTCAGGAAAAACCCATTAGTCTTGAGCCACCACTGCAAGGATCTCATGTACAGCAGGCCAAAATGTATCAAGTTGGACGCAGCTGCCATCAGACCCAACAGTCTCCTAAACTGTTTGACAGTGAGTGACTGGCCTAGCTATATCTTGTTTACGGCCGTGATATTCATTACAAGCAGGAACCAGATGTGCCTGCATCATCGTTGAATCTCACACCACGCCTAGAAAAGTGCTTCTCTGTGCTGGAGAAAGGCTCTTCTTATCATTCAGCCTTAACCCTAACTAAGAATAGCCAATCGTATATATAGTTTAACATGTGGATGCCCCGGAGTCACAGTGGAGCCAGTGCTAAATCCATGCATTTCGTGAAATTGCTTGGTAATTGAGCTAGACTGAAGGAAAGAATCCTATATTGGTACGTTTCGCCCTGAAAGTGAACCTCAGGAACTTCCTGTGCTGTGGAAGTATGTCCAGTCTTCGGAACTGATTTGAATCATGATCTGCTTTAAGGTCAACATTTTGTTACTTGACGGACTGAATCAGATGGACTGATGCAATGTCTTTTGCATGAGCTCGCTCGAAACCGCTGCACCCATCTCTAACCCCTCCACAATACTTCATGTGATGTCACTCGCCCATGATGTTCCATCTCACCAGTGGACTAAGTTGGTTGCTTCAGACGCAATCAAGCAGAGGCGTTCCCAAAGCTTCCTTGACGCAGCATGAGTTCCCTCAAGAGGGAAATAGTACTTATTCACAACAATATACATTATAATGTGTACATAATATGCATACAACCATGGTTACCTGAAAGGGGAACGAGAAGGGGAACGGGAATGCCTTCAGCATGACTGCGTCTGAAGTATGTGTGCAACTAGTCCAGTCTTGATTGGTGCTTCGTCACCTGGTGCATCCCAGCTGATGCTTTGGGGAATGCCTTCAGCATGACTGCGTCTGAAGTATGTGTGCAACTAGTCCAGTCTTGATTGGTGCTTCGTCACCTCGTGACATGTGCCGGTGGAAGGCGGAAGCTATAAAGGGAAGCCGACAAGCCACTCCCAGAAAGTATAGCAAGGGGACGCAGCGTCTCATTTCCCTCTTAGGGAACCATGATTACATGTGTGTTATTTAATATTATTTTCAGAATTATTATTCTTTATTAGTATTTATAATCAGTTTTATTATCTTGTGAGTTAGACTGTAGATTGCATGAAAATGTGTGGGAGTCAGAGACATGGAATGTGTATGCTAGAAGAGTTATAAACATAGGAATCTGTGTGCAGTGTAAGTTTTCATACATTGACTCAATTTTAAACAGAAAACCATATGTTTCCTCTGGTAATGTAATTTTTTGGTCAGCAGCATAAAAAACCCCCAACCTTTTTGTCCAGAGGAACAGAGAAAGCTGGGTATGTGAACATCTCTCCAGTAAGCAGTCTTTCTCTCCTGAGACGTTCTCTTTCCACAATCTACCTGCTAATTGTTTGTTTAGTAGCCGGGCCATGAAAATAATAAGGTGATATGTTCTAAATAACAGTCACCTTAAAAATCTCACGCTGGGGGCTCAGCTATAATATTTTAAACTTACGTGCGAAAGGGTTAACCAGTCGTCTATGTAATTCATCGTCTATGTAAGTACACGGATGCCCTGAACTTTATAGTTTCCGGGTCTATGATGTCACCCGCCTATGACGTTCCGTTTCTCTATTGGACTGATTACATACGTGCTTCACGACGCATTCACGCAGAGGCGTTCCCAAAGCGGTGATGCAGCGCGAACTTCAGCAACTTACTGTGTTGTTGAAGGATAGAAATATGGAAGTATGCGTCTTCCAGATCGATCGTGACAAATCAGTCCTCAAACCTGTTTATAGCACCCCTTTGAACCTAGGTGGCTGATGCACAAACTGGATTCTGTATCCTTTCTGTACTGTGTGTAGGACCTACTAAGACACATTTGGTATTGCTTTCCATGCTACCAGAAAGTCTGCTAGAGGAATCAGCCTCATGAGACTGACCTAGGGTGTATTTAGATTTAAAACTTTTGTCCCCTGAAGTGAATGCACGGCAAGAAGAAACCAGACTGATATTTCTAAAGGCCTAGAAGTGATGCTTTGATCCCCAGGCTCGTTGAGACACAACACTCTCCTTCTGTTGCTGCCTGTACAAGGCGCTCAATGTAGATGGCCGTTTGGCAGTAGCCCCCCGGGATCAATGGAGGGATGAACCTCTGGAATGCTGCCGCGTGTTTCTATGCTTCCTTGAACCTCTTGATGACGGTGATCACAGCATCAAGGAGGAAAGATTTGTCATTCTATTTAATACCCGAGAGGTTCAACCAAAGGTGTCTCTCTGTGGCCACCATAGCTGCCACGGAGCGGCCGATGGCATCTCCTTTGTGGCATGGAGAGATAAATTAGTGGCCCGATGTAGCTCTTTAATAGCGTTGGGCCCCATACCTTGTTCTTTATCCAGGTCCCTGAGCAGGTCAGTCTGGTACACTTACAAAATAGCCATAAAGTGTAAGCAAGCGCTGGCTTGACCTGCCACCACATACGCCTTGCCCACCAGCAAAGAAGCTGTACGACAAAGCTTGGTGGGCAGTGTTGGGGCTTTATGGGACGATGCAGCATCATAGGAAAAATAAGCAGCCTGGGCATCGTCTCACAGCCATTTTCCTTGAGCCCCACGATCAATGAATAGTGGTGGACCGTGGGACCAGACAGGCGAGACCTCAGTGTGGATATCTGGGAATAACGGTAAGCCCCGATGTGGAGGTTGTGGCTGTGATTGCAGGAAGTGCTCATCCAGCTTACTTTTTTCACTTCTTGGCTGACCAGTCAATATTTTGTTTGGACGCAGCACGAGACACAACCTCCATGAGCTCCTCATACAAAGAAAAAGGAAGAAGCCGCGGAGCGGGCTTCCGTATCCCGAGAATGAGCAGAGGAACCAGCGGGTGAGAGCTGAGAAAGGGCCAAAGCCACCAAATGAAGTCAAATGCTTCACTGCATGACAACATAAAATCATGCGTCTGATGTAAAAATATAAACCGCATGCTACATAGAACACAACCACACAAGGTCTTCTAAACCCATATGTTAGCTTTGTGTGATTAAATTTATCATTATCATGTATCATTTTCCACTGATAATCTTCCATTTCAGTGAGCTGTTAAGTGTTCTGACTAGATTGGGTTAGACTGATTTAGAATGGTTTTATAAACCGCATCAATTAATTCATAGTAAAGATCGGGTCTGTTTATTACACAAAAACTATCATAAGATCCTAAGAAGATTTAGAATGCGCTTTTTTTTTTGTAATACTCTTACAGTACTTTTTTATTTTGGAGATTGATTGCCTCAGTTCTCATTAACATTTTGAAAAGAGTGGCTATGATATTCTTTTAAAAAAAAAAGAAAGAATGGAAGAAATGGAAGAAAGAAAGTCATACGGGTTTGAAACAATGTGAGGGTGAGTTAATAATTACAGTAACTGTGAAACTCCAAAAAACAGCAATTTAAGTTGCACGTAATGTACTTACAATTGACCTGAGGCTCTAGTTAATTTACAGACATTTTTCCATGCTACTTAGAATACTCTTCTATTAGGAAGCGAACTGTAGAGATAAAATGCTACTTATGACTAATGTTCTACCTAGTGCTTTGGGTACCCTAGCGCTGGAATATTACCTCTGTGATCTACATATAGAATATTCTTTCCTCAGGAAGCCAGAAGCTACACTTTTTCACACCAAAGGTGAAATTAACACAGATGTTCTGTTACAGCAGTGGTCCCACACCTTCAGTTCTCTCTTATTTCCTCTCTCTAACACTATGATTCTCTCATAGCCTTTCTCTCACATTTTATCTCTCTGTCTCTGACACACAAACTCAGCATCAGAGCTGTCTTTCTCTCCATCCTATTGAAAAGAAGCCTGTAGTATTCCATTAAGCACACTGCGGAAAGTCTGGGAACATCCCAGAAAAGAAAAGGTCAAATCCTTGGAGTGTCTTCAGCTCGGGGCATACCTGCTGCTCTCTTCATTTCTAAGTGATTGATAAGAGACATATCGTTAAAAAAAAGAGCAGGAAGTGATGTTGCATCAAATAAAGGGTTCTGATGTCCTACCCGTCTGATGAATGGCGTATGTAAGATTTAACTACATTAGGCAAAATTAAACACCTCACATCAAGGCCGTAACCATGTCTTGACCATTGGGGGGGACCAAAGTAAAAAAAAAAAAAAAAAATTATGTGAAGAAATAATTAAAGGATTAAAATGGATTAAAGGGAATAAAGAAGAAATAAAATGGTAAAAGAAGTTCTAGGTCTAATTATAGCCTATATAGTGAAGTAATCCATTTAAACGATTTGCAAATAATATTTTATTTAAAAATATGCACACATTCACTCTTGTTAGTATGTACAGTATGTCAAAAGTGTAAAAAATGTTTCTTGTCTCGTCACATTCAGGTATAAGTGACATCTTTTAAATGATTCAAAATGTCAAAATTACATTAAAAAATGTAGTAGTTTGCATCATTGTATGTTACTGTGGGTCGTTTACACATATTCATCGTAAAACAGTTATCAAGTATGAAATGTTTAGCTACTTACATTGTGGAGTACACCTGTTGGGTGCTTTCTTCAGTTACCCCTTTAGGTAACCGTAGCTTTCAGCCAGCAGCAGATGTCATCAGGTTGTACCCAACCTTACTTGAGTGTTCCGACCCTTAACCACAACACTCTCCAGTCGGTGGGTCGGCAGCGGTGGCCAAATCTGCTCCTGGCTTAGGGCTTTCTTACGCTCTCTTACTCCATATCCAGAATGAAGCTCGTTCAGCCTCCTGTCCCATCCTATGAGCAGCATGCTTCTTACTCTTCTCATCCATGCCTAAAGCTGACAGCAGCCGCCATGCTGATTTGGCAGGAAAGCCTCTTCAACCTTCAATGCCTATGTTGGTTACGGGCCTGCCTCACATCTCCAATTTTGTCACCACAGAATCATGAGCTGTGTCTCATTTCATTTAATTTCGAAGGCTGTGTCCTCCGGAGGATGCATCCTGTGAAGGATGCAGTATACGGAGTGTCCTTAATCAGAATTAAACGAGACGTCCTTCTTAGGACACACAGCCGAAAAGGAAACAGGAAGTATCACGTTGCTATGCCAATACGTTCACAGCGTCTTTGCGCTCTCACACCAGTTAAATGAATGACAATTATTAATTTAATATTTACCCATTTCTACAGTTAACAACAAATTAAATGTTTATTGCCTTGCCAGCAAAGTACTGTTCTAAACGTTTAAAAATCACTAAACACTTGTAATCCTGTTTACCACAACTATCTATTGAGGTAATACAACTTAAAAAACAAAAACACCACATCTTCGCTTGCATGTATATCTGCTGTCGCCGCCATTTTTTCAAATAATATAAAAAAGAATATGACGGTTGTTAACGGCGATGCAAAGAATTGTGGGTTATCTGCAGCAGTGAAGGATACACCTCATGCACCCTCCGAATTCCTGTGAAAGAAGGGCGCATTCGAAGGTCGCATTCAGAGTGTCCTAACTTTTCTGAAATGATACAGCCTTGATGACGCATGCAGCCTTCAAATGCGACCTCTGGAGGAGACACAGTCATAGTGACTATTTCCTTTGCTTTCTCATAACTGTATTATTTGATGATGGAGGGAGATGGAACTTAATAATACTGGGAAGGAGGGAGAACATTTTTATTTGATAAAAACATTATTTTCAGAATTTCCTGCTTTGATCCATTTCAGAGACACCAAGAACATATCATGAAGGGAACCTGAGAATAAGAGGATAACATTCTTGTGGAGGGCTAAAAATTTCTCTGCTGGAGAGACTACTTTCATAATTTGACCTGAACAGTAATGCTGCAATACTGGTGTAACAGAACACTTATTGACAGATCACATTGATCAAATGCTACATTTGGAACAGGGTGAGGAATTTAGACAAACTGATATATTTCGGTACAGATTTAGATGGAGTGACTCAAAGACCTTTAAACTACCAGGGTCATACATTTTGGTGACTGCGTTAACAAAGCAACATTAAATGGGTAATGTACTTACTGCCTAGCTACACTAAAAATATAATTACAATAACAGGGTAATAAAGGTACTAACCCTGAACCTACACCTAAACCTAACTTTAACCCACGTAGTTGCCTTATATTACCCAGTATTTTCTTAGGTAAGTCCACTGTACATATAAGTACACATACTATAAAATAAAGTGTAACCAAGAAAGGTTACCTAAAAATGGGCTTTGTGTGGTAATATAAATTAATGCATTTTACTCAAATCAAAAATGTTATTGAACATTACTGGATCAATGTAAATATATTAGGTTCCCATTCAGTCGGTCACTCTCGACGCCACGTCGGAGTACCGACGAATAGGAATCTCGCTCGCGAGAGCCAATCTACTTCGAGTGAAACTAAACGAGCCAATGCACATTGGCATGCAATGATAGCACCAGGTGCTCATGCCACGCAGCGCAGGTATAAATGAAACACAGGTGTTTGCATCAAATTAGCTTTTTGCTTTGGAGCCGAGTGGTAGATGGTTCAGCCAGATATCACTCTCTACTTCGCAGTCCTGACTGAAAAGAAGCCTGCCCTTTTGGAAGCGATCTTGTAAGAATCGGTTTTACTGCTAAGACAAAAGTTGAAGATCCAACCCCCTGCAATAGAACAATAAAACTCACTAATCTGGAGAGAAGATCTCCCAGAAAGAGTGTAGGACATCGGCCTGCCCAAAACCTTCTCCCCCTCTCCTCTCTCCTCCCTTCCCTCCCCCTGATTCAAGTCACAGAATGCAGATATACCACAGATGATGTATCTTGTAAATCTATTGTTTTTCCCCTTTCATGTGTGGTATCTTTTTAAAGGTCTCAGTGTGATTGGTAAAATGGTCTCAACTTCACTGTAGTCACTGGTAGGATGAGAAAGATTGAAACATGAGAATTATGTTCTCCCTTTTTGAGTGGTCTCCTCAAGATATCCGATCCTCTCCCCCAAACTAGGTGTTGTGTTGCAAATATTTACCACCCTTTGTTCTTGTCTGGGTATTTAAGGAAGGGTAGCAGAGCTGCCATTTGGGAACATTCTGTAGCCAGAACCCCCATGCAGTGCTGTGTCAGTGTCCGAGAGGCACTCACACACACTGTGTGTACTGTGCCAGATATAATGACTCTTGGAAACAATTTTCATATTACTTTGTAATTGTATTTTATATTTTTATGCTGAAAGTTGTGTACCATGGATTCATGTTTAATTATGTTTATTTAAGTTCTGTCTGGCCAAAATAAATGTTAATCTTGATTTATCTTGTATTTTCTGAAATCATTATTCTAGTATGGATCAATGTGGAGTCCTTTATTTCCGCAAATCTTTTGCCAGAATAGATCAAACTGAGGACCCCATGACTGAAGCATGGAGCGCAGCATGCGGGATAATCTGCTTTCTGACTATTACTGTATTAGCAAGTTGCAGCTTTCGTGTCTATTAATCAAATTACACTTTTTGTTGAGTAAGCAGGTGCGACCACTTAAAGGTAAAATATTCACTCTGCAATCCTCTGACAAATATCAGAACTGGCGGGTTTGTGTCCGTGAGCTAATGTAGTTTTCGCGAGCATTCAGTCTCTGTGTGATATTGGGTCCCTTGATGAACGAATATTTGATAATAATATATACTAAGAAAAATCAACGATCCAAATTAAATCACAACGAATCACCAGCTGTTAAATTACAAACGTAACAAAATGAACGAAGTCAGATCACTTTATTCATGGAGTCAGATTTAAAATGAGATATTAATAAATTAATAAATTAAGTGAATTTAACAGAAATGCTGAAAAGGCTTACACGCAGAATCCTTAAACCAAGCCGTTAGATTCCGTTTTTTAGGTTGTGTGGTTTTTCGATCATCTTTCTTTCTCTTTTTTTGAGCAAACACAAAGGCTGTTCTCACAGCTGGTTCGGTGCACTAGGTGGAGAGCGCTGAAAAGCCGCTCTTACGGCTGGTAAGAGAGCGCCTTCGTGTGAGAGAGTGTGCACGTCAGGCTGCACTATCCCCTGACTATGTCGCCATGACCCCTCCCCCTGCATGCTTCAGCACCAAGGGGAGCGTCCTTCTATTAGAGCAACACAGATAGAGCTTGCGTCCTTTTCAGGATGACATTCTATCTGTGTGTTTCTGGATGCGGTGGTTATCTGTCACCGAGGGATGGTCACAAGCGCTGTATCTCGTGTTTGGGCGTTCAGCACGCTGAGGCAGCGCTGGTGGATGACTCATGTTCTCACTGCGGGAACATGACCATCTCGGAGTTGCGGTCGAGACTCCATCTCGCAAGGGGTGGAGTCCCCGTGCCTCTGCCTCAATCTAATTCTCCACAGAGGGTTACTTCAGGCAGTAGCGCGGGTGATCTGAGGATTACGGTGAGTGCGCTTCCCCCAGGGACCCAACCCCCGGGGAACCCTCACCCCTCCCGCACTTCGCAGCCAGTAGAGCTGCCGTTGGAACGCGGTGGGCCACCCACGAGGTGTGTACCATCCGTATCCTTCGGGGCTCCCCTTGACGATCAGATGTCCATCACTGCATCGGAGGGAGGGTCAGAAGTTTCTGGAGATGACGTGTCGGCGCAGGGGGCTCCTTCGGGAAGATCCGCTGTGCCCGATACGGATCCGGAAATTATGGCCATGCTTTCCCGGGCCGCTGAGAGAGTCGGGCTCATGTGGAACCCTCCACCGTGTCCCGAACCCTCGAGGCTGGACGATTGGTTTCTCGGGGTGGCCCGTGCTGGTTCTCAGCGCCCCACCCCGGTTCCTTTTTTCCGGAGGTGCATGACGAGTTCACTAGGTCGTGGACGGCACCTTTCACTGCCCGAAACCGGCCCAGTGGCTCCTCCTCCCTCACCACCCTCGATGGGGGAGCGCAGAAGGGTTACACGCAGGTTCCTCCCGTGGAAAGGGCTGTTGGTATGCAACTGTGCCCTAACTCCACTTCTAGGGGGAACCCGTGTCTCCCCTCCCGGGCCTGTAGGTACTCGTCCGATCTGATCGGAAAGGCCTACCAGGCTTGTGGGGATGCTGCCTCCTCCTTACATGCTATGGCGTTGTTGCAGGTCCATCAGGCCCAGACACTGAAGACCTTGCACGAGGGTGGTCACGATCCCGCAGTTCTCCAGGAACTGAGAACCGCAACGGACCTCGCGCTTCGTGCGACGAAGGTTACGGCGCGGGCAGTGGGTTGTGCGATGTCCACTATGGTGGTCCAGGAACGCCATCTCTGGCTGTGTCTGGCTGACATGAGGGAAACCGACAAGATCAGGTTCCTTAATTCCCCCGTGTCCCAGACCGGCCTCTTCGGTGACGTGGTCCAGAACTTCGCCCAGCAGTTCATGGCCGCACAGAAGCAGACTGAGGCGATCAGTCACATCCTGCCACGGCGGACAGCTGCTGTCTCCACCCCGCCGCTGGCAGCGCTTCAGCCTGCTCGTCGCCGAGGGCGGCCGCTTGCGTCTGCCTCCGCTCCTGCGTCGCAGCAGCAGCCTCCACTCAAGCGATGTCATGGAGCCGCCCGTCCAGGCCTCTGCCAAGAGGGGTGGCAAGAGCAAGGGCAAGCGGCCCTGAGACGGGCGACCTGGAGATGGGGAGGACTGCTCTTCTGGAGACGGTGACCGCACCGCTACATCCCCCGGTGCAGGGCCGGGTGGAGAATCTTGTGTTCCGTTTTGTTTCTGTTCCGCCGCTGGGCTCAGCTCCAGCGGTACCCAAATTCTCAGTAAAAGAGCAGTTTCCCCTGCTCTTTTACTGGGCAGTTTACCCTATCTCCGGGGAGGGTTGTGGCCGGTCAAACCCCGGACCACACTCATCCTCCCCCTTCGCCAGCGGGCAGCAGTGGACAATCCCCTCACGTTCCTTCTAGCTAGCGCTCCCCAGTCCGTCTCGCTGGCTCATTCGGACCATCAGGCTCGGCTATGCGATTCAGTTCGCCCGGCGCCCCCCCCAGGTTCAAGGGTGTCCGCTTCACTTCGGTGAACGCCGCAGACGCCCATGTCCTGCGTGCGGAGGTCGCAGTCCTACTGGTGAAGGACGCGATAGAGCCTGGGGCATATGGCAGCCGCAGCGGCAGTAACACCGCTCGGCCTGCTTCATATGAGACCACTTCAGCATTGGCTACACGGCCGAGTCCCGAGATGGGCGTGGCAACGCGGCACTCACCGGGTGAGCATCACACCGGCCTGCCGCCAATCCTTCAGCCCATGGTCAGACCCCTCATTCCTTCGGGCTGGAGTGCCTCTGGAACAGGTCTCCAGGCATGCTGTGGTCTTCACGGATGCCTCTGCCATGGGCTGGGGAGCCACGTACAACGGGCATGCAGTGTCAGGGGTTTGGACGGGCCCGCACCTGCATTGGCACATCAACTGCCTCGAGTTGCTGACAGTGCATCTCGCTCTGAGCCGCCTCAAAATGCTGCTATGGGGCAAAGATGTACTGGTCCGCATGGACAACACTGCGACCGTTGCGTATATCAACCGACAAGGTGGTCTGCACTCCCGTCGCATGTCGCAACTCGCCCGCCATCTCCTCCTCTGGAGTCAGAAGTGTCTGAGGTCGCTTCGGCCAATCATGTCCCTGGTGTGAGCAACCGTGTGGCCGACGAGCTGTCACAAGCTGCGCTCCCAGGGGAATGGCGACTCCACCCCCAGGTGGTTCAGCTGATTTGGAGACAGTTCGGGGCGGCACAGGTCGACCTGTTGGCCTCCCCAGAAACGTCCCACTGCCAGTGGCTCTATTCGCTGACTGAGGGTACACTCGGCACAGATGCACTTGCGCACAGCTGGCCCCAGGGGCTGCGCAAATATGCGTTTCCCCCAGTGATCCTACTTGCACAGACATTGTGCAAGGTTAGGGAGGACGAGGAGCAGGTCCTGTTGGTGGCGCCTTACTGGCCCAACCGGACCTGGTTCCCAGAACTTATGCTCCTTGCGACAGCCCCTCCTTGGCCGATTCCTCTGAGGAAGGACCTTCTGACTCAGAGACGGGGCACCCTGTGGCACCCGCCACAGTTCTAGGTGACTTACCCCAAGAGGTAGTTAACACCATCACTTCGGCACGAGCACCGTCTAAAAGACAGGCTTTTGCTTTGAAGTGGAACCTGTTCGTCGAGTGGTGTTCTTTTTGCTGAGAAGACCCCCGAAGATGTTCGATCGCGTCTGTGCTTTCCTTCCTGCAACAATGGTTGGAGCGTAGGCTGTCGCCCTCCACCCTCAAGGTCTATGTTGCTGCAATATCCGCCTATCACGACCACGTAGAAGGTAAGATGGTTGGGAAGCACGACTTGGTCGTCAGGTTCCTCAGGGGGGCGAGACGGTTAAATCCTCCTCGACCTCCATCCATACTCTCTTGGAATCTTGCTCTGGTGCTCCGAGCACTTCAGAATGCCCCATTTGAGCCCTTGCGGTCAGCAGAGCTAAATGTCTATGAAGACTTTGCTGTTGGCCGCTCTGGCCTCCATCAAGAGGGTAGGGGACCTGCAGGCATTTTCGGTCGACAAATCGTGCCTAGAGTTCGGGCCGGGTGACACCCACGTGGTACTGAGACCCCGCCCTGGCTATGTACCCAAGGTTCCCACCACTCCCTTCAGGGACCAGGTGGTGAACCTGC
Organism: Rhinogobio ventralis; assembly: GCA_039654625.1. NCBI lineage: Eukaryota > Metazoa > Chordata > Actinopteri > Cypriniformes > Gobionidae > Rhinogobio > Rhinogobio ventralis. Next base: position 26,639,443 of record CM077195.1, on the reverse strand, counting down.
AAGCGCTGCAAACCCAGCCCTAGCTTTGCTCTGTCCCGCCGGCGCTCTGCGGATTTACGTGGATAGAACTCAAAGCTTCAGGACCTCAGATCAGCTCTTTGTCTGTCACGGAGGCCAGCAGAAGGGAAAGGCTGTCTCCAAGCAGAGGATGGCCCACTGGATAGTGGATGCCATCACCTTGGCTTACCAAGCACAAGGTGTGCCCTGTCCGCTCAGGGTGCGAGCACACTCTACTAGAAGTGTTGCATCCTCCTGGGCGCTGGCACGTGGCGCCTCGCTGTCAGACATCTGTAGAGCTGCAGGCTGGGCGAGATTCGTTCGCTAGATTCTATAGTCTACATGTGGAGCCAGTGTCCTTCTGTGTTCTCGCCTCAAACGGGTAGAAGCACTGAGAGGCCCTGGCTCTTGTCGGCTTGCTGCGCCACGGCGCTTTATTCTCCAGAAGCAAACTCTGTCGAGTCCTCCATCACCCTCGGTGCCGGACGTGGTCGGAACGTCTGGCATCAGGCCCCTTGCCGCTGAATCCTTGAGAACCGGTACTGGACTGGGGATATATGAGTGACCCTGCGGGGATCCCATATATTTTTCCACGGTCGCTCCTACGGGAAGCCCGTGTCTTTCCCTTGGGAGAGCCTTCCTGTCACTGGGACTGAGCCCCCTCTCTCCATTGCGGGCTACGGCTCAGCATTGCACTCCACATAACTCCTTCGGGGTACGATGTGGGCTCCGGAGCATTCCCTTAACTAGGGCACGCTTTCGCAGTGTTATCCAGTAGTCACTGAACGGGTCATGCGGAACAGCAGTGATGGACTTCTCTGTGTGAGCCCCGTCTCATCAGGTAAGAGAGCTCAGGAGGCTCACACGGGGCACTGGATGGGGGCAGAGGCCATGGTGCTTTGGTAGGGATTCCTATTCGTCGGTACTCCGACGTGGCATCGAGAGTGACCGACTGAATGGGAACGTCTCGGTTACGTATGTAACCCTCGTTCCCTGAAGGAGGGAACGGAGACGCCACGTCTCGTCGCCATGCCCTCTGCACCCTGCTGGGGTGCCAGTCTACCTATTCGGCTCCTCAGCAAAAAGCTAATTTAGACCTCAGTGCTGCTTTTGACACTATATGTCACTCTCTTCTGCTAGATAAGCTGGAAAATTGGCTGGGTCTTTCTGGAGCTGTATTCATTTGGTTTCGGTCTTATTTAACAAATTGTGCCTAGTTTATAAGCTTGGGTAATTACAAATCTGATATTATGCCTGTTCGACAGGGAGTTCTTCAGGGTTCAGTGTTGGGTCCAATTTTATTTAACATTTACATGCTTCCACTTGGGCAGATCATCAGGAAATATGGTCTTGGGTCTTATACTCCATCACGTTCTCTTCGTTTTGCTTATTCTTTTTTACTACATCAGCCTTCATGTAAGCTCAAGACCATGGGGAAAAGAGCCTTTTCATACAAAGCCCCCAAGCTATGTCATCTAATATGTCATCTAATATGTCTTCTGACCTATAAGGCTGCCAGAATAATAACCATAGACTGTTTGTTAATTGGCCAGAGGAGAAACTAGCTCCCCGACTGAGCCTGGTTTCTCCCAAGGTTTATTTTTCTCCATTAGGCCACCTGATGGAGTTTTGGTTCCTTGCCACTGTCACCTTTGCCTTGGCTTGCTCAGTGGGGGACACTAAATTTTCAACTAAATATCCAAATAAATTTAATTACTAAACTAAATTAACCATATCAACTAAATTACTGATCTGCCCACATTGACACTATATGATAATTGAAATTAGCTGGATAACATCACCGTTTTCTCCAGAGCGGCTGTACAGCCGAATCAAATTCTGTTGCATTATTGTCCTGTTTAACACTTTGAAGCTGCTTTGAAACAATCGGCATGGTAAAAAGTGCTATATAAATAAAGGTGATTTTACTTGACTTGACTATGTAATGTGCTTACTCTATGCATTCATTATTATTACTCAGTACTTATTTGTGTAATTACACTCTAACAATGTCCCCTTAACACTAGAACTGCCAGGGGGCGCTGTATACTTAAAACTGCCAGCGGGTAAAATTTATCCATGCAGATGATTACTGTTTTGATACGGTTAAAAAACGTAATATGTCACTGTATTATTCCACTGTCTTCACAAAGTAATGTGAGTCTTGAAATGATAATTTTTAGTCATCAACTATGTTTTGTCCTGTTGTTTTATGCTATTTTAAGCAGGCTACACTAATCACTTTTTGGTGAATATAGGCTAAATCAGCATGCAATTACAACGAGAATTAGAAGGAAATTAATACACATTTGGGTGGTGTAATATTATAATAAAATGTCATTAATCACATATTAAGATAACCCATGTTATTTAAATTACTAAAATACCCTAAATAGACAATAAAGTGCAATAAAAATTCACCGCACTGCATAAGATGTATGACAAAGGATGACATACAATATATATGACATGTGCAACGACAAATTCAACCGCACAGTTTCACCTAATTAATTATTAATTTGTATAGTTATCATTTATAATTTGAATAAGAGAACAACATCAATAAACTTGGGGTAATCATGAAAATTTTTTTATTCATTACATCACAGATCGGAATTTATTTTTTTTTTTTAAGGAAACGGGCAGACTTGAATAAATAGCAACACAGTAGCAAACAATACACGATAAAAATTGCAAAACAAAAATGTATAATTAATCCAAAGTTTGAACATTTATAAATAGGCTAAAACATCTTGATTGTGCATTGTGTGTCTGTCTACAGTAAGCCTACACTTTGCTCAAATACAGCGAGAAAATAAAGGAATTATATAGGTTATAATTATAATTATAATTTGACCCGCTGCGTTTATAGGTATAAATGCCCCGTTTTTTAAATCTGGTTTTATCTAAACAATTTTTAACAACAGGGGATTGTATTTAACACAATTTTTAGTAAAAGTCAATGACTGGGAGCCTTGGATATTTTATTGAAAATCTGTTATGTACATTTGAAAAACAGCCATGGGTAAATTTTACCCCGTGGTGGTTCTAGTGTTAAAATAAGGTGTAATCAATAACAATAGCAGATTAACACTTTTTTCACCTAACACAGAACATTTTCTGCATTTTTACATTTTCAAAAAAAAAAAAAACACACCACTTAGTATGATTTATAAGCGGTTTTCCTCATTGGGATGTCCAGACAAGGACAAATATTTTGGATATTGCCATCTTTGTAGGGACCACACACCAAACGCACTACCAATGGGTCAGTGAGTTTTTCTTTCTTTCTTATGCTCATCAAGGCTGAATTTATTTGGTCAAAAAAAAAAAAAAAACAGTAAAAACTGTAACTGTCATGGCTGTGTTGTAGTAAGTGCACGAAGAAGACAGTTCAAGTTCAAAACAGTGTTTAATAATAACATCCACAGGTACATCCAAATGCAAAAACGAGAAAAAGCAAAACAACACAACACACCATAGACGAGGCCCAACAAAGACAAGGAGAACACGCATGAACTTATATACAACTGAAAACAATGATGATTAAACACACACACCTGAACTGAATGACCAAATCAAATCTGTAACTAAGACAACAAACAAGGAAGGGAGAAATGGTGCAAATGAAAACAAAGTCTAAACTGAGGTGTCTTTTGACAGTAACATTGTAAAATATAATTACAATATTATTATAAAGCTGAATTTAAAAATGTACAGTGTACTCACTAAATAAATATATATGTGGACATATGTATATATATATATATATATATATTTTTTTTTTATACCATTGTATGGCCCCATTCTCAAGGAATGTAAGACAAGCGTCTGCACCACACATAAGTCATGGGGATCACAGGTTGAGCTGGCTCTCTTGCATTCCTCAGTCACTGGCTCTCTCTCGAGTCTTCTGACCCAGCAGATAGCACTGAGACCCAGAACAAGGGTACATTTATCCCTTTCTGATGAGGAGGATATTGCAATTTGGCACTTCACCATTCCAGTGCTGTGATTGGCTGCTGCAATCCAACACTCCTTTCCTCTGTGGAATTTATTTGCATAAAGCACACAGTTAGAAGACTTTAAAGTGTCTGCAAAGTTTTACCAATTTCCTACATTCCAAACCACCACCAGAATACCATATACAATATTCTAAACAAATAGAGTTCAAACAAAATGGAAAAAGATTGAACTTTCATGCATTCACTCATTTGTACATTAACAGCTGAATTTGTGTAAGATGTTGCTCTACAAATAGTTGTCACTGAGAATACTTATTTCTCTGAATAAGCATGAAATGGATAATCCAACAGTGATTCTAACTAACTCTTTTTAGTTAACTTTACTTAATGTCTTAACTTAATTGTAAAAATCTAGTAATCTGTACTATTCATATACTATAATTTATTTACTCAGAAAACCCAAATTCAGATTAATTGAATGGTTTGAGTGCCATTTTGTCAAGCAACAAAAAAAACCTCACCATTATGGTGATCAGTGTTCCCTTTGGTTGGGCACTTGGAACATTCATATTATTGTTATTCTCTTCCTATTCATGCAGCTATGCAACAATAAATCACAGTGATTTGGTTTAAAAGGAAGATCAGTAATAAATAGGTTGCTTTTAAAAGTTGACCTAGCTTCTGACTGCATAATTAACTATAGCTAATAATTTAGTCAGAAATTAGGTCACCTTTTAAAAGCAACCTATGTAATATTTCGCTTCATGTCATATAATAATTGTTTACAATTTTATTGCTAACACCTAGCTATGTCATAAGCACCTTGTCAAACTTTTAATTGGGTTGATATAATCCCTCTATATTTGTGACAATAACTTGCTTGAGTCACACGCATACTTCAATATTCAGCATGCAAAACACTCAATAAATGAAATTATCATAATAAACAAAGTAAATTATCAAGTATCTTTTTTAGTTACTAGAACTCTTACTGTAGCGACTCGGCTGCATATAATAATAATAATAAATTAAATTAGCTCAATAGGGAATTATGATTATTAATGTTTAATTATTTATAACTAATCACAACGGGTTATGATTAAATTATAAATCTCCAAATCACCCAAAAAGGGAAATACCTAACCTAGGTATTTATGCAATATATACATATAGTTAACAAAAATGGGTTGCAATTAACTACAAATATATATTAAATCATTACAGAATAACCTTTGAATTAGAATTAATTCAAAATTCATCTGATCCGTTCATTTAACGAACGAACAGTACTACAATCTTTTATCAATTCTCACAAAGTTTTATTCTTTCTTATCAAATCTTCGGGAAGGTTATCCTTCTGGTCACGAAGAATAAACTTTCCGAATTATTAGGATATTAATTAAAGTATTCAAAGATACTTATGAGAGCTCGTAGCTAGATCTGAACATTAAAGTGACCATGTCTTGTGAGCGGCAACAATGACAATCGAACGTGGATACAATGGTTTTAATAATTAATACTACGAATACATACAACTAAACAAAGAATACAGTATATACAGAACAACAAATAGTAACGAAAGAGAATGAAAAGAAGAGAACGAAAGAGAGGAAGGAAAGGTTCAGGAATGGCAATTTCACAAACATAACCACCGAGAGCCAGCAACGAATAATATCACCTTAAATCGATCCGCGGGAAGTTTGAAGGTGGTTGAAGCGAATGCCGAAAAGGGGAGGAAAAGAAGATTGTCTCGTCTGAGTTTTTTTGAAGACGACTGAGCGCTGAGATGGAGCGCGCTGAGATGGCACGCGTTGCCTGTCCGTCTGGCTGGGGAGCGCGCAGACTTCAAAGGAACCAACCCACGTGACTGAGCCGCCAGGGCCGAAGCCGCCTGACCAGGGGACGAGCCGAGATGATAAGAGGGTTGTGTATCGACTGCATCGACTGAGCCAAGATATGCTGGTGTTACTGTCCTTTAAAGAAACATTAACATCCGCCCATCTTTTCTGAAATGACCAATCAGATGTGGGAGTTTTAGGCGGGAGAACACTTTCTTTGTCTCCGTTTATGACCTCATTTGCCTAATTTATGATGGTGTCATACTTGGTACATTTCTACTCAAAAGGGGGGGTAACATAATGTGATGCATTTCATAATCATCTACTGTGCACCGTTGGTTAAGAGAAAGAGAGAGGAATATTTAGATATCAAACACAGTATGGCTGGGAGATATTAGAGCAGAGATACATTCTTACACATGAATACAAGCATCTTAAATGACTTTACATTGTTCGTACATCATGACTATGTTGGCAATGACATAGGGAGCATGCGTACACACAGGAATCATCATATACATTCTGGGATAGTTTAATTAAAGTTACATAAAGAAAATGTTTGTGTCTGTGTATTGGAAGGAGCCTGTGTGTCTAGGCCCCCCTATCTTTTTGAGTGAGGGTGGGGGGGGTAGGGGGAGAGATTGCGTCCTGATTGAAGTTCTCACAGGATTCAAACGGTGCTGTCTGTTCTACCTCAGCCAAGCCACAAAACTGTCCACGATGCCATCTTCCTCAGACTCCTCGGTCCCAGAACCTGATTTTATACGGCTAAAAAGCTTTCTGACATTTATAGTGGAATCAACTCATCTTTGATGAGTCCAGAGGGACTGCAGACGCTACACTAAGCATTTGTCAGTACAACATACTATTCCTATTTCACTTTACTTGTTTTTTTAAGGCAATCGGTTTGCATGCTTTTTTTTTTAAGTATGTCTAACTAATTAGATTTTACAGTGTAGTATGCATCGATTTTAAGGTTTCCAAAACCTTGTGATCTCTCTTTGTTTCTGGAGATCCTGAGGAATTTTCATGGCAGTCACAGACCAAAACCTTAGGAATTAGTCTCCAGGTGGGTGAAGGGCAGAAACTGCATGTGGACCAAGTCCTGTCCTTCCCAGGCTTGGTACCAGAGGTCTTCTTCTTGCCCTCTAAGAGGTGTCTGGCTGTTGTCCTAGCATCTTTATCTGATGGTGTTAGACAGTTTGTTTGTGTTAGTCTACCAAGATCAAATCAAAATGTACCAAACCTTTGACCACTATTACAGACCGAGAGGGGCCCGGACAAAAACTGGGCCCTGGAATGTGCTGTTCCCCACATCTGTAAATTGTAAATGTAATATATATATATATATATATTAAATAATGAAACATAAAGGAGAGAGGGTACATAAGCATAATTTTACATACATTTTACAATATACTTTTATTACATGTAGTATAATATTACATATTATACATTTGTATTACAATGCAGTGTAGCAATATAAACTTTTCTGCAGTAGGCTATTTAATTTATAAATGGTTTCGGGGACCACTACAAATGGCTGTCCCCTCAAATAAAATAATGCCATAATTAAGGGTATAGGGCGATTTCGGATTCAGCCTAAGTAAAAAAAAAAGAGTAGTAGGCTCCCTATTAACCATTGTTAATTGAAATACCATCAACAATTATAAAATATGCAGTCTATATATATATATATATATATATATATATATATTTATTTTTGTAAAAAAAAAAAATTGTTTTAAGTCATGGTAGCGATTCAGATAAGGGCATACAATTAATCGCCTGTTGTGACACAGTCTCAGTCATATTCGTCACATACTGCCGGCTGGATGGCTAACCCCCCATCCGTCAAAATCCAAAGATGAGGGATTTGCATTCAAATCTACTGCAAAATACACATTATTAATTCATTTTAAAAATGAATCGCCTGTTGTGACACGGTCTCACTCATATTCGTCACATACTGCTGGCTGAATGGCTAACCCCCTTCCGTCAAAATCCGAAGATGAGGATGACCCTCTACAGCGTAAAGCAACGAAGAGGGGGTACCCTCAATGTCTTCTTCTTGACGTCAGGGGAAAATGACCAAACGGCAGTATGTGATGAATAGGAGTGAGACTGTGTTGGATACAAGGATGCTGCTATTCTGATACAGTATTGCAAAGAATTTAGTACTCTAGAACATCTTTCCAAACACAATTTAAAGCTACTTAAGGTAAAATGACTCTATTAATTTCATACTATTTACACTTGTTAATACAATACAGCTGATGCATTGTTAATGTTGCCGGATGGACTGTGCATATGAGTGTTGGTCTATTATTAACATCCTGCCTCATGGACAAGGGCAATATTTCTGTAATTACAGTTGCAGCAAATGTCTTGCTCATTGTGAGTGACTGTTCTAGAGCATATTACTGTTCAGCGCTCAAGGTATCAGAGGTTTTTTTTTTCATTTTTAATCTGACCTTGGAATGGAACACAACCCCAAGAGACCTACATTTCCCCACGTTTTGAACAGCTAATGCAACTAAATTAGCTCATCTCATAGCGAATGCATAAAAAGGGTGTTAATTACCTCTGAAATGGGGTAGGGGGTTGTGGTCTCTTATACAAAGTGAAGCATGCTGGGTATACTTATTAGTGATCATGGTGGCAGTGGAAGCCATGCATTACCCTTAAAATTAAAGGATTTTAATTTTCACAATCATCCTGTCTGGATATGTGACGGATCTGTTAGAAGTCTGAAGAATCTGTGTGTTGGACAAGGATACGCCTGCTTTGTGTAGTGTGATATAAAAACATTTCATGTGATATAAAAAAATCTCTTCATTATTCAGTTATTATCTTAGGCATGAAAATGTGTGTGTGCATGTGTGAGTGAAAAGATACTGTAATGGTGTCTGCTTCCAAAGCCTAGTCTGACATTTCGATATCCGAGGCAGAGAGGGAAGCTGATAACTAGGCATTATGATGCGTGTGTTAGGCTTGAGTTGAAATCCTCCTGTAACACCAATGTCTGAGAGATACAGGCTCTAAGACAACAAGCCTGATAGAGCAGCCGCTAAACCTTTTTGTCTTTTATGGTGACTTTTATTGCAGTGAGTACAAATCACAGTGGCCCCAAAGTTCAGAAAAGAAAAAAAAAAAGAACATACAAAAAAAGGAACCTGTGCATCCTAAAGAACTTGCACTACTTTACTTTTAATATGTGCTAAATGTCACCTATAGCTGCAACAAGAGTGTCTCTGAGCATACAGTAAAGATTTTGCAATAACCTTTAATATTTCTCTGATATGGGTGAAATATGATTTCTCTGATTTCTCTGAGCATGGGTTTAAAGAGTAGGGATTAAACACTCTGAAAGATATTCACAAATCTGTAAAATCTTGCTCACAATTAGCAATAGCATTATGTCAAAAATATAATAATGGACATTACAAATAATAGATAACATGTTATATGAACACAAAAGACTTTTATTATTATTATTATTACTTTAATATTATTATTAGTTTGTTAATGTATTGACCTAACCCTTAGGTCAGCTGATCAACTGCTCCTGAATGTGCCCAAAACAGAGCGTAAGCTCAGAGGGGCCTTTGCTGTGGCAGCTCCTAAACTGTGGGATGATCTGCCTCTGCCCAATACAGGCTCTCTTCGCTGTCTATTTTTAAATCACGTCTTAAAACCTACCTTTTCTCCTTGGCCTTTGACACCTAACGTTGACATTTTGTTTTATCTTATTGTTTCTATGGTATTGCGGTTTGCCTCAAATCTGTTTTATTTGCATTTTTATGTATTATGCGTTATGATATTTTTTTCTGTACAGCACTTTGGTCCACTTCAGTTGTTTTAATGTGCTTTATAAATAAAGTTTGATTGATTGAGTTTGAATGTATTGTTAGACAAGACCAGCATGTTTCAGAATGAAGACATGAATTAGAGGAGATGGTGTTTGTGATTTGTGTTGAGGTTGATCTTCTGCTTGGAGAGAGGGAGAGATCTGACATGTAGGGGGATGAAATATGTTACATTACAGTACTATATTCAGTGATTTTTTTTTGTGACAGTCTTTGAATTTTACACCTGTGGCAGTTTCCAAAATTGGTTTTGAAAGGCAGGAGCATCGTGTTTTATTTCTCAACTCTAAGGCTATATTCACATAGTCAGTCAGTAACAGGTGACTCTTGAGTTATCCTGTTTATTGAACAGTTCATTCAATAGTTGAATAAACTGCGGCTCCTTTTCTATTGCTTTTGCACAAATGCATTCAATGACTACTTCTTTCTTACATTACATTAATTGTTTTCTCTCTCATAACCACAGCCAAAACTATATGTAGGCTACCCACAGGCCAATAGCTGACATACTTTTTTCAAAACTTAAGTTCAAAACACAATACAAAAACAAGACAGCAATTTGCTACATTTCTACAGTAATACAATATTGAAATGTACTATCAAAACAATTACTCTAGATGTACCTGTAGCTGAAAACCTACAGTACAGTCATGATCCCAGCCTGTGTTCCCCTGGTTTTGTGTGAACTTTTATGTTATTCCCTGTTCTGTGCCATGTTTTGTAGTCCTTTGTAGTTTTTCTTGTTGATTAGTTCTATGATTATTCCCAGTTGTGTCTTGTTTGCCCATTACCCCTTGTGTATTGAAACCCCAATCTTTCTTGTGTTCCTTGTCATGTCTTGTCCTTTTTGGAATTAATGTTTGGTGAGATCATTCTGTTCCTGGATCTCTGTTCTTCTTGTTTGATTTGTTTATTCTGTTATAATAATAAAATTCACTGTGTTTAGATTCAGCTTTTCTTCGTTTTTGAGTTCTCCCTACATTACAAATACACAGATGTTACTCTTTCTACTGTATTTTATTACTATACAAAAGGAACAATGAAGGCTGGCCACACACTTGAAGATTTTAAGCATGATTTGCAACCACCAAGCGATCTGGAGTGTGTGGCCTGATTCAAGGCTTGTCGCAAATTACTTTTTGTCCAAAAAATCCTCAGTTGTGTGGTGTCATTATGATTATTTTTCTGCTCCTAATCAGGTCGGAGCCTGCACAATCTCCAATCGGGCTCTTAATCGGGCTACCTCTGACGTGATACCCACAATAGCCAAAGAGAGCGAGCAAGCTTTACCAACTGGATGTTGGCAGCCACAAACATGCCATGAAAGTGGAGTACTGAGAAAGAAGCCATATTCACCCATATTCTTTTTTTCTCCTTTGTTTAACAATACTCATGCCAAGACAACCAGCTGATGACATTGATCCTCCTCCATTAGTTTTTCTTCTCAAGTCACGTTTAATCTTGTGAGTCTCTGTGAGATATTGTCTCACTGTGGAAAATTTACTATAATCGACAGGTGTGTGGTCTCGCGGTCGGGATAAATGTTCTACTGTGTGCATTCGAAGGATTATAATGCTAAAAATCAGTTGAAACTGCCCATATGTCTGTGGTCTCCCACAGTTTTAAAATGTATTAAGATTTAAAAATCGTCTTGTGTGTCCCAGGCCTTAGAAATCATTTTGTACTGAAATGTTATTTCATATTCAGCCAATTATATTGGGTCTATCTGCCTCTTGCTCTGTTTATCAATTTGGCCTGTGTGTGTGTGTGTGTGTGTGTGTGTTTGAGCCCCTAATTTAACCCCTACCCTAAACCTAACCCATATCTCAAAGATATATGTAATTGGCAAATAAATGTAGTGACAATAATTTTAGTATAATATATAGTATTATATACTTATTTCATAAACAGAATAAAAGTTTAAATGAATGCAGTGTTTGAGTGTGGCAACGGATGGTGATTATTATTTTTATGCATAACAAATTACATTATGGCCTGGTTTCACAGACAGGGCGTAGATTAAGCTAGGAGTAGACCTTAGTTCAATTAGGACATTTAAGAAGCTTTTATAAATATGCCTTAGCAAAAAACATTAGCCTACTGGTGTACTGAGTGCATCATGAGACAAAACAATGGCAGTGACATATAAGATATGTCAGTACAAGTTGCTTTCAGTTAAAAACATGCATTTTAGTCTGGGACTAGGCTTAAGCCTTGTCTGTGAAACCGGAAGTACGTTTTTTTAAAGGCTTGGAATATAACAAATAAATAGATTACGTTTTGGATAATTTGATGTTGCATTTGTCATTTTTCTAACTGCCGCTGTCATACAAAATAGAACGTTTAAGTAATGATTAAATATTTTTTGAAAATCAATTTTCATTTTAACATTTTAAAGATTAGGCTTGGTAAAATAAGTGATGGAATAAGTTGAATATGACATCAGAAATCTCACTGAATGAAATCACACTTTGCATCATATACCTATTAATACTACTGAGGTCATATTGGCATACTTGAAAGGCCTGGTCTTGTCAGGATCAAAGATATTCTAGTCTTGATTTGTGATAGATGAGAGGAACAAAAAGCTTTTGCTGGTGACTACAACAAAACAACCGTAACACACATTCAAACGCACACTGAATTTTCTTTTTTTCCCTCTCTTTCCTCCACTTTTCCTTCTAGTGTTCGATACGCTATAATTTCCAATGACGAAGTGAATAACTGCAATTGTAAAGATGAAATATATGCTTGCAACTCCACTATGAATTTGCATAATATACTGGAATGTTAGCAATGGCTATGCATAAAGGTGTGGGTGGAAAAAGGAAGTAGACATTCAGCAGTCTTGGGTTTTCAACAGATAAAGTTTTGCTGGAATGTAAGGCTGTGGATATTTTTTTATGACTCAGACAGGATGGTAATCTTTAGCTATGTGACAATCACAGTGGCACGTCTGATTCCTGCATCTGTGCTATTCATCTCACTGAGGCTCCATTTGCATTGAAACTACTTTCTGACACAATGTACTCTTTTAAAATGACTCCAGAGAGAGATAGGAATGGCGTGCTATCATTACACTCACAGCTGCATTTACCTCGACTGTCCCTCTAAAAATTTAAAGCGTGATGTTAGTGACACTGCAGTTGTAAAACCAGATGGTAGTCTGATGTAAGTAAAACATTAAGTCTAATGTGTGTATAAAAAGACTATTTGAAATCTTGCTTTACCATTAATCCCAAGTAGATTTGTTTACCTGTGTATTCACACGACTCATAGCCTGACTGTTTTGTTTGCTTACTTGTACTGGATCTAAGAATAAATTCATGACAACATTTTAGATCCTTATGTTAATTACGACTCCGTAATCAGAGGAGGGAGCAAGTCACACATGTTCAAGACTCAAGCAAGTCTCAAGTCGCAGTGCACACAAAGCAAGTCAAGTCAAGTCAGTGGCTCACCTCAAGCAAGTCAGAAAACTAAATTTTTTTCCCCCTCAGAAATGATTACATTTCTTAATTATATATTTATATTGTAATATTAATAATAATATAATTTATTATAGTACGTATTTATAATTATAAAAATTTGAATTCATCAAATTATACGAAAATTGTTACGAAGTGTGATGCATTAATTATATTGGTTTTATAGTAAATATCATATTTTCAACTTTTCTTTATATATATATATATATATATATAATGCATGCTCTGACATTTGTGCTTTTTTCTGTTACCTATAAAATTTTCATGGCTGATTACACTGCATTCAGCACAATCTCTGCTACAAAAATATGTGAGCAGCATGTATGTAAAAGTTTGTAGTTTTGAGAAAATGACGTTTATGCATGGTAAGTGAAAAAAACTCACTGAAAACAGGCCATACTGAATATTTGTTTACAATGCTTTTGAGAACTGGATCTTGTAGCTCAAATTTTTTGCCTTGAAATGATGTGAAAATCATCCTGCCAACTCAATATATTGATTTAAATCTTGTCAGGCATGTTTTGTGTAAGAAAGGCTGTATGTGAGAGTGCATGAATATTGATGTGTTTCACACCTGGGAAGACAATGACCCCTCCCCCTAATGGCCCTATCAGGTGAAAGGGACTGTGAGGGAACTAGAAGAAAGAATGTGAGGAGATTAAGGCCACATCCACACAAAGCCAGAGCTTTCCCAATCCAATCTTTTTTTTCCCTCGTGTCAAGAAATATCTGCGTACACACGAAACCACTAAAACCGACTCAAAACGATGTAGTATACATGCCAGGCCAGTATGTGGTGCTGTAATTCTGCCACAGAAATACACTAAAAACGGAGAAGAAGAGTTGTGGCTAGAAGGGGTAAAGCAATGGTAGGAAGTGAGACAAAATCTCACGATAAAATTACAATAAATACATTTGCTACTTACCAGATTGTGTTTTATTAACGCCTACACCTACCCCAACCCTAAACCAATAATGCAAATACAGTAATTAAATGACGCAATATTGATGTGCGCATGCCCAGTGCCCGTAGCTGTATTCCTTCTAGTCTTTACCACGTGGGACGTGGTGTGATGACATCACTGTTTTATAAAATATACAGATTGGCTGTACACACGAAAACGCAAGGGTGTCGGTTTCAGATTTATCCACTCTGGGACCAGGTTTCAGGCTCCTAAAACGGCGGATCTGTGTGGACGAAATGCTGATACGATACAAAATTTTTACGTATACAGCTAAATGTGTCTCCGTGTGGACGGGGCCTAAAAGAATGGCTTTTTGATTGTTTGTATTTTATTTTCAACACAACATAATCCAAATATACATAACTATGGTCAAAGGCACATTATTGAGCCAACTCATCTAAACACATTCGCTGTAGCTGAATAAAAATAAGAATTATTAAATATGAAGACAATAAACTCACAACTGTGATATATGGTATATATGGTTTATCTGTGTTCTTCACGCCATCTTGGGTAGTTTAATAAGAATGAAGTATAGAGATGGAGCAGCATTTACTGAATGATTGAGCCACTCTGATCACACTGCCGCTTCTCACTATAAAATATTATTGTTTAGCACATTATAAACATCTACTTTGAGCAGATATTAACCAACATATTTCACAGTAAACACTGGTCTAAACATTCTAATATTCATCATGTTACAGTGTAAACACTCATATTACTTTAATATTGTACTGATTTATATTATAGAGCATAAAACATCCTCATCCAAGTGAAAATAGATGACTTACAGGCAGAAATTATTTCCTCTGCTGGATCAATCACGTTCTTTTTCCAGACTCGATGAAAAGTAGTGGAATCTGACTAAGCTTGATGCTTTGTTTATCGAGGTGATGAGGGGTGTTTACAGGTTCGCATTCCTCACATGGGCGAATTCTGTATGAATAGTCCACGCTGTGCGTGGGTGTGTCCACATTAACCCTTAAATGCATACCTCGGGTCTTTAGCAACCCAGGACATCATTCACTACCCTCCTCATCATTTATTTTTTAAAGTTAGACATCAACCTTCTTAGTATTCCTCAATCAATTCATTATAAACAGAAAAAAATAATACAGGTGCTGGTCATATAATTAGAATATCATCAAAAAGTTGATTTATTTCACTAATTCCATTCAAAAAGTGAAACTTGTATATTATATTCATTCATTACACACAGACTGATATATTTCAAATGTTTATTTCTTTTAATTTTGATGATTATAACTGACAACTAAGGAAAATCCCAAATTTCCGTATCTCAGAAAATTAGAATGTTGTGAAAAGGTTCAATATTGAAGACACCTGGTGCCACACTCCAATCAGCTAATTAACTCAGAACACCTGCAAAGGCCTTTAAATGGTCTCTCAGTCTAGTTCTGTAGGCTACACAATCATGGGGAAGACTGCTGACTTGACAGTTTTCCAAAAGACGACCATTGACACCTTGCACAAGGAGGGCAAGACACAAAAGGTCATTGCAAAAGAGGCTGGCTGTCCACAGAGCTCTGTGTCCAAGCACATTAATAGAGAGGCGAAGGGAAGGAAAAGATGTGGTAGAAAAAAGTGTACAAGCAATAGGGATAACTGCACCCTGGAGAGGACTGTGAAACAAAACCCATTCAAAAATGTGGGGGAGATTCACAAAGAGTGGACTGCAGCTGGAGTCAGTGCTTCAAGAACCACTACACACAGACGTATGCAAGACATGGGTTTCAGCTATCACATTCCTTGTGTCAAGCCACTCTTGAACAACAGACAGCGTCAGAAGCGTCTCGCCTGGGCTAAAGACAAAAAGGACTGGACTGCTGCTGAGTGGTCCAAAGTTATGTTCTCTGATGAAAGTAAATTTTGCATTTTCTTTGGAGGACAGGGAGTCTGGAGGAAGAGAGGAGAGGCACACAATCCACGTTGCTTGAGGTCCAGTGTAAAGTTTCCACAGTCAGTGATGGTTTGGGGTGCCATGTCATCTGCTGGTGTTGGTCCACTGTGTTTTCTGAGGTCCAAGGTCAATGCAGCCATATACCAGGAAGTTTTAGAGCACTTCATGCTTCCTGCTGCTGGAGATGCAGATTTCATTTTCCAACAGGACTTGGCACCTGCACACAGTGCCAAAGCAACCAGTACCTGGTTTAAAGACCATGGTATCCCTGTTCTTAATTGGCCAGCAAACTCGCCTGACCTTAACCCCATAGAAAATCTATGGAGTATTGTAAAAAGGAAGATGCGATATGCCAGACCCAACAATGCAGAAGAGCTGAAGGCCACTATCAGAGCAACCTGGGCTCTCATAACACCTGAGCAGTGCCACAGACTGATCGACTCCATGCCACGCCGCATTGCTGCAGTAATTCAGGCAAAAGGAGCCCCAACTAAGTATTGAGTGCTGTACATGCTCATACTTTTCATGTTCATACTTTTCAGTTGGCCAAGATTTCTAAAAATCCTTTCTTTGTATTGGTCTTAAGTAATATTCTAATTTTCTGAGATACTGAATTTGGGATTTTCCTTAGTTGTCAGTTATAATCATCAAAATTAAAAGAAATAAACATTTGAAATATATCAGTCTCTGTGTAATGAATAAATATAATATACAAGTTTCACTTTTTGAATGGAATTAGTGAAATAAATCAACTTTTTGATGATATTCTAATTATATGACCAGCACCTGTATAAAAGAATGCCTGTTTTTCCATTAGTTTTTTGTAAAAATGATATAGGGTTGCTAACGACCCGAGTGTGTAAGAGATGTACATATATTTTTTTTTGCACAACGATTATGAATCTATAATGATGAAATAAGTGCATTCACTTTTATTCCACAAAGTGGCAATGTCTGATACATAATGATGAAGCGACAGAAAGACAGAAAACTAAACAATAATAAATTATAATCTGCAAAACTTGAAATAGCTCAATATAGCGATTCACAGCAGAGCAAGTACTGAACACAATCAAATATTAGTGTCACTGTCACTTGATGGTGGATCTGGTGAAGAAGCTGTCAGTGATCAAAATATTGATTTTGAAGACGTTGAAAATAAGTTTTGAGAATATTTTTGAGATCGAGAATATGAGC
Source organism: Rhinogobio ventralis (assembly GCA_039654625.1). Classification (NCBI taxonomy): domain Eukaryota; kingdom Metazoa; phylum Chordata; class Actinopteri; order Cypriniformes; family Gobionidae; genus Rhinogobio; species Rhinogobio ventralis. Next base: position 26,622,200 of record CM077195.1, on the reverse strand, counting down.
CAAATGCTGAATGTACTGGGAAATGAGCTGAGGACAGTGATGATGGTATAAAACATCTGCTCAAACTGAACCCTTCCAAGCTCCAAAAGGTAACGAAATTTGCTTTATTTTATTCTTCTCTAATTACTCTAATATCAGGAGAGTTTTATATATTATCCCGACAGGTAGCGATCCATCCGTTTTAGATATAGATCCGGGGTGCTAAAGACCCGACTATGTAAGAATGACTGACGAAACAGTCATGCATTTAATGGTTAAAAATAATGAGCTGAGACTGGAAAGATTGTACCTACCTCTCGTTGGTTTCATACAGATTACATAAACAGACAATATGAAAAGTTCAGATGCAAAACCCTCCAAATCTGTCAGATTTACTTTCTTTTAAATTAGCATTTTTTATCAGACTCCTATGTTCATGTTCAGTAGTTTCGTTTAAAAGGTAATGATAAGGTTATTAGTCAGTGAATAAAATAACTTTTTCTCATAAATGTCACTTTAGACAGTTCATTGGTTTTTAACAAATTAGATTTTCTTTTGCGTCAAAACCAGCTAAATCCACTTGTGCTTTTTTTTTAAATCCACCTCTTTGGGACAAGACATAGAAAATACTTGAAAAATCACTAAAGATGTAACTAAAAACACTGAAAAAGATACAATAATTTCAAAACGAACAGTAGACAGAGCTCTTTACACGGGGGTTGAATGAGATCTGCGATTATTTGCAAATCCTACCCCATTTCTCTGCAATCACCCTTCTGCCCTGTCTGAATAAAAGCAAAAAGCACAAAATGACAGCACATTTATTTTAACAATAGAAAAAACAGATGTGGCACAAACATTTAATTAAAAATACATAAATCTGCCAAGTAGGTGCATTAAGTCAGTAACATTAAATAGACATCAATAAAATCTTAACAATCATGTCATAACTGATATTTGGGATTTAGATTCAAGTAGAACAAATAGTGTAGTAGTGTATAATCAAGTATGCATGTGCAGGGGCGTAGGAATGACTTTAACATTGGGGGGGACATTTTGTCCACTATGAATCAGCGTTTATTCCTGTTTGCATATTATAAAGACAATTGGATAAATTATGCAGCTATAACTGTGTGGGTGTGTTGGTATGAATGTCAGAGAGTGGTTTGTATGTGTGTAATAAAAAAATTGCGTGTGGGTGTGCGTGTGCTTGTAACATTTGAGAGAGAAAAACTCAACTGTACTGCAAATCACAAATCCAAACACTGTGTGTATCAGTGGAGTTTTTAAATTTCACTTTTTACATTTTTAGTTTGGCTTCAACAATAATCTGCCACGGGTCTTCTTTAAAATAAGACCAAACTTAAGTTTGTGCTCCCAATATTAAATTTTTTATGACAGTTTTTTGACATGGATATTTTTGTCCTCTATGGACCTATGTGTAACTTTTTTCAATTGATGCACAAGGGATACATGTACTATGTATGTTAACATTTAGATGGTTGGAAGTCAGAGTCCCTGCTACTGAAGTCAAATAGGTGCTTGAATAGGTGCTTGAAAACAATTATTAAGTGGACTCAAGGCTTATGAGAAACTAAGCATATTGTATTATTTCTGTTTATTGATTGAGGAATTGGCATTAAACAGGCAGCAACTCAACCTCCATCCTTGCGTTTAATCCATTACAATTATGAATACATTTCAAAACCTCACCTCACACCCTGCAGTGCCACCTTGCCTCTCCTTTTGTCTCTTCCATGGCTGCATCATGGTTCTCCTAATAAATTAACAATTGTAGCCTATATGATATTGCAAACAAAGTAATAGTGGACTTATATATGATCAGTTATGTTTATCTTGAGCTCTTCTGTATGTAGAAAACTTATAAAAGGCACAAACTTTCACATATTCATCATTAATTCCTTTTAAGACATCACCTAACACCCTCCACCTGTTACTTCATCTGTAACTCCTTCATGTGCCACTCCTTCCTCACCTGCCTCTTCCCTGATGGTACCAGCCTTCTCCTGATGACACATTATATAATTTTTTTAAATGTAAACATAGGCTTGGTAAATGACAGAAAATGTTACTTTTGCTAAGGTTAACACAGAGAAATCGATTGCCAGCTATATCTACACTCACCTAAAGGATTATTAGGAACACCTGTTCAATTTCTCATTAATGCAATTATCTAATCAACCAATCACATGGCAGTTGCTTCAATGCATTTAGGGGTGTGGTCCTGGTCAAGACAAACTGAATGTCAGAATGGGAAAGAAAGGTGATTTAAGCAATTTTGAGCGTGGCATGGTTGTTGGTGCCAGACGGGCCGGTCTGAGTATTTCACAATCTGCTCAGTTACTGGGATTTTCACGCACAACCATTTCTAGAGTTTACAAAGAATGGTGTGAAAAGGGAAAAACATCCAGTATGCGGCAGTCCTGTGGGCGAAAATGCCTTGTTGATGCTAGAGGTCAGAGGAGAATGGGCCGACTGATTCAAGCTGATAGAAGAGCAACTTTGACTGAAATAACCACTCGTTACAACCGAGGTATGCAGCAAAGCATTTGTGAAGCCACAACATGCACAACCTTGAGGCAGATGGGCTACAACAGCAGAAGACCCCACCGGGTACCACTCATCTCCACTACAAATAGGAAAAAGAGGCTACAATTTGCACGAGCTCACCAAAATTTGACAGTTGAAGACTGGAAAAATGTTGTCTGGTCTGATGAGTCTCGATTTCTGCTGAGACATTCAGATGGTGGAGTCAGAATTTGGCGTAAACAGAATGAGAACATGGATCCATCATGCCTTGTTACCACTGTGCAGGCTGGTGGTGGTGGTGTAATGGTGTGGGGGATGTTTTCTTGGCACACTTTAGGCCCCTTAGTGCCAATTGGGCATCGTTTAAATGCCACGGCCTACCTGAGCATTGTTTCTGACCATGTCCATCCCTTTATGACCACCATGTACCCATCCTCTGATGGCTACTTCCAGCAGGATAATGCACCATGTCACAAAGCTCGAATCATTTCAAATTGGTTTCTTGAACATGACAATGAGTTCACTGTACTAAAATGGCCCCCACAGTCACCAGATCTCAACCCAATAGAGCATCTTTGGGACGTGGTGGAACGGGAGCTTCGTGCCCTGGATGTGCATCCCACAAATCTCCATTAACTGCAAGATGCTATCCTATCAATATGGGCCAACATTTCTAAAGAATGCTTTCAGCACCTTGTTGAATCAATGCCACGTAGAATTAAGGCAGTTCTGAAGGCAAAAGGGGGTCAAACACAGTATTAGTATGGTGTTCCTAATAATCCTTTAGGTGAGTGTATATCTATGTGGCTAGCTATCTAACGTAATGTTAGCTAGCACCTCTCGCAAAGCATAACACACGTGCCATTCAAAATTCCATTGTTAACTTAATCGTCATATGCCTCATATCCATATTTCAATTTTAAAAAAGCTTGCGGTATAGGCAAATTTTTGGGTGGGACACTTGCAGCATTTTCCAATATTGAGGGGGACACATCCCCCCCGTTCCTACGCCAATGTATAAAATAACAGTCTAAATAAAAACATAATTTCCCATGCCCACCAATATCATAACGTGCTATGTGCAACTAGTATAAAAATAGTTTAGTGTATAATCAATTAGAACAGTGCAACATTCTGAAACATCAATATCTGTGCAATGTGCATTTAGTATAAAAAGCTTATCAGATTTAAGTAGTGTAAAGTAATATTATAATGTATAACTCAAGTATAAGAAAATTCAATGCACAAAACAGATATTCTAAATTAAATAAAAATTTTGAAAGGCCTAAACAACTGTCTTAAACTAAAATGTTCCAATATAAACTGCATATCAGATTCAAGTAGAATAAAATACTTCATGAAATGTAAAACGACATTAAGATAACATTAATAACAATAACAATAAATGGGACTTGACCTCTTTGTGAATTACCAATAGCTTACACTAGCAAATAAAACACACACAGTACTGTGCAAAAAGAGGATATCTCTCAGACACTTTTAGATGCTGTCATTCATTCATCCTCACCATCCTCAAGGTCTTGTTAAATGTCCTTGTCACCATCAATTGCCAGGATGTTTTCATAGAACTCACCCAGCAACTTCAAAATATCAGTCCTCTTTGCTTCCTTGACGCAGTTCACAGAGGAGCCAGCTTGAACTGAAACTATTCTTACCTCGCTTCAGCACAGAGTGCTGGCAAAATTCACCAGCAAACACAGGCTTAAACCCCAGCTTATCTCCAGAGATTTGCAGCACTTTTGCTTCACTTGTTTTGAAGTCACTTATTTTCGCTTCTTTGAAGTCATAGCAGTGCCAGTCCTTTCCATATTGATGGGACAGTGCCATGCTTTAGCAAAATATTGTTATACTCTTCCGGCAACAGAATAGTTGTATGCTTCCGGATATCTTACTCAATCCTTCCAAACACTCTGTCAGCCGGAAGGAAACTGTGCCCTCCTATAGGAAGGAAGTAAGTGATGTTGAACTGAGGGTACAGCTATGATGCTACGATGCTACGGGGAACACCTCAGCGTGACTGGTGTCTGAAGCATGTGTCAAAACACTACAATAACACTAGCCGGGGACAGCCTATGACGTCACTACTGATGCAACCAGTATAAAAGGGCGCCATCCTCTTTTTTGTCTTCAGGGATTGTTTGTTTGTAACATGTTGAAGGCAACTATACAAAGCATTTCAGGAATTCTGTGCATGCATGTAAGCGTTATCTGACAACTGATGACTCACACGACCTGTGTTATTTGCATGGACGAGGAGCATGCTCGCTCAGTCCTCGACGGGGCTAAATGCGAGCATTGCGAGAGTGCCCCACGGATTGGGACCTGATTCTGCCGAGGTGAGGAGGAAATTGTGTTTGTGCTTTCAGAGTAATTTAAAAGAGGTATGGGCTTTTCTCGAAGCCAGGAACATAGATATGTGTTGGTTCCCCCTGTGGAAGAGATGCTAGCAAGCTATCTCTCTGTGGGGAAGCATCAACATTTAACCCCCTGAACCCGAAGAACGCGCCCGCGCATTTTGCTGGATTTTTCCTCATGACAGTGTAAAACAATTTAAAATACTCCGTCATTTTTGGCCTCACAGACATGAATGATTTGTCTTTACAAAGCTTAAAGTGTCGACTTTTATTTATGTACACTCAAAATAATAACTACATGTTGTGCTTTTCGCTAAATAAAGGAAACGGGATGCGCATTCTCCCGTCTGTCTCCCTGTGAAGTCCATTCTGAAATGCGTTTGAAAATGAACTCAGAACTCAGAATGTCTACTTTTAAATGAAGTCATTTATATAAAAAACAAATATTCTCTGTTTATGTAATCCGTATGAAAACAGCGAGAGGTCCAGTTTCTCAAGCGGCTGCTTATTATCGACAATGTGACCACACCCACGCACGCACAAAGCGATTCACATGCAAATCGTCCATGAGGAAGAAACGCAAAACTGTAAACGCCCCCCATCACCTCAAAACAAAGACTCGTCTTCATCATTCTTCTAATTTCATTGAGTTCGGAAGACACGCTGTGAGTTTACTTTGGATTTACTTTAGAAGATGAAATATGAAATAGGTAGGCAATCTTTCAATGCTAAATAAAGATACACATAAAACAAGGGGATATTTTTATGCTCTACAGGGAGTGCAGAATTATTAGGCAAATGAGTATTTTGACCACATCATCCTCATTATGCATGTTGTCTTACTCCAAGCTGTATAGGCTGGAAAGCCTACTACCAATTAAGCATATTAGGTGATGTGCATCTCTGTAATGAGAAGGGGTGTGGTCTAATGACATCAACACCCTATATCAGGTGTGCATAATTATTAGGCAACTTCCTTTCCTTTGGCAAAATGGGTCAAAAGAAGGACTTGACAGGCTCAGAAAAGTCAAAAATAGTGAGATATATTGCAGAGGGATGCAGCAGTCTTAAAATAGCCAAGCTTCTGAAGCGTGATCATCGAACAATCAAGCGTTTCATTCAAAATAGTCAACAGGGTCGCAAGAAGCGTGTGGAAAAACCAAGGCGCAAAATAACTGCCCGTGAACTGAGAAAAGTCAAGCGTGCAGCTGCCAAGATGCCACTTGCCACCAGTTTGGCCATATTTCAGAGCTGCAACATCACTGGAGTGCCCAAAAGCACAAGGTGTGCAATACTCAGAGACATGGCCAAGGTAAGAAAGGCAGAAAGTCGACCACCACTGAACAAGACACACAAGCTGAAACGTCAAGACTGGGCCAAGAAATATCTCAAGACTGATTTTTCTAAGGTTTTATGGACTGATGAAATGAGAGTGAGTCTTGATGGGCCAGATGGATGGGCCCGTGGCTGGATTGGTAAAGGGCAGAGAGCTCCAGTCCGACTCAGACGCCAGCAAGGTGGAGGTGGAGTACTGGTTTGGGCTGGTATCATCAAAGATGAGCTTGTGGGGCCTTTTCGGGTTGAGGATGGAGTCAAGCTCAACTCCCAGTCCTACTGCCAGTTTCTGGAAGACACCTTCTTCAGGCAGTGGTACAGGAAGAAGTCTGCATCCTTCAAGAAAAACATGATTTTCATGCAGGACAATGCTCCATCACACGCGTACAAGTACTCCACAGCGTGGCTGGCAAGAAAGGGTATAAAAGAAGAAAATCTAATGATATGGCCTCCTTGTTCACCTGATCTGAACCCCATTGAGAACCTGTGGTCCATCATCAAATGTGCGATTTACAAGGAGGGAAAACAGTACACCTCTCTGAACAGTGTCTGGGAGGCTGTGGTTGCTGCTGCACGCAATGTTGATGGTGAACAGATCAAAACACTGACAGAATCCATGGATGGCAGGCTTTTGAGTGTCCTTGCAAAGAAAGGTGGCTATATTGGTCACTGATTTGTTTTTGTTTGGTTTTTGAATGTCAGAAATGTATATTTGTGAATGTTGAGATGTTATATTGGTTTCACTGGTAAAAATAAATAATTGAAATGGGTATAAATTTGTTTTTTGTTAAGTTGCCTAATAATTATGCACAGTAATAGTCACCTGCACACACAGATATCCCCCTAAAATAGCTAAAACTAAAAACTACTTAAAATATTGATACAAAAATATTCAGCTTTGATATTAATGAGTTTTTTGTGTTCATTGAGAACATGGTTGTTGTTCAATAATAAAATTAATCCTCAAAAATACAACTTGCCTAATAATTCTGCACTCCCTGTATAATATTAAACACAGCATGATATAAAAGTAAGGTTGCCAACTGTCCCGTATTAGCCAAGACGTCCTGTTTATTGGGACTAAATGTCCCATACATGACGGTCCCATTTATTGACTGGTATGCTGATGTAACCATGCACTGACTAAGGGGCCGTTCACACATGTTGTGTCTTTTGCGCGCTCAAGTTTATTATTTTAAATGTAGACGTGCGACAAGCGAATAGGTAAGAATAGGTTGTAAGGCCTTAATAAACACTGAGCGAGCTGTTGTTGCACATAAAATATCAATGTACAGAACAGAGCATATAATACAAAAACCTTTAGAAAACTCATGTTTCATGTTTTAGTGTTTTGTGATAAATAAATATTATCAATATCATTTTTGTATTATATTATAATAAAAAATTATATTCACCATATTTAATAGTGCTCAGTCATGAGGACATGGAGAAAAGCCCTGCCTACACTCTCGCAGTTGTGAGTGAGTGCAATTCTTTTTGAGGAAATGGAAGAGAATGTTTCTCCCCGTTCTCCTGTCCATGCTGGTCCTGCCAAGCTCTATGGGTGCTTTCACATCTGTAGTTCAATTCATTTCCAGACCAAGGGCAAAAAAATTATACATTGTAGAATTTTTCAGCCGTTTTGGTTCCTTTTCACACCTTACTGATTACTATGGTCAGAATCAGTTGACGGGTTGGTGAAATGAACCAAAATGCAGTCACGTGTCAACCTTCACATCACTCGTTGGTCAGATGTGTCTTTGAATGTATTTCCTAAACTTCGATTGGTCAGAATTAACATGAGAGAAAATTTTAGGAACTCCCTGAAGTAAGCAAAAGAGAGGAGGAAAAGCCAGCAGACAGCATACCGCTTTTGAAAGTCATACTATGGAGAGACGACTGTGCGGGCTGATTGTATCCCTGGTCATCATATACTACATAGTTTGTATACAAGCACTTTAGGCAAACTATACATTTCAATAATGAAGCACGGCTACTGTCTTCGGCAGCTGGTTTAGTCCAAAAAGGCACAATTCTTTAGGCAGTTGGGTCTGTTCGAGGTCGGATCACATTCTCGCCACATATGAACCACTCCAGTGTTTGTTTGAAAGCATACAGAGACCACCTCTTCAAGGAGGTCTCGGTACGCTTGTTTGGTCCACTTTTGGTGCGCACCCGAGTGCAATTGCTGCATTCACACCTACCCAAACGTACCACACCAAAGGGGACACCGATCTCTAGTGCGATTTCAACCGAACTAAATGAGGTAGGTGTGAAAGTCTCCCATGTCTCTGCAGGTCCCGCCCATCTCTAAGTCTTCTCCTCTAACACCACACTGTTGTGTTGATCTGCCACTCAGCCGCTGATCCCGTCACTCCACCTCGGCTCTGCATTAGCTCCTCCTTCCCTCGGCTTCACCAGAGACCATCGTCCTTATGGCTCCATCAGGCTCCCTCATTCTCATTGGTCAGACGTCCCTCTGCCTACACCAAGCCATCTGCTGCGCTTCGTCTGTCCACCCCTTGGCTCCATCGGGCAATGATTCAGAAGATGGAATCCTCTGCTTATGAGCCAGAACTGGAACGGTCTCATGTGCAGAAAGCCTAGTGGAATGACGTTGGCCATCGCCGTCATGAGACCTAACAGTTTCTAATTCTGTAATCAAGTTCTGGCAGAATCTCACTGTGAAAGTAGGCGTCCTTTAGATCTATCGTCACCAACCAGTCCTCGAACTGGATTTGCGACAATTAACTTGAGGGTCAGCATCTTGAACCTGTATGTCAGTACAGTTCAGGGTTAGTTAATTACATGTGACCCTGCAATAGATAGCTCTATACTAAAACTAAAATGACAAACAAAACCAATCATGTTAACATTTTTGTTGTTTTGATTTTAAAATTCTCATACTATATTGATAGTGACACTTGTTTAAATTATGAATGCATATTCTGACCACAAAAAGCAACATTATTTGCAAGTTTGTACAGTTTTTAATCAATAGAACTATTACGTTTCAAGCAATGCACCAAGAATGAAGGTATCAAATAAATTATTAATAGTAATCAAATGTACACTCTGTCTGCATATCTTATAATAAAAAATAAAAACATTTACTGAAATTTCGTCATGAAAAAAAGTCAAATCCCATTAGGGAGCACAATGAGAAAACACCTTTCATTCTTTATCAAGAGCAATGATGTCCAATACATTTCATTTTAAACTGAGTAAAAAATCTAAATGCGAACACCTGAACACATTCAACACTACAAACAAATAATGACAAACAGCTAGCCTTGCATAATAAAGCCATTCTTACCCGTAATATGACTCTAGACCACTTACCAATCTCACCTGCTTTTCATGTCACAGGCAGGAATAATCAGTACAAGATAAAGCAATAGTAATCTATCATCAGACTCCGGGGCTCTTGGAAGTTTGGTAAGAAGGATGTAGGCTTGGTTAGTGCGATGCCATCCATCATCGCAAATGCTAACTAGGCAAGGGATTTTAACAGAGATAATGCAGCCAGCAAATGAGACCTCAGTGTTGCACAAGGGACCCTCTTACGTTTTCAGCAACCAGGGTTGGACTGACCTTGTGCCAGGCTGCAACATAAGCTTTGTTCCCTGATTGTGGAGTTAGTTCAGGCTCAAGGGAAATGGTGAATGTTAATCAACAGATCATGATATTATGCAAAGGTGAATTAGAGCAGATCCATAACTCTCCTCGGAAACAAACTCTGGGATGAATATATTACATTTCCCTCATCCATATATGTTTTTCTTCCTAAAGGTAATACAAATCCAGTAAAAATTAAATATAGAAAAAGTGGCAGAGAAAATGTTATATTAAATTTACATGTATAATGTATGCATATATTTTTTCTTACCATGACATTGTTGAATTTATTATTCTGGTAGCCAAGCGTCTTAACTGCAACAAAGTCTGATCCATAAATGTGCATGATACATTTGTTAAAATTGCTACATTTGTTTTTGAAAATAATAACAACAGCAACAATAATAATACTACTACTAATAATAATGCAATAGCTAGTACAATATAACAATGAACAATATAGCATGTTAAAACATTCTTTAATCTGTAAGATTTCAAATGTTAAACTTATCTACTATTTATCTACTTGTAAGTTAATGCACACACAAATAATGAATGAAGAAAAGAAGATATTAAGAAAGTAAATATATAAATTAGGATTAACATCAGTTAATAAATTAAAATTATCATTTAATTGTTTATTAATTGAACATTTTTGTACACTGTAAAGTGTCACCATTTCTATTGTTTACGCTTAGTAATCACTTGGGAAATGGCTAAAAGGCTACAATCAAGTCTTTGTGTTAATCTTTATTAAAAAAAAGTGCCAATCTTCCATCAGTTAATAAAAAATTCACATTGCAATTATTCTAGCAATTGCGATTATTATGTTATGTCTTTGCTCTTAGCTGTGGACCTACACTTCAGTAGTAAACATGCAAAAGTGAACAATTGATCTTACATCTTTTCTATTGGCTATGCATTTCTAAGAGTTTTGGTAATGATATCTACGGAGGCCCAGTAGTGCACAACACAACGAAATTTAAAAAGCAAACATAAGTTTACAACACAACGAAATCAAGCCACAACACAACGAAATTAAGCCACAGCACAACGGAAATGCTCCTGACCACTAGGGGGCTCTCGGAGCGTGGCAAAGTTAGTTTCCTTTCGAGGGAACGACACTTTGGGGACGCTCCATTAGTGTAGCGTGTCTGAAGTATGAATGAAATGACTCCAATCCTGATTGGTGTTGCATCATGATGTGTTGCGCTCTTCAGCAAGTGCTCTGTGTTGTTGTATGTCCTATTTGGTGTTGTCTGTCACAAATAGTTATATAAAATGTCGAGTGAACAGTTCAAGCAATGTGTGCATCCCTGCCTGTGCTCGCCATCGAGGCGGAGGACAGTGAAACACACACTCGCCACTTCATGTCCCCGCTTATGAGGAGCTTGTTGAGGTTGTGACGCGTGCTGTGGCCAGATTTAACATCAGCTGGCCACATGAAAGTCTGAAGCACAGATCGCAACCTCAACGCCGGGGCTTGCCATTCTTTCCTGACTTACACAAAGAGTTGTGTAAGTGATGGAATAGACCATATTCCTCTTGCTTGTCCAATCCAGCAGTATTTAATTATTGTAAAATTGTGGGGGCGAGAGAGAATGGCTATGGGATGATGCCGTGGGTGGAGGAGGCTTTGGCCAGTTATTTATCACCCAACGTTGCGTCATCCCTTAAAGCCCAGGTGCTGCCCACCAAACCCTGCCGTGACACATCAGCTTTGGTGGGCAGAGCATATATGGCTGTGGGTTGGGCTGGTGCTTGCTTATACACCATGGCTATTTTGCAAGCTTACCAGGCCGACCTTCTTAAAGATCTCGATGAAGGCGACTGGCCCACGCCCAGGACTTTGCTGAAGACATTCTTCCACAGAGCCCTCTGGAAATTATGTGGTAATTCCGCCGTCCAGTATGCCTCAAGCCACATCGATTTCCAGCGAATGAATGCTGCTCTGTCCGCCAGTCCTCCGTAAGTCTACTGCTAGTAGCCCCATACTGGCCAGCCCAAGTATGGTTCTCAGACCTCATAGCACTCCTGGCAGGTCCTCCATGGCAGATTCCTCTGGGGAGGGATCTGCTGTCTCAGGTGGGGGGGCACAATATATCACCCCCGGCCAGAGTTGTGGAAGCTGTGGGTCTGACCCCTGAGGGGGCTCAGTACCTAGAGGCTGGCCTGTCGGCTGGAGTGGTGGAGACCACACTCAGTTTCAGAGCTCCTTTGAGGAGATTGTACGGCCTAAAATGGAATGTGTTTTCCAATTGGTATAGAGAGCGTGAATTTCACCCAGTTAACTGCCCAGTGGCTTCAGTGCTGGAGGTTCTCCAAGATCGCTTCTCTGCTGATCTTACCCCGTCCACACTTAAGGTGTACGTGGCTGCCATTGCGGCTTTCCGTGCTCCTGTAGGTGATGGGTTTCTGGGGAGGCACCAGCTGATCGTACGGTTCCTCCGTGGTAATAGGAGGATGAGGCCTGCGACTTGTACCAGAGTCCCAACCAGGGATCTGGCAGTGGTTCTCGAAGGGCTGGCTCTGGCTCCCTTCGGCGATTACTTCTCTAAGTAATAGAGAAGTAATCGCCGAACTACTCTAAGTGAGTAGGGGACCTCCAGGCCTTGGCTCTAACATCAACTTGCCTTGAGTTTGCCCCTGTGGGAGTTAAAGCCATCCTACATCCTAGACCTGGCTATGTGCCTAAGGTGCCATCTAATGTGGCACGGTCAGTAGTTCTTCAAGCCTTCCATCCTCCACCACATGTGTCGGTGGAAGCGCAGAGGCTTCATCTGCTTTGCCCTGTCAGGGCATTGAGTATGTATATAGATAAGTCTTCTCAGTGGAGGAAGTCAGACCAACTGTTGGTGTGCTTTGGGTCACCCAAAAAGGGGCTGCCTGCATCTAAACAGACGATAAGCAACTAGATCGTCCAGGTGATTGCCTTAGCCTATCAGGCGTGTGGTTTGCCTTCACCTGTGGCCTTGAGGGCGCACTCTACTAGAAGCATGGAGTCTTCTAGAGCCCTCCTCTCAGGGGTCCCTCTTCCGGAGATTTGTGATGCGGCTGGCTGGGCCACTCTGCATACATTCATAAGATTTTACAGTCTGCATCTTCCTTCCACACCGGGTGCATGAGTGCTCTCGTCCTAAGTTGTGCCTAAAATAGCTTCACATTAGGACAGGCATGTTTTGTTGTGGCATAGTGGGTATTCGTTCCCCAAAGTGTCGTTCCGACACAGTGCGAGTTCCCTCGAAAGGGAATATCTTGGGTTACATCTGTAACGCTTGTTCCCTGAGAAGGGAACGAGACACTGCGTCGCGTTGCCATGCCTCGTCATGCCTGGGAATGACTTGCTTCATCGCGAAAGCTAACGCTGTTGTATGCCCTTTGTAGCTTCCGGTTATGCCGTCACGTTACATCATGACGCAACACCAATCAGGATTAGAGTTCATTCATACTTCAGACGCGCTACGCTAAGGGAGCGTCCCCAAAGTGTCGTTCCGACGCAGTGTCTCATTCCCTTCTCAGGGAACAAGGGTTACAGACGTAACCCGAGACGTTTTCCTTGCCACTGTTCTATAGATTCGCCAGTCTTACAAAGATATCAATACCACAATTAATTTTAACAGTATGTAACCATTGTATATCGACATGAAATATTAATTCAAAATCACCTACATGCATTATAGTTGCATATTTATAGTCAAGAATGCTTTGACCCGCTACCACGGTGCATGATGCCTAAGGGAACATCTGCCAATTCCACCATGTGGTTGAAACGTATAATTTGTATTAATTAAAACATTTTTAAACCAATTTTTACATTTAAAAACAGACATGTTCAAATTCCAAAGCTTAATTGTATTGGTAAGACTGACTCAGTAGTGCACAACACAACTTTGGAATTTGAACATGTAATTTTTTAAATGTTAAAAGCAATTTGAATTAATACAAATTATATGTTTCAACAACATGGTGGAATTGGCAGACGTTCCCTTAGGTGTTTCGTTGTGTTGTGGCTTGATTTCATTGTGTTGTGGCTTTATTTTGTTGGGTTGTGAATTTATGTTTGCTTTTTAAATTTCGTTGTGTTGTGCACTACTGGACCACTGTAGATATCTTTGTAACAGCCTCTCAAGGACAGAAGGCCACAGTGAACACTTCACTGTAACCTGATCTATATTCTCAGTGAGGCTGATGCTATATAAAGAGAGCTAAGCAACAGGACAATGTAAGTTTACCTGTCCCAGTTTCTGTAATAAAAGTTTCCAAAACTTTGGCTCAGATAAGATGAGCGGAAGGGAACAAAAGATTTCCTTGTATTACAGCTATGCAATACAACATAACTGTATAAAACCCAACATAACCTCTGGATTCAACCAGCAGTTATTCAAGTAAACAAACATGATGTATGGCTCTAATTATCTGCTTTATGTTTAGCTGTGCATATTATGTGTATTCACTGTAGTAGATGGAAAGATAATGCAAAGAAGGTGCTCCAGGTGCTCATGATCATCAGCTTCTTGGCTACACCTTAAAATCACACAAATGCATTAAGACAAAAGTTGCTCTGCAACAAACCTCTCATTACACAATGTGTAATGGAGTGAGAGTCCATCACCCACATTTAAAGGTTAATTTCCTGAAGAGTGTCTTGGAATGAAATGGTCTACCTGGGAATTACATCGAGGAGACCTGCAGGCAATAAACCCTTTAGTAGATATTTAGTAGTTTTAGCTTACAGTTTTTACTTATTTTAATAAATCAAACTAAGAGAGCTGCTTGATGTATCATTGAAAGCTTAAAAAATCTCAAAACTTTATAGTCTAATGACAACCTAAATGTGTGTACACAGCAAAAGCAAGGGTCTCTCTGGTCTGTCAGTGCCTCATTCTCTCACAGAGCCTGTTGCTAAACAGAATTCTATTGCCTGTCACAGGTGAAGCAAAAGGCTATTGCTCCTTAATAAAGGACAGTCAGGAGGCAATCAAGGCTTAAAGTCTGGAGCATTGTCTTCAAGCTAACTATAATTTGTTCGTGTTGTCTTAATGCAGCATTCTGTCTTGTCCAAATTAGAAATAAACTGCATGGTGGAGAAGCAGATTGATTGACCACAACGAACACTGAGGCTAGGTAAAGGTCTGTTTAAGTGACTATTGAACTCCTCTTACAGTGATTGGCATTTCCAACTAGCAACTGAAAGTTCCGCAAACTTTGCTGCAGTACATTTCTCTAAACATTCTCTGTTGCCACTTCCTAAAAGTCATTTATCTGTTATTGTGGCACACATGTACAAAAGTGCAAAGTCTCAGTCATGACAAATCTTTATGGTGGCCGTAGGTCTATGACTAAATGACTGCGCAGACCCTCTCTGATGAGGTCACTAAAGGTGTGTCATAGCATTGCAGGGTTGGGGTGCAGATTAAGTTCTGCTTCACTCCTCATACACTTTGTGATAAAGGTGTTGGCACTGCTGACATGCACCAATAACTGCCTGAAAATAGAGGGTGCTAAAGGGTAAAGCTTACATTTTCCCATAAAGTGATTTAGTGATTTTTGCCTGATATTTTGAGTCGTTTTGTGTGTACAGTGACAACATGCACTTTAATGATGAAAGTAAAATAGGCAAATATTGAAGAGTTGGAATTAAATAAGTGTAATCACAAGTCTGCTTTTAGGCTTTGAATTGAAAGTTCCCTCTCATTTTAGGTTTGTTCACATATAAACATTAATTAACACACATACATAGAGAACATCAAATATGGTAATTGGAAGCTCAAACCACTTGCTTGATGTGCGATAAATAATCAATAATGGTTCTCGTGCGTCAAGCAAGTATGGTAGAGCTGCTGCTGACCATATTTGACGTGCGCTATATGTGTTTGTTGATCAGTGTTTAAATGTGAATAAAAGCCTAAATTATATCTGTTCATCATTTAAAGTGAGTGTGTCTCTAACTGGATTACATTTATGGATAATTGGATTGGAGTCAACTTTTTGGTGGAATGGACTTTCAATGGAGGGACAGATATCTGTCAAGTTTCATAAAAAAGTATATTAATTTGAGTTTCAAAGATGAATGAAAGTCTTATGGGTTTGGAATGACATGAGGGTGAGTAAGTGATGGTGGGATTTCTATTTTTGGTCAACTATCCCTTTAAAAGAATACAGTGACTTCTTCAATTTAAATATTTATGTCGCTGGATTTGGGTGGTTCGTGAATAAGATGCAGGTGAAATACCACAACTACACTACACACAATGCTCCGGCCCCAAAATGCATGATTACGCAATGCAAAAATAGATGTCTCTTATTATAGTGAAAGCAATGTAAAATAATGCTTCACGGAAAATAAGCGAAGATGATGAATGAACGGCAAGGAAAAAAATTAACATACAGTACATAAGAGTAAATACAAGCAAGAATTCAATGTTAGTCGCCAGCAGCACACCAGCTCCAGACAAACAATGACACTCAAAACTCTCCTGTTACTATAGCTAACATTACAACAACAACATATCTTGACTCTGTGAAACATAGCAAAACCAGTGTTACTCACGAATGGAGCAGAAACAACACAACCTCTGTATCTATTTTCAGGCCTTCCCGCTTAGGTCTTTCCAGTGCTAGAAAGCTTTTCTAATATTAACGTGGGTCCTCAAGCTCTTGCCTGATCATAACCCTTCTGTTTTTTCAGTGATATTCCTCTGACCTTTTGTAATGTCTCTCTGCCATCTCTCCATCTACAGTTCTCCTTTTTTTTTCTTTCTCAAATCTCCCTCTTGCTCACTCTTGCTCACTCTGTCTCCTCTCCCATCATGAGTGTACACCCCCTACTGCTGATCGGTCCAATCCACTTTCAACAGTGTTTCTCAGAAATTGCTTACTGCAGCTTGACAGTTTTTTTCTTTTTTGATACCTCCAGGAGGATTATTTTTAAAGAGAGATGATTAATCTCAGCAGTCTCTTGTTTCCATCTGGTAAGGAACAGATCCAAAAAATGTCCAATTTGATACATAAAAGAGATCTAATTAAAAAAGGATACATTCACACATATCTTCCTTAAAGGGAAGGAGGCGGAGCTTAACAGTTGATGTACCTTCAAGGTACTAATATGCACTTTTTAAGTTTTGTACCTTTTTTTAGAGTTTGCCCTTTACAGAGAGTCGCATCTCAGAGTTTTTTTTTACAACACTAAAAAAGCACCAAGTAAAAATGAAGTGAAAGTGCGTGAGTTATTAAAGTCAAGTCATAAACAATAATGAAAGCTCAAAGATCTTTTGATTTTAATTGCTTTCTTCTCTTTCTAAGCTTCAAACGAGCGATTGCTGAGACTTTGATCTATTTCTCTGTATTATCTGAGATGTCAGTTGTACAGAGGTCCAACTGGATACTACATTTGATGCAATGAGAAAGGCAAATCCTGTTTTGTGTGAAATTGAACAGACCATGTAGCACTTAAGAATCAACAAGCCCTTTTTACTTCAGAATATGACCTTGCTGTTATAAGTTGGGATAAAAGGGTTATGCTCTGCTTTGTAGGGAATATTAAATCTTGCTCTAACTACACATCTCTTCTTGGCAAAATATATTTTGAGGCCTATGTGCATGTAGAGGAGGATAACGTGTGTTGAATGAGAATCAAAGAGGGTTTATGTTATTGTTGATGTTTATTACACAATTTCTTTCTTCTGTGATTCAATTTGATTTTCCTGAATAGAATGAACAAATAAACAAACAAACAAATAAATAATGCAGCCATTTATAAAACTTTTATGCTGATCTCTCACATAAGGGTCCACTGCTGACATAGACACCACTGAAAAGGTACTGTACACTCTAAAAGTAAATCCATTTTTAAGCTGAAAGTAAAATTATGGATATGGAAGTAATGGATTACATTTTATTATTAATTTATTTTCATTTTTGAGTTGTTATTAAGCTTTATTTAGTAATTATCAGATAAGTAGTTCATGTATGTATAAATATGGACTTAAAATAAAAAAATCAATTGTATGGTAATTCTAACTATTTCAGTGCAATTAAGTTGGCAGCGGCTATTTACACTGTGCAAATAGTGATAGATGTTATTTACACCAAGTGTAAATAGCAACTAGGTTCTATTTACTTAGCGATAATTGCTATTTACACAAAGTGCAAATAGTGATAGATTCTATTTACACTAAGTAAAAATAGCTGTAGATGCTATTTACTAAGTGAAATAGCATACTAAGTGAAAATAGTGATATATTCTATTTACACCATGTAAGTAGCAGTAGCAGTTATTTGCAATATGTGTAAATAGTAATTTCATGCAATTTATACTTTATTTTGACAGATACATACTATTTGCACCTCAGTATTGTTGTACATTAACAGGATGCAATAATATCAGTGTAAATGATTATATTTATTACAATTATTAAATGGATGCCACCTTAATGGAACAAAAGCCCTCCCTACACCTACCCCTAACCCTACCCAATAAAGGCTTTTATTATTATTAAACATTTCGTTAGGCACTTTATTTCCATTTTTAGAACGTTTTCTTAATTTTTATTGAAAGTAAATGCCTTTCCGATGTGATATGTGATGGGAAAAGGGAGAAGAGCAAGCTCTGCAAAAGGTGGATTCGAACCCGGGTCGATCGTGTCAAAAGATAAATACTTACGCCTTACGCTTTACTGACTATGCCACTATGTGTCTTTTTTAAAATCTTGTTTGGTCCAACCAGGCATTGTTAGGCAGAGCTAGTGCGAATAGTACTTTCCAACAAGGCACGCTATTTGCACTTGGTGTAAATAGACACTCCGATTAAGGTTTGTTAAAGAATTGTATCTCTAGATATATTATATCTCTAGACTGATTAACAAACGAAGAAACTAACTAGAAAAACAGCCAAACAGGAAAAGATTAAGCAGAGTGGAAATAGAAATATAACAGGATGTAACAGAACATAACCTTTACAGTTAGTGTCACCAAAGAGAATTGAAAGAATAATGACAGGTTCTCTAACACTCCTCCCATCAATCAGTTAAACAGAGTGTCCTGTGCTAAACTCACACTATCGGTTGAGCCATTGTTGCTATGTCGAACTGTTGAGGATGCTTAAACACAGAAGAGTGTTTTTGGCAGTGCCTAAGTGTTTACACTTTTTAGGGTAAATCAATGTGTCTCTGAACATTAGGCCAGGATAGGACAAAGTATTTTATGTATCTGAAAAAGTGAGCACTTCATCTTTAAATTAGATGCAGAATAGAGAAAGTATTCTGTCTTGATATGTGTCAAATTATCAAGGCGTACCAAAAAGCATGGTGATTAAAGCAAAAATAAAACATGATAGTCTTTTAAAAGTGAGCCACTTTAATGAACCAAAAGACTAATTAATTGCCATCTTGTCTTAGAGGACATGAAGTACCCACACTGTGAATTATAGATGAGGCTGCAAAAGCCATATAGGCCTGAAGAGTAATGGGAGACCTAATCAGTGAGGACAAATAAAAGAGGGAGATAACACTAATCACTAAAGGGACTGACACATGTCCAGCATTACGTCCAATTCATTTTGTCCCACATTTGGTCTCTACTAATAATGCTGATTGTAACCTAGCTACTTGGCTGCTTCTGTTGTCTGGACATGCCAATGTTGTAGGCATGCTGCCATGAGACAGAGAACATAGTCTAGTGTGACAACTAGTGTTCCAACACCTCCTGGAGTGCCCATCGCTATGCTGTGGGTAATAAATAGGCTCACACAGAATCAGCGTCCACAGAATCTCCATATTTTCATTAAATTACACTTTTCTTGTTCGTTGTTATTAAATATTTTGGAAAATGTTATCTTCAGCTCTATTCATTCAGCTGAATTCTCCAGATTTGCCCCTAAAATACTGTAAAAAAAAAAAAAAAAAAAAAAAAAATTCTTTCAAGACATGAATGTAGTTGTTTTCGTGCTGCATACTTATTTTTCTTTTTGCTATAAACAAATGTAGACATGGACTTCAAGGTGTTTGCTGAGGACATCTCATTCACAGGACTTCCACGTTTGGTGGTTTTATGCCTCAGTGTTTTTCACTTGATAAGCAGCTGTTTATGCACAGCATGGTGTCTACTCTCAGTTCCTTCCTGAATGCCAGAATTGTGTAAAAAGGGAAAACAACCTTAAAGAAAGAAAATATACAATAGAAAATTATTCAGGCAAGAAAATGTTAAAACATTTTTAAAACAATTTTTGTACAGATTAATTTATAATACTATATGTTACATAACAATTATATATATTGGCGTTATATTTTTGACTTTTTGCAGTCACAAACATTGTATGATATATATATATATCATACAATGATATATATTATCCTGCTGAAAGAGGCCACAGCCACCAGGGAATACTGTTTCTATGAAAGGATGTACATGGTCTGCAACAATGCTTAGGTAGGTGGTACGTGTCAAAGTAACATATAGCGCTTTTTACAATGCCGATTGTTTCAAAGCAGCTTCACAGTGTTAACAGGAAAATAATACAACAGAATTTGATTCGGCTGTACAGCCGCTCTGGAGAAAACAATGATGTCATCCAGCTCAGTTCAACTATCATATAGTGTCAATGGCCAACGAACAAACAGTGTATGATTATGATTCAGGCAACATTACAAGTCAGAAGTCATATTAGATCGGAATATTCAGAATATTTGTCCAGTTCCATCTGACTGAAGATCTGTGTCATCACGCAGGAGATGGGTTTGTTGAGGATGTCGTGTCGATGAGGCCGTCACAGAGGAGAGTCTAATTGACAAGGTCTCTGCAGACACTTCAGGGCTGCGTTGGTCGCGTCTAGTGCAGGTCCACTATCTGATCTGGATACGGCCCGGATCCGGCTGACTGCAGTAAACCTCGGGATAAACAGAGAGACTAAAATTAGCGTACATGCCATTCTTTTTATGTTATAACGAGTACATCAGGTGTTATGGGAAGTGTTCCTGGTTCCGGCTGACCTAGTTAATGCAGCCTAACAATCATTTAACTGATTTAAATAATATAAATTGATAATGTTCTATGTGTATGCCATAGTAAAGAGATATGTTTTTTGTGTAGATTTAAACTGACAGAGTGTGTCTGCTTCCCGAACAGAAGACTGTTCACCTGTTCATCAGACCAGGCCACCTTCTTCCATTGCTCCGTGGTCCAGTTCTGATGCTCACGTGCCCACTGTTGGCGCTTTCGGCGGTGGACAGGGGTCAGCATGGACACCCTGACTGGTCTGGGTGTGCACTGTGTATTCTGACACCTTTCTATCAGAACCAACATTAACTTCTTGAGCATTTTGAGCTCCAGTAGCTCGTCTGTTTGATCGGACCACACGCAGACCGGGAACACCCCACAAGAGCTGCAGTTTTTTGCTCTGACCCAGCCATATAGCCATCACAATTTGGCCCTTGTCAAACTCACTCAAATCTTACACTTGCTCATTTTTCCTGCTTCTAACACATCAACTTTGAGGACAAAATGTTCACTTGTTGCCTAATATATCCCATTCACTAACAGGAGCCGTGATGAAGAGATAATCAGTGTTATTCACTTCACCTGTCAGTGGGCATAATGTTATGACTGATCGATGTATAGGGAAGAACGGGGCACAAACGCTTTTTGACTTTCTCAGTTTGTGTAAATTTACCTTATCATACAATGTTTGTGACTGCAAAAAGACAAAAATATAACAGCAATAGTTATAGTTATTAATGTGATGTGCTGGTTGAAACAAGATAAAAGAAAAGGCTGGATTTAAATGTAAGCAGTGAAAGTTTAATGAAAACAGACTGAATACTCTAAATATAGGCGGAAACTCAGGAACACGACAACCAACCATACTTAGATGAAACATGGATTTTAGAAAGGGCACAAAGCACTCTGCGCATGCCCTTACCAAAAACTTCAGAAAAGGCTGACTCCTGCCTAGCATTTCTAACTCCTACCAAAGGCAAAAGTGATACGGTAGTAATAGAGAAGAGCACACACAGCATACACAATGTGGTCTCTGAAGACAAAGAAACCTGAAGGCACACCTGTTTCATGTCTCTTTGTAGCCTCTCACGAGCGGGCATTCCAATGACGTCATCGTTTGTTTGCAAACAAATGTAAGGGATGTAGGCCAGGTCTTTAACATAAGCCAGGTTTTTGGTAGCATGTCCGCCTCCCACACCGGAGACCCCAGTTCGAATCCCACTCTGAGCGGGTTGAGTAGGACCAGTTACACAAAGAATGTTACTATAGCATATGAGTATGCAGCACTGAGAGTAGTTTTTGAAAGGGAATTCCTACAAATGTATATGCAATAAGGTCACCCACAAAAATAACCCTGTCCATGCCTTTTCAGCGCAAATTTATCACTGTGTCTTTAGTAAATCCTGATGTTTTTAATGCCAAACAAGGGTTTGCGTTGGCGACTAATCAACAATGAAAACTACAAAGAACTACAACATGCATTCAAGACAGGAAGTAACACAAAAGTCCCAATACCTACACAGCACATATGACAGAAGGCATAATTAATGCATTAAGATTTTTTAATGCAATATACATCACAGTTTAAGTAAGTGTGTTACCAGAAATTATACTAAATATCTAACTATCGTTAGCGTATTTGTAGACTGTAGTAGACTGTTAGTTTAGGTTAGGGTTTGGTGTTAGGATAAGTAGAATAAATTGATATGTTGTCTGTTGAGGGACCATAAAAAATGTTAGCAGATATTAAGCAAGCAGTATACTAATGTGTATTGCCATGTAGTTAGTAGAATGTCTAAATTGGACTATCGAAATAAAATTCAAATAATTTTTTATAACGTACTGATCTAATATGAAGTACAATGAAGCTGTACACCTTGAACTTACAGGTGAAATCAACTATTTAACTATTTGAAAGAACTATTTTTCTCTGTGCTGTAATGAACATTGTGAAGCATTGTATAAAAATGTATTTAAATGTTTGGGATTTATGAATGTCTCCTTTTCTGAATGAAGCAGTTTAAGTTACATTTTAGTTAAAAGTGAGGAAGAATAATGGAAACATTAGAGAATTTAATAAATAGTCGCAGAATATATTTCAGTAAACTTTAACACACTAAAGATTATATGTCCCTGGTTGCAATTATCAAAACCCAGCAAAGCGCACAGTGCACACTACAATGCACTGGCAAAGCTTTGTCTTATTATTGTGTTCATGGCGAGTCTAAATCCACAGTGAATGTCCTGAAGCATATACTAGTGTAGTGTGTGGCAGGTGATGACAAAAACCGTCACAGAACATTACAAACCTATCACATTCTCACTATGGCTCATTAGCTTGCCGCTGTGCACTCTTGAACCCTCTAACCCTTGATGTGTTATAAGAGGGTTAGAGAAGTTTGATTTACCTCTCATGCTTCCAGCACCAAACACTATTGTTTAATCATTTCCCCCTTTCCCATTTCTCCTTTCTCCCTCCTTGACATTTTTAATTCAGTTGGCAGAAACAACAGAGGACATTCCTTTGCCTCTAGTATGAAAAGGGTAAAAAGGTTTACTGAGGTTTACTCAGTTAAAATAGAGTCACACCCCTTACTAGATGCATTACAAACACTGATCCTAATTTATATAGAAATGTGTCATATGAATGATGGACAATACATTCCTGGGAAATTTCTTATAGAATAAAATCAACAAGATGATTGACCCAAATTCCATTTATGATACATTTTAAACAACATATTTAAAAAGCTGTCCTAAAGACTATGCAGTTTGATTCCATATGGAATAGTATTAACATAGTGACACTATACACATACATATTCAGTCAACTTTGCACAGTTGATATCAGCTGATATGTATCTGTACAATGTCCTGCCTGTTAATATTATATATTTGAACGGTCCAGTTTTATTTGGACAATAAACTGATCTTGTGTGCTCTGTAAATAAAAACAGGCTTCTCTTTTTTGCTGTCCAAATAAAGTTGTCAGCACTTCTCTGTGTAGTCTTCAGAGGGCAAGATTTATGGAATAATCCACTTTACTCCAGATATCCTTATCATCCTTCCAGTGCTTCCTAGGCTCAAGGCTTCCTCTTCTTCCACAGAGTTTAGAAAGGAGTGAGGGTTGAGGAGATTGTAAGGAGAGCTGGTCAAAACTAAATGAATTAGAATAAAATATGTGTGCATTTTTTGTCAATTGTTTTTTATGAGAAATGGGATATGTAGAGCAAAAATAAATTGAGTACAATGCGAATTTATACTCAGGTGAGAGAAAATGAGTACATTTTGCAAATATAGGGAATTTAGAGGGTATTGTGGTCTTCATGATTTGACTTTCTTATGTTTATGTTTATGTCCGTTAAGTTTTATCGCAATTTAGTGGCGGAAACGGGCTTCCATAGATTCTTCAGGAATCTTAGCAAAACGTTTGTGTTTCAGAGTAAAAATGAAACGTCTTGTGTAAATGTGGCAAGCCACAATTGAATGCGTATCAATAGTACGAGTGTGCAATGTCGTGGAATGTATACGGCAAAATGAGTTTTGGCGTGCATACGGTGCATATGACACGCTCTTGGGTAGGATGGGGGGGTGGGGGGTTCATGCGTATAATACGCCATAAAGTGCTTATCATATGCACGTGTAAGCTCCATTCGTAAGCCCAAAAACGGAATCTAACGGCTTGGTTGAAGGATTCTGCGTGTAAGCCTTTTCAGCATTTCTGTTAAATTCACTTCATTTATTTATATCTAATTTTAAATCTGACTCCATGAATAAAGTGATCTGACTCCAGTTTTATGTGACTTTGTTCATTTTGTTACGTTTGTAATTTAACAGCTGGTGATTCGTTGTGATTTAATTTGGATCGTTGATTTTTCTTAGTATATATTATTATCAAATGGTCGTTCATCAAGGGACCCGGTATCGCACAGAAACAGACGCGTCGCGATTCGCGCGTTCACGGACACAAAATGTCCAGTTCTGATATTAGTCAGAGGATTGCAGAGTGAATATTTTACCTTTAAGTGGTCGCACCTGCTTACTCAACAAAAAATTTAATTTGATTAATAGACACGAAAGCTGCAACTTGCTAATACAGTAATAGTCAGAAAGCAGATTATCCCGCATGCTGCGCTCCATGCTTCAGTCATGGGGTCCTCAGTTTGATCTATCCTGGCAAAAGATTTGCGGAAATAAAGGACTCCACATTGATCCATACTAGAATAATGATTTCAGAAAATACAAGATAAATCAAGATTAACATTTATTTTGGCCAGACAGAATTAAACATGAATCCATGGTACACAACTTTCAGCATAAAAATTTAAAATACCATTACAAAGTAATATGAAAATAGTTTCAAAAAGTAATTATATCTGGCACAGTACACATAGTGTGTGTGAGTGCCTCTCGGACACTGACACAGCACTGCATGGGGGCTCTGGCTACAGAATGTTCCCAAATGGCAGCTCTGCTACCCTTCCTTAAATACCCAGACAAGAACAAAGGGTGGTAAATATTTGCAACACAACACCTAGTTTGGGGGAGAGGATCGGATATCTTTGAGGAGACCAATCAAAAAGGGAGAACATAATTCTCATGTTTCAATCTTTCTCATCCTACCAGTGACTACAGTGAAGTTGAGACCATTTTACCAATCACACTGAGACCTTTAAAAAGATACCACACATGAAAGGGGAAAAACAATAGATTTACAAGATACATCATCTGTGGTATATCTGCATTCTGTGACTTGAATCAGGGGGAGGGAAGGGAGGAGAGAGGAGAGGGGGAGAAGGTTTTGGGCAGGCCGATGTCCTACACTCTTTCTGGGAGATCTTCTCTCCAGATTAGTGAGTTTTATTGTTCTATTGCAGGGGGTTGGATCTTCAACTTTTGTCTTAGCAGTAAAACCGTTTCTTACACACGCGAAAAACTGCGTACCATATGCACGCCAAAACTCATTTTACCGCATGCATTCCACGACATTATTGTTATTGTTGACATTATTATTGCTGTACAATTACATTAAATGTAAGGTTATATCTATTACAGTTATTCACCATATATAGTATGGAAACTTTCTTTTAACTAATTAACTGTTTTTCACCGTAGCATTTTTAGTGTTTTACCGTTAAATCACAATAATTTTCTACAGTGTATGTTAATCTGTTTTGTTGTTATGCCACTACAATTGATCATATTTTTACCATATTCTTTGGTTTGCGTAACACTTCATTTAATTTACTACTTAACGTTAAAAATATGTTTTTATCTTTTTGCTTATAAAGTGGATAATATTAAAGGTTTAAAAACTGTTCATTTGAATATAAGAAGTCTTCTGCCTAAAATGTATCTACTACATGCTTGGGTAGCCCAATATAATCCAAATATTATTACTTTGTCAGAGACGTGGTTGAGTAGTAAGATTTCTGATAGGGAAATTAAACTTGTAAACTATGTACTTTATAGAGCTGACAGAAACTCTAGGGGTGGTGGTGTAGTGATATATGTCTCCTCTAATCTGATATATGAATTAATTGTACCTGTAATTGAACCTAGATATTTTGAAGGTCTTTTTGTTAACCTCTTAGGTTAAGGATAACTTTTCATCAGAACAAATATTTAACTATCGGAAGTATATATAGACCACCCTCTGTTTGTTTTCTACTATTGACTCCATTTAAAAGAAATTATCATTCTAGGTGATTTTGATAAAAATTGGCTAGATAAGATTAAAGATAAAAATAATTTTGAACATTTTAATTTAACACAACTAATTAAAGAACCCACTAGAGTTGAGTCAATCTCTAATTGACTGGATAATTCTTACTCACCCTGATAGATTTGTTAAAGCTGGTATCCTGTCTGATTGCTTTAGCGATCACTCAATTATTTATTTTATAAATCTAAATTCTGAAATCACATGGCCATCGCAGAGTTGCAATCGAGACTCAATGATCTCCGTAGTGGAGGGAGGGTCCCCTCTACCACACCCCAGTCTATTTCCTCCACGAGAGGAAATACTTTGGCTGGTGGTCAGGGTGATCTGAGGGTGACGGTGTGGGCCAACCCGACGAATCCTCCTCGGGCCACACCCCCCTCTAGCACACTGCAACCTGTGGTGTTGCCAGATGAGGGCGCCGGGGTTTCCCGTCCGGGGCCCTGCATTTCATTTGGCGCACCGGCGGAGGACTCCATGTCGATCGCCACATCACAAGGTGGGCTGGATTCCTCCGGAGATGATGACTCGGATGTGTTGCCTCCTTCGGGAGTTCCAGCATTGCCTGAGTCCGATCCGGAGCTCCCAGCCATGCTTTTCCGGGCGGCCGAGGCTCTTGGGCTTGTGTGGAACCCTCCGCCATGTAGATGATTGGTATCTGGGGGCGGCCCGTGCCGAAGGCACCCCTCAGCCCCCAGTGCCCTTTTTCCCGGAAGTGCATGAAGAGGTGTCGAAGTCGTGGAAGTCTCCCTTGACTCCCTTGACCCCGGCGCGGTGAAAGGGTACACTGGGGTTCCCCCTATTGAGCGCTCTGTTGTGATGCAACTGTGTCCGCAGAGCGCTGCGACATGGCGTGGTGACCCAAAGCACCCGTCGAAGGCTTGTAGGTTTACGTCTACTTTGGTGGCGAAGACCTACAGAGCTGCGGGCCAGGCCGCTGCTGCCTTCACCCAGCCGCGGGCCCAGAAGCCTCAGTCCGTTCCCCGCCACAATTTTGGCTCACCATGACCTGGTGGACTCAAAAACGGTAGGACAGCACGACCTGGTCAGCAGGTTCCTTAGAGGTTCCTTAAATCCTCCTCGCCCACCTCAAATACCCTCTTGGGATCTTGCAGTGGTTTTATCTGCCGTGCAGAAAGCTCCTTTTTGAGCCACTGCAGTCTGTAGAGCTGAAGTTCCTTTCAATGAAAGTGGCGCTCCTGATTGCTCTGGCCTCCATTAAGAGGGTAGGGGACCTGCAGGCATTTTCGGTTAACGAAGCGTGCCTGGAATTTGGGCCGGCTAATTCTCATGTGATCCTGAGACCCCGGCCTGGATACGTGCCCAAGGTTCCCACCACTCCCTTCAGGGACTAGGTGGTGAACCTGCAAGCGCTGCCTGTGGAGGAGGCAGACCCAGCCTTGGCACTGCTCTGTCCAGTACGCGCCCTTCACGCTTGCGTAGACCGGTCGCAGTGTTTCAGGACCTCAGACCAGCTCTTTGTCTGTTACGGAGGGCAGCAGAAAGGGAAGGCTCTCTCCAAGCAGAGGTTGTCTCACTGGATAGTGGACGCCATTGTCCTGGCATATCAGGCTCAGGGCATGCCATGCCCCCTTGGGGT
Source organism: Rhinogobio ventralis (assembly GCA_039654625.1). Lineage (NCBI taxonomy): Eukaryota > Metazoa > Chordata > Actinopteri > Cypriniformes > Gobionidae > Rhinogobio > Rhinogobio ventralis. The sequence goes on along the minus strand of CM077195.1, from coordinate 26,594,029 downwards.
AAGAGCACACTCCACTTCTTATATTCATATGTGTATTCTTAAGTCCTCCCTTCGGGCAGGCATTGTGTTGTCTTTCCTTGTTGGAATTCTGTTCTGGATCATCTGCTCATTGTAGTCCCTGTGCTGCCAAGGACCATCTGCACCATGACATTTCCAACCTTTACACTGTTTGTTCTTAATAAAGGAGATTTTCACTTGCAACTGAATCTCGAGTTATCTTTCCTGACAACATAAGAAGATTCAGAGTTATTTATTAATTATTTATTTTCCATAAATTGGGATAGGTATCAGGTAATACCCAATGCTCAGGATGCATGGGATTTTTTTATATTCAGAGTTTACAAGAGTACTTGATAAACATGCTTCATGGAAAATATCAAAGGTCAAGGGAAAACACTTACCTTGGATAAATGCAGAAGTTATAAATCTTTTTAGACAGAGAGACAAGGCCTGGGCTAAATTTAGCAAGACTATAATAAATGAAGACTGGGAATATTATAGGAATTACTAAGAAATGTATCAAAAACTATGACTTGTAATGCTAAATCTAATTATTATAAAGATTGTTTATCTAATAACTTCCTAAACAGTCCTAAACAGTTTTGGAGTAATATAAAAGTTTTATTAAACTCTTCAGATAAAAGCAGACAAGAGATGAAAACACGATCTATTGCCCAAGTATTTATTACGTTTTTTTTTCTACTGTTTGTTATAATCTAACATCCAATTATTCATGAATTGTTATAATAAATCGATAGATAGTACTTTTACCTTTACTAAAATAACATCTACAGAAGTTTTGAAGGTTAATGATTAGCTCAGCGCTAATAGGTCCAGCACGGACCTGATGGAATTGAGCCCAGATATATTAAACTTGCCTCTCATATCATCATGAATCCCCTGGCTGATCTCTTTAACATGTCTTTACAGACCAGTGAGCTAGCAGCTTTCTGGAAATATTCCCGAATTACTCCAATTTATAAAGGAAGTGATATTTTTGATCCACAAAATTATAGACCTATATCAATAATTTGTGTTATTGCTAAAGTATTTGATAAATGAATTTATAATCAATGATCAAAGTATCTTGAAAATAATATTTTATCACCTCTTCAATCTGGACTCAGGCTTAATTATTCAACAACTAGTGCTCTTCTAAAATTGACTAACAATGTATATTCAGCAATAGACAGTGGTGACATTACAGGGGCTATCTTTATTGATCTTAAGAAGGCTTTTGATGTAGTTGATCATTATTTATTATTAGATAAGCTGTATGCAGTTGGTCTTTCTCAAAACTCTTAATTATTGTTTAATTCCTATTTACATAACAGAAAACAATGTGTTGTTATTCAAGGGAAACAATCTGATTTATTTGTTCAAGAAAGAGGTGTACCACAGGGCTCAACATCGGGTCCTCTTCTGTTTTCTATTTTCATTAATGATCTTCCCTCAGTTCTTTCACACTCTTCTGTTCTTCTCTATGCAGACAATACCATCATTTATGCTTCAAAACCCCACATGACCCAAATCCAAAATATACTCCAATCCGATTTTAATGCATTGCAAGATTAGCTCTATTCTAATAATTTATTACTTAATAAAGCTAAATCTCATACCATGGTTTTTGGTATGATAATAATTTGTAATGATGGTACATACATGCACAGAATAGACCAAATGAAATGATGCTTATGGCTGGATCCTGAACTTACTTTTAAACCTCACATTGACTATATACTTTGTGAAATTAATTTTGGAACAAGTATTGTGCAGATCTAAAACTTCGAAAAAGACTTTCTGCACAACTTATATTACCCTTCTTTGATTATGCAAATGTAGTTTATCAGAATGCATCTAAAACTAATCTGTTGCCTCTTACTACAGCTTATAATAAATTGTGTAGATTTGTTATTGGATGCCCATTTGTTACACACCATTGTATTATGTATGATTTACTCAAATGGTCTCCACATTAGAAGGCATCTTCACTGGCTGCAATTTATTTTCAAATGTGTACATATTAATTACCCCAATTATTTGAGACTGTATTTGATATCATATTCTTCATCGTATCATTTAAGACATTCTTCACATTATTTTTTTCTCACCCCTTTAGTTAGAAAGAACGTTTCTGGGAAGATAGCAGTCAGGTTTGAGGCTCCCGCAGATTGGAATAATTTACCTTTAAATGTACAATCTTCGACTTCATTGTATATGTTTAAAAATGTTTTTTTTCCCATTGTTTTGAAACTTCTTGTAATTGCTTTAGATGATATATCAATGATTATATTTATTAGGCAAAAATTCATATTTTAATGTGTTATTTCTGTAGTGGTGTGTTTGTTTTGAATTAGGTGACTGTTGTTATTGTTTTGTTTTGTGTTATGTTATTTAACTTTTTGTGTATTAGGACCCCCTTGAAAACGAGATGATGCATCTCAAGGGGTTTATCCTAAAGAATAAAATTTGTTACAACGTTGGTCAAAAATGACACATTTTTGGCCTGCTTGAGGTAACTATGAGGGTTAAACAATATATAGCTACTTGCGTTTCATGTTTGAGTACACTGTTTGTATACATACATCTACTTATGCCTCTGGACGGTAAATGTGATTTCACCAAGTACAACGTTCTTGGATCCCCAATAAGTATAATTTGAGTTCATTTTATTAAGTATACTTAAGTAAAGTTCAAGTATATTTTAAGTATACTTTTTGTAATAAGTATACTAATATCAATGTACTAGAAGTATACTTGGAAGTGTACTCTTTCAATACTACTTTGAATAGACTAAATTGGCCCACTTTTTAGTGTATAAAAATATACTTTTAAGTATACTTTAAGTGTAACAGCAGTAAACTGAGTACACACAACTGAGTTTTTCATTTGTACTGCAACTATACTACAAGTGAACTTATAGGACTGATAGTTTACTAGCCAAATACTGCAGGGTTTTTTTTTTGTTTATGTAAGTACACTTTGAAGTATACTCTCAGTAAACTACTAGTTTAGTAGCCTAGTATTATACTGCAAGTATACTTATACGTTTTATTTAAGTGAACATAACAGCATACTTACAATTTACTACTTAAGTATTATTTTTGAACTTTAATAAAGGCCTTCTGATGCGAAGAGTAAGAAATAATAATGTCATATACACCTAGAATGGCTTGAAGGTGAGTAAATGGGGTAATTTTAATTTTTGGGTGAACTATCCCTTTAAGCTCAGGTATAGAGCAGACTGTACTATATCAGGGGTTCTCAACCCTGGTCCTCGAGGCCCACTGTCCTGTAGAGTTTAGCTCCAACCCTGATCAAACTCACCTGCCTGTAGCTTTCTATTAATCCTGAAGAGCTTAATTAGCTGGTTCAGGTGTGTTTGAGTAGGGTTGGAGCTAAACTCTGCAGGGCAGTGGGCCTCGAGGACCAGGGTTGAGAATACCTGTACTATATAACACAAGTGCCAATTCTGCAGCTCTGCCACACTGCAGGCAAGCAGAAATGAATCTTTCAGCTGTCATTGTCACTGTCTGACACAAGTTCAATTTCACACCAGTCAAAGATAATGTTGGCAAAAACACTTGCAAAACCTCAAAAGTAAACAGAGTTAGCACTGAAGTAGACCTTCAAACTAAGTGCAACAGCCTCAGATTAATGCTTACAAAGGGAAAAAGAGTAGTGTGAAACTAGATCTCACCGCAGAGTACAGCTCATCTTTTCCCATAAGCAGCACTCATTACATTACATAAGAACCTTCACAACACTTATTTTTTATTTCATGGCAACTCTGCAAATGTTTACAAACATTTTGTGAAAAACTAGGTTGGGTAATTCACACAAATAAAATATCAACAAAACACTGTGTCTGCAGGATTGTGGTATAGCTAGTATATTGATGTACCGGCATATTCTTAGCACAAATTGCCAACTAACATCTTGCCTTCATGTAATTACTGTACAAAAACATACAGAAATGTATTGTTTTTAAAACTGAACAAAATAAGCTGGTGCTGGCAAGAATGATAACTGGGTGCTGAAACCAGCTGTCAATATACATCATATCAGCCTCCTGTTTGTTAGTGTAATTCCATTACTGACAAAACATAAATGAGGACTTGCTTTTCTATAATTCTTCAGAGGGGGGCTTGGGTTTACATTGCACAGGTTTTCTATGCATACTCTCCCATGCCAGATTTTTAATTGATCTTGTTCTACATTACAAATGAGTCATCCATATTAGCGTTGGCCCTTTCTCAAAGAGAACAACACCCCCTCTCTTATCCCCACATTGCAGGCGTTCATTAGCATTGAACAGAGACTGCATCCTGGCACTCACGGGCAGTGCTGCCATGCAAATGGGTATGAATAGTTAATGTGTCATGGAAAGTCCTTGTTTGACTTTTGGTTGGTTGGTTTTGTTTTGAGACTTTGGAAGGGGGAACATGCTCAAAACATAGTGAATTCCTCTGGTTTACACATTTGTGACCACCTGCAATCCAATACAATTAATGGATGAAAGCATGTTTGTGTGGAGATAGCTGTATGTGTGTTGGTATGTTTTCTGTGATAATACTGATATTTGTGGACACAGAGACACTTTTTGAACTACTACCTTAAATGTGACATGGTTAATGTGATTTGAGCATACATTTCCAAAAATATTTGTAGATGTGATTTCCTGCATTCTGGTGCATTTGAGGCCATGTCCCTTGCCTATACCAATCCAACTCAAACCAGTCAATACCAATAGTCTAAAAAGACAATATTAATTGAACTGCGATGTAGAAATCAACAGTTTCACAGGTAATGAAAGCTCTAGCGTAAAGTTCTGCCAGGAAGCCAACATTACCTCCATCCTCCCCACCACCACCAGGATTGTCCCCGCCTATACCTCCCAGGGGGTTGGCTGCGCCCCTGCCTTCATCTTCAGGCAGGAAATGCAGAGTTCGTTACCCTCGAGACGAGAGCTACGGACGGGGCCTATGCCAAAAAACCTCTAATTATAATACTTGCTGGTCTGTTAATAAACTTGTTACTTTATTGTACTTCATCTGGCCTCCCGAGTCTTTCTGGTAGAAATGATAATGAACAAGTTGCATGTTTATTATGCTCCGTGTCCAGATAGAAAAAGTGCAAAAGCATAACGATAAATTATAATGGGGAATACAAAAATCAAGTTCTTTAATCAATCCCCAGCTATAGACTACATATCTTTAAAGTTCACTGTAGACAAATTGACAATTGGATAATGGACAACAGTCGTGTTGATACTAGAGAAAGAGAGAGAGAGAAGGCTCTCAAAGAGAGGGTGGGACAATATTCTTGAAGTGGACACCAAGTATGATAAGAAATATGATTTTAACTAGTATAAAACAGTAATCCAGCTCAGAACTTAGAAACAAAAAAAAAAAAGCAAAGCAAACATACAGTTACATACAGTTACATTCCTATTGAGATCACTATTTTAATGGCAAATGTGTGTGAAACATGGCCTGTATGTGTAAGTGAGTGAGTGAATGAATGAGTTAGAGAGAGTGACAGAGACAGCCAATACAGCTTATTGAATTGAGATAGCAGGTGTGTGTGTGTGTGTATGTGTGTGAGTAAGTGAGAGAGAGATAGAGATAGGGGAAGACTGAGTAAGAGAATGTGAGAGTGTGTGTGTGTGTGTGTGTGTGTGGTTCAAATTGAATGAGTTGGAGAGATAGATAGACGGTGAGTGTGTGTGTGTGAGAGAGAAAGAGAGAGTAAAGAGTAGAGAGAGACTAAGACATGGTGTCTGTGACAGTTTGTTACAATTTGTATGTATGAGAGAGTTGGAGTGAATGTGTGAGTGAATGTGGTGGGGGTGAGTGAGTGAAGGGGATGGAGAACTCTTATTTGTACAGGAACTTTGCTTGTCTATATTTCTGAGTGGCAAAACTCTCAATGACCCTTGTGTTGAAATCTGGAATGTCCCGTGTGAGTTTTTTCTCTATAGAGAGCATAGCCAGAGCGTTGAGGCGATCTTGTGCCATAGTGTTCCTAAGGAAAGTTTTTATCCTCTCTAAAGTAGAGAAGCACCTCTCTGATTCTGCTGTTGTCATTGTTGTGGTGATGAGGATCTTGAGAAGACTTACAGTTTCGGTGAATGTGTCTTGAAGGTTGTTTTCCATTAGAACCTGAAAGAGAGCCAGTGCACCACTGCAACCTGGGAATCTGGGAACTTTCTGCTGTATTGTGGTAACAAATCTTCTTTGCAACAGAGTGGCACTGATAAGATGCTTGGTGAAAGAAAACCTCTTCTTGGCATGGCTCATAATGGTATCACCCTATTAAATGATAAATAAATGTAGAAATGTAAACACAAAAAAAACATTAAGTTTTCACATTTCTCAGTTCAACAATACAATAAAATCAGCATATTCATAGCAGTTACAATTTTGTTATGAGCAAGTACATTTATTAATTATAATTATAATACACACACTAGCTGTCATTCTCTTACTCACTCAGTCTCACACACACACACACACACACACACTATCTCAATTCAATAAGCTTTATTGGCTGTCTCTGTCACTCTTTCTCACTCACTCACTCACACACACCATATACACAATAATTATTAAAAGCATAAATGTGAAAAAAAATCTCCAGTAGATAGATATGTCTAATAATGACAATTCAGAATACAAAAATGTGCAAACAAACACAAATACATATAGGCTAACAGAATACAGAAATAGAATTTCTGTTACTGCTTACCTCTATTGCCAGATGCTGTTGCGTTTCTTCTCCCATTGCCCTCCGTTTCTTCGGGGTGGTTCCTGTACAGGTCCCCTATACTCCTCATCCTCAACTAGAGAAGGAACGTCCCTGATCCAAAGCAAGTTTCACAAGTCACTGTCCACCCTGAAATGACTGTATCAGAAAGCAACTTGCTGGAGATATAAAAATAATTTTAATAAAACTGTATTAAAATATGTGCTATTGTTGTGTTGGGCCTAGTCAATGTTATCTAGATTCATCAGAAATAAATCCACTAGTCTAACATGGTGGCAAAATTGTGATATGTATGATAGGTTCCATGTGGATTTATGTTTTTATTGTTTAGGCTACATAAGCATGTTTTCAGCCAATATGCAAATCATAGCCTACCTGATAGCCTGTATGCTGTGAGTATACCTCTGGGTGATCCCTGCGATGAAGACAGAGTCTATGTTCCTCTTCTGCAGATGGTTAAACAGCATGTCTACATGTGGCATGATTTTGTGGAATAACGGCAGAATGAAACAGAAAACCTCATCTTCCAACATTCTCATATAACCCCTGGCCTCTCTCTTTGATATGGCATCAAAGTCTCCTCTGTCTCGAATGGTTTGGAAGTACTTAACCAATTCATCTTTGTGCTCGTAAACTGTGTTAACAGCACAACTTTGGAAATTCCATCGTGTTGTTGAAGCACCTGGAAGTCGGTGTGCCACCACTTCATCCAGCACTGCCGTTCATTTGAATGACTTGGAAAAAATGTAGAAAACCCCCCAAAGTCTGAAAAAAAAACTGGCCGATCTTTGGGATGTGGGATGTTGCCTGCTGCATGATGAACTGATGCGCATAACAGTGAACGAAGTATGCACTCCCGTAGACGTCTTGCACTTTACGCTGCACTCCACCTGTAGCACCCCTCATCACTGCGGCACCATTATAGGCCTGGGCAATTAATTTTCTCTCTTGTCCCTGTCATGGCAAAAAAATTAACTCTCAGTTGCACCACTGAATAAGAGACAAACCTTAGCCAATCGTCTTTATAAAGATTTATTTTCTTGCAAGAAAAGAGTCACAGTCATACAGCCATCCTGAATGTCTGTAGAGTGCTAACTGAAGACATAACAGAAGCTGCAATCTCTTATACCCCCCAAAGTGTAAACAATCCTTCAGTAGTTTTCCACACATGGTAAAAGTAGGAGGCACAGCACACAGATTTAGAATTAGTTCTGCCCGACACCTTTGGTACAGGAGAGCCCTCAAATAAGGTGTCCCGCATGGCAGAAACACATGTTAGCTCCTGTATGATCTCAAATATAGGTCTTAATTAATCTTCCTCTATGATTAAATTTTTCCACCACATCCCGCAGGAAGGATGGTGCTCAGCTTTTCCAATAATGCAATGGCAATCGCATCAGCGGCCACATCTTGAAGCGAGATAAACTCAAAAAAGCGTTCTTGAATGTTGTTGTGGCCATCTATGTACCGTAGCACAAGCACAAGCTGAGTGCAGATGTTGGTTGTCTCGTCTGCCTGAATGGCAATATAGTCAGACTGTTTCACCTCTTCCAGAATGCGGTCTCTGAAAACTGACAACATGCAGTCTAACAGTTCATTTTGCACAGTCTTCGAAGTGCCTTTAAAAACAGTGGCGTTCTCCAGGTGCACCTCCAACTCACGGTCGATTGAGGCCATGAGATCAGTTAGACCCAGGAAAATGGCAGAGTTTTCTGATGTGTCACTCTCAGCGTGACCACACAAAGCAAGTTCAAAGGCACCACAAAATTTCACGGCATCAATGATCTTTGACAAATATACTGATTCCTGTCCACGTCCTCATTGTATCTTCTTATGGCAATGCGGTGTCCCTCATCTAGCTGTGTGGCTATGCTAATTCAGCCTAGCATGGCTAGCTTCACAGAGTTGTTTATATGCACTCTTGCCCGCTCATGTTTCTCAATGCGTTCTGACATATGTTTCAGGTCTTTCACCCCTGTCTGTGTCCACAAGCTATCACAAGCACTTGCTTTAAACAGTAAGCAAGGGAAGCAAAAGATTGCATTGGCGTAACCACAGCTAGTTAGCCAAGCCTTTCGATCAAACCAACCTCGGGAAAAGGTTCTCTTGTAGGTTTTCTTCTTTTCTCGCGCCTGTTGGGTTATATTCACTTCTGGCTTGTCTGGTCCGAGTTCTTTTACAATGAGTTTTTCTGCTAATGTTCTTCTTTCTAAGGGATACAGGTGTAGAGATTTAACAACCACGACTACATTAGTGCTACTCGACGTCGCCAGCGCGGCCATGCTGCACTCGCACTCCTCTTTGAGGTAAATGTCCCGTGGTGCAGCAGGTGCACTGCTCTAATATTTTCAGAGCCCCCAAACCATAAAATTCGACGAAGATGACTGGCGAAATATAAACTTTTTTTGCATAGCAACCAGGAAACCATTGGCTTAAATTCCAAACTGGAGCCCAGGGAAAAATGCTTATTGGCTACTGCTACACCAACATGATAAACGTAATGGCGTTTAAAGTGAATGCAAATATCATTCTGTAGAGTTCTAAACACATTCTAAAAGTAAAACCATTATTAGCATGTAATTAACACAGATTATGTTTCAAAATGATAAATAAATAATAAAAATAATAAAAACTGGCAGGGAGGTCGGCGCCCCAGCGCCCTCTATGGGCGAGCCACTGCTGCTCGTTAGAGTAATATTTCACCACAAAAATATAGCTTTCCTGTAGTGCTATAACATTCCTGTAGCTCAAATAAGATTTGCTTTCGATAAAAGTGTCGCTAAATGCGTAAATGTCATGTAAAAAAATAAGTAGGGATGCAACGATTATAGATTTTGTTGGTACGATTATAGTCTGAGAAATAACCACGGTTTCACGATTATCACGATTATTATGCGTTCATGAATTTCACAACAATGTATAAAATCACATGAACACTTTAGATTTTCAAGTGTTGTTTTTTGGAATTGGTTTAAATGAGGCTAATCTGATAAATGACGTTCACTTGATAAAATCTTGCTTACATTAGTGACACACATATTCCTGTCATCGCACCTTCCGAAAATAAAACAGATTACTATATGAAATGGAAGGATGCCAGATGGTTACAGCTATAGCTATGGCACTACAGCTGTTAAATGAACATAAATTATTCACAATTTATTTGGTCATCTTTAAATACAAAAGTAACAGTTATTCTTTTTCCTGTTGGATTTTAATATTCTTCCAATACTTGGCATTGTGGCCATCTCCTCTGCATCTGTTAGTGGTGGTGATGCAGGTCCTCTCCTCATTTTGCGAGCCTCTGCCTTCTTGCTGTTGCTGAGTAGAAGTCAAATGTTAATTTCATTACCCTAATTAAGAAATGTAACAGGTTGGATTAGAGAACATTTAATTATGTGAAAAAGAGCATTAGACTATGTGGAAAAAGCTGAACACCAATCACACATATGAAGCATAACGCTGTGACTCATTGTGCGTTCATGCTCATTGTTCCGTTTGCATATGCGATAAAGTCAACCAGTGCCTCTTAAAGGCCCCTTCATTACATTCTCCACAGATATGTCTATCATTAGCATTAAAACGTTAAGGTCCCTAACCATCACCTGCTTACAGGTAACCCCCGGTTACCTATGTAACCTAGATGTTTTATTGTATGCTGTCTGTTATTGTGAAAAATTCAGTCTTATCAGGAAATTTAGCTTTACAAAATAAAAATGCTAGCAAATATATTTTACATATTCTGCAAAAAACAAAACAAAAAAACAACAACATTTACATCAATAAAATATTGAATGGTGCATTATCATACTGTACACAGTAAATTTATCACTCAGTATGTTACAATTTAGCAGTAAATGCACACTGTTTTTTTTACATGGAAGAAAGAAAGTCAGGCTAGGCAAATGAGGTTGAGCAAATAATGTGAGATTTTTTTCATTTTTGTGTGAACTATTCCTTACAGTGTACACAATATCATGCTGAAAATGGTAACTTCATACATCTTGTCAATCGTACTGTTCCTGCGTAAAAAAAAAATGAAAACAATACCCCATTTTTTAAACCGCAATACGACAAAAACACGCACACTAACATAACCACAGGATGCTGAGAGTGTTTGAGGGATGTGAGACAGAGCTGTGCAGCATATTTTTGATGATTTGTCGACTACAGAGGAAGAGGGCTGCCTGTGGCACAACGCTCCACAGGGAGCCAGAGCAGAAAGAAAATGCTATGCAGATGATTCCTACCGGATCCTCACACACAGATTTGACAGCCAGAAAAAGAGGCAGAAGGTGATAGAGACACGAGGGTAAAAATCAAGAAACTGCCTTTAGTTACTTAAACGCATGTACGAACTGGTTGATTAGTAGGTCGCAGTTTGTATTGCAGTTCAATTACATGACTAAGTAATACTTATGAACAACATATACATATATATCGTAATTATTGGTGAAGAGCTTGTAATTACATATAAATAGTTATTGTTTTAGTAATCAATTATAATGCATATAACATGGACACAGTAATGTGTTGCCATTTAGTGCTAGAAGAAAGAACTAAACACATTAAAAAAAAGTATCTTTCTTTGCCCTTCTTTTCATAGTGTGACAGCTTAAAATAAAAAAAAATGGTGGAAATTATGACAGATTGTACCTACTGGGTTTCCGCTGCAGATGTAGGGTGGTTTTGAGCTTTTCATGGAACGGAAATTGTGTGTGTGTGTGCGTGTTTGTATAATTTATATGCATAATACTATAGTAACTAAATGCAACAAGGACAAGGACACTGTAAAATAAAGTGTTAGCAAATATACCACTTCATTTCATCCCCACACAAATAATTTAACTGTAAAAGCCAAAAGAGCAACTAACATTGAACATTCAATCATTCATCACTTAGCTTTCCCTCCAGACCACAACCTATCCTTCTTTTAAATTCAGAAGTGGTGGACTCTCTCCAGTTGTTACCACTGTACAGACATACTGTCACTCCCAACTTGGTGTTAGAGGAGAGTATTTGTACAAACAGAACAGTGGCAGGCTGCTAATGACTTTGGGGACTTTGGACCTTCACATTGATAGTGAATTTGGACACTCAAGGCTTGAAATGCCAAGGATGCTTCAAGCACCTCTTGGCCAAGGTTGTCACAGTAACCGAATTTCATTACGTCTGTAGGCACGCATTTGTTCTAATTTTAGATTATTGGTTTTGACGCGTGTGTTTCTTGAACAGATTGAAAACAAAATGCAATGTCCATAACTTTGAAAATGAAGTTGGATATTCCAATCCATGTATTGTCCGTTTCTTTCAAGATTAAACAAAAGCAAAAATAAACAAAGAAAAGAATTGTCCATTTCATCAAACCCATCCATTCAAGTTCATCACATCCGGTCAAAAAGTTTGTTTGACCTTCTTCACGCACCCTTCTGTGTCGACTTGACAACGTAAATACATTATGCGCCCTCTAGTAAAGCCATTTAATAACCCATTAATTGCTCCAACACACCAGCCCCAAATTGTTTATAACTGGAGGCAATGAACAATTAAATTAACATATTTACATAAGGAGCCATGAGTCACAATCATAAATAAATAAACAATTAATTTGTCCTCAATATTCAATATCTTCAACACCCTTTTTTTTACAATCAACAATATTCAAACCAAAATAAATCAATAAGTGGTTCTATTTAATGCATTTATAAGTTTTTTCCCCACATTCATGCCTTACATTTCAACTAAAAGACAAAGTTTTGTTATTGGTCTTGTAATAACACTCATTTTAGTTTGGACCCAAGCAGATCTAACTAAGCCCTTCTGATCTGGGAAAGTCTCTAACACTTTTCCAAGCATCCAATAATTGCGAGGTGCTGCAGTGTCTGCAATGAGAACAATGTCACCTGGTTGAAAATTTCGTTTTTTCCTTTGTAAACTTTTGTCTTTTTTGTAGTAGAGGGAAGTACTCTTTTATCCATCTCTTCCAAAAGAGGTCCGACAGGTATTGAACCTGCCTCCACCTTCTTCTTGCATACTGGTCTTTTTCATTAAACTTTTTCTGTTGCAATATGGAATTAATCGTGAGTTTGAGTTATCAACTGATGAGCATAAATCCTCTTTTTGTGTGTAAGAGAGAGTCAGAGAGAGAGAGAAAGAGAGTGAACGCACACAGTGCTTACATCTACTGTGCTTACGTGAATACTTGACTTGGCATTTTGATATAGTTCTGTGTTTATTTGGCCGTTTAGGCGCGCAACCGAAGACAAAGGCTACTGTACTTTCGCCATTACCTAAAACAAGCTACGCAGCTGCTTGAATCCCAGTGCAGGAGCTGTACGTTACCACAGAAACGCAAGTGGTTAGTTGATTGCTGTCGTGACTCATGACACATTTGCGAACAGCACTGAACACGCACTTTGGCCGGTACAACTTGAATATTATTATCATAAACGTTTTATTAACTTCGGTAGGCTGTACAACAAGGGAATTGTATAATTGGCTGCTTTTTCTTCAGAGAGCAGATCTCTGTTGATGTGTCAAGGTTTTTTTTTATTTGATCTTTTGTTGTTGGGTGAGAGACCTGGCTAGCCACAGGTTCCCGACCACTGCTCTAGACGCATCATCTGCTGGATTTTGAGAAGTATGGATGTACTTCCATTGTGTCACATCCAAAGCCTCTCTAATAGCATATACCCTATTTGCAACAAAGGTACGAAACCTTTTGTTCTCGTTTGTTCTCTTTATGTATTTTAGGACAGATGTACTATCAGTCCAAAAACATGATTCCTTCAAATCCAGCTGAAGTTCTGTTCTGAGCATTTTATCAATGCGAACAGCTAGAGCAGCGGCAGTTAGCTCTAGACGTGGAATGGTTACTGGTTTAAGGGGTGTCACTCCCAAGAAGAAAGGAGACATGAACGGTGTTATGACTATTCTGCAATCTAAGGTATGTTACAGAGCCATATCCCTTTTCACTGGCATCTGAAAACTGGTGTAATTGAGCTTGAACAGATTGTCCAAACCCACGTAGCTTCAAACATCGGTCAACTGAAAAAGCACTCAGGTGTTCCAGATCAGCAATCCATTTGATCCACTGTTGGTCAATAATTAGTAGAATCTAATCATCCCAGCTATAACTTGTCCTGCATAATTCCTGTAGGATGAGCTTCACAGGTAGTATCAGTGGTGACAGGTTATCCTAAAGGATAATAGACTGAACTGATCACTGACAAAATCCCACGTTTTCTGTGCATTCGCTCTTTACAGACGTTCTTGAATTGAAATTGGAAAATGGTGTCTGTCTGCACACACCATTGGAGCCCTAGAGCCCTTTCTACTGGCAATTGATCCCAGTCCAAATTAACCTCAATTATATTTTTGGATCGGTCTTGCTCTGGAATGGATTGCAAAACCTCACGGCTGTTGCTGACCCACTGTGTCAGATGGAAACCACCTTTGTGTCAAAGAGCAACCAGATCTCTGGCCATCTGGACTGCTTCCTCATCTGATGGTAGGCTCTTTAGACAATCATCCATATAGAAATTCTTGTAGACAGTGTCGATTACCTCTTGGTCAAAACTGTGATGATTGTCCTCTGCAGTCTTCCTTAGAGCAAAGCATGCACAGCTTGGTGATGAAACTGCTCCAATTAAATGAACAGTCATTCTGAGTTCAGTGACATCTTGCATTACATCACCATTGGGCCACCACAGGAAACTTAGGAAGTCTTTATCTTCATTGGTTACTCTTACCTGATAAAACATTGCCTGAACATCAGTCATGAAGGCAACTGGTTCCTGCCTAAACCTAAGAAGAACTCCAATCAGTGAGCTAGTGAGGTTAAGGGTTTAGTAACTGACTGTTCAAAGAAGTTCCCTTGAATACTGCTCCACAGTCAAATACAACACGCAGCTTGCCTTTACGGGGGTGGTACACTCCATGGTGGGGAATGTACTTAATCTTACCATCATGGCACGTTTATCAGCATAGCTCTGGTCAATCATATTATTGATGAAAGCGGTGTATTCTTGCTGGAATTTCTTATTTTTCCTAATTTGTCCTTATTCCAAGGAGGTGCTGTTTGGCAATGCAGAGATTGTTAGGCATAGTAACATCCTTGCTCTTGAAAGGCAGATTCAAAATGTATTGTCCCTCACTGAAGTTTACAAACTCTTCCATAATTTCCATTAACTTCTCTAGACATTTCTTCCTTGTCTTTAGACGTGTTTTCATTGAAATCATGCTGATATTGTTTCTCCAATAGCAAATCCAATCTTTTTACATCAATCTTGTTCACTGTAGCAGTATGGCATTTACCTTGACAACTGCCAATGGAACCATTTATAACCTATCCCAATAGGGTTTGAATGGCTTAAGGTCCATCTCCATGACTATTTACAACTTCCCAGGGCTCAAGTAACTTAGAGGCATTGGTACCAATCAATAACTCTATATCAGCTTGAATATGTGGAATGTGAACAGAATCAAGATATGGCCAGTCAGCAAAGTCATCCTTTTTGAAAATGTTAGCTGGGCTTACAGGCATCTTGTTTTGTGTGTAGATTTCTGGAAGCTCATAAAAGTCTTTGCCAGTAAGGCCTGAAATCTCCAGATTATTTACAATATAGCTTGTCACTGTTGATTTGGGACTCATTGTGAGTAATGAGATTTTGGTAACACTTTACAAAAAGGTTGTATTAGTTAACATTAGTTAATGCATTAGTTAACATGAACTAACCATGAACACCACGTTCAGCATTAGTTAATCTTTGTTAACGTTAGTTAATAAAAATCCAGCTGTTCATGGTTTGTTCATGTTAGTTCAAAGTGCATTAACTAATGTTAACAACATTTTAATAATGCATTAATAAATGTTGAAATTAACATTAACAAAGATAAATAAATGCTTTATAAGTGCAGTTCATTATTAGTTCATGTTAATTATTGTAGTTAACTAATGTTAACTAATGAACTTTATTGTAAAGTATTACCATCTCGGTGACATGAACAAACCATGAATAGCTGTAATTTTATTAACTAACGTTTAAACAAAGATGAACAAATACAGTAACAAATGTATTGCTCATGGTTAGTTCATGTTAGTTAATACATTAACTAATGTTAACTAATGAAACCTTATTGTAAAGTGTTACCAGTATGGTTACTGTTGGTACAGTTGGTACCACCTGGTGATCACTGTTCGTATTAACAGCTTTATCAACTTTCACTTTGAAGTGTGTGTGCATAACACTGGGGTGCTTTTGATAGCAGGTTTTGCAAGTGCCTTGCACACTCCTTGCTTCGATACCCAATGTGTAGGCAACCAAAGCAAATAGCTTTCTCCTTCAGAAAGTTAACCTTTTCCCTGTGCTTTGTCTTCACAAACTGTTTACATTGTTCTAGAGAGTGATTTCGAGAACAAAACAGACAAGTGCTGGGGTTACTTGGATTACTCTTAAATTGGCGAGTTGGATGTTCAAACTTTGCCTTCATTTCCTCACCTGTGGGTCTGTTAACGTCAGCAATGCTAGTGGCAAAGCTGTTTCCTTTAAGTTTGGGCTTTGATAGAGATTGTGGTTTCCATTTGTTCACATCCCTTTGGTTTGGTCATTCCCTTTCCTACATTCTGAATGTACCCAAAGACTGGATCAGAAATTATTTTAAGTTGACGCTCAATGAATGAGACAACATCATCAAAATTAGCTCTCCGATTATGACGTTCCATAAGATCACATGCCGCAGTTCTCCACTTTTCCCTTAATTTAAAAGGAAGTTTTAAAACCACTGTTCTCATGTTGGCTGGCATGTATAGTTCCTGTAAGTACTGTACATCTGCCATTGCATTACAGCAACCTCGCAGAAAGACTGCATAATCTTGAAGAGTTTTCACGTCTTCTTCCTTGACCGCTGGCCATCGGAGCACTCTCCATGTAAGCAGCAGATACCAAATGATCATTTCAAAATGCTGCTTAAGCATAGCTTTAGCTGTTAGGTAGCCTCTGTTCGGTGTCATGTTCATGCAGCTGCAAACAATTTCTTTTGGACGCCCTCGAGTATACCTCTCTAGAAAATATAACAACTTTCTTTTGTTGTTTGTCTTGTCTTTCACACAAAACTGAAAAGCTTTCATAAATGAATTGAATGCAAATGATCTCATTCAAATACTGGAATTTTACGTGGTGGTAGGTGGCTAACCTTTTGTTGTTGTATTAGCAAGTCTGTTATTTGCTGTTGCTTTTGAAGCACACTTAGCACTGAATTGGGAGTCTCCCCGGCATTTGAAGAAACCTGAGCTCCTATGTCAGGTCCACTAGGCTGTGTACTGTGTGTTGCAGTTTTTACTGCGCACTGGAATACTAGCTTGAGCATTTTGCTGCTGCACACTCTGGGAGGTTGGTGGCAAAGGTAAGTCTTTGTAGCTATGTGATTTAGCTTTTGATGGTTTATTTAAATCAGGGTTAAGAAATGAAGTCGATGACTTGGGTTTTTCTCCTTTGTTAACATAAGATTCCATCCCATCTGATATCATACTTTCACTGGTTTGTTGCTCAAATGCTTTGAGGATAACCTTGCAGTAGAAGCTGCTATTTAAGCATCAAGATCAATTTGTTTCTTTCATTTCCTCAATTTTTCCACTTGTTCTTCAAGATCATGCTTTTCTTTCAAAGCTTCTACACAGGCAACAAGAGCAGCTCTTTCCGCCTCTACCTGAAAGCGCACTCGTTGAACAGATGACTTCGATTTAGTTGAGCCAGACCCACTAAGTCGACTTGACGTTCGACTGCACGCACGAGTTTCAATGTTGGAAATACTATCGTTAGTATCGATTTCATTATCAGCACACTGATTTCTTCTTGACATTGTTGCAGCCATTTATTGACAACAACAGAAAACTCCTCAACCCACAGTGATTTGGCTTTAAACCATGTTTCATGTTTCTCTCTCTCTCTCTTCGTTGGGTAATAAAATTAGTAAGGAATCATGGGCTTTTAAACTTATGAAAGGTGCTTTTAACCTCTCTTTTAAAGTCACCGTTAATCATAAGATCATTCAGTACACCTTTAAGATGTGCTGCTTTTTCAAACTTTTTTCAAACTTAGCTTTTGCAACACATCAAGTTTAAGCAACAACCCTTTTGTAGTAAGTTTAACCTCACGTTTTTTAACTGATTGGTCAACTTTACCATTATCCATTAAGTCAATTTAGAACCACTTCCATCTGCCATTTTTAGGCCTTACCAAACACTTGTCACTTAACAAACATTGCAAACATTGTAAACATGAATAAAATAAACCATAACAAACACCTTTTTTTTTTTTTTAATGGCCATGTAAGTTTGTCAAGTCAGTTTGATGGTAGCTCGAGCTTCATACTAATGTTGTCACAGTTCATACCATTATATTCCACCGTTATGCAGTCCACGGATGAAGAACTAGCGGCGTCCTCATGCGCTGCTCCTTAGCTCATGCAGCTATCCTAAGATACATACACGGCGACAATCCACAGCAACAATCCACACACAGCTTTCCAAATCCAGCCGCGGCTATCCTTATCATCACCGAATGTCCTCCCACAGATCAGTCGACTTGTCCTATAGTCTCCAATTTGATCCAGTTCAGTTCGTTGCTGTAGTGGACTTAATCAAATCAAAACCAGCTTCCATTGGGGTCAAACTTTTTGTTGTAGTTTGTAGGCGCGCGTTTGTTCTATATTTCTAGATCATTGGTTTTGATGCGTGTGTTTCTTGAACAGATTTAAAACAAAATGCAATGTCCATAACTTTGAAAATAAAGTTGGATATTGTTGTTGGATATTGCAAATGTTGTTGTTTTTTTTCTGTGCAATTATAATGAACGGGGACAGGAGCTTTTAAGCTTCAAAATGGACAACCATAAAAGTATCACATCGGTCAGTTTAAAACAAAGCTCTATCCTACTGTAAACTGCCAGAAGACATTAATGAGAACAGGGCCTCCTGTGGACTGAGTTGACCTAAGGCTGGTTAAAGCTGCTGACCTTTCACAGTGGACGCTATCTAAGGAACTGCAGTCCCTGACCTCATTTAATTTTGTTTCTTTTTTAATTTAATTTTATTAGTTTAACTGAATCTTCTCTTGCTCTTGCTAACGGGTATTCTATAGCTGAATGCTGTTTTATAACTATACAATAAAAATGTATTGGGTTATTTGTAATATTTTTACCCAGGTGCTGGGTAGTTTTTCTGTAACTCAGTTGCTGGGTCAATTTTACTGTCAATATATATATATATATATATATATATATATATACAGTATATATATATATATATATATATACACACACACACACACAATAAAAATACAGTTTTTCTTGACAATTAAAATGGCTAGTTAACCCCAAAATTAAAATTCTGCCATCAATTACTCACCCTCATGTTGTTCCAGAAACCATAAGATTTTGTTTCATCTTTAAAACACATATGAAGGTATAAGAACCTATCAGATGGCAAACTGAAGTTCAGACATGCATAACCAGTCTTCTTAGAAGATTTTGATTAAATTATTCATATTTATTACTTTTGTCTTTATGATCTCTTTGAAGCATTTACATTTTGGATGCATCAACTTTTCAAAAGTTTTATTTAAATTGTCTTCATTAGCGAAAGCCTTATGGGTTTGAAACGACATAGGGGGGGGGGGGGTAATTGATGACAACATTTTCATCTGAAAGCATCTGAAGGCCAATGAACAACATTTAAATGCATTTACGAGTCTAAATGAAAGCTGTGGCTTTTTCATAACCAATACAGATGTTATTTTATTTATTTACTTATTTTATTTAACTATTGGACTTTTTGAGACTTATGATGAAACCTTACATCATCCCCAGCAGTTATCAACCTGTAGCTCAGTAAGAATCTGTTCTGTAGACTGTATTGGGTGGTGCAAGATGGTGCCTATGTCTGCGGCATGCTGTCTGCGGTCCTCGTTGTTGTTATCTCTCACACTTGCTATGCTTTTATTTATGTCTCATTTAGTTTTAACTTGCAACGCTACATTGGTTTATGACCGTTTAACACTACTTAACATTTGTAGTGCGGTTACTGTCCTGCCTAGGTGCGATGTTTGTGGACCGCGTCTCGGCCTTTCATCTCCTCTCCCTGCATACCTGTGTTGGTTTGAAGTGGATCTACCTTGCCGTAGACGCTGGAGAAGACGCGGCAAGCATGGGGGTATCACCGTACAACTCAGATTGGCCCCTTATGATCCGCAACATGCTTCTTTCCAGTGGGGAGTTTGCTCACCGATTCACCGCTGGTCAGCATCTCCTGGATGGCCCAAATTGATGGCTACGCCCTCTTCTCCCCGGATTCCTCTCTGCCACTGCTCGGATTTTCTCTCGTCCTCGCCGAAGTGTAGTGAATCTTTACTACCTTCATTTGCTGTGCCGTGAAACACAGCCAGAGAAATTTTCGATTTTCTTTGTGTCACAGAGACCTGGACTAAGCCTGTCGAGTTATTCTCTTTCTCAGAACTGGTATTTTTTTAACTCACTGTGTGCAAGCTTCTGGAGGGTGCGTAAGTCTGAACAAGCGAGTTTAGGTATATTGGTGCAGAGCCTGTGGTTGCTTTGTAGGCAAGCACCAGTGCCTTGAATTTGATGTGAGCGGCTATTGGTAGACAGTGCAAACTGAGGAAGAGAGGCATGACGTGCGCTTTCTTCGACTCCTTGAAGACCACCCTTGGCGCTATATTCTGGATCAGTTGCAAGGGTTTGATAGTGCATGCCAGAAGGCCAGCTAGAAGAGCATTACAGTAGTCCAGTCTGGAGAGAACAAGAGCTTGGACTAGGAGTTGTGTGGCCTGCTCTGATAGGAAGGGTCTAATCTTCCTAATGTTGTATAACGCAAATCTGTAGGACCGGGCTGTTGCAGTAATGTGGTCTGTGAAGTTTAACTGATCATCAATCACAACTCCGAGGTTCCTGGCTGTTCTGGAAGGAGTTATGGTTGATGAACCTAGCTGAATGGAGAAATTTTGATGAAGTGCTGAGTTGGTTGAAACCACAAGCAGTTCTGTCTTTGCAAGGTTAAGTTGAAGGTGATGCTCCTTCATCCAGCCAGAAATGTCTGTCAGGCAGGCTGCAATACGAACACCAACTGTAGGATCATCTGGTTGAAATGAGAGTTACGTGTCATTAGCATAGCAGTGATAGGAAAAGCCATGTTTCTGAATGACAGATCCTAATGATGACATGTAGATGGAGAAGAGAAGTGGTCCAAGCACTGAGCCCTGTGGAACTCCAGTAGCTAGGTGTTGTGACTTAGACACTTAACCCCTCCATGACACCCTGAAGGACCTACCTGAGAGGTAAGACTTCAACCACTGGAGAGCAGTTCCTGAGATGCCCATCTTCATGAGAGTTGACAGGAGGATCTGGTGTTAAACTGTCAAAAGCAGCAGACAGATCTGAAAAGATGAGTACTGTGGATTTGAAAGCTGCTTTTGCCAGTCTCAGTGCTTCAGTAACCGAGAGAAGGGCAGTCTCAGTTGAGTGGCCACTTTTGAAGCCAGATTGGTTGTTGTCCAGGAGGTTGTTCTGTTCAAGAAACATAAAGAGTTGGTTGAACACAACTCGCTCAAGTGTCTTTGCAATGAAAGGAAGAAGGGATACCGGTCTGTAGTTTTCTAAAAAGTGCTGGATTTCTTAAGCAGTGGGGTTACCTGAGCCTGCTTAAATGCTGTGGGAACGTTACCAGTGTGAAGAGAGGAGTTGATGATGTGAGTGAGTGCAGGAGTAACTGAAGAAGAAATGCCCTTGAAGGAGGTGGGTAGGGATAGGATCAAATGGACAGGTAGTGGGGTGATTGGAAAGGTTGAGTTTGGAGACTTCTGCCTCAGCGAGTGGAGAGAAGGAGGGAAGAGTGTGTGTGTTAGTTGTTAAGATGTGAGTGTCCGTTTGTGGTGTGGAAAATTGGCCGCTGATGGAGGTGGTGTGGTTTATGAATAATGTTGCAAAGTTGTCAGCTGTAAGAGTTAATGAAGGGGGGGGGGGGGGGGGGTTGAAAAGTGTGCGAGAGTCAGAGCAATTGTTGATTTTGTTGTGGTAGTATGTTGTTTTAGCAGTGGAGACATTTGCAGAGAAGGAAGAGAGAAGAGACTGATACAAGGTAAGGTTAGTAGGGTTTCTAGATCTGCGCCACTTCCTCTCTGCTGCTCTGAGTCCAAAGTGATGTTCACAGAGAACACCAGACAGCCAAGTGGCAGAGGGGGTGGTGCTGGCTGGTCTGGATGAAAGGGGGCAAAAGTTGTCTAAGCAAGATGTTAGAGTGGAGCGAAGAGTATCAGTAGGACTGTTAGTGTCTAGTGCTGAGAACTGAGCCGGAGGAGGAAGTGAGGATGAAACCATAGTGGATAGGCGAGAGGGGGAGAGTGAGCATAGGTTACGCCAAAAGGTGATCTGCGGAGGAGTGTGTGTTGTGTCAGGAGTCAGTATGAAGTTAAGAGTGATGAGAAAGTGGTCTGAGGTGTGCAATGGAGTAACTAAAGTGTTGTCCAGGGAGCAGTAGTGTGTGTAGACAAGGTTCAATTGGTTACTGATTTGTGAGTAGCCGTAGTAGATACTCGCTTAAGGTCAAAAGAGGTCAGTAGAGTGGTGAAGTCCATGGCCTGGTGGATGCTGAAGTCATTGAGTAGTACCAGAGGAGTACCATCCTCAGGGAACTTAGATAGTAACACATCCAACTCCTCCAAGAAGTTAATTTCCACAAGAGGAACCCAGCTCTGAGCGGACAGGGCACACCTTGTGCTTGGTAAGCCAAAGCGATGGCATCCACTATCCAGTGGGCCATCCTCTGCTTGGAGACAGCCCTTCCCTTCTGCTGACCTCCGTGACAGACAAAGAGCTGATCTGAGGTCTTGAAGCTTTGCGTTCTATCCATGTACAGCCGCAGAGCTCGGACGGGACAGAGCAAAGCCAGGGCTGGGTCTGCCTCCTCCGGGGGCAGCGCTTGCAGGTTCACCACCTGGTCCCTGAAGGGAGTGGGAGGAACCTTGGGCACATAGCCAGGCCGGGGTCTCAGTACCATGTGTCACCAGGCCCGAACTCTAGGCACGATTCGTCGACCAAAAATTCCTGCAGGTCCCCTACCCTCTTCATAGAGGCCAGTGCAGTCAGCAGCAAAGTCTTCATAGACAGAGTCTTTAGCTGTGCCGACTGCAGAGGCTCGAATGGGGCCACTGGAGTGCTCGGAGCACCAGAGCAAGATCCAAGAGAGTACATAGGGAGGTCAAGGAGGATTTAACCATCTCGCCCCCCTAAAGAACCTGACAACCAGATTGTGCTTCCCAACCATCTTACCTTCCACATGGTTGTGATAAGCAAATATTTTGCAGCACCATAGCCCTTGAGGGTGGAGGGAGACAGCCTACGCTCCAACCCTTTCTGTAGGAAGGAAAGCACAGATGCGTTTGAACATCTTCGCAGGTCTTCTCTGCGACAAGAACACCACTCGACGAACAGGTTCCACTTCAAGACATAAGCCTGTCTCGTAGACGGTGCTCGTGCCAAAGTGATGGCATTAATTACCTCTTAGGGTAAGTGACCTAGAACCTCCTCATCCTGTCCAGGGACTAGACATTACGTTTTCAGAGGTCTGGACATGGGTGCCCCGTCTCTGAGTCCTTCCTCAGAGGAATCTACCAGGGAGGGGCTGTCGCGAGGAGCATTAGCTCTAGGAACCAAGACCGGTTGGGCCAGTATGGCGCCACCAACAGGACCTGCTCCTCGTCCTCACTGACTTTGCACAGGGTTTGTGCAAGTAGGCTTACTGGGGGAAACGCATATTTGCGCAGACCCCCGGGCCAGCTGTGCGTGAGTAGATCCGTATCGAGTGTTCCCTCAGTCACTGAATAAAACCACCAGCAGTGGGACTTTCTGGGGAGGCAAACATATTGACCTGCGCCTCCCCGAACTGTCTCCAGATCAGCTGGAACACCTGGGGTTGGAGTCGCCATTCTCCCAGGAGCGCAGCTCGTGATAGCTTATCGGCCACATGGTTGAGCACACCGGGGACATGAATCATCCACCAATGCTGCCTCAGCGTGCTGAACGCCCAAACACGAGATACAGCACTGGTGCAATCATTGCATGCCAATGTCCATTGGCTCGTTTAGTTACACTCGAAGTAGATTGGCTCCCCGCTAGCGAGATTCCTATTCGTTGGTCTCCGACGTAGCGTCGGAAGTGACCAACTGAATGGGAACTCAGTTGTCTAATTCAGTATGTACTATGCTGTTCCATTATGTTCTTCCATCAGGTCTGAGTTTGAGTCTATTGATCTAGTTTCATGTAAAGATATTGTAGGCCACCTAAAACCTACTATCTGTGCTCAGGATATTATTTCACCTCTTTTCTTGAGACAAATCATGGACACGGTTGGTCCTGGCCTGTTATTGGTTATTTGTTATTGTATTGTCTTTACTACTGAAGCCTGGTCAGTACATTGATGGGAGAACTGGAAAAAAAACTCCTCACCACAATTGTGTGGAAATACTTTACACAACATATAAATCATTACACTTTTCAATTAAGGTTGAGAAAGTCAATTATAATATTGAATTATAATATATACTATTATAATTAGAATATCATGAAAAAGTTTTTAGTTTATTTCACTAATTCCATTCAAAAAGTGAAACTTTTATATTATATTCATTCATTACACACAGACTGATATATTTAAAATGTTTAATTCTTTTAATTTTGATGATTATAACTGACAACTAAGGAAAATCCCAAATTCAGTATCTCAGAAAATTAAAATATTGTGAAAAGGTTCAATATTGAAGACACCTGGTGCCACACTCTAATCAGCTAATTAACTCAAAACACCTGCAAAGGCCTTTAAATGGTCTCTCAGTCTAGTTCTGTAGGCTACACAATCATGGGGAAGACTGCTGACTTGACAGTTTTCCAAAAGACGACCATTGACACCTTGCACAAGGAGGGCAAGACACAAAAGGTCATTGCAAAAGAGGCTGGCTGTCCACAGAGCTCTGTGTCCAAGCACATTAATAGAGAGGCGAAGGGAAGGAAAAGATGTGGTAGAAAAAAGTGTACAAGCAATAGGGATAACTGCACCCTGGAGAGGATTGTGAAACAAAACCCATTCAAAAATGTGGGGGAGATTCACAAAGAGTGGACTGCAGCTGGAGTCAGTGCTTCAAGAACCACTACGCACAGACGTATGCAAGACATGGGTTTCAGCTGTCGCATTCCTTGTGTCAAACCACTCTTGAACAACAGACAGCGTCAGAAGCGTCTCGTCTGGGCTAAAGACAAAAAGGACTGGACTGCTGCTGAGAGGTCCAAAGTTATGTTTTCTGATGAAAGTAAATTTTGCATTTCCTTTGGAAATCAGGGTCCCAGAGTCTGGAGGAAGAGAGGAGAGGCACACAATCCACGTTGCTTGAGATCCAGTGTAAAGTTTCCACAGTCAGTGATGGTTGACGGTGTTGGTCCACTGTGTTTTCTGAGGTCCAAGGTCAACGCAGCCGTATACCAGGAAGTTTTAAAGCAGTTCATGCTTCCTGCTGCTGACCAGCTTTACGGAGATGCAGATTTCATTTTCCAACAGGACTTGGCACCTGCACACAGTGCCAAAGCAACCAGTACCTGGTTTAAGGACCATGGTATCCCTGTTCTTAATTGGCCAGCAAACTCGCCTGACGAAGATGCGATATGCCAGACCCAACAATGCAGAAGAGCTGAAGGCCACTATCAGAGAAACCTGGGCTCTCATAACACCTGAGCAGTGCCACAGACTGATCGACTCCATGCCACTCCGCATTGCTGCAGTAATTCAGGCAAAAGGAGCCCCAACTAAATATTGAGTGCTGTACGTGCTCATACTTTTCATGTTCATACTTTTCAGTTGGCCAAGATTTCTAAAAATCCTTTCTTTGTATTGGTCTTAAGTAATATTCAAATTTTCTGAGATACTGAATTTGGGATTTTCCTTAGTTACAATCATCAAAATTAAAAGAAATAAACATTTGAAATATATCAGTCTGTGTGTAATGAATGAATATAATATAAAAGTTTCACTTTTTGAATGGAATTCAAGGACTGAGGCGAGGGCGAACCTGGACCCTGAGGTGTGGGTGGACCTGGACCCTGAGGCGTGGGCGGACCTGGACCCTGAGGCGTGGGCGGACCTGGGCCGTGGAGCGCGGGCGGACCTGGACCGTGGAGAGCGGGCGGACCTGGACCGTGGAGCGTGGGCGGACCTGGACCGTGGAGCGTGGGCGGACCTGGACTTGGACAGGAGACATGGCTTGGCTCTGGACGTGGACAGGAGACATGGCTTGGCTCTTGACGTGGACAGGAGACATGGCTTGGCTCTGGACATGGACATTAGACATGGCTTGGCTCTGGACGTGGACAGGAGACATGGCTTGGCTCTGAACGTGGACAGGAGACGTGGCTTTGCTCTGGACGTAGACAGGAGACGTGGCTTGGCTCTGGACGTGGACAGGAGACGTGGCTTGGCTCTGGACGTGGACAGGAGACGTGGACATGGTTTTGGACGTGGACAGGAGAGGTGGCTTGGCTCTGGACGTGGACAGGAGACGTGGCTTGGCTCTGGACGTGGACAGGAGACGTGGCTTGGCTCTGGACGTTGACAGGAGACGTGGCTTGGCTCTGGACGTGGACATGGTTTTGGACATGGACAGGAGAGGTGGTTGCTGGACTCTGGACGTGGGCCGGAGATGTGGCTTGGCTCTGGACATGGACGAACCCAGACATGACAATGGGGGAATGGAGGCCCTCTGGTGTGGTGGGTACTGTGGAACGGCATGGCTCCTCCACCATTCCCACAGTAAATGCAGAGCCACTCAACAGGAGGGCATGATCGATGTACTGGACCAGAGTCCAAGCCACAGTGCTCTCAGGCATCAGATAACTCAAACAGTCATTAAGTCCATTCCGAAGGAGACCTTTGAGAGCAGCATCGTTAAAGTCCACCACGTGGCAAAGCTCAACAAAGTCCTGAACATAATCCTCAATGGGTCGGTTACCTTGACGTAGGCGAAGTGACAGCTGGGTTCATGTTTGTAGGTCTTGTATTCTGTAACATATAGTCCACTGGAGGCAAGTTTCAGAACCCAAGTGCAGTTTATTTAACTCAAATCCAAAACATAAAACAAAGACTTGGCAAAACAGTAAACAAAAGGCTTGGCTTGACTTAACCAAACTAGACTTGACTGGACTTGACTTGACTTGACTTGACTTGACTTGACTTGACTTGACTTGACTTGAACCAGAACTGACACAAACTCACCAACAACAGGTTATAGCATCAATACAAGACAAGGACCCATGGCAAACATGAGGGCTTACATACACTGAGACTAATGACAAGACAAGGGACACCTGTGAACAATGATTAACCAATAAACCAATGAGAACATGACAACAGAACACAAGAAAAAGGAGCACATGGCACATGAGGGCACATGAGGGCACATGAGGGCAAGGGAATCACATGACAAGACCAGGAAGTGCATGGCAAAACATGACAGTGAACAAGGCAAACTTAGAAACGTGACAGTGAACATGACAAACTGAACACATGAAACCAAAAACACCCTGTGACAATCCCAGCCATTTCACACATGAAAACAGACTCTGCAGGCCCAGGATTGCTCTCCAATGATACAATAAAGAGGAGGGACTGAAAGTGTCTGTCTGTTTTACCCTAAAATAATTTGTAACAAATGCAGTTTGCAGTTAAATAAATAGTAATAGTAATAAGTATTTGATAGTTCTTTGACCTAAAATATGTGTTGCTCTTTTTGTCTGTCAAGCTCTCAAATCAAATATAAAGTATGAAACCCATTAAGACGAAACAAATGAATCAGTCCTGAAGTGTTGTATTTGAAATTAGGTTCAAACAAAGCCTGTTTTTATATTGGGATATCAAATCATTGGTGAGTCTTATATTCTAGCAGAAACATAACTCCTGGATTTCTGGAATTACTATTTCGGGATGAAAGTAGTTCAGGTTTGCCTACTGTATAAAGCTTGCGATCATTGAGGTGAAAATTATATTTATACCCCTCCTCAAACTTTGTTTACTCCGGTCTGTTTACCTTTCACTTTCTGGTTGCACAGCCAACATGTCACAGTGTTCTTTAATGTCCCTTTTAGCGATAACCTAGATGCACTCTAATATACACAGAAACACCTTTTCTCCCTAGACATTTTTCTTCAGTAATTGAACCAGTTTGGCATATAAAAGCTGAAGTGTCATGGACTTAATGAAAAGCAGCTGAATATTTTAAAGCATATCTTACTTGTAGTCAGAACACAGTTAAATTATGTTCATCACTTAAACTACACTGAGGCAGATAACACCTAGTTGGATATGTCATCAAATGACAAAAACAAGAAAACTCTGTAACACTTTACAATAAAGTTAATTAGTTAACTACATTAGTTAACATGAACTAATAATGAACTGCACGTTTAAAGCATTTATTTATCTTTGTAAATGTTCATTTCAACATTTATTAATGCATTATTAAATCTTGTTAACATTAATTAATGCACTTTGAACTAACATGAACAAACCATGAACAGCTGTATTTATATTAACTAACGTTAACAAAGATTAACTAATCCTGAACATGGTGTTCATGGTTATTTCATGTTAACTAATGCATTAACTAATGTTAACTAATACAACCTTATTGTAAAGTGTAAAGCGAAAACTCAAACATTCATTTCATCAGAAGTAATTCAATGAAATTGTTCTGGTGCTTCCTGATAACAACAACAACAACAAATGTTTTAAACAGAATAAAAACTGTCTGAGGATATCAGGTGGTAGCTGTTACATATTTTATAATAATATATTCAGCAGGTTAGAGCTTCTATGAAAGTAATAGAAGAATGCTTATAACAGTGTCATTGCACCAGGGCGGTTTACAAATCCTTTGAAAATTACCCAAAATAAGAAAAATTAGCTTGATTGAACCACACAACTATTATTTCTTGAAGATTATAGCATCAGGATTAATACAGCTAGGTCCCCACAGGAGTCATCAGTCACATGCTTGAGATGCATCAAGGAAATCTTGAGAGGATTGCTGATTTAGACATATACCTCAATCATACATAGTTTGTGGTCCCAGAAAGGTAAGATGTCATCCATTAGCTAAAGGAAACCATTAACATCAAACCCATTCAGCAACTTAAATACTCACAGGGCCTCGACACACCATATGCAAAATATTTCTTTATTAATGTCTCATTAATCTCCTGAACAACAGAAAAATCCTTCACAGTATGACACAGCCCTAGGCGAAAGCCCTAGGAGAAATGGCTGGGAGTAATTAGACACTGCCTTATAGATCATCTTTCATCAAAATATTTTCACAAACTACAGAGGCACCACACCTTCTCAGCAAGGCCTGTGGCCTGGCCTCAGATAAAAACAGTATGCAATGGAAAAATTACACCTGAATAGGCTGAATTGCAATAGATATGTGCTAAAGATATGATTTTATCAGAGAACGCACACACTGATTAGTTGATGTAATCACGGTAATCTTTTTTAATATTGTTCTAATAGAAAAGTTAAAGTGCGACCCTTGTGGTAAGATGCCTCTGGAATGGGGTTGCTGGTGTTTTAACTAAAGTTATTGTTAAAAAATTTGGTAACACTTTAGATTAGTGTCCAATTCTCACTATTAACTAGTTGCTTATTAGCATGCATATTATGATGATATTGGCTGTTTATTAGTACTTAATACATACTAATGCCTTATTCTGCATGACCATCCCTTAATCCTACCAATACCTAAACTTAACAATTACCTTACTAACTACTGATAAACTGTAATTAGGAGTTTGCTGAGGCAAAAGTCTTAGTTAATAGTTAGTTAATAGTGAGAATTGGACCCTAATCTAAAGTGTGATCAAAAATTATTCTGAAGATGTACAGTATATTTCAAACATCATCATTATTCATCATAATAATGTATACAGTAACAGTAGTATCATTCAATCTGAATTAACAGTCTTTTTGAATAATAACATGAATGAAAATATAGGCCTGCATATATAATTAATATAATTATATACTGCAATTTAAGGCAGGAATAAGCACAATTTTTAAAATCTGAACAGATTTTATTTTTAAACAGTTACAGAAAAATGAGGGATCATAGACCAAACATCTGTGGATCACACAATTCCAGACTTTCCAGTCTTCCATGTTGCTAAGAGATGCATAAGTGATGAAAATATGTGTTCTAAAACATGAAACATGTTTGATATCCTCCGACTAAATAATCATTCTCTGATTTTTAGCTTTTACTAAACTTACTTTTTCTATGTTAACAGCCTAAAATCTGTAGACTGGCAATGTAGTGTATTCCAGCCTTTTGGTGTATATATTTAACTGGAATTAGTTTATTTAATCTGTCTGTCAATATTCAACTAAATTGTTAAAATGCACAAATTTACAAAGAATATAGGATTTTGTGTTTTTCATTAATGACAATAATTTATTTAATAGTTTTCAAAGTCTGAAGTCACCCAAAAGAAGGTTTTGTGTTAGTGCACATAAATGTGAAATCCTTCAAAGCAGTTTCTCAGTCCTGCTCCTGGAGGCCCTCAAACACAAATTTTAGGTCATGCTACTAATGAGCTGATTAACTTGTGCATTGGATAAGGGTGAGATCCAAAACTTGAAGCATTTAGATGCCTGTGGTTATGTTCCAGGAGGTATGACTTGAAAGGAAGCTAAGTTTATATCTTAGTTCTGCTCCTCTGCGTCTAAGTTGTTTTAAGCCTCCATGCACATGCTTGACAAGTACCAAAAACCATCACTGTACATATGCTTAAAAAAGTGAGTGCAGTTTTTACAAGTTGCACTTTACTTTGAGCAACCTGCACGTCTCTGTAATTTATCGGCGTAAACAGAGCTTGGTGTTCTCAGGTTCTGCACTGCATTTTGATCACACCGTGGTGACAGGGAGCACCTGTGGACGAGAGGAAAAGATAAGAGCTTGTCAGACGTGGTGAAGCCACAGGACTCACCCCAGCATACCAATGCTGCAGGACAAATAACTTCTCAAGGTAATTCTATTCCAAGGTCTCCAAGCGACAAGCTCTGGGCAACTGTAATTAGCTCAGATAATGCTGATCATTGATTAAAAAAACCAGTGCTAAATATCTATGGCAAGACTAGCCCTATATTGACTGTGGTTATCCCTGTGGAAATTCAAATAGACAGGGTTATAATAACAAATGTGGCTTGAGAAGTTGAAAAGTTTGTTAAAAGGGTCCATGAAAGCGTCCTATATCAGGGTCTGTCATTCATACCTTGGTTTTGGGAAAATCTCAAGAAATGGACAAGTTGTGGAAAGATGGGAGGGCAGAGGGTTGGAACCGGGGAAAGAGAGAATGGACACAGGGATAACGGCAGGTCAGAAAAACGGTAGGGGCGTGCCGAAAGGTACACAATGCTACAACAGAAACTAACCCCTAACCTTACCCTACACCCTAACAGGCAGCTTTATTTGTTTTTGCCCACCCACTACCTTTTGGAATACCTGCTACCGTTCGGCATGCCCATTACTCTGACCTGCAGATACCCACGAGAATAGGGATATAGCAAATTAGCTCAAAAGGGAAATATGTATAATTAATTACAATTAATTATAAATAATTATAAATATTTGGATTAGTTTCAGAATTGACAGTAGCAGAATTAAAATTACAATTATCAGTTTGTCCATCAAACATACATCATAATCAGTTAGCAATTCTGGGAAATAAATTATCTTAATGGCCAAGAAAGAATAACTTTTGCCTAATGTATCCAGTACTAGCAGGGTAATAATCTAAACATTTAAGTGACTTTGATCTGTGAGCGACAAACACAGAGACAAAGTGTGGATATAATGGTTTAATAAATGCCCAGCTAACAAAAAAAAGGTCCCCAGAACGTCCTTTAAATGGCCTCTGTGAAGGTCCCCCGGACGTCCATGTGTAGGGTCCTCTTGATGTCCCACGAACATCCTCAAGACGTCCCATGGGCATCCTCAAAGACGCTCTCTGGACATTCACGGGGACGTTCACAGGACGTCCAGCGGCCATTAGGGACGTTTAGGGGACTTTCTCTTTAACAGCGTTTTATTTCGGCAAACCAAAGAAAACAGACACGTAGGAATTTGAAGGAACAAAGTACATTTATTTTATATGAACAATTGTAAAGATGACATGCGCTCCTTCTGCGCGTGTATGTGCGTGCAAACGCGCAGGCAGCTGTGTGTGTGTGCATGCGCGCGTCTCTGGTTGTCAGCTGTGGGGTTAGTCCGATTTTATATGTCTAGTATTATCGTTTGTCAATTGAAAAAAAAAAAGACTGTTGACTATTTTGATTTTGTTAGACCATGGTCCAAATTAGTCTATATTTAGCGCACATTGGAAGATAACGTTAGGCCGTCCAAATTTTGGTCTGCAGTGTCTTTTGTCTCAGATTTACTTTGGAAAGTTCGATATTATCGATATTCGATCTCTTCATCACATCATTCATCAGCTTAACATATAACTTAGCTTTTAAGTGTTAGCATAACAGTAAGCAGCTGTACTACACGACGGAAAACTTCAGCAAACGTTTTAAAAGGTAAAATTTTCATATTTTAAACATTACAAGATAAACAATGGTTATGGTAGCTAATGTCTACTAATGTAAAATTATAAATACCTTTCCGACTGACGAAAGATAAAACTCAAAGCCACTTCTGATGAAATCTGGCAGGACCGTTAACTGTCTCTACTCAGCTAAGCGTTGCCATGGATACATGCTGCGCGTAACCTTAAAGAATGACGTCACTTGGTCAGGTGCATTTGATCAATACTTGCTTGTATCTCCCAGTGTGGCTATATTTCACTTGTTTTTTTTTTTTGTTTTTGTTTTTTTCCTAAAATAACTTTTCTTGAATAAAACCAGTCGCCTTCACCTGACCAACAGTTTGACAGGTAAATGGGTAGGAAAATGTTATTTGTCTTACCTGTGTTACACTTTCTTTCCAGCAATGTGCTTTTTCATTCTTCACGTTCTCATTGGCTGCATTCATCAGTTGAAGTCAATTCATTCTTTTAGAGCTCCTGAGATTCAAGCTTATTTTCTTCATGAATGTGGAATACATAATAAACTATAGCCTATGTTCAATTATATTATTAAAGGGTACCGTGTTTTGATGTTTCAATTGTCACTGTTGAAAACAAACTCGTGATTTTGATGACATCTTTAATTAGTGATACTGACAAGTTACTAGGTAACAGGAAAGTTTTTTGTAACATTAACTTAGGCCTACAATTCATTCAAATCATAGTTTTACTATAGGCCTAGTTTATTTGCAATAAAATATCAAATCTACAAAACAAATTTTTTTTTTTTCATAAACTTTCCATCATCACAGTTAATTTAAGGGATTTTAAGGAATGAACAAATTTCCTTTTAAATCCAATATGGGTTTATTTTAGTTACATTTTTCGTTTGTCTGAGTTACAAGGTGTTCAGGTCTGATGATAAAAGGCAATGCATGGGCGACTGGATTTTGCAAGT
Organism: Rhinogobio ventralis; assembly: GCA_039654625.1. Classification (NCBI taxonomy): domain Eukaryota; kingdom Metazoa; phylum Chordata; class Actinopteri; order Cypriniformes; family Gobionidae; genus Rhinogobio; species Rhinogobio ventralis. The sequence goes on along the minus strand of CM077195.1, from coordinate 26,560,636 downwards.
ATTGTTATGGAAATGGCAGGTGAGGGACGAAATAGGGACGTCATCGCACGTCACTCCCGGATAACAGAAAATTGGGCGGGACGTGGGTGGAGCTGAGGTGACGCAATGACTAACAGACAGCAGATAAATGGCTGTCCACCTGTCACATTTAAAGTGACCACACCCTTAATTATGCAGAATTTTAAGGCTTTTTATAATGTAAACGAATGAGTTGTCATGAAGGGCAAAGTTAGATTAGAAATTAGACCAAAACCACAACTTGTACCAGGCTGTAAACATGTTTGTTTCTGCTGTAAAGTTGGGCATTTTAACATGGGGCTCAATGAGATTCTGCTCCCTTCTGGAGCCTGTCCCTAGTGGACAGTTGATGAATTTCGGTTTAACTCACTTCCGTATTAGCTTCAGGAGAAACTGGGGGAGGTTGCCGCTTGGTCGCAATGAGCAAATTTTCAAAAGTCATTTTTATTGTCACATTCTCTAAAAACCTTCGGAATGATATATGATTTGTTGGAATCAGACAAAAAAAATTACTCCACCTGTTTGAAGTCGATAGAGTCAGCAAAGTCGATTTTGAGAAAAAGCAAGTTAAAGTTTTCTGAAGGTTCCAAAACAAAATCACCTAGCAACCATACCTTAAAATCCCTGGTAATAACACCAAATTAAGCACAGACCAAGTCAAAACCAAATATCTATAGAATTTTTTTTTTTTTTTTTTTTTCTCCATTATACCACCATTGTTTGATTAAAGGGGTCCTATATTGCCCTTTTCACAAAATGTAATATAAGTCTCAGGTGTACCCAGTATGTGTACCCAGTAAGTTTCAGATCAAAATACACCATGGATTATTTATTATAGGAAGTCCCTATTTGGGTGGCAGAAAAACCACACTATTTCCCTGTGTCTCTTTAAATGAAAATGAGCTGCTGCTTCCTGCCCCCTTTTCAGTATAGGGCGGAGCTTTTACAGTTTGCGCTAGTTTGAAAAAATGACAAAAACGACTGGAGTGTGAAGAACCTCACATAGTGAGTACAATTCTCAAAGATGGATAAATACCAACTGTTTGACCAACTTCATTTTCAGAACATGCAAGTACTGCACGTTATATTTTGTGAATGTTCGTGAATCGCCTTCGTGAATGTGCTGGTTAGGACGCTATACGGTGGCTAAAGTTACTACTGTCTATGTATTTAAATAGATCAGAGATACACTATATTGCCAAAAAGGGACACCCCTCCAAATCATTTAATTCAGGTGTTCCAATCACTTCCATGGCCACAGGTGTATAAAATCAAGCACCTAGGCATGCAGACTGCTTCTAGAAACGATACTGTGATAGGTTTCCACCTGTGCAATAAGTCCATTCGTGAAATTTCCTAATTACTAAATATTCTACGGTCAACTTTTAGTGGTATTATAACAAAGTGGAAGCAATTGGGAACAACAGCAACTCAGCCACGAAATGGTAGGCCACGTAAAATCACAGAGCGGGGTCAGCGCATGCTGAAGTGCACATTGCAGAAGTTGCCAATTTTCTGCAGAGTCAGTAGCTACAGACCTTCAAACTTTGTGTGCCTTCAGATTAGCTCAAGAACAGTGCGTAGAGAGCTTCATGGATTGTTTTTTAATGGCCGAGCAGCTGCATCCAAGCCTTACATCACCAAGTGCAATGCAAAGCGTTGGATGCAGTGGTGTAAAGCACACCGCCACTGGACTCTAGAGCAGTGAAGACGTGTTGTCTGGAGTGATGAATCACGCTACTCTGTCTGGCAATCTGATGGACGAGTCTGGGTTTGGCAGTTGCCAGGAAAACGGTGTATTGTGCCAAGTGTAAAGTTTGGTGGAGGGGGGATTATGTTATGGGGTTGTTTTTCAGGGGTTGGGCTTGGCCCCTTAGTTTAAGTGAAAGGAACTCTTAATGCTTCAGCATACCAAAACATTTTGGACAATTTCATGCTCTCAACTTTGTGAGAACAGTTTTGGTATGGCCCCATCCTGTTACAAGCAAGGTCCATAAAGACATGGATGAGCGAGTTTGGTGTGGAGGAACTTGACTGGCCTGCACAGAATCCTGACCTCAACCCGATAGAACACATTTGGCATGAATTAGAGCGGAGACTGTGAGCCAGGCCTTCTCGTCTAACATCACTGCCTGACCTCACAAATGCGCTTCTAGAAGAATGGTCAAAAATTCCCATAAACACACTCCTAAACCTTGTGGAAAGACTTCTCAGAAAAGTTGAAGCTGTTATAGCTGCAAAGGGTGGGTCAACTCCATATTAAACCCTACGGATTAAGAATGGGATATCATTAAAATTCATGTGCATGTAAAGGCAGGTGTCCCAAAACTTTTGGCAATATAGCATGTCAGTTTTATTAGAAGTAATAAAAGTAATAAAAGAAGTAATAAAAGTGCGCTTCTGAATTGTACAGGCGGTGAGCATTTTCGGGTTAAATATAACAAGCTCTGGCCTCTGTGAATACAGTAAGAAACAATGGTATCATCACATTCAGAAAGGCGATTTGCAAACACACACATTATAAAGTGCAGTTCTTGTGTGTTCTGGATATGAAGTTGAGCAGGTTGGGTCCATGACAATTTCCTTGGTTTACCCTGAAGTAGTGAGGTCCGGGGGGCTGCAATGGTACTGTAATTATGGATGAACCTCTGATAAAAATGAGCAAATCCCAAACACCTCTGTAGTTCTTTAACCCCTACAGGTCTGATGCAGTTTTGGGGCCCTTTAGAAGTTTTGACATGCTCTGACTTTTGTGTTTTTTTCAGTTGCTTATAAACATAATAATGGCAAAAGTGTCATTACACTATTCAGCACACACTGGGCTACCATATGTGAGCAACATGTATATACATGCTTGTATTTTTGAGAGAATAATATTTATGCGTGGTTATTGAAAAAACAAAAATTAAGTCACAGAAATATGAAATAAACACAATATGTCCACAAGACTTTTGATTAATGTTGTTGTTGTTTTTTTCAAAATTATGTAAAAATCATTGTGCCTACTCATTTACATAAAACAATATATTGATTTAAATTTTGTAAGACACTTTTTGTTTACAAAGCCCATATGCAAAGAGGCATGAACGATCATGAACAATGCTGTGATACACTCCTGAGAAGACAAAGAGCCGCATAATGAGCTGCATAATGAATGAGCCTTTGAGTCAGGTATGTGAGAGGGAACTATAAGAAAGAATATGAGGATAAAACAGGGCAAAATAAATGTATATTTTTACCAATTTTAACAATATAAAGTGAGAGTCAAAGGCACATTTTGAGTAAACAGTTGTACCTGAAAATAAATCATGTTCAAAGATACATCACATACCTGGCATTTACATGGTGTTTGGTGTTTCTATGCAATGAGAAAAAAAACTCTCCTGCTTCCAGTCAGTGAGCTCACCTTTATGCAGAATGTCCTATGTGGGCCAGTATCACTGTGACTATCAAATCTGTGAAATAAAAGGAAAAAAAAAAAAAACAACATATGTGAGGATACTGATAACAGGATCATAGCAACTATTGTATTAACCTTAAAATAATGTCCACTCTTAACAGAAAACATTAATTTTGTGATCTCATGCATGCCTGTATTATTGCACAGAATGTAAACAAAATGTTGTATAAGTCTATTATATTTTAAATTATATACAGTACCGGTCAAAAGATTGGACACATTACTATTTTTGAAAAGTCTCATGCTCACAAAGTCCACATTTATTTGATCAAAAAGCAGAAATATTATTACAATTTAAAATAATGGTTTTCTATTTTAATATACTTTAAAATATCATTTATTTTGGTGATGTAAAACTAAATTTTCATCAGCCATTTCTCCAGTCTTCAGTGTCACATGATCCTTCAGAAATCATTCTAATTTGCTGATTTATTATCAATGTTAGAAACTGCTGTGCTTCTTAATATATATATTTTTTTATAACCTATGGAATTTTTCTGTATTTTGGGTCAAACAAATGCATGCTTGATGAGCATAACAGACTTCTATTAAAAACAGTAATTTGAATTGTAATAGGTCTAAACTTTTGACTGGTACTGTATTTATAGCATAGCAAATTTTTAAACAAAAGCTTTATTGATGTAACACTAGGCTATTTTGCTGTAAACACTTCATAATCTATCCAAAACAGGCCAAATAAATCCTGTCTAAATGTTACGTACTGCTCCGAGAGACACAGGTAGAGAACCCAAATGCAGCTTTAATGAAGGGTAATCCACAATCGTAGTCAAAAGTACAGGCAAGGTCAAAACACAGGTAGGCAAACAAGGCAGGAGACAGAGGCAAAAGGGCAATCCAGGAAACAGGCAAGAATTCCAACAAACCAAGAGACATGAAACCAGGGAAAATGCTCAGAAATGCAACGTAACACTAAACAAGACTTGGGAATGAATGACAGGGTGAACAGGCTAGTTATAGGCAGAGGTAATGAGGTAAATGAGACACAGGTGTAAACAGTGAGTGCTGATGAGTCCGGGCAAAGGATTATGGGTGATGCAGTCTATGATGGAATGACAGTCCGGGTTGGAGTGCCCTCTGGTGGTGATCAGGGGCACTCACACTGGTGAATCGTTACACTAAACAGTCTTATGTATATGACATTTTATGTAGCGTATTTGTTATATTATAGAGCCTATTTATACATTTTAATCTGCAGTTGAATACGTTGCTAAAACATTTTATTTCAGTATTTATTACATATTTCAGTCGATTTCACTCATCTCAGTATGGCAATATAGTTTGGAAAAAAACAATATGGCAGCGCCATTCATTCACACAGAGACATGCAGAACATGCTGGAGTCCTATTTAAACAGTCTTTTTGCGGTGTAATATTCACAGACACTAGTATACTGTATATCGCAATTAGAATAAATAATTTAAGAATAAACTTACATGTCACAATCCTTGGCTGGATCCATTGCTCCTCGAAATTAAACCAGCTCTTCTTTTGAGGTAAATTATTCCAGGATTATTCCTCACCGCGTCTCAAAAACGATGATAAGTACGCTGTCGATGTGGAAGGACGGATGGAACCAGACTCTTATGCTTTTTCGATGTATTTCTACATGGCTTGAATTTCCGGAATGAGATAGGTGGTGATTGACAGCTGTGAGCACCTATCAGTGAGGAGTGCCTCCTAATTAAGAGCTGGTTGGCTATAACCTGGGATGCGTCATGTCCGTCACATCTGGCTCCTCCCCTTTCTGTTGTTGACTGTAGCTGCAGGTATGTGCGTTAGCATGTAGCAGTTTTGCTTCTAGTTGCGGTGCGTGTGGCATTAATGATTCATTGTTGCATTTTAGCTTGTCGTTTCATCTCCTTACGTTTCCTTCGGCTTGCGTCATTAGTGGATTCTAAGACTGCTCACCTCTCAGGTATGTGCATTAACTGTTCTGTGGAAGGCAAATCGTTTAACTTCGCTCAGGGCTTAGGGATTGGCTGATGTTTTTGCGTTATGTGCAGTATCCCTGTATCCCAGTTAAACGGCGGTTTATATGAATGCTGTGTACCCGTTCTGTGAAGATTAATAGAGCACATTGTCCTTTTCCGGTAAGTGTCATCTTGCATGTAGTTATGAGTTGGCAAATTCTAGCAGATGTATACATTTTAGTAACTGTTTTGTTTTCTTTATTTGCATTTGGCTTAGGATTCTCCCTCTCGTTTGTGGCGATCATTTTCTCTGTCGCTATAGTTATAGCGCTGTCGCTTCTCTGCTGCTATACTGCGAGAATGCCATAATCTTTCAACTAATAGAGGGGATTGTTGCTGTCTGGTTTCATTGATTTATAGTTTGTATTTTATTTTGGGGTTGACGCTCACTGAGTACTGGATCAGGAGCATAAATTACGTGTTTGCTCCGTGCGAGCTCTGTCTCCCCTGTTTGAATTTAGTTAGTTTGTCTTTTCTTTTTTTTCTGTCGTCTGAATATTTGTATATTTATTGTAATGTGATTTTGCATGGTGGTGTGTGTGAAAGTGAAAGTGTGCTTTTGGATAACTAGCTTGGTGATCACTCCTGCTGTGGTGAACCTCAGCTCTGTAAGTTTGTGTAGTTTATTTTGTGTTTTTGTGAGTTGTGCAAATATTAGTTATGTAAAGTGTTGTGTATATGTGTCTTATTTTTGTGTGTTTGAAACCATTGTCAGCCATGCACCTCTAACAAGCCGTTAGACGCTGCCTTGTACAACGGGTGCGATTTTAATGTGATTTTTCATTCTTTAAATTAAACCTTGTATTAATAATTTGTTTTACTTTTTATGTGATACCCACGTTTCTGCCTACCTTCTTAAGAGAGTCGAACCTGTGTGACCTAATAACAATCTTTTTAGGTGTCATTCATATTTCCCTGGGTGAAATTCCCAGGGTGGCGTGAGAGTTGGCCGGCCCAAATTCGGGGCAACACGAATACGGGGCAACTAGCAAGACCTGCTCCTTGTCCTCTCTGACTTTGCACAGTGTCTGTGCGAGTAGGCTCACTGGGGGAAATGCATACTTGCATAGTATGTGTGCCAGTGCATCTGTGTGCCAGTGCAGCTGTGTGCCAGTGCATCTGTGCCGAGGGTCCCCTCAGTCAAGGAGTAGAATAGGTCTACACTTTTTCTAGGGGAACTCCTACCCGTAGAAACGAAGGGTCCGACTACAGGCTTAAGGTTTGGCAGCAGGCCAGGGTGATTGTCGCGTGCCGCTCTGCCACGCCCATCTTGGGACGCAGCCGTAAAGCCAGTGTTGAAGCGGCCTCATATGAAGCAATCCGAGCGACGTTACTACGGCTGCGGATGCAATATGCCCCAGGAGCCTCTGAAAAAGTATCAGTGGGGCCGTTGCCCTGACTTTGAACAAATTCAAGCAGTTCAACACCGACTGAACACATTCCTCTGTGAAGCGTTCTGTTAGGTTGACCGAATCCATACAGAGAAAAGAGATCCTCTGCACGGGGGAGAGTTTGCTCTTTTCTTAGTTGACCCCAAACTGACTGAGGTATCCTAACACCATGTCCCTGTGCCCGCACAACTGCTCTCATTACTGGGCTAGTATGAGCCAGTCATAGAGATACTTGAGAATGCGAATGCCATGTTCTCTCAGGGGAACAAGGGCCACTTTTGCGACCTTCGTTAAGACGCGGGATGACAGGGCCAGCCAGAAGGGTAGGACTTTGTACTGTTATGCCTCTCCCTCTAACGCAAAGTGTAGGAATGGTCTGTGTTGAGGGAGAATAGAGACATGAAAGTACGCATCCTTCAGGATGATCGCTGCAAACCAATCTCTGGGACGGATGCACTCAAAGATGCATTTCTGAGTCAACATCTTGAACAGCAACCTGATTTAAGACTGTGGAGTGAGGAGGCAGACTGTCCAGCGGCCTTGTAAGCCTTGCCCATTAGAGTGGACGAGAACTTACAAGCCTTGGATGGGTGAAACGGATTACCCCTCCAGGAAGCGCTTTTAGGCCACATCTGAATCGCTACAGCATGCTCCACCAGAGGAATATCCACGTACCCCTTGGCCGCCAAGCCTTTGAGGATAGTGAGGGGGGAAGAAGTACCAGACCAGTTTTGGCACCAGTTTTGGGTGCTGTCCATGAACTAGTGTCCTCTTCATGCATTTCCCGGAAGAATGGCACCGGGGCAGGGCACTGAAAACCAGCACAGGCTGCCCTGAGAAACCAATCCTTTAACCATGAGGGTTTGGGACACAGTGGAGGCCTTCACTCAAGCCCAACTCCTTCTGCAGCCCAGGAAAGCATAGCCGTCATCTCTGGGTCAGGCTTGGGCAATGCTACCATCCCTGAAGGGGGCAACACAGCAGAGTCTTCATCCCCGGGAGGACTGAAGCTCACCCTCCGATGCAGCAATCGACTTCGACTTCCAGTCATCGGGCGGAGCCCTGAATGAAACGACTGGCCACCCATGGGAAGGACCAGCATGCTTAACAGGTTGCAGTGTTAGAGGAGTGAGGGGCCCACAGAGATTGCCTCAGCAGGGAAGCCCTCACTGTAATCCTCAAGTCACCCTGGCTATTCGCCGAAGTAGCCCTCTTCTGAGCTGGCCCAGAAGAGGAACTAGATCGGGGTATAGGTGAGGGGACCCCACCTCTTTGGTAATTCTGAGATGGTCATGTTACCGCATCTGATGCCCAAACACGTGAGGCAACGATTGTGACTATCACCTGGCACCAGGAAACGACCGCATCTAGAAACACACAGGTGGAATGACATCTTTAAAAAGACGCAGTGTCACACTTGTGTTTGCTCTTTCAGGAAAAATGTAGCTCTCTTTTAAAGTGCACAGGGGAACAGCCGAGGCACAACTGGCAGGCATTATAGTGCAGCCTGCAGTGTGCACTCACTCTCTTTTAGCTGAATGAACAGCCACTGTATAAACAGCAAAACTAATTGAAGGTGTCCTCTCTCAGAAATAGTAAGATCGCGACAACCGCTGTAGCGCCGTCACACCAACACCAGACAGAGGCTTCTTCCTGAAAAAAGCTTGCTTTGAAATCACACTCTTTGGAGACAGGAACAAACAATCCGCTCGGCTCCGAAGCAAGAGACAAATGTGCATTACACCTGCATCTGTGTTTATACCTGCGCTGCGGGTGGAGCAAAAGATGCAAATCTCGCACGCAAGTCTTCATTGGCTTATGCGATATCCCAATACGTCGGTGATGTTCCGACGTGACATCGAACGTGACCGACTGAAATGGAACCCTTTTTTTTTGCCATATAATCATTGAGGAAGTTTTATTGCACTGTTTTTTTAGTAATTATATTGTATTGTCTTATTGTTATGTTTTTATTGCACAGCACATTGGTCAACCTTGGATGTGCTTAATGGTGCTATATAAGTAATATTGACATTGACATTCATGTGTATTGCACGTTTGTCTCTAGTCTCTGGACCAAATGACTGGCGCTGCTCTCTCTCCTCTCTCTCCTGTGCTGTCTTTGAAGCTTGAGGAGAGCCCCAGACACCGTCTCCACTAGGGTCAGTTGGGGTAGCCGAGGTGATAACACCCTTTGAAGAGAACTTGTTTTGCAACTCTTTGGTCAGGGCCATAGATCAAGTTTGAACAAAGAGAAAAGGGGGATGGTTTTTATGATGCCTAGAGCATTTTGATCACATCAATACGTTACATTGAGTTGAGAGGGTCAAGTGTCAAGCAACAGCTCACAACTTCCAGATATACAACACAAGGATGGGTCAAAATTAAAATGTGACTGAATTCTGCTGTATCAGTCATGGGATAAAAGTGTGAAAACGTAAAGAGTTGAGACAATAGAATCAGATAAAAGATATTATGGGACTCATCCGAGAAATGCCAAAAATGTAGTACCCGGAACCGACCTGGACCCGTATATTATTTCAAAAGCTGGAACCGAACCCGGCAGGAAGACACAGACCCGACTGGACCCAATTGTCACATATTCCACAATAAACTGCTATTAACAAGTCAATAAACAAGTTGTGAAAAAAATATAACTTTTTGTTTTACCTATAGGCTAGCCGTCGTCTCCATTTCTTGTACTTGACTGTGATGCATTACAATCCTTGCCAAGAAAAAAGTTTTATCCATATTTCATCCTGAGATTTTGTTGCTGATTTGAAATATGTTATTTAAATATGAGTATTACCGTGCGCTTGCATTAAATCTGCCCGCTTTGCTTCTAATGGCTGAGAGAGAGAGATCGCGAAAGAGAAAGTGAGAGAGAGAGAGAGAGAGAGAGAGAGAGAGAGAGAGAGAGAGAGAGAGAGAGCTTGTGTTTTTTATTTTATTTTTTTAAACCTTATTTTCCAGCTCACACTTTCTTTATCTTAATTTTACAAGTTGCAATACAAAAAACACACAAGCAGTGCTGACTGACTCTGATCACGGCCAGGTGTTCTCCGAGTCCGATCATACATACAATGTTAAACAGACCGGGTCCACGGGTCTCAGGTGCTCCGTGTAGACCTCTAGTACTTGACTCTATACTTGAGTACTTGAGCACTCTGACTCGCTTGGTGCAGTAATAACAGTAACATACTTTTTTTTTTTTTTACCCACAACAAAGAAGGTAATGATAAATTTATCCATCACGAAATGAGTGTCTAATGCATATTAAAGGGTTAGTTCACCCAAAAATGAAAATTCTGTCATTAATTACTTACCCTCGTTCCAAACCTTTAAGAATTTGCCAATCTCATGTTAATCTTGAGTACCTATAGAGTAGTTTTGCATCCTTCATATCTCCGAAGAGTCTTTAGTTTGATCATATTTATAAAAGACAGATACGCTGTACCGATTATTTCCAAAAACAGCCGAACTCGTGGAGGAGTGCAGTGGGCGGAGCTAAAGACAGTGTGCACACACACACACACATGCACAAAACATTCATGGCATTATCCCTCCATGGATAACTTTCTATTCAATATACATTTGTGTTTTTTACATTATATGGACTTACGTGCCGATTGCCAACAAAACACAGACATTTGATGCAGTTTCACTCACCGGTTTTGACTGAACAAACAAACACTTGCAGAACTCCATTGCTGCTCTGGAAAAACAAACTGCATCCATTGTTTAACACTGGGTTATTTGGGAAGCTGAACAAGGTCATCTTTCCCTCACAACCAGAAACAAACTTCTTTAGTGACATTTAGTGATTTTGTGGTCTAAAAACAAAATGCCAGAGCTGCCGACGGCTTCCATAACCTGAACGAAGCTTGTTTATGTGCACACTCCGCATGCGCTCATTAGGGAGAAGTGCCCATACAAGCAATTCCGCCTATTATGACCTCACACAGGCCCATGAAATCTTGGCCATGTTTAGCATGAGAATCCAACTCTTTAACAGTTTAAATAAGAATGCATTAAATAACATTAGACATTAGCTACCCCCGCTTCAAAAATTTCATAAAGAGATTGTAAAACTAATCCATATGTATTGAGTGGTGATCATGTTTGTTGATATGTCTACTTTATTTTTCAATGCAGAAGTAAGCCGTTTTCTGAGAACTTGCGAAACGTCCGATTTATTAGCTGCTATAGGGAAATAACGAGAAGAATATATCAAAGTGCAGTAAATGGTAAAACCGTGCTACAAACCAGTGTACATTAAGACAGTACATTCAAATAATATTGTATGAAATACCAATTTGCAATATCAAGCAGCATGCATAATTCATTCACAGACTGATTCAACTGCATAGCAAGGCATAGCAAGTATCATACATTTAACTAAACAGAGGTTTAGGTTAGGTGGTAAACCCTCTTAACGAGATGCTTTGAAATGAGAAACTGATGGTTCCTTCAGGTGGTTAAATGACTCTTTTCATATCTTCATTACTCTGTCATGTTCCGGTTACACCACTTTCACTTTTCCATTTCCCATGTATGTGTGATTTGTGTGTATGTGTTTGTTTAGATTAGTTATGTGTTCATGATTTAGTTAATAAATATTTGTGTACAATATATATGGGTTCCCTGGTTCTGATTTTGCCTGCAGATTAATGTCACTTAAACGATTCCTGATCTTCCTAAGTGCTGTACATGCTAAGAAAGAATGATGTTTCCGTGGCCATGAAAAATGCCCTTTCTGAGAGTTGATAACAACTCTTAGTGTTCACTGGATGAACAGGTTAATTTATAGTAATGTTAAGTCTGCTACATCAAGTCAATTTGATTATCTGATCCAAATAATTATTACAAGTTATGATTAATTAGTAATATTTCTATAAATCCTTCTTGTCACAGTAAGTTTGGGGTTTTGTTCATGTTTCATGTTCTTAGTTTATCATGTTAACTATCATGTTTCTTAGTTTGCTTTGTTCACTGTCTTGCTTCCTGGTCTTGTCATGTGATTGTCATGTGATTCCCTTGCCCTCATGTGATCCTGCCATGTGCTCCTTTGTCTTGTGTTCTGTTGTCATGTTCTCATTGGTTCATTGTCTCATCATTGCTTACAGGTGTCCCTCGTCTTGTCCTTATGTAGCGTGTTGGGAAGAGAATTAATTATATTGTATTTTATATAGTGAACTTCCCAAAACTAATTGTTTCATGGAGTGAGCCATTTTTTTTTTGATTCCCTTATATTAATATAATTCATGTAATGTTATTTTGCATAGGAACTTTTAGTTAAGGTATTTGTTGAATGGGACGATTATCTGTGTTGCGCACTATACTTTGCGGGTGTGCGTGAGTTACGTCAGAATCAGACCGTGAATGGGCGCTGACGAGTGAAGACACGCAAATTTCCTGTCTTTTCTTCCCACTCAATATTGTGTATCACGTGGGAAGAAGCTAACGCAGATATTTTCTCTGATCAAGTGTCCCATATATGTTTCAGAGCTAAATAAATGGAGTTGTTGATGACACCCTGCTGTTCCTGGCGTGAGATTTATTATGTACAGAACCAAATCTGCTACACTTAGTCAATGTGTATTTAAACCATCATGTTTGCCATGGTCCTTGTCGAGTATAGTTCTATGTAACCCGCTGATGATGAGTTGTCAAGCCAAGTCTGTGTCAAGCCATCGTGTGTCTAGTGTCTGTTCACCTTGTAAATAAAGCTGCACTTGGGTTCAAAGCTTGCCTCCAGTGGACTAGTTCGTTACAGAATACTCGACCGACAAACATGAACCCAGCAGTTTCTTGCCTCCTGCACCTTCGCCAAGGCAACCGTCCCATTGAGGACTACCTCCAGGACTTCTGTGGACTGTGTCATCTTGAAGATTTTAATGACGTGGCACTCAGACATTTTTAGATTTGGGCTAAATGAGCCCTTATGCTCCCAGCTGCCAGGAGGGAAAATCCACTGGTCCCTGGAGGGATATATCGATCATGCCCTTCAATTGAGTGGTTCCTCATTTACTGTAGGTTTGGTGGTAAGAAGCCCCACAGTCCCACAGTGCCTGCCACACCTTATTTTGTCCACGTCATGCCTGCCAAGCCTGATTTTGTCCACGTCATGCCTGCCACGCCTGATCTCATTCACGTCATGCCTGCCACGCCTGATTTTGTTCACGTCATGCCTGTCCATGTCCAGAGCCAAGCGACATCTCATGTCCACGTCCAGATTCAGGCCATGTCTCCTGTCCACGTCCAGAGTCATGCCTATGACCAGCGTCCATAAAGGGCTCCAGCCCCTGACCAGCGTCCAGAGAGGGCTCCAAGCCATGACCCCATAGTCCCACCCAAGACCATTTTTGGGGGGGCAGTGAATACCTGGAAAAGGCCTGGAAGGCCGCGCTCCATGATCCAGGTCTGCCCATGCTCCATGGTCCAGGTCCTCCCAAGCTCCATGATCCTGATCTGCCCATGCTCCACGGTCCTGATCTGCCCACGCTCCACGGTCCTGATCCGCCCACGTTCCACGGTCTGTGTCCTCCTAGACTTGTTTTGTTGGGCGTCAGGAGCTGCCCTTAGAGGGGGGAAATGTCACAGTAGGTTTGGGGTTTTGTTCATGTTCTTAGTTTATCATGTTTGCTTTGTTCACTGTCTTGCTTCCTGGTCTTGTCATGTGATTCCCTTGCCCTCATGTGCTCCTTTGTCTTGTGTTCTGTTGTCATGTTCTCATTGGTTCATTGTCTCATCATTGCTCACAGGTGTCCCTCGTGGACTAGTTCGTTACACTTCTATAAATCTCTTTGAGCTCATTTGCTACATAATTTAGACCACTTGCATGTCTTGCACAATTTTAATTCATTAAAAACCAAAAAAACCTGTCCCTAAATCAAAATATTAATACTTTTAAAATTAGAAGGAAATGAAAGGTTGACAGGGTGTGAAGTCCCAAACCTTTCAGCTGAAATCGAATCATAAATCTTCCATTTAATCTGTTCCTCACATAATTCTATTGTACTAATTCAGAAGACCTGGAATAGTGTATGGACTACTTTTATGATGCTTTTCAGGCGGTTTATTATTAATTTATTATTTTAGAAGCTTGAGATTTTTGTCATTGCTAAAGAGCTGCATAAAGATGTAGTGTCCTTCAAAATGTATCGTTCATTTCCAGATGAACTATTCATTTAAAGTAAACAGGAAATTGGATTTCAGAAGTAAATCCATTGCAAATGGTAATTCACATTGACTTTAAGTTACTGGAATCATGTGGGTGTGTGGCTGGTGGAAAGTACTTGATTGTACATTACAAAGAAGACTTAACAGAAATGAAACAATTTTTTTTTAATTTGGTAAAACACTTATCAAAAGCAGTTGAGTAAGCTAAGTGCTGGTTATGATCCCTGTAGCTTGGGGTAAGTACTCAAGAAAGCAACCATATAGAGCATTTGTAGTGTTCACTTATGTTCATATCCACCTCTTTCTCATCAGATTTAGTTATCAAATGAATATTGCAGATAAAGTGTCTATAGTGTTGTGCATAAGGCAAAAGACAATGTACGTATATCATTAAAGCTCTACTCGTATATTTGCCCTCTTTATTGGTTCAAAGATTTGTCCCAATGAGCAAATGTCTGCTTATTGGCCAACAATTTACAGTGTACACAGAGTGTCAGCATATCTAAGGATTATCAGAGCTGGAGTGTGCTGTGTAAACTGACCTTGTTATTGAACCTCCGCTCTCTTTGTCATGCTAACATGCAGTCCCAGTCAGTCTGCATTAAATGCCTGGTAATGGGTAGAATGACTGACATTAAATGCTTTCTAGGCCTTGATGCCTCAATAGCTTTTCATTAAAGCTCTGCTTGTAAGTAATGGTGCCTTTAAGTGCACCATAGCCTTTGCCAAATATTCTTTTCAGAAACAGTTTATGTTCAAAGTACTAGTGGGCTTTTAAGGGTTTTTTTCCCCCCACATCAAAACACCTAAAAGCCTTCTACAGTGAATAGTTTGTATATCCACAATCATCATCGTCCTAAACAAAAACCTATAAACAATTTCACTGTCTTTTTTTCCATTTTTAAGTCTTTGTAAATGATTCGCTTCACACAGTATATAACGTACGCGACACAAAACCCCCAGAGGCCCCTTCTCTTTATTCACTTTGTGTACTGTATGCAAATGAACAGATTTTCATGTTCCCTCATTACAGATAGTGCTAATGAGAGTCAGGTAAAAAAGCATGTACTTGTCAGGGCTGGCCAGAGCAATGTTGATAAATAGTCCCAATTAGGCATCACCTTCACAGGGTGACCCCCTGTGTATTGTGAGTTTTCATTTGCATTGAGTAGTCACAATATGGTGTTCTAGACACATTGTATAACACAACGACCAAAGCGTATCAAAATAGATACTTCAAAAGAAGGAAATAGGCTTGCATTAAAGCACAGATAATAGTTACTTGCACAACAGAACAGAACACATAAATAATTATACAAATCTTAATAATTTTACAATTATCTTTGTGCATTAAGTGTTCATATAACATAATTATATAAAACACCCATATGATTTATTAATGTGGAACCTGCTTCTATGTTATTGTCCATCATGTCACATCTTAAAATTTTTCTGGAAAAAAAAAATTATATTGCCAGATATTTTATTCATGCTGTTTTTTAGAAGTCGTGGAAAGTAGACAACTACCCTACTTTTTTACTTTTTACCCTACTAAGTTTAAAACAAAAGCTTCTAAATACCTTTTTAAAATGTATCAAGTCCAATCTTCTGCTAATATTGACCCTTTAAGGGTATTCCAGGGTTCACCTCCCAGAAAATGATGGCAATTTGAATTCCTTTTTTAATCTATCTAAAGTAAATGAAGTTGATGGTTACTTATCATAATTTAAAACAACTTATAATAATGGCGGTTTTGACAGGCCATTTTGCAAAAAAAAAAAAAAAAAAAGAAAGAAAGAAGAAAAAAAGTGTGTGTGTGGGTGGGTTTGGTTGGGGGGGATTGAATATGAAGCTGGACAGGAAAATTACATAGACCGCTGCAGTGTATGAGTGTTTAACACTCATACACTAACATATCCAAGGCTCCCAGTCATTGACTCTTACTAAAATTGTGTTATTTACAATCCCATGTTGTTAAAAATTGTGTAGGCTTACTGTAGACAGTCACACAACGCACGATCAAATGAATATGCTTTAGCCTATTCATAAATGTTTAAACTTTGGATTTATTATACATTTTTGTTTTGCAATTTTTATCGTGTATTGTTTACTACTGTGTTGAATTCAAGTCTGTCCGTTTCCTGAAAAAGAATATTTCCGATCTATGATCTATGATAATCTATGATGTAATGAATAAAATAATTTTCATGATTACCCCAAGTTTATTGGTGTTGTTTTCTTATTCAAATTATAAATTATATAACTAAACAAATTAATAATTAATTAGGTGAAACTGTGCGTTTGAATTTGTCGTTGCACGTCATACATCGTATGTCATCCTTTGTCATATATCTTATGCAGTGCAGTGAATTATTATCACTTTTTATTGTCTATTTAGGGTATTTTAGTCATTTAAATAACATGGGCTATCTTAATATGTAATTAATGACATTTTATTATAATATTACACCACCCAAATGTGTATTAATTTCCTTCTAATTCTCGTTGTAATTGCATGCTGATTTAGCCTATATTCACCAAAAAGTGATTAGTGTAGCCTGCTTAAAATAGCATAAAACAACAGGACAAAACATAGTTGATGACTAAAAATAATCATTTCATGACTCTATACATTACTTTATAAAGACAGTGGCATAATACAGTGACATATAATGTTTTTTTAGCCATATCAAAACAGTAATCATCTGCATGGGTACATTTTCCCTGTTGGCTGTAAGTATACAGTGTATACGTGTAAGTGCTTAAGGCACATCAACTAAAGGTATGTCATGTGTTTATTATGTAGGTTACTGCAATGTGAGTTTTGGATAGAAAAATTCACAAAGGAGCGCAAGTGCTACAGTTATGATAAGTTTAGTTGTTATTTTGCACTTGTGTTTCTGTTTATTCTGTATCCTTTCAGTTTAGCTCTTTATTAACACTTATTGGTTGCCCTAGTTACTAATTAGATGCCAGGTCCATCCCAGAATCAGCGCAGACTGAGCAGTCCATCCCAGAGCCAGAAGAAGGAGCATAGCTCATCAATTTGTGGTCCAAGGAGCAATCTCCCATCCATGTTCCCACCCTCAAAACTTTCTCCTCCTCATCCTGTCCCATGGAATTACCTGGATGACCCAGTCCTACCCCATTTATTTCCGTCCTCTCTGCTGGGTCTGTCCACATCCCTGGATTCACCTGTTGCTCAGCTTAGCTGCTCCCTCCAGCTCTGCCTTGGGGTTCTCCACCACTAGCTCGCCTTGTAAGGTGGCTGCACATTGAAGCCAGAGCCAGTTGGCTCAGTTCCAGTTACCCCAGAACCAGCCAAGTTAGTTTCAGTCACCCCAGAGCCAGCCGGGTCAGTTCCAGCCACCCTGGTGTCGGCCTAGACCATTCCAGTCACCCTGTTGTCGGCTGAGACAGTTTCAGTCCCCCCAGAGTTGGCTGAGACCGTTCCAGTCATCCCAGAGTCAGCCCAGTCAATTCTAGTCATCCTGGTGTCAGTCGAGTCAATTTCACCCCAGAATTGGCCAATCATGCATTGTGCCCCTGTAAGCTGAAGAGAAGGAGGGTTCATGCTGTGAATGGTCGAATGCCCTTCTTTTAGAGGCTTCAAGTCCATTGGTCCAGGAGGGCCCAAATCACGAGGTTGACCATTGGCCTGTGTAGATTGTGGCAGGGCGACGCAGCGTCTGGTTACAGTTGTAACCTGAGACATTCCCTTTCAAAGGAAGGCTACGTCCAAAGAAGGAATGCTATGGGAACAATAATATCCACTACGCCATACTGACAAGTGCATGTCCTAGTGTGAATCATATCAAGCACAGCTTGGGACATAAGCACCTGAGACCCTGGTGCAGGGTCCAGATCCAGCTATAGAATCTGATGAATGTGTGCGGAAAAGCCCAGCCCACCACATCACAAATTTCTTGGAGAGAACTACTGGGAGAATGATTGAAAACTTGGGTGGTGTCTCTTCAAGATATCTGATAATCATGGCTCCTCTCCCCTGAAACCAGGCATGACCCTTTGAGGCACAAGAGTAGATCCAACCAAGTAAAAAAATTTGGTGTAATAAATATTTACAGCTCTTTTGTTCTGGTCTTGGTATTTAAGGGAAGCTGGCAGAAGAGTAATTGGGAATTCTGTAGACAGAAAACTCCCATAAAGTGCTGTGTCAGTGTCTTCTTGAGTTCTGCACTCAGAGAACTCACACACTGCTGTGTGTCTCCCCACTGTCAGGTATGCATTTCTTACTCTTAGATTCATTCTTTGAGCAATTGATATTATGGGCCAGATTTACTAAACTGTATATTTGGCGTGCTGTCCAAGGAGAGGGCTCCGAGCTTGGTATTTGGCCCGAACCCAGAGTACTCCCCCCGTATCTCTGGTTTAGGAAAGTAACCAGGTGAGTGTGAGGAAGACGGGGTGGTGAAGGGATGCTGCAAACTTGTCGAGGAACATTGGTGAGTTGACTGGGTATTTGGAAGTGGAAACAAACTTGTGAGCTGGTTGTGCGGAGAATTTGGCTCCTGCGGGAGCGGAAGAGATGAGAGAATTGGGCTCCTGCAGGAGCGGAAGAGATGATACTGCTATGGCAGTGGAGCGAGTTTGGATGGAGTAACAGAGCTCCTGTGGGAGCGGAGTTGACGGCACTGCTGCAGCAGACAAGCTATTTCAAGTCAGAAATAGAAATCAGTTGTATCTGGGGTGACAGTTTGCTGTATTGTAGAAAAACGATAGACCGTTCCATTGTTTAACCCCTTAGCAGTCAAGTATCGCCGACGGCCCCAGATTACTGTTGTTCAACATGCACTGCTCGTTAAAACATCACACACTTACTTCATTTGGAAAAAACTTGGTATAATTATAAAGATTAAAGCCTCCAGCTTCATTTTTTGACCACTGTTTATGATAAAATGAGGTTGCAGTGGCATTAATTCCTTAATTTATGCCAGGAGTGCAAAATAATCGATCTGTAATGAACAATATTTTGAATGAAATATCAACAAGAATCAAAAGCCAGTCACGTCTTCTCCGTTTTATTTGTGGTCACATACATGCACTAAACAGCATCCGTTCGGTCTCTTAGTCCAAGCGTGCACATATTTGGACAAATATAGATTTATTATCACATGTTTGCAAAATATTTCATCATACAGAATAACATTTCTATTCATTTCTCACTGAATTATGCTGATCTGAAGAGTTGAATGACATTCAGAGCGATCTCTGTGTCTGTTGCTTCCTGCTGCACGTCACTTATGATCTCAGAGCTCTCTCATTGGCTGTACAGCTGTCAATCATCTTACGTGACAACAATCCTGGCCCATCTGGTTACACTGTTCAGTGCACTTCCTCATTCTCATCTCTCTGTTGTAAACATTGCCAACACGTGAAAACGAAGCTAATAAATGCACGATTACGATGGCATATGATTTGGTGTATTTTCAAATGAATAAAGAATGTTTCCAGTAACATGCTAAGCAGGTGTAGCGATTAGCTCCATATAAAATGCTAAATATTACATTTTAACATCATTGAACATCACATTATATCGCAATCAGAAGTTAATACAAACACTCGCTGGCTGTTTAAAGGGAGTTTGGAGTTAAAGTGTAATATTAATCTTTTATTTTGTGTTATGTAGCTTGATGCTAACTGTAGCTCTAATGCACCTGTCACGCCAGGAGCTATATTTTATTTCACATAAGGTACCAAAAGTATGCTTTTTTTTGTTTGTCTGTTTGCTAGAAAGAATTTAGATAGTATATTTTAATGTAAAGTGGGATTAATATGGGCTTGATGGCCAATTCAGAACGCATGAATAGGCTATAATGGATATAATACAAACAAGAATTACTACAAAAGAATAATGAGGATTAAGTAATTCATGACAGACGTGTGAAAAGTTCATTGAGTGAAAACAATAGAGTATGAATTAAGCAGCTGAAAGACTAGTTAGTAGACTGCAAGTATTTGTTTTACAGGCCAATAACATAATACTAGCATCTTGTCTTAGCATTCGCTAAAAACTCACATGACATCCCTGTTGAAAAAAGCAGCATATGCTGGTTAGGTATGTTTTGAAGCATGGCAGCTGGTTTGAGCTGGTTTAATCTGGTCATGAGCTGGTTTAAGCTGGTCCTTAGCTGGTCATGAGCTGGTTAAGTGCTGGTCCTAAGAAACTAGCTCCAGCTCAGGATCAGCTTAAACCAGCTCAGGACCATCTTATAACCAGCTTAAATCAACTCAGGACCAGCTTAAACCAGCTCAAACCAGCTGCAATGTTTCAAAACATACCTAACCAGCATATGCTGCTTTTTTCAACAGGGATGCCATACAATATGCTTCATAAAATGCATACTTTTAGAGATTTCATCCTCAGATTTGAAATGAAGCATGACCACACTTGTGGCTTCACTAAGTTCTTATACTACATTCACATAATATTTTTATACATTTAAAAATATATTATTAATATACCTGTATGTACGGGGAGTGGCTTGGCATGCAAATTCCATTGGTCAATTCCATTGGCCGTTTTTTGTTAAACTCTGTGATTGGGGATCCCAAGTGAGTCCCTATTTGTCAGTCGACATAACGTAGTAGTTACTGACAGATGGGGAACTATGGTTACAGTCATAACCGAGACGTTCACCCTATTATTTTTTTTTTAGAAAAGAACATGCTCTATATAATATACTGTAGTTCAAATATGAAAATCTGTAGATCTGAAGTAGTGGCTATTGTACAAAATTGTGCTCTGATTCCATGACAGGAATATAACCACTCTTGCCATAAAGAATAAAAGCTTCTTGCAAAAATGATTTAAACCACTCTGACCACATTTTACACAAAGCATTGACCACATTTTTAGCATTAATACACATAAACATTCCCTTTACCAAAATAGCAACATTTTAGCAATCATGTCCGGTATTTGTGGGTACTGTAGAATTAAAAAAAAATTTACTCCCACCAGTCTCATGATAAGGTTATGGAACACTATATTTTATGATAAAAAATCTGTCTTAATTTTTTCATCCTACAATTAAAGTTGAAATTCTTTTTAGTGCTTCTGAAATGTGCCATCTTTCGGATGAGACGTTAAACCGAGGTCTTGATTAAAATCCCATGGCACTTCTCGTAAAGAGTAGGGGTGTAACCCCGGTGTCCTGGCCAAATTCCCTCTATTGGCCCTTACCAATCATGGCCTCCTAATAATCCCCATCCATTGAATTGGCTCTATCACCCTCTCTCCTCTCCATCTATCGCTAGTGTGTGGTGAGCGCACTGGCGCCGTTGTACTGTGGCTGCCGTCGCATCATTCAATTGGATGCTGCACACTGGTAGTGGTTGAGGAAAGACCCCTGACATGAGTGTAAAGCGCTTTGGGTGTACAGTAGTACATATGAAAGTGCTATATAAATGCCTCATTCATTCATTCATTCAGTTAAGTTAAGTTCCAAATTTCAGCAAGCATTGAACAGAGGACAGTTGATGCAAAAGATCAAAAGACTTATAATTTACAAGTCATTCTTAGATAAAATGGATATTTTTGGCTCTGATAAAAAGGAATCAGAGAAGAAAGACTGACTGAATTGTCAGCTAAATATGCAGGATTTAGTGCTGTAGAGGTTGATGACCAAGGTTATACAAAGTCATTCATGAGATCTATCTACTAGATTATGTACATGAAACTCAATACATATAGGTGAAGACCATATTTATAAGCTCTTATGCTTCACCTGTGGTATTGATGGACCAGAGTATTGATGATTTGCAGAGACCCAAGTTTTTCTTACAGATACAATTTATTTTGATAGTCCACTTTAGACATTTAATTAACTATAAGTAACTTTGCAACCTCATGTCAACTAACTCTTAGAGTATTAGTAGACTGTTAGGCTAGGTGTAGGGTTTGAATTTGTAGAATAAGTTTACATGTACTTGCAAAGTTACTTATAGTCAGTAGAATGTCTGTCAGGGGACCATCAAACTAAGTGTTAGCAGATATTAAGCAGTCTACCAATGGTCTAATGACTGGTAGTTGACGTCTGATCGATCGCTGCTGATCGATTGCTCCCGTCTGCCTTGTTGCAGTGCTCGTGTGTGCTCTGTTCACTTTTGAATCTTTATTTGATATCATTCCCTGTTGTTTAAACTGCTAAATATAACTTACCCATCAACATACACTCACCTTAAGGATTATTAGGAACACCATACTAATACTGTGTTTGACCCCCTTTCGCCTTCAGAACTGCCTTAATTCTACGTGGCATTGATTCAACAAGGTGCTGAAAGCATTCTTTAGAAATGTTGACCCATATTGATAGGATAGCATCTTGCAGTTGATGGAGATTTGTGGGATGCACATCCAGGGCACGACATCCCAAAGATGCTCTATTGGGTTGAGATCTGGTGACTGTGGGGGCCATTTTAGTACAGTGAACTCATTGTCATGTTCAAGAAACCAATTTGAAATGATTCGAGCTTTGTGACATGGTGCATTATCCTACTGGAAGTAGCCATCAGAGGATGGGTACATGGTGGTCATAAAGGGATGGACATGGTCAGAAACAATGCTCAGGTAGGCCGTGGCATTTAAACGATGCCCAATTGGCACTAAGGGGCCTAAAGTGTGCCAAGAAAACATCCCCCACACCATTACACCGCCACCACCAGCCTGCACAGTGGTAACAAGGCATGATGGATCCATGTTCTCATTCTGTTTACGCCAAATTCTGACTCTACCATCTGAATGTCTCAACAGAAATCGAGACTCATCAGACCAGGCAACATTTTTCCAGTCTTCAACTGTCCAATTTTGGTGAGCTCGTGCAAATTGTAGCCTCTTTTTCCTATTTGTAGTGGAGATGAGTGGTAACCGGTGGGGTCTTCTGCTGTTGTAGCCCATCCGCCTCAAGGTTGTGCGTGTTGTGGCTTCACAAATGCTTTGCTGCATACCTCGGTTGTAACGAGTGGTTGAATCAGTCGGCCCATTCTCCTCTGACCTCTAGCATCAACAAGGCATTTTCGCCCACAGGACTGCCGCATACTGGATGTTTTTCCCTTTTCACACCATTCTTTGTAAACTCTAGAAATGGTTGTGCATGAAAATCCCAGTAACTGAGCAGATTGTGAAATACTCAGACCGGCCCGTCTGGCACCAACAACCATGCCACGCTCAAAATTGCTGAAATCACCTTTCTTTCCCATTCTGACATTCAGTTTGGAGTTCAGGAGATTGTCTTGACCAGGACCACACCCCTAAATGCATTGAAGCAACTGCCATGTGATTGGTTGATTAGATAATTGCATTAATGAGAAATTGAACAGGTGTTCCTAATAATCCTTAAGGTAAGTGTACACACAACTAGCCACTCAAACAGTGTTTACAGGCACATGATGTTTATTTTGTCACAGACACTCAAATTGTCACAGAAGTACCGCAACAAAAGTTTATAGGGCATATAAGCATATAATAATGTCAACATATCAATGAAACGGTCATCCGAAGCACGCATAAACATTCATTATGTGGTTGAGCGGCTGTCATTTAGTGTTCACAGGCACATGGCTGCAGCGCCGCCGTTCCCACCACACGCATCACGCGTAGGGCACGTAGTGCTGAGGGGGCACCAAAAGAAAATATATATTTTTAATAATGTTTAAGTTAAAGGGGTCATGAAGTGGATTTTTGTATTATTTTATAATGTTTCCTGAGGTGCACTTATATTGTTATTAAGATTTTTACATCATAAAATGTGACCCGTTCTGGCGAAATTAGTTTCCATCACATATTTTTATCATAATAAGTTAAAATTTTATAATAAAACTTTAGACTTTTCTAATGATTTATAGGAAAATGAAACTGTATTTTCAAGTACTCAGCCAAAACGGAAGGATGTTGTTTGGATTGTGATTAGTGATATTAGGCTATATAAACAAAATTAACTTCATGCTAAGCAAGAGGTGTTATGTTCCTGCAGTCTGCCATTTTTGGCAAATAAAATATTTGTCTAAAAACATTACTGGATATGGTTTGTATTTTGTGTGCCCTGTATGGAACATTAATGTTCTTTATCAGTCACATGCCTGTTTAAGTGATGAACTGCACTACATGAACTGCACTAATTGTGGTTGTTTTCAGAGATGGTAACAGTTTTATAGGCCTACTTGTGCTACAACTGTGTCATGTGCTACAAAACTTTCAACCTCTGTGCCAGTGCTGTGTGTAAAAAGTTAACATACAGCTTCCTACACGACAGCTACAATGGAAATAATAAGGTGATACGTTCTAAAATAACAGTCGCCTTAAAAAAACTCACACTAGTGACTCATCTAGAATATTTTGAACTTTAGTTGCGAACTTGTGTTACCTAAATTAACAATGCTATTTTAGCTTGTTTCTACAAGTCTTTGAGCTTTTTTTATTGTGATTTATGTTTCATGGGACTTTCATGTTCACTCTGAATTGCAAGGTCAGGTGAGCTACTGAGCAAGTTTAATATATCAGAAAAGCAATAGGCCTACATTACATATGGAGCTGGTCATGTGATGTCATGTGATGGAAGTATTAGTATACAAATCATGCACTAAAGTAAAAGTGTTTTGATGTCATAACAGTGATGTGCAAGTAACCATGTGGAAAGTCGTTATTAATTGATAATCTGCACCTGGAATCACAATTTATGTGAAAATGTATGCATTTGTTGGTATTTTACTGCCACTAGTGTTCATTTTAGCAGAAACTGCTGTGAATTGTATGTACTGTGTAGGAACATTTTTGGAGCTTTACGAAAATGTAGGTAGAGACATGTTTTTCCAATTAACCTATGTTTGGTTTGAAATGGGCAAGCTATGTTTCAAGGGTTAAAGTCATGAAATTAAAATTGACCCTTCTTACTTTGTTAGCGCACATTACTAGTCTTGGGGTGAACAATTTTAACACACAAAGTATTAAACAGGAAAACATTTACAAGAAGGTTTAATAACCTTAACTACTACCCTCCAACCATCAGTCTACTATGAGCGAGGGATGGAGAAGAGGTGCAACTTCTGGTTCAGGACTTTAATAAGTACCACAAGGACTTGGTGTTGTAAATTAATAGTATTCATATTTTTTTTATATTGTTTGTGTTCTCAGACCCTTAGAAAAAAGGTGGTTACATGTAGTACTGAAATGCTTTTAAGACCCTAGTCTCAAAGTAAATATCTAGAACTGTAAATCCAGTAAGGCTTCAGCTGTCCAACAGTGGCCTATAACCTCTACTGTGAACTTTAGGTTATAGGAAATTAATTCAAGGATGAGGGATGACTTGCTGAGCCTGTATCTTCATGTTGAAAATCCTAGTAATGTCAACCAAGTTCAGTAAAATATGTAACAGAATCATGTAAAACTGAGGACGAATTGACTAGTGCTCCCATTCTTGGCTTGTGTGGGTGATGTGGGTGAGTGTTAGCATGTGCCAACATGAGCAAAGAAGAAGAAAAAAATATAGAAGTATGAAACTAGAAGCTCTAAGGGATATGTACAGGGTTTAAAGTTAGTGAACTTAAGTTGGTGAACAGAATAGTGAAATATAACATTCCACTGTATCATCTTAATTCAGCAAAATTGGGAGCTATTAAACAAAGGAGGAAAACGTAGTTAGCAGTGTTTGACTTGGAAGTTCAGTATTGTCCAGGACAGTGTAATACAGCAACAAATACTCTCTTTGTGCCCATTAGCAGGGGAGTCTGCAGTAGGCTCAGATGCTGAGTAGATAGTGTTACCATTTGCAATGTTGTCAGGAAAGGAACATCTTTTGATTATAAACCAAGTCCATGTCCATTTTAAAGCTAGTGGAGGTTGGATGTTAGAAAGCTGTAAGGTATCCATGCATTACAGACCAGGACTATTATGACTATTTTAATGTGACTCAAGGGAATAGACCAACTCTCCTAGGTTATTCCAAAGATGAGCTGTGTGCAATTCAACAGCAAGACCTAAACCTGTATTGTCTCTGGTAAAGCAATGGAATACAATGATATACACAAGTTTATGAATTTCCCAGGAAACAAACCATCGATTTTGGACAATGCTCATGCCAGGCTATTTGAGCTACAAGAATTCAGTCAATGCCCTGATTGGACAAGACTAGACAATAGCTCAGAAACTGAACTCTCAAATATGACTATTTCAAATTTCTTATTTTCTTTCTTTTTTTTCCAAATATGTGGTCCATTTTAACAACAGACCCTTGTTTAACCCCTTAACTGTCATCTCCCTTTTTGAAAATAGACATGAAAATGCACTATCCAAATTAAATGGCTGTAATTCAAGAATGCTTTGGAATATAGACCTAAGTTTGGTCTTGTTTTAAGTTTTGTATTGTTTTTAATGATGCAAAGGAACTGTGTACACAATAATCATAGGTTGTTGTACCATGTGATTGAGGATGATCTACATGGAGAGTGCATTTTGCGTTTCTTTTCTATGCTTGTCTGAATCAAAAATCAAGTAATAAAGACCATGTACAGCCTTTCATGGAAAAGGTATTCCCTGGTGGCTGTGGCCTCTTTCAGCAGGATAATGCGCCCTGCCACAAAGCAAAAATGGACTCGTCAGTCTCTACATGAGAGTGCATCTACCCAACTACCTACCTGTTTTTCTACTCACTTTCTTCATCCTCCAAACGCCATTGATCCATCAGTCTGTTTCACTCCTGTGAACCTCAAGATCCAAGATTCTTCAGTTAAGTGTCACTGTCAATTACAACTGCTTATGCCATTCACTTATCTTCTTGATGATCTGAGAAACCATTACTGTTCTGTGAATACAAATCCTGTTCAGTTGATCTATGTGTCTTATCTCATGTTTTGTGACACACATCATCCAAGAAGAGTTCAAGGTCATCTTGGGAACACACCCTGGCAGATATTTTATTATATGATTTTTAGATATGTTGTTAGGATCTTGTGATGACAACATGCAGATAGAGTGGGGCCCAAGTTGAGGAATTGTGGTCTGCGCCACATAGAAAGGGTACAAAGCCTGCAGCACATAATCCTTATTTGCCTCTGGGGATTTACCCTTGGATGCCTTCCCCTTGCTCTGAGCAACAACTTAAACAGTCTCATATGCAAATGGCCCATAGGTATCATTGTGGACGCAGCTGCCAAAAGACCTAGAACTCTTTAAAAGTGATGGAAAGTAATTTCCTGACCTAGCTCGGGTCACTCAGGGTGTTTAAGATGGACTCGACACATAGGGGAGACAGCTGTGCCCACATGGTGACCCACATGGAGTCCCATACAACCCCTAAATATGTTGTTCTCTGGGCAGGAGAGAGAACACTTTTCTTGGTGTTGTGTCTCAACCCTAAAGATACAAGATGAGGGAGGACGACATCCTAATGTCAAAGCGCAAGCTCTTGAGACTGGGCCATGGATCAGCCAGTCGTCTATGTCATTAAAAAATTCGATGCCCTGGAGTCGCAATGAAGCCACAGTTGCCTCCATGCATTTTGTATATGTACGAGGAGACAAGGAACTGAAAGAACCCGATATTGATAAGCTTTGCCCCCGAAAGTGAACCTCAAGAACACAAATTTTACGTACAGCACTCTGTAATGGTGGATGCAGGCAGACCGATGAAGGCAGATGAATCAGGTACCAAAATCTCACAAGTTTAATTATAGTTCAAAAGACAGGCAGACAGGTAGCAAACACACCTAACATAACAGTGACCTGACACAGAATGATTGAGAGGGAACAACTCAAGGAACACAAACAAGACTTAATAATGAAAACGTTCATGTAGGCTACAAATGCTCACTTCAGAATATATGATAGCTGGATTTGACTAAGTCTGCAAGGTTGTGAAATTAAATGTTTATTAGATATTCAAAGATTTGTTTAAATTATATAAATGCTTATTTGATGAATGCTGATGGTAAGGAGAAAATATAATATTGTTTGCCTCTCTGACACTAATAATATAAAAGCAAATGCTATAATACTTTTCATATACAGTTTAACAGTTTACTTTCATTGTTTAGCAGTTCTATCTAGTAACGTATTAGACAAAACTGTTAAACAGAGACCATAACTAATGAAGACAGAGAATGAGAGCGTTGGCTGTATCCAAAAACTTAGCTAACTTAGCTGGTAGCTGACTTGTTGCCTCGCTGCCTTATAGGCAATGACTCTGCAGGCAGCATTTGCACATGAAAAGTAACTCACGAAACTGATTTCAAACAGACTTCTAAGGCAGCGTAATAGTTTAATGATCTACAGCAAAATAGAGCGAGCTTTGGTGAGAACTAAACACATATTTAACTAACTACAATAGTAATTTCTTGCAAGAAATGACATCAGACGTGGAAAACGTTGGTCAAAACAACTTCAAGCGCAATCTTTCTTTTTCTAGCTAACTGTCACCGAATGGAACACAGGATTGTGGGATATCAAAGGCAGCAAAGGATACAGCTATGCTGCCTTCAAAAATCGATCATATGAAGGTATCTCAGGAGACAGAAAGTGAAGCTAACATTAGATTGGGACATGCCTTGATGCCTTCCTACCTTAGAATGCGTCCTCTGAAGGCAGCATTTTTTAACGTTTTCAGGATGCAGTTGCTGTTTGCTCAGGCGCTGCCGTTATCAGAGCTGGAGTTCTCCACGGCATCAAAATAAAAATCCGGCATGCTGCCAAAATCAAAGTTCCCAACACATCAACCAAAATAAAAGCTTCCAACACATTGGCCAAACAGAAAAACTTATCGGCTGATGCCAATATTTAAAAAAAATGCAACTATATCAGCCTTGACGACCAATAATCTGTACTGGACCACCCATTGGCCCAACGACAGAATCCAATGTATAATGTGTGTGAATATTTTAAGTTATTAGAATTTAGTCCCATTTTAATTATTAATCATACTTACAGGTTGTGATTCTGGGGAGCAGATAAACAAAATAAACTGGGTGGTAATGACCCATCTTTCAAGAGCAAACATTTTGTGAATCCCGCGTTGAACTCCGAGATTTGAGAAGTAAAATTAAGTATTTGAAGGTGTACAACATAGGCGGGTATTATGCAAACATCTTTTCTAGTGACGTAGAACTGTCATACAGTGAGATTCGAATAAAAACATGACTTGTTTAGGCAGTTCAGAGTCATTTCAATGGCAAAAATGGTCAGATCAGATACACACAATACTCAAATATAGCATCTCAAACTGTCTGTCAAAGTGCAAGTACTACAAATGTAACATCACTGCAAGAACAAAATGTATGCAACTTAAAATAAATACTCAGGATTAGTAAAAGAATATGTAGGTTGAACTCACAGCACTTGCAGTGATGGAGCGCACATCATTTACTTTGAACAGAATCGCCAATCCCCTGGATATACGCAGTTTTATTTTCTGTTTGATCTGTGGTCTTTTAGGTTCATTACAAAACAGTTGCAGAACAGATTAAACCATGGCGGGTCATCTTTGTAATTAAATCAGAAATAGACAGAGTGCAATAAAGCAGGATAATTAAATCAATTTAAAAAGGCTAATATTTACCTCCTGTATGTGCTTTATGTCTTCGACGTAGACAGTGTTTTAATCTTTGGTTTGCATAACTTACAGTCGACTCAGTTGATATGTGAAATATCCATTCCTATACGTCCTTTACATAATCATCAGATGATCTCTTGTCAGTGGACTCAAGATGTGTGATGAAACAACAGATGGCGGTAATGAACAAATTAGTTTGTGATCTAGTAAGAAGACGACGCTGTGCCGCTTCACTGCATTACAGGCTCGTAATTCGTCATAACCCAAAATGGAATGTAGCTTTTGGTCGCGCTACATAGCTACTTACTTTATAGTTAGCTACTGGAAAAGCTACACTGTTTTAAAAGTAACTGAGCTACTGACAGGCTACTGAAAAATGTAGTTAACCCTAGCATACCTCAGGTCAGTGACCCGGGACCTGATTCACTACCCTCCTCCTCATTCATTTTTTACATCAACCTTCTTAGTATTCCTCAATCAATTAATTATAAACAACAATAACAAGAAAAAAAAGAATACAATTATAAAAGAATGCCTGTTTTTCCATAATTTTTTTTGTAAAAATTGTACAGGGTCGCTAACGATATATTTTTTTCTGCACAACAATAATTGAATCTTTAATGATGGAATAAGTGCAATTCACATTTATTCCACAAGGTGGCAATGTCTGATACACGATGATGAAGTGACGTTTCACTCATAGTTACTGCAGACAGAAAATGAAAGAATAGTAAGTAAAATTTGCAAAACTTGAAATGGCTCAGTGATTTACTGCAGAGATCGCGAATGCCAGATGCTGAATGTACTGAAATGAGCTCTATAGCGAGGACAGTGATGATGGTATAAAACATCTGCTCAAAATGAACCCTTCCAAGCTCCACAATTTAATGAAATATGCTTTATTTTATTCTTCTGTAATTGTTACTCTAATATCAGTAGAGTTTTTTATTATTACGACACACTCAAAAAAATGAACTTTCACTGTTGTTAGTTGCACTTAAATCATCCTTGTTCACATTACTTAAAAAATTCATGTAACTACATGAGTTGTTTCTACTAAAAATTAGTATTGTCAGCTTTATTTATTAAGTGTTTGTTCGGTCAACTTAACATTGCTGAGTGAAACGAACAAACTGGGCAATGGATCTGTAGTTCCCAGCATGCTTTGCAAGGGACTACATTAGGAGAGTAAATTTAGGAATTAAAGTGTTATTTTATGTGTTTGTCAGTAAAGGGAAAGATGTTGTTAGTTTATGTTAGTGTTTAATGTTCAGTTAT
The DNA here is from genome assembly GCA_039654625.1 of Rhinogobio ventralis. Lineage (NCBI taxonomy): Eukaryota > Metazoa > Chordata > Actinopteri > Cypriniformes > Gobionidae > Rhinogobio > Rhinogobio ventralis. The sequence continues at coordinate 26,529,760 of CM077195.1, read as the reverse complement.
GTTGGACATTTAGAGGAGTTTCTGTAATTTTGTGGTTACCATTATGCAGTGGTGCCTCTGCTTAGGCTGTGTGAAATTCTTGCTCTCAATTAGTTTGTCCAATTAGTTATTTTTGCATTTTATTTCTAAAAATATGCTTTTTTAGAGCTTTTTTTTTTTAGAGCCAATAGCTAATTTAATAAGGTAAATTAAATCGATAAATGTGTTCACCTAACATAATAAACTTATGTTCAGAGAAGTTGCTATGGCTACTTACATGCCCGAAAGTTACATCCAGTTTTGGAACCAAAAATTGAGGTTATTCGATTACCCTTAAACATACCCTTAAACATATGTCACATAACCTGCTTTCTGGAATACCCCCCAGAGCACTGGTGTTGGTGATTCCGTAGCTTACATTTTGACTTGAGTCAGACATGCAACTCGAGTCCCCCACCTCTGGTCATAGTTGCCTATTTTTTGCTGTAGAATCACAGGTGGAAAACTTGTCATTTAAATAACGAAAAAGTAGAGGTTAAGACTGTCTTCAGGCAGTACTGTGACATGAAAAAGACATTTAACCAATACAAGAGAACTAGTCCCACCCTCAGCACCTGAGTGAATATGACTGACAGATAACCCTCAGAATTAAGATAAGAAAGAGGGCTGCTGTCAAAATGGCAGCTCAGGGGCTTTTTGTATTTTTTTTTCTTAACTGACAGAAATTTACATGCAATTCATGCAGTCAGGAGAACCTCTGGGATTTCTTTGACAGAAATAGACATGAGCCCATCACAGATTTGAGATACAGTATTTTCAGAGGATTGAGGGAAATCCTTTACTTGTCTGAGCTAAATTGTCTAGAACAATGATGGATCCACCATTGAACCATTGCATCACAGCAATACAGTGACTGGCTTCTATGCAAATTCAATATGCAAACTGTGTAATTACTTATGGAAAAGCACTGAGGACACAGCTTATATAACCCCATGATGGCGGCGCGAGTACATCGCGAGGCTCGGGCTCTCTCCAGATTCTGCAATGTTGCGGTATATTTCTTGCTCATTTCGGGTCTGTTCATGCAGAACAGTTGTGCCTTTACATCGTACACCCGATGTGAGCTTTTGGATATTGGTTTGCGAATTTCCGACAGTTTTATGGACAACCTTCGACTCCTTCCTGAGATCACCAGAACACCCGATGCTATGCACTCTACCCGTCCAGGCGGAAGTGCTCGCAGGCGGCGTCGAGATTGTAAACAAAGGCGGGGGAAGCGCGGAGGACTAAGAGCTAAGCTAAAGCTAACACCACACCGGCTCTCTTTACCCAGCATTTTCCTTGCCAATGTACGGTCGCTGGTGAACAAAATGGAGGAGATTCGACTCAGTATCACACACAGCAAGAGACTTTTGAACTGTAACGTCTTAATATTCACGGAAACATGGTTAAACAGCGGAATACCGGACAACGCTATTGAGCTAGCGGGACGCCACACACTCCGGGCAGATAGAACATTAGATGGCTCCGGTAAGACCAGAGGTGGTGGATTGTGCATTTACATTAACAAAGCTTGGTGCACAAACTCTGCTATTGTTGGGAGACATTGTTCAGCTAACCTTGAGTTTCTCATGGTTAAATGTAGACCGTTTTATCTACCGCGGGAGTTCACTTCCACCATTATAACTGCAGCCTATATTCCCCCGGATGCTGATGCTAAGCTTGCTATGAAAGAACTTCACACAGCCATCAGTAAACAACAGACTGTTCACCCGGAAGCTGCGTTTATTGTTGCTGGTGATTTTAATCATTCAAACTTAAAGTCAGTGCTACCGAAATTTCACCAGCATGTTTCCTGTCACACCAGAGGAAACAAAACTTTAGACCATGTTTACACAAACATGGCTGGAGCTTACGTTGCGACACCCCTCCCCCACCTGGGACAGTCAGATCACCTTTCTTTGTTCCTCACCCCCAAATATGCACCCCTCATCAACCGTGTGAAGCCATCAGTGAAGACCATCAAGGTGTGGCCTGAGGGGGCAGATCTCATACTCCAGGAAAGGTTTCTACACACAGACTGGAGTATGTTTGCTTCCCAAGCCACCAGTGGCTCTCACACAGACATTGACTGCTACACCTCCTCTGTACTGGATTATATCAACACCACCACTGACAGTGTTACAACCCAGAAGCAGATCACCACATACCCTAATCAGAAGCCATGGATGAACAGGGAAGTACGACTCCTGTTGAAGACACGCAATGCTGCCTTCAGATCAGGAGATGCACAAGCCTACAGCACATCCAGAGCAAACCTGAAGAGGGGCATCAAAGAGGCCAAGCACTGCTACAAGCTAAAGATAGAGGGACACTTTTCCAACTTTGACCCTCGACGCATGTGGCAGGGCATTCAGGCCATCAGTGACTACAAACCCACCCACTCCACCCCCGCAGCCACTGACATCAACTTCCTGAACGAGCTAAATTACTTTTATGCTCGCTTTGAAAGAGACAACAGAGAAACTGCCACCAAGGCCAAACCCTCTGCTGACCACCCGCCAATCACACTCTCCTCCACAGACGTCTGCAATGCACTGGGTCGAATCAGCCCGCACAAGGCTGCTGGACCAGACAACATCCCTGGACGAGTACTCAGGGCATGTGCAGAACAGCTCGCTGGGGTTTTTACAGACATTTTCAACTTGTCTCTTGCCCAAGAAACCATACCAACATGCTTTAAATGCACGTCCATTGTGCCAGTACCAAAACACTCTAGCCCGAGATGCCTTAACGACTACCGCCCTGTAGCACTCACACCCATCGTTATGAAGTGCTTTGAGCGGTTGGTCTTGGCACATCTAAAAGACTCTCTACCATCCACATTGGACTCACACCAGTTTGCCTACCGTAGCAATAGGAGCACAGAGGATGCAGTCTCCTTGGCACTGCACTCTGTGCTTACACATCTGGACAATAAGAACACGTATGCACGTATGCTGTTTGTTGACTTCAGCTCAGCATTCAACACTGTCATCCCAACCAAGTTAATAGCCAAACTTGGAGACCTGGGCATCAACACCTCAATGTGCAACTGGATATTGGACTTCCTGACCAACAGACCCCAGAATGTTCGATCAGGCTCCACCTACTCCACCTCCACCACACTCAATACTGGCGTACCACAGGGCTGTGTGCTAAGCCCATTTCTCTACTCCCTCTTCACCTCCGATTGCAAGCCTGTGTATGGATCTAATTCCATCATCAAGTTTGCGGACGACACTACGGTGATTGGACTCATCAGCAACAACGATGAGACCGCCTATAGGGAGGAGATCCAGCACCTGGCCACATGGTGCACTGAAAATAATCTGCTCCTCAACACCACCAAAACAAAAGAACTCATCGTGGACTTCAGGAAAGAGGCAAGAGGCACACACGACACCATCCACATCAATGGTACGGCTGTTGAGCGTGTCTCCAGTTTCAAGTTCCTGGGGATCCACATCTCGGCGGACATGTCCTGGACAACCAATACCTCCAGCCTGGTCAAGAAGGCTCACCAGCGTCTTTTCTTCCTGAGGACACTGAGGAAGAATCAGCTATCCTCGGCTATACTGGTGAACTTCTATCGCTGCGCAATAGAAAGCATCCTGACCAACTGTGTTACAGTATGGTATGGGAGCTGCTCTGCTGCAGAGCGCAAGGCACTACAGCGGGTGGTGAAAACCGCCCAGCGCATCACAGGGACTCCACTACCTGCCATCGACCACATCCAGAGGAAACGCTGTCTGCATCGAGCTCGCAGCATCCTTAAGGACTCCTCTCACCCAGCCCACAAACTGTTTTCTCTCCTGCCCTCTGGTAGGCGTTTCAGGTGCCTCCGGACCAGGACCAGCAGACTTAAGAACAGTTTTTTTCCCAGAACTGTCTCCATATTGAACTCTAACCCTCGTTGATCCCACTCCCCCTATATACTGATAACCCTCCTCTCCCCCTCACATCTGCCTTCACTTGTTATTTGCACTACTGGATGCTCATTTGCACTATCGACTGTTTATTACAGTAACCCTGTACATATATGCATCTTGCACTACTATACCTAACTGAAATATGCTCATTTGCACTATCGACTGTTACTACAGTAACACCTGTTCATATATGCATCTTGCACTACTACCTAACTAGAATATGCTCATTTGCACTATATCGTTCATTGCTATACTGCCTATCTTAGCTAACATATCATTATATACATCTATCTGTAAATTCTGCTTATAGTAATAGCCATCTGTATATATATTCAGTACATATCTACCCTGTAAATTCTGTTTATAGTAATATCCATCCGTATATTACATTCAGTATATATCTATCTATCTGTAAATTCTGTTTACAATAATAGCCATCTGTATATATATATTCAGTACATATCTATCTGTAAATTCTGTTCAGTATATATCTATCTGCAAACTGTTTATAGCAACATCCATCTGTATATTATATTCTATACATATCTATCTGTAAATTCTATTTATAGTAATAGCCATCTGTATATTTATTCAGTACATATTCATGTCCTGCACTTGCTGCTATTGCACTTCTGGTTAGACCCAAACTGCATTTCGTTGCCTCGTACCTGTACTTGTGTAATGACAATAAAGTTGAATCTAATCTAATCTAATCTAGAGTGTGAAACAACTTGTGAACAAAGTGTACTAATGTAAGCTAGTGAATCTAAATTAAAGGGATAGGTAAAACCAAATCACACATTTTCACATTTTTGATGCCAACTCTCGCATCTCTGGTATTAAAAGCAACTATATAAAACTATATAACTATATCTTTTGTCCTATTGTGCAGTTTTAAATGGAAGCCTGTGCAGCTAGTCACACTCATTTTCATGGCCAAGGCTCAATGTCTCCCAGAGAAGCTGGGCTTATATAACTCTACTTTATGAGACACTAGATCTTGACAGTTGCCTAACCATGAGACATATCTGCTTCTGGCCACATCCAAGTCGTGACGGGAGGAAAGAAGGTGACCCTGACAGGCTGGTGAAGGGACTTGACACACATTCACACACACAGTTACTTGATGCTAGCTGATGTATAGAGACTGGGATGATGCATCACCGTTGACATTTACCACTGTTATAAAGCAAGGTGTTTACAAATGCAGTAGTGTTACATGCCTCAGTACATGCATAAATATTTACTATGTTTGAATGGTCTTTATTTTGACTATAAAGTGTGGTTAGAGGTTTGTAGCTGAGACTTTCATGGATTTTCAGAGGATGTTTTAAAAAATAAGGGATTTTAGTGATACAATCAGATTAATTTGTCAGTGGAACTAAATTCAACTATTTATTTGAGCTTATATTTAAAACCATGGATGAATAATTGTATTTACTTTTTTATTTATTTTATTTATTTATTTTATTTTTTACACCATTTCATCAGTGTTTAAAATGAATGGGTGTGTATGTTAGCAGCATTCCGAAAATCTCTCTAAAATACCTCTAATAGCAATGTGAATGTGAAAAGTAATGTGAAAAAAACTTTCTGATTTGCTTCATGACAGCTAACTCTTTGATGAGCATTGTATTTGTTCAAAATGGCAGCACTGAGGTTTGGACAGTGTACTTTTAATCATTACGGGGAAATCCCTGACATGCCTTTGACATGTTTTTTTCATTTGTAAGGCTTTAAAGCTTTTTATATATCACATATTCTTTTAAAAAGGCTAATATGATCTGGCATGCAGTTTTAGTGTAAGATGTAAGATCAGCTGGCAGGAGGGGAAGAGAAAATATTAAGGAAAGAACAGAAGAAAGGGAAGAACGAGTGATTAAATCACTAACATAATGCTTCAGCAGAGTTCAAGTTTATACCTATACAGAATATCAATACCTCTTGCTGTTGCTGAGTTTGCAATATTTTAGTTAATATTGGTGCTTCCTGGTGAGTCTATCTGGCTTTTGAAAAGATAAATTATTCAGAAAATGTTGAAACTGATATAAATGACAAAATTGTTAAGCCTGAATTATGGCATTGGAAGTCCTGCTTGGAAATCCTCTTCCTAATGCTTTTTCAAAAGTATTTGATTAGACATAGTTTTTTTGACAGTGGGGCCAATCTTAGTGAGGTATTTCTACCAAATCAATAATGCATGTGGGTTCATTTTCTTTTTTCTTCTCACTTTTTACACAATAGTTACAGCCAGGGCCGTGCACAGGGAGGTGCCCCTCTTGCCCCTCTTCCCTCCCTCACCCCCAGAGGATTCCTATAAAAGCGCTCTGTTCCGCTAAATATTCACTAATTCCGCTAATCTGCTCCGTATTTTCCCGCTCGCTCTGCAGCATCGCTCACAGTCTGTGGCAGTGCCCGCTCTCTGTGGAGACGACAGTTCCAGAATGTCGTCCCATTAACAGGTAGATTACAAACTACAATCCACATTAGAGACAGGTTGATCAGCGGAATTAGTAATTTGGTAGTTTATTTTTGTATTTTTGTCGATAATGTTTTGCTCCTGGTCTTCTAATAGTGCTGAGAACTTCTTCTATCTTCTTGGAAGATAATTAATTGTCTAATCAAATTATTGTATCTGATCTGATCTAATATAAATAACACCAAATTTGCTGTTGTCGGCACACTTTGTAGACAAAAAACAATAACTTCACAAAAAAAAAAAAAAAAAAAGAGCAAACGGAGGCTAATTGCAAATATGGATTCAAAGCTCCGTGCATACCAGCGGGTAAATCATCAGAATATTTAGCAGACGGTTTGTCTCACTTTAACTCCTGTAAAGTATATTTACCATTATTATCAATTGTGTGAGTTAATACCAGTATCTATAACATACATCATATTTATGATATTTTATTCAGACCATATTAATAGTATACACAATTAAAAAAGGTAATATACTATACACTCACCTAAAGGATTATTAGGAACACCTGTTCAATTTCTCATTAATGCAATTATCTAATCAACCAATCACATGGTAGTTGCTTCAATGCATTTAGGGGTGTGGTCCTGGTCAAGACAATCTCCTGAACTCCAAACTGAATGTCAGAATGGGAAAGAAAGGTGATTTAAGCAATTTTGAGCGTGGCATGGTTGTTGGTGCCAGACGGGCCGGTCTGAGTATTTCACAATCTGCTCAGTTACTGGGATTTTCACGCACAACCATTTCTAGAGTTTACAAAGAATGGTGTGAAAAGAGAAAAACATCCAGTATGCGGCAGTCCTGTGGGCGAAAATGCCTTGTTGATGCTAGAGGTCAGAGGAGAATGGGCCGACTGATTCAAGCTGATAGAAGAGCAACTTTGACTGAAATAACCACTCGTTACAACCGAGGTATGCAGCAAAGCATTTGTGAAGCCACAACACGCACAACCTTGAGGCGGATGGGCTACAACAGCAGAAGACCCCACCGGGTACCACTCATCTCCACTACAAATAGGAAAAAGAGGCTACAATTTGCACAAGCTCACCAAAATTGGACAGTTGAAGACTGGAAAAATGTTGCCTGGTCTGACGAGTCTCGATTTCTGTTGAGTCAGAATTTGGCGTAAACAGAATGAGAACATGGATCCATCATGCCTTGTTACCACTGTGTAGGCTGGTGGTGGTGGTGTAGTGGTGTGGGGGATGTTTTCTTGGCACACTTTAGGCCCCTTAGTGCCAATTGGGCATCGTTTAAATGCCACGGCCTACCGGAGCATTGTTTCTGACCATGTCCATCCCTTTATGACCACCATGTACCCATCCTCTGATGGCTACTTCCAGCAGGATAATGCACCATGTCACAAAGCTCCAATCATTTCAAATTGGTTTCTTGAACATGACAATGAGTTCACTGTACTAAAATGGCCCCCACAGTCACCAGATCTCAACCCAATAGAGCATCTTTGGGATGTGGTGGAACGGGAGCTTCGTGCCCTGGATGTGCATCCCACAAATCTCCATCAACTGCAAGATGCTATCCTATCAATATGGGCCAACATTTCTAAAGAATGCTTTCAGCACCATGTTGAATCAATGCCACGTTGAATTAAGGCAGTTCTGAAGGCGAAAGGGGGTCAAACACAGTATTAGTATGGTGTTCCTAATAATCCTTTAGGTGAGTGTAAATGTTCTAAATGAGTTGTATCATAGTAGGGTATAATGCTGCTAAAGGCACACCCTAAAATGTGCTTAATAGGCTACTTGTTTAAAAAAATCTATTTAGCAAAGTTTGTACTATTTTCTGTTTATTTTGATAAATAAAAGTATTTATTATTGTTCAATAAATATTAAAATATGTTAATATAAAAATGATATTTACCATCTGAATCTAACCATGTCATGTCAACAAATGGAAAAGTCAGCCAGCTGTTTATTATCATGTTAATTATTGTGCCTTTTACTCCAAATACCATACTTTTACATAATCTAACGTTATTGAAAAACTGTTGCTTTATTTAATTTGAACAAAACTGAAAATCGTTAACATGACCTTTGTCTCAAAATATATTCAATAATTTTAGCGATTCTCATTTGCTACATAAATCTACAACATTTTAAAAAATATTAAATATGAGATTAAATAAATATGAGCAGAATGAACTTTTTGGAAGCATAATTGCAACAACATAAATTGAATTAGCACTAAAGCCTAACAATTGTATTTACAATATGATTGTAGAAGGTTTGTTATTCAATCTCTACATTAAGGTGATACTCAACCCCCTTATAATGCCCCTTTTTCTGGTTTGGGCCACTGCCCCTCAAAATGTTTGTGCACGGCCCTGGTTACAGCAGAAAACTGAGCTGCACAAAATAAACAAACAGCTAAGTCTTTAATTACACAAAACTTAAAGCATTTCAATGTTTAAAATGTCCTGCTCTCACATCATCACCCTGACAAATAAGCAATACTCAATGAAATATGCACATTTATGCTCTGTCAGAATGTCAGCTGTTCTTTAAAAGTATACCTGAGCCAAAGTAAAGAGCCTACGCTGCTATTTTGTGAATTTGCAAGTTCCTTTAAAATATTGTTTTTCTTTCTGTCAGTTAACCCCTTAATAAGGGCTTATTTGAGTACTGACTGCTAATTTACTAAGGAGGAAAGCGAATGAAAAAGTCGAGAAATAAAATAAAATAAATAGTGCACATTGGCTGTACATCTCACAGATTCTATAGTGGTACAGGCTTGTAATTGCTCTTTGTATTTGTGTTGATGCCACTTCAGAAAAACAACAGCACATTCAGAGGATGATGGGTTTGTTCAAGGCTGCTGTTCGTCATCACTTAGCAACAAGTGATGTTCAAAGCCATTTGTCCTTGTGCATTTTGTATTGCATGCTTTTTCTCTCTCTTTGCACATCCCCTCATTCTCATTTTCTTTGTCTGTCTGCATTTGTAGAGGTTTACTCTCATGGAGATTATAGTTCAATATCATGACATATTAGATCATCAAAACTACAATGAATGTGAATAGTTTTACCTTGTATTTAGTGCACTTTTGCACCAACATAAAAAAATATATATTGTTGTCTATTTGCTAATATCTCTGCAGTATATATTTACCATTACCTGAAGCCCATTTAAGACTCAGTCCACCAGGGGGAAGACCCTCACTGCTGACCCAATACACTCCCAAAAATGTACCAGTGCAACACAATTTTTGAACATTTTGTCACATGTATCACTATGTGCGACTGTTAGCTGTCATTGAAGAAACATGTTTTTTGACCACATGATGTTGTAGACAAAACACTGGCAAAATGACCTGACCCCTGAATGCACCACACCTATAGGCACTAATATGCAAATAGAATAGAATAGAATATACAGTGCATGCAGCTATATGGCCACACACACTGCATACCATGAATACATTGATTAATCTGAGAAACAGCAATTTCAGCAATTAGGATGCATGTATTTATAGGGTACAGTGGAGCTAAAGGCACACCTTAAGAAAATTGTCTACTATTTACGGATTTCACTACTCCCATAGTGTATGATTGCAGAAAAAATATCTATGTTTGTATTGAACATTGATGTAGCAACAGATTTTGAGTGAAAATAAATCATAAAAGTGGTTGCAAGGTGGGCCTTTTACCCGACACATGTGGCAAAATGTATACAAATAATAAAATGCTAAAATTACAACAAGTTAAAACTTGTTCAAAACAATAATTTTAGCAAAGTTTGTAGTACTATTTTCTGTTTATTTTGATAAGTAAAATATTTTTTGTTCAATATATATGATGTAAATATAAAAATATATAAAAAAAATACAGAAACAAAATTATTTTAAAAAGTAAACATTATGAAAGCATTGAAGGAGATTCCATAATATTTTAATATAGTTTTACAGTAGTGACAAAACATTTTATTATATGATATGATTAATATCATATATTTTTTAAATATGATGGTTTCATTATAAATATATGGTGATTATCTCTAAGGTGGACACCCAACTTAATATATGATATTTACCATCTGAATCTAACCATGTCATATTTATCTCTGTTATTTAAAAACTGTTGCTTTAATTACCTTGAACAAAAGTGAAAATCATTAGGGCCTTTGTCTCAATTTATAGACAATAATTTTAGCGATTCTCATTTGCTACTTAAAATCGACAACATTTTAAAAAACATCAAATATTAGATCAAATTAGCACAGAATCAAGTATCAGCCAAATTTCCACATACATCTTGAAAAACAGATGCTCTGGAAAGTGCTGCAGCAAGTTTTTGTGCCATCTAGTGGTTTAGAGGAAAATGAAATCAAATGCATTGTGCCCTATACAGGTGCTGGTCATATAATTAGAATATCATCAAAAAGTTTTTTTATTTCACTAATTCCATTCAAAAAGTGAAACTTGTATATTATATTCATTCATTACACAGACTGATATATTTCAAATGTTTATTTCTTTTAATTTTGATGATTATAACTGACAACTAAGGAAAATCCCAAATTCAGTATCTCAGAAAATTAGAATATTGTGAAAAGGTTCAATATTGAAGACACCTGGTGCCACACTCTAATCAGCTAATTAACTCAAAACACCTGCAAAGGCCTTTAAATGGTCTCAGTCTAGTTCTGTAGGCTACACAATCATGGGGAAGACTCCTGACTTGACAGTTGTCCAAAAGACGACCATTGACACCTTGCACAAGGAGGGCAAGACACAAACGGTCATTGCAAAAGAGGCTGGCTGTTCACAGAGCTCTGTGTCCAAGCACATTAATAGAGAGGCGAAGGGAAGGAAAAGATGTGGTAGAAAAAAGTGTACAAGCAATAGGGATAACCGCACCCTGGAGAGGATTGTGAAACAAAACCCATTCAAAAATGTGGGGGAGATTCACAAAGAGTGGACTGCAGCTGGAGTCAGTGCTTCAAGAACCACTACGCACAGACGTATGCAAGACATGGGTTTCAGCTATCACATTCCTTGTGTCAAGCCACTCTTGAACAACAGACAGCGTCAGAAGCGTCTCGCCTGGGCTAAAGACAAAAAGGACTGGACTGCTGCTGAGTAGTCCAAAGTTATGCTCTCTGATGAAAGTAAATTTTGCATTTCCTTTGGAAATCAAGGTCCCAGAGTCTGGAGGAAGAGAGGAGAGGCACACAATCCACGTTGCTTGAGGTCCAGTGTAAAGTTTCCACAGTCAGTGATGGTTTGGAGTGCCATGTCATCTGCTGGTGTTGGTCCACTGTGTTTTCTGAGGTCCAAGGTCAACACAGCTGTATACCAGGAAGTTTTAGAGCACTTCATGCTTCCTGCTGCTGACCAGCTTTATGGAGATGCAGATTTCATTTTCCAACAGGACTTGGCACCTGCAAACAGTGCCAAAGCAACCAGTACCTGTTTTAAGGACCATGGTATCCCTGTTCTTAATTGGCCAGCAAACTCGCAGTCTGTGTGTAATGAATGAATATAATATACAAGTTTCACTTTTTGAATGGAATTAGTGAAATAAATAAACTTTTTGATGATATTCTAATTATATGATCAGCACCTGTATATCAATATAATATCAGTGGTGTACGGTGGTGTTTTAAAATAAGGAAGCTGTTACGGAATAGACTCAGGACAGGGATAAAATAAAGAGATGTTGGTTTATTGAACAGAGATGAGTATATGGCAATGCAGGTAAGTATTTGCAGGCAGATATCACAGTTTGTGAATGAATAATGAATGATACTGACAGTCTTTGTCTATTATAGACATTTATTTTCATATTATTTTATATCATTTTATTTTACAGCATGTATTTGTAAAAAAAAAAAAAAAAAAGTATGTTTATTGTCACCTAAGCTTTATAAATGTTAAGATTTTTTTAATTATGCCAATAAAAATACTGCAGGCTTTCTTCAGGTCTTTATCACTTTATTAAGTAAATTAAGCAAAACAAATGGACAAATGTTTGCTTTCATGAGCCATCACGTAGGCTATTTGCGAGCTTGCAAAGGAATCTCTAAAGTGAGAATGAGAAGTTTAAAGAGTACAGGCTTCCATACGTCGACCACCCTCAGTGTCTTCTGGGATTTTTAATGGTTTAATGGCCTGCAATCTTTAGCCAAAAAGCATAACAGCTAATGGTAACGCTGGTGCGCACGGAAGGAGCGATTTTTTTTTAAAAAATGTTATGGATGTCAATGGAGAAGAGGCTTCACTACACCGAATAAACCATTAATCTTCAACATGTTTTACGCTAAACAATAATTTTGTTGGGAACGAGGTGGACATATTCTGAACTGAATAGCGTGCTTTTTCTATCTGCTTTTATCTGCAGGACCCAACAAGATATATTTGGAAGATTCTCCCAGTGTTCCAAAAAATCCACTAAGGGTACCAGTCTCTCGAGACTGGTGTATTTCGAACAGCAAGCGCAGCGGCGAAATGGCAGGGAAAGACTGTCTTGACTGCTCTAGAGCCCTCCTCAGATGACTCGCAAGGGTCCTCCACGCCCTGGCATTCCGGGGGATCGACCTCCTGGGGGCACCAAATGGAGACGGGCACCGTATACTGAGGTGGATACCACCTGCCTTTGTAGGGGACTACCCTCAAAACCACAACACTATAGGCATCAGGATTTCTTTGACGCAGCCTTCTTAGAGATAATGACGGTCCTCAGATCTGCCCTACCTTTAGAAGGCTGCATCTGAGAGCACCGTCCCCTCTCCCCACCCCGTTTGTGGGGGGGGCATGGGTAGCAATGCTCTACTTTTGTTGAGCCGTGTGTGAGGAGCTCGTACTTGGCTTTTGCTGCTCCCGCCTAGCAGCAGCTGAGACCTGCAGTTTTCGGGGAAGGAACTGCTGGAGCGCCGCCGCCTGCTTCTTAGCCTCGTGGAACCTATCGGTGACAGTGTTGACAGCGTCACTGAATAGGCCCTCAGGAAAAAGCGGGGCATCCAGCAGAAAGTTTTTATCTTTTTCCTTGATTTTAGTGAGGTTTAGCCACAAGTGTCTCTCCGTGGCCACCAGGGCTGCCATAGAACAGCCCACTGATCAGCCGTGTCCTTAGTGGCACAGAGAGCTTAATCGGAGTTCATTGATGATATCTGCTCTGACCTCCATCCCCCAGGTCCCTTAGTAGGTCAGCCTGGTATGCTGCCGAGTACGCTTTGCCCACCAGTGCAGAAGTAGCTCTAAAGAGGCTTGGTGGGCAAAGTCGGAGCCTTTAGGGAAGATGCTGATTCGGAAGAGAGAAGAGTCTCCTCCACCCTCGGCGTCGACCCATATCCATATTTATTCAGCCCTACTATATTACTATAGGTTGATGTTTGTGGGCTGAATATCCTGGATGACACCGATCTCTTCCACGACCCCGACACCTCAGTGTGGAGGTCAGGAAAAAAACAGCAGGCCCTGCCGTGGAAGCTGAGCCGTGCGGGCGGGCAGAAAACGTTCAACTAATTTACTTCTTTTTAATGAACCCTTCTGTCTCTCTTGTGGCCTAAACTTAACTTGGCCACAGCAAGACTCAACACCTCCATCAGCTCCTCACTAGCAGGGGAATAAAGTGGCGAGTCTTCCACTTCCCCTACGTCGATACTAACAACATCCAGTTCCTCTGCACTGGATAGTTGCAGCACTGCTGCCTCAAACATGGGCTTCCGAACCCTGGATAGAGGCACTGGACATGACAGGTGAAGGCAGAGATAAGGCACCGCCCGTCTCTAACCCCTCTGTCAGATCCATGTGTGAACCCCACAACTGCAGCCCCCCCTCTGCCTCGGCAGAAGCGGGACCCGAGCCGTGGGGAAACACAAGCTGAAACACTCTCCTCAAAGACATGAGATCGCAGTGCTCACAGGCAAACCCCTCGAGAGCTGCCTGAGCATGCTGCACTCCCATACAAACAACGCACATCAAATATGTATCCCCACCCGTAATGTAACAAGGGCAGGAATGAACACACTTTCTGAACTGTTGTTCGTGCGCCATAATGTCACTCTTTGTCTTTTTATTTATTTTGTGTGGTGAAAAACTCCTGCCTAGCTCAAACTAAAGACGGACAAAAACACCAACTTTTCACAGACAATGATTCACACAGAGCACTTGCTGAAGACACAGAAGCTAAGTGTGTTTGGTGCAGGTGTGCTTTATAGTTTCCTGGTTGATGACATCACCCGTCTATGACGTTCCGTAACTCCATTGGTTTAATTCATTACGTGCTTCATGAAGCAATCACGCAGATGCAGTTCCACAGCGATAACGCAGCGGGAGTTCCCTTGAAAGGGAACAGTATATCGTGTACACAAATTCAGGCACTGGTAAGGACAGTAAAGGACGCTAGCTCACTACACATTGGGACACTGATGACTCTATCTCTGGCGACATGACAACGTTTACAACATCTTTACTGGTATTTATTAACAACAGCATAGCTGATATCTGTCTGACATTACTTGTAATGTTATTAAAAGTACATTATGATAAATACTACTCGTAAATAAATTATAAATACTTAGCTAGATTGTGTTCATTACCTGTCTAACGATGTATTTTTATGCTGAAATATAATAAAATAATAGATGTAATTTAAGTTCTGTTGCTTTTATATGGAATATGATGAACAAGACACCCAAAGTTTTTGTTATTTATTTCCATTCAAACGAATGTTTATCAATCAATTATACATTAATTACATACATGTTTTTATATTTTATTATAAATATGACAACAATCACATAACCCACAGAGAGATTGCACTGTCAGATAGTTTGGGAATATTCCAACATAATTTATATACACATAAAAACATGATATCAGAGTTTTAAAATCAAACATTTTAAAAGAGACCCATACATCACGGTTGTTTAAACCAATAAGCATTAAGCTGTGTCGTCAGCAAGTGTTAATGTAGTACTACTCATTAGTCCTGCATTACTTCCTGCATAGTTACTTATTAATGATGGACCATTATTGTAAAGTGTTACCTAAAACAGTAAGGACTTTGCTTCTGTATATAACATGTTCCTGTTACTACTGTATATATCAAGTAAATTTATGTTCCTGTTACACTTCATTTTAAAGTGTAAAATTTACAAATAACCACTACCAATTTCCACAAGCTTATTGTTCACTAAAAACCCTCAGTTATTTTGTTTTCAAGCCATTTCAAGTTTGATTTTGATGTGACATAAAGCAGTGATATCTAAGTGACTGAGTTGTTTACTTTTTCATTGGCCTTCCCATTAATGTCATCATTTTCTTCCTTCAGGCCGATTTGCTGTAACACTCTGTCACTGAATCATTTGGAATCAATTTGTTTCTCAATCTAAAAATATATATCTGAACTGTAAAACCAAACTCAACATTCCAGGGCCAGGTTATGGGCCCCTCTCTGCCCATAACAGTGGTCCAAGGTTTGCTACATTTTGATTGGATCTTGGTGGACTAACACAAACAAACTGTCCAACGCCATCAGATAAAGATGTCAGACACCTCTTAGAGGCCAAGAAGACCACCTGTGGTACCAAGCCCAGGAAGGACAGGACTTCTCATTGGTCCACCTGCGTTTTTCTGCCCTTCCCCCATCTAGAAACTAATTCCTAATGTCCTGGTCTGGGACTGCCATAAAAATTCCTCAGGAACTCACAGAAACCGTGTTACACATAAACTGCATCAAATCATTAATCAGTGGACTTATAATCAAACATCCTTCTACTGCATAATTCTATATCATGTATTTAACCAATATATGTGACCACAATGCTTAAACTCTCTCACAATTTGTGTAATTCCTGTTCAACTATTAAATGACGGATTGAAAATGTGCTTTTCTTGATATCAGTGTGATTGAATGATCATAATTCAAAAGATGGTTTGAATGAAATCTGTCTAGAATGTCGTGTTCTTATAATAAGAAATCATGTTTGAATTTACTCACTGCTTAGAGCAGGAACGTAAATGACCACAGATAACCTAATTTATGGAGAGGGTGTAAACACAGTCACCTCTCAACCAAAGATGATTCCCAATTGGTCAATCTATCCAGGAGGATGGGCAAACAAATTTGAGTCTCAGAACACGAACAAAGGAGGCAGTTGAAGAAGAAAAAAAGTTCAATAATGTTCAAGTCAGTCTAAAGGAGAAATAGACAATCAAACGATCGAGGCAGACCAAGATCTGAGAAATGGGTCATTTCATTCAAGCCATCTAAACTCTCCTCTCACTTTTCTTTCTTTTACTTAAGTTTATTTTCTTTCCGTTGAGTCTCATGTTCTCAAGTTAAGTTTCGCCGCAAAGTTTCTCTCAACGAACAGCAGAGCGCGCTTCACACCGCCCACGAGACTTTCCATCTAGCAGCCAACACACCACGTGATTGGCTTCCCAAGACGTGGATCAAAAGACACAACAAAACCTTCAGAGAATCGAAGAATCGGGAAACCCCTGCAGCCAGGACCAAAGAAAAAGGGAATCCCCATTCAAAGACAACACTAGACACAAACGCAAGTAAACCTCCAGTTTAGTTTATTTTTTAAAGACAAGTGTTCTTGTGTTATGTGCTTACGAATTTAATGTCTTAAACTGCTAAGTTACCTGGCTGTTAAATAGTCTTTCACTATTGTGTGGATATTAATATCCGCTGCAGAGTTGATAGTTACGGCCTGTTCAAATGAACGCTGGACGAGTCATTTGCTCTGTCGTAAAATAGACTCTTTCAAAATTCCCTATGAATTCATTCATTCATTCATTTGAGCTAAATAGATACAGAGTCTTTTACACTGCCCACTTAAGCTAAGCAGGGTTGAGACTGGTTAGTATCTGGATGGGAGACCTCCTGGGAAAACTAGATAGTTACTGGAAGAGGTGTTAATGAGGCCAGCAGGGGGTGCTCACCCTGTGGTCTGTGTGGGTCCTAATGCCCCAAGTATAGTGATGGGGTCACTATACTGTCAAAAAGCATCGTCCTTTAGATGAGATGATAAACTGAGGTCCTGACTCTCTATGGTCACTAAAATCCCATGATGTTCTTTTGAAAAAGAGAAGGGGTGTGTAAAGAGCTTCCATATGTAAAGAGCTTTGAGTACAGAGGAAAGTGTTATTTAAATGTAACGAATTACACACAAATACATGACATCTTTAAGGTCTGAGATGGTCAAGCTCTAGCTCTGAGCAGGAAACTTTCCCAAAACAGTAAGAGGTTGAGATAATATTCGTCTCTAGTGATTGAAGATGAAAAGTAAATGAAATATTTTAACTAAGAATTGGGTGTCACTTAGGAGACAGGCCTGAGTGACTCCAGTGACCTAGGCTGTCAGGTTCAGCTAGAAGAGTAAATATAGGTTTTAAAAGGTGTTTGCAATAGAGGGGCTCGGAGAGGATATTCTACCCGAGCTCTGATTGCCCCCCTATAAATTAAGGAGGAGCAGGGGAGGAGGAGGAATGCTGCAAGAACTAACAACGGGAAGAGGTAAGCTGCTGGTTTTATACCTTGGTATTAATTGGAAGATTAGATGGGCGTACTTCTCACAGAATTACGTTTAATAACTTCACTAGGTGCTTCTCTCAGAAACAAAGAAGGAGCACGTTTCAATGAACAGACATGTAATTCTATAACTACATTAATCTCATAAGCTTGAAAAAGTCTTTCAAATCATTTGATATTTAAAAGGATAAATATTGATTAATAACTTGATTTCAATCACTCATTACAAATCACTCAAAATATTTATATTGAAGCGGCAGTGGATTCCATAATCCAGCCCTTCAGTGGAAAAGCGGCTTTTGGATCAAAATATGACATTCCCAAAAAATAATGAAGGGGGAGTTGTGCCTAGGGAGAGAATAAATTGAGCCACATGGGGTAAATTTTGGCACTGATTATGTTGAAGTAAAACTAAACATATTCACCTCATATGCTATATCAGGGGTGTAAAACTCAGCTCCTGGAGGTCCACTGTCCTACCTAATAATCAACCTATTCAACCAATTAATTAAACACATCTGATCAGCTCGATTTACCCTAGCCATGGCATTTTAACAACCTTGTATCATCCAGCAGTTTAGAGCTAACATCATGTTGACAGTATACCCTATTATTATAACTTTCTAAAGCACTAACACAGATTTTTCAGACAAGAATCATGAATCCTTGAACATAAAAAATAACTTTCAACAGCATGACCAACTGTGTTAATGATTGGCTAAATCACCCCCATTTTCCCCCTAAATGTACAAACTGTCAAGTTTGAATAATCAATTAATGTTTTTCTTTTCTGTACCGTGCCTATGAAGCAGGCCATCTGAGTAGCTACAGGACGGCAGAACTGACCACATTCTCACAGTCAGATTAAGAATGCTTCATGTCATGTCACACATTGCATTTTATGCACAACAAAAACTCTAACACTGATGGATATGTCAACATAGCAGCAACACTATGCTTTCTGAATTTTGAATGAATTTATAGTCTAATCTATTTTGATGAGATACAATGGTTTGCTGGCTAAGCTGGAATCCATTTCTTTAAACTTTATGAAAACCATCCTATATCGATAAACACTGACATTATTATCAATGATTCACACAGCCTTATAAAGCTATTATAGACCTAGCCACTAAACTCTGTCCTCACCTAAATCTCTTTTCTTTATATATCTTCTTTTGCAATTCTTTATACATTCAGGAGCTTCTTTTAAGGTGATGTCAAATCCAGGTTGAATTAGCATAAGTCCATAAAACAGGGAAATGTTAAAAGGCCAGCCGTAATCACATTAAAGGCACATTTCTAGTTATCATACCTCGCCTGGCTGTTGCTGTTACTGCATAAAAACTCACCAGCAGAAAATTAAGTATTCAGAAAAGGACCATTTAAGGAAGTGAAAGAATGTCATGGTTGTAACATTTGACTTGTGGACCCACTCCCACAAAAGCTATCAGCAACAACCAACATGTCATTTTTGGAATGAGTATACTGAGAGTATAGCAGTAGGGCAGTGTGTGTAAAAATAATAGGTTTTTGCCCCTCGCACTGCTGGTAAAAATTGCAGATTCAAACACACATTACTTGGACATTTATTTCTCATTACCAGCTCATTTTAAATTCATACATTGAAACATAGGGTTGCTCATATACATAATCTGTCTTTACTGACAGCTTACTTATCAGTGCATACCACTGGCACACATTAACGACTTTTCCCATTGTATTGAGAGATAATGTACTTACTAAACACGGTTTTAATTCTGCTGGTTATAAGTAACCTCTCATTAACCTTGAGACCAGAAAACACTGGAGCAACACCTGGGGCCTGATAAACGTTGCACATATTGGGATTTATAAAAAAATTTGCACACTGTCCGCACACACTATAACGTGCCTACACACTCTTTTACTGGAGTGAGCAAAGTAATGAAGAAAACAGAATGATTTTAAACTGTTTTCATTTAGATATACACATTTACACTCATCTAAAGGATTATTAGGAACACCTGTTCAACTTCTCATTAATGCAATTATCTAATCAACCAATCACATGGCAGTTGCTTCAATGCATTTAGGGGTGTGGTCCTGGTCAAGACAATCTCCTGAACTCCAAACTGAATGTCAGAATGGGAAAGAAAGGTGATTTAAGCAATTTTGAGCTTGGCATGGTTGTTGGTGCCAGACGGGCCGGTCTGAGTATTTCACAATCTGCTCAGTTACTGGGATTTTCACGCACAACCATTTCTAGAGTTTACAAAGAATGGTGTGAAAAGGGAAAAACATCCAGTATGCGGCAGTCCTGTGGGCGAAAATGCCTTGTTGATGCTAGAGGTCAGAGGAGAATGGGCCGACTGATTCAAGCTGATAGAAGAGCAAATTTGACTGAAATAACCACTCGTTACAACCGAGGTATGCAGCAAAGCATTTGTGAAGCCACAACACGCACAACCTTGAGGCAGATGGGCTACAACAGCAGAAGACCCCACCGGGTACCACTCATCTCCACTACAAATAGGAAAAAGAGGCTACAATTTGCACGAGCTCACCAAAATTGGACAGTTGAAGACTGGAAAAATGTTGCCTGGTCTGATGAGTCTCGATTTCTGTTGAGACATTCAGATGGTAGAGTCAGAATTTGGCGTAAACAGAATGAGAACATGGATCCATCATGCCTTGTTACCACTGTGCAGGCTGGTGGTGGTGGTGTAATGGTGTGGGGGATGTTTTCTTGGCACACTTTAGGCCCCTTAGTGCCAATTGGGCATCGTTTAAATGCCACGGCCTACCTGAGCATTGTTTCTGACCATGTCCATCCCTTTATGACTCTGATGGCTACTTCCAGCAGGATAATGCACCATGTCACAAAGCTCGAATCATTTCAAATTGGTTTCTTGAACATGACAATGAGTTCACTGTACTAAAATGTCCCCCACAGTCACCAGATCTCAACCCAATAGAGCATCTTTGGGATGTGGTGGAACAGGAGCTTCGTGCCCTGGATGTGCATCCCACAAATCTCCATCAACTGCAAGATGCTATCCTATCAATATGGGCCAACATTTCTAAAGAATTCTTTCAGCACCTTGAATCAATGCCACGTAGAATTAAGGCAGTTCTGAAGGCGAAAGGGGGTCAAACACAGTATTAGTATGGTGTTCCTAATAATCCTTTAGGTGAGTGTAAATTTCACAAGTTAGCCTGCCCATTCAGTCTGAATGGTTAATAGTAAAACAAATTTGGCTTGCTGTCCTTGAAGGAGGCTCGAACCCGAGGCTCGGCTCGAGCTCCGAGTTAAACCCCCCTATAACAATACTGCGCAGAGGGAGAATAAAAGAAATAGAGGAGGAGATGGAGAGGAGGGATTCTGGACGAATTGTCGCTGGGATGACGCAGTGACTGCTGCTTATAAACGCTCGTAATGACGATTGACGCGAGTGAATGTTTAGGCTCCTCCCATTAAACTACATTAAATATTCCACTCTCATTAATGGAGTTAATCACTCAAACTACAAAAAGTCATTATCAAGTTAAACAAATGAATTTAGACAGAAATATTTGTAGTGCTTTTGAACACTTTACCTGTGGCATGCTAAGTTTTAGGGCCAGATATACTAACAGCTTGCGCTAGCGCAAACCCTCTTTGGGCTTTAAAAACTAGTCAGGATTTACTAAAGACATGCAGTGAAAAATTTGCGTTGAAAAGGTGTGGGCAGTTATTTTTGCGGCTGACCTTATTACATATGCAGGATGTTTGTAAGAGTTTCTTTCAAAATTTCAAAATTTATGGGAGGAGAGTATTTAAATGAATCATGCAAGGTGATTTACTAAGGTTTGCGCCTGTCAATTTACCGGTGTTTGCGCCATTATTACTAAGAAAAAGTATGTCTTAAACCAGACGTTAATTAATTGATTGTGTTGTACATTATGTAAATGATCTGGCTGCATCTGTGTTCTTTAGTTTGTGAGTCGTCAGTAGATCTTGTGCAGAACTTTCCACACCCATCAGCGCTTTTTTGAATTGCGCTCTCATGCAAATTTTCCCTGTTTAGTAAATCTGGCCCCTAATATTTTAATGACAGCGATGCTAGGCACTGAAAAGGTCAGATGACAGTACTGCTCTCTCACAGCTCTCGCCCGCCTTGCTTGTCACAAACACTAGATGAACAATGCATTTATAATGCATCATACTGGTATTCTTAATGCATTATAATGCATGCATAATGACTTATAAAGAACCTCATAATGTGTTGTATCATCTAATGAATAATGAACTGTAATAATATGTGCCTGTTTATAGTTATAACTATTAAGAGTATGATGATGATAAGCTTTATAATTTGGTCATAATATTTATAACTGGTCTTTGTCTGCTTTAAGTAAAGTAACAACAGCTAAGTCTTCTTTTAAACAGCCATAATTGGCTGAATGAATTCAAAGTTCAGCGCTCAGATGGCGGCGCGGTAGCATGCAGTGGCCACTTCGGGTCCACGAATGGTGCATGTTAAGTGTTAAGTGTAGTTCATATCAATTTGGATAAGTTCTTTTTTAATAGATGCACATTGGTAATATTTGTGTACATGTCTACCATTGGCAAATTCTGCTGAACATTGGAGAACAAAGTTCAGGAGGAATAAGCGATTGACTGTGAGACGAGCTACGATATCTCGGGCTACTGCGCGGACCAGGCCCGCAGTACTGCTTGATGCCGCTGTCCGAAAGAGAGGGCGCCAGACACGGTGTGCGAGGCTGCGGAAGCGTAAAAAGCAGGCCGGCATCCGTACTAAGCTAAAAGCTAACCCAAGCCGTCCAGCCCTACCATCCATTCTCCTCTCCAATGTTCACTCTCTCGATAATAAAATGGACTTACTCCAACTACAGCTAACTTCCCAGCGTGAAATCAGTGTAACCCTTGTGCATCCTTATGGACATTTTTGGCTTTTTCAGTTTTGTTTTTTTGATAACTTTGCCTGTGGTAATGCTAACTGCATAAAATTTGCCACAGGTTTGTATTTTTATTGGAATTTTACTATTTCACCCCCATTTTCTTTAATAAAAAAAAAAATTGCACTAGGTACACAAAATACTTCCTCATAGAATCGTTTGGACAAAAATGTCCCCATTGAAACCCATTAAAACTGCAATTTTTAATCCCATTGCCATTTAACTATAAAATGATGCAATCTTTGTTAATAGGCTTTTATTCTGTTGGCAAGGCTTCAAAATTAAAATTTATTTTACTATTTTTTACCAGATGGTGAAATTTTTTCTGTTTTTTTCTGTCAATGCATATTATAAAGCCAATTTGATAAATTATGCAGCTGTAACTGTGTGGGTGGTGTTTGTATGGATATCAGAGTGTGGTGTGTGTGTATGTATGTAATAAAAAAAATTGTGTGTGGGTGTGTGTGTGTGTGCTCGTAATATTTGAGAGAGAAAAACTCAACTACAAATAACAAATCCAACCGCTGTGTGCACCAGTGGAATTTTGTTGGCATTTAATGGGGAAAAGTTGGCACTGCGCCCAAACAAAATCTTACTGAGATCAACCTCAAATTTGGAACACAGCGTGTTTAGATTTATGGCTTTGATTTTCTAGCAGTTTTAGAGTTCAACATGTTTCAAAAAATATTTTTTTTTATCAAATATTATTCATAAATCATTTTCATAAACTTAAACCTTAAACGTAAACTTTTTTTTTTGGTTTCACTTTTGATTTAAACTTTTTTGACTTCAACAATAATCTGCCACGGGTCTTCTTTAAAATGAGACCAAACTTAAAGATTAATTTTTTTATGACAGTTTTTCGACATGGACATTTTTGCCCTCTATGGACCTATGTGTAACTTTTTTTAATTGATGCACAAGGGTTAATCTTCACGGAAACATGGCTCAACGACAGCATTCCAGATGCAGCCATTCAGCTATCCGGGCTAACTGCACATCGCGCCGACAGGATAGCAGAATTGTCCGGTAAGACTCGGGGGGTGGTCTGTGTGTTTACTGTGAATACTGTTGTGGTTTCAAACTACTGTTCATCTCTGGTAGAGTTTATGACTGTGAAATGCCACCCATATTACTTGCCCAGAGAGTTTACCTCTGTGCTTATTGTCACGGTGTACATTCCACCTGGCGCTAACACTAAGGAAGCGCTAAGTAAACTCTACGGGGCAATCAGTAACCTACAGACAGCGCATCCTAAAGGATTTTTCATTATCGTGGGTGAATTTAAATTTGAGATCACTGCTTCCAAAGTTCCATCAGCATGTTGATTTCGCAACCCATGGTAAAAATACATTGGACCTTGTTTACACTAACATTCACAGTGTTTATAAGGCTGCACCCTGCCCCCAGATCAGCGGCTCTGATCACATTTCTGTTATGCTATACCCAGCATATAGGCCACTTCTGAAACGTGCCAAACCTGTTTGGAAACAGACGGAAACCTGGTCCGAGGGAGCCATCTCAGCACTTCAGGAGTGTTTTGAGTACACAGACTGGAATATGTTCAGGGAGGCTGCTACATACCACAACATCACAGACTTAGAGGAATACACAGCATCAGTGACTGGCTACTGTCCTAATCGTTCAACAGAGGACGCCATATCTGTTACCACACATCTGTCTCTGACTCATTAGGAAAAAAAGGAAATTACGTAAGGATGCTGTTCATAGACTTTAGTTTAGCATTCAACATTTACATTTATGCATTTGGCAGACGATTTTATCCAAAACGACTTACATTGCGTTCAAGGTACATATTTTACATTTTTGTTAGTTCTTGCTTTCCCTGGGAATCGAACCCATGACCTTGACGTTGCTAGCACCACACTCTACTGTTTCAGCTACAGGAAAGCAACACAATCAACACAATCAACACAATCATCCCACAACAACTGACAACAAAGCTGAGCCCTCTGCAACTGGATTCTGGGCTTTTTGACAGGGAGACCCCAGTCTGTTAAGATCGGCTAGATCCACTTCCTGCACCATAACATTGAACACTGGTGCCCCACAGGGCTGTGTGCTTAGCCCTCTGCTGTTCACCCTGCTGACCCATGACTGTGCTGCAAAGTTTTCTTCTAATCACATCATAAAGTTAGCTGACGATACTACAGTTTTGGGCCTCATCCGCAATAACGATGAGTCAACATATAGGGAGGTGTACCAGCTCGCAGTATGATGTAGAGAAAACAATCTATCTGCAATGTTGATAAGACTAAGGAGATGATTGTTGACTTCAGGGGAATAAGCGGCCCACATACCACTACACATCAATGGAACACATGTGGAAAGATTCAAAAGCTCCAAGTTTCTTGGTGTGCATATGACAGAGGATCTCTCCTGGACTCTTAACACCACCTGCCTACTCAAGAAGGCCCAGCAACATGTCCACTTTCTGCAGAGGTTAAAGAGAGACAATCTTCCACCTACCATTCTCACCTCCTTCTACAGAGGGACAATAGAGAGCGTCCTGACCAGCTGTCTCACTGTGTTGTATGGGAACTGCACAGCCTCCGACCGCAAGACTCTACAGCGGACTGTGAGAACAGTGGAAAAGATCGTCGGGATCTCTTTACCAACTATAGATAACTTATACCATAACCGCTGCATCTGCAGAGCTACCTGTATTGCAAACGACCCCTCTCACCCTTTTCATGGACTGTTCATCCTCCTGCCATCTGGCATCCGTGCCACCACCAGCAGACTGTGCAACAGTTTTTTCCCTGAGGCAGTCAGATTACTCAACACACATCTGCCTCGAAATACTTATCTGGGTTAGTTGAACACCTGACTCAGTAAGACTCATACCACCATACCTAGTCAGATCCATACCTGTTGTAGTTGAACACCTAATCCAGTAAAGATTCTGCACACACACTAACTCTAATTGCTATGCAAAAATATTACCATGTTTACAAAGTCGAAGTTTACAATTTACAGTTCATATTTAGTGTATCTAAATAGTGTATCATATCTTTAGTGTATCTGCATTGTCTATGTTTTTCCAGAGTCAAGTCAAGTCAAGTCAACTTTATTTATATAATGCTTTTTACAATGCCGATTGCTTCAAAGCAGCTTCACAGTGTTAAACAGGAAAATAATGAACAGAATTTGATTTGGCTGTACAGCCGCTCTGGAGAAAACGGTGATGTCATCTAGCTCATTTCAGTTGTCATATAGCGACAATATAGGCAGATCAGTAATTTAGTTGATTTAGTTAATTTAGTTTAGTAATTCAATTTATTTGGATATTTAGTTGAAAACTGAATGTCCCCAACTGAGCAAGTCAAGCCAAAGGCGACAGTGGCAAGGAACCAAAACTCCATGAGGTGGCCTAATGGAGAAAAATAAACCTTGGTAGAAACCAGGCTCAGTCGGGGTGCCAGTTCTCCTCTGGCCAATTAACAAACAGTGTATGATTAATATTTTGGCAGCCTTACAGGTCAGAAGTCATATTAGATCGGAATATTCGAAAGATCGGAGGCATCACACCAGAGATGGGTTTATTGATGACGTGTCGATTAAACAATTATTAAATAGGAATATTCGAAAGATCGGAGTCATTACGCCGGAGACGGATGCATTGAGGATGCAATGTCGATTAGGCAATTTCAGAGGGGAGACTAAT
The DNA here is from genome assembly GCA_039654625.1 of Rhinogobio ventralis. NCBI lineage: Eukaryota > Metazoa > Chordata > Actinopteri > Cypriniformes > Gobionidae > Rhinogobio > Rhinogobio ventralis. The sequence goes on along the minus strand of CM077195.1, from coordinate 26,503,196 downwards.
TGGCATGGTCTCTGCAGACACTTCAGGAATGCGTTGGTCCTGTCTGGGTGCAGGTCCACCATCTGATCTGGATACGGCCCGGATCCGGCTGACTGCGGTAAACCTCGGGATAAACAGAGAGACTAACATTAGCATAGATGCCATTCTTTTTATGATGTAACATCAGGTGTTATGGGAAGTGTTCCTGGTTCCGGCTGACCTAGTTAATGCAGCCTAACAATCATTTAATTGATTTGAATAATATAAATACAAATATTTTATGTGTATGCCATAGTAAAGAGATGTGTTTTTAGTCTAGATTTAAACTGACAGAGTGTCTGCTTCCCGAACAATGCTAGGAAGACTGTTCCAAAGTTTAGGTGCTAAATAGGAAAAGGATCGACCACCTGCAGTTGATTTTGATATTCTAGGTATTATCAACTGGCCAGAATTTTGAGACTGCAATAGACGTGATAGAGTATAATGCGTTAAGAGCTCGCTCAAGTACTGGGGAGCTAAACCATTTAGTGATTTGTAAGTAATTAGCAAGATTTTAAAATGTATGCGATGTTTAATAGGGAGCCAGTGCAGTGTTGACAGAACCGGGCTCATATGGTCATACTTCCTGGCTCTAGTAAGAACTCGAGCTGCTGCATTTTGGACCAGCTGCAGTTTATTTATTAAGCGAGCAGTGCAACCACCTAGTTGAGCATTACAATAATCTAGCCTTGAGGTCATGAACGCATGTACTAACTGTTCAGCATTTTGTATTGAAAGCATGTGCCGTAATTTAGATATATTTTTAAGATGGTAGAATGCAGTTTTACAGATGCTAGAAACGTGGTTTTCAAATGAGAGATTGGTATCAAAGAGCACACCCAGGTTCCTAACTGACGACGAGGACTTGACAGAGCAGCCATCAAGTGTTAGACAGTATTCTAGGTTACTACATGTGGAGTTTTTTAATCCAATAATTAAAAATTCATTTTTTTCTGAATTAAGTTGCAGGAAATTACTAGTCATCCAATTGTGAATTGGTAAGTTTCGTCAGGGCGTGAAGAAATATAGAGCTGAGTATCGTCAGCATAACAATGAAAACTAACGTGCTTCCTAATGATATCTCCCAGTGGTAGCATGTACAGGGTGAAAAGCAACGGTCCTAGCACTGAGCCCTGCGGTACTCCATATTGAACTTGTGATTGGTGTGACATCTCTTCATTTACTGCTACAAACTGATAACGGTCAGATAAGTATGATTTAAACCATGCCAATGCAATTCCACCAATGCCAAAATCATTTTTAAAAGAATGTTGTGGTCGATAGTATTGAATGCAGTGCTAAGATCGAGTAACACTAACAGAGAGATACAACCACGATCGGATGATAAGAGTAAATCATTTGTAACTTTAATGAGAGCAGTCTCAGTACTATGATACGGTCTAAATCCTGACTGGAAATCCTCACAGATACCATTTCTTTCTAAAAAGGAGCATAATTGTGAGGACACTGCCTTTTCTAGTATTTCTGACAGAAAGGGTAGATTTGAGATTGGCCTGTAATTGACTAATTCTGTAGGATAAAGTTGCGTTTTTTAATAAGTGGTTTAATAATAGCCAACTTAAAAGTTTTTGGTACATATCCTAATGACAAAGATGAATTAATGATATTAACAAGAGGATCTATGACCTCTGGAAGTATCTCTTCTAATAGCCTAGTCAGTATAGGGTCGAGCATACATGTTGTTGATTTTGATGATTTAACGAGTTTAGTCATTTCTTCTTCTCCTACAGCAGTGAATGAGTGTAATTTTTCCTCAGTGACACAACAATGCTCTGTCTGATGTGATACAGTAGTAGACGGCTGCATGGTTATAATTTTTAATATATAAGTAAAGAAGTTCATAAAGTCATAGTGCTGTTGGCAGACATCAGAAGTTGGTTAATTTAGCCACTGTATCGAATAAATACCTAGGGTTGTGTTTGTTTTCTTCTAAGAGAGACGAGAAATAAGCAGATCTAGCAGTTTTTACGGCCTTTCTGTATGAAATCATGCTCTCTTTCCACGAAATGCGAAAAACTTCCAGTTTTGTTTTCTTCCAGCTGCGCTCCATTTTTCTGGCTGCTGTTTTAAGGGCCCGGGTGTGCTTGTTGTACCACGGCGTTGGACTATTTTCTTTAATCTTCTTTAAGCGCAGAGGAGCAACTGTGTCTAAAGTGCTGGAAAAGAGAGAGTCAGTAGTTTCTGTTGCAATATTGAGTTCCTCTGGGCTATCTGGGATGCTGAGGAGATGAAACTGATGAGGAAGATTATTTACAAAGCAATCTTTAGTCGCAGCAGTGATAGTCCTGCCATATTTGAAATGAGAGGATGGCTTTGCAGCCTTAGCTAAATTAAGTATACATGATACTAGGTAATGATCTGAGATGCCATCGCTCTGCTGCAGAATTTTAATGGTATCAACATTTATTCCATGTGACAATATTAGGTCTAGAGTATGATTACGGCGATGAGTGGGTCCTGATACGTGTTGCCTAACTCCAATAGAGTTTAGAATGTCTCTAAATGCCAATCCCAATGCGTCTTTTTCATTGTCTACATGGATATTAAAATCACCAACAATTAGGACTTTATCTGTAGCCAGTACTAACTCTGATAGAAAATCAGCAAATTCTTTGGTAAAGTCTGTATTGTGCCCTGGGGGCCTGTATACAGTAGCCAACACAAATGTTAAACGGGATTTATCAATTTCACTACATAACGTTATGTAAAGCACCAAAACTTCAAAGGAATTATATTTGAAACTAGACTTCTGAGTAATACTGAAGATATTATTATAAATTACAGCAACACCTCCCCCTTTACCTTTCAGATGCGGCTTGTGTTTATAACAATAATCTTGTGGGGTGGACTCATTTAAAGTAATGTAGTCGTCAGGTTTTAGCCAGGTTTCTGTCAAACACAGCACATCTAGATTATTATCTGTAATCATATCATTAACAATAAGCGTTTTTGAGGAAAGGGATCGATTATTCAGCAGCCCGAGCTTTATCATTTGTTCATCTGTATTATATCTGTTGTTTATTTGTTGGACATCAATAACATTTTTACCGTTAAATGGTTTTGATGTTTTTTTTGTATTTACTAATTCGTGGAACAGACACAGTCTCTATGTGATAATATCTAGGTGAAAGAGTCTCTATGTGCTGGGATTTATCTGACTTCTGTGACGCGAGACAGCTAGCAGACGGTCGGGTAAGCCAGTCCATCTGCTTCCTGATCTGGGCTCTAGTTAGTCAAGGTTTAGCTCTAAGACTATGTGCCAAATTACTAGAGAGAAGAACGGCACCACCCCAGGAAGGATGGATGGCATCTTTTTACAACAGGTCAGGTCTGCCCCAAAAGCTTTTCCAACTGTCTATGAACCCTATGTTATTTTGCGGACACCACTTAGACAACCAGCCATTGAGTGATGATAGTCTGCTAAGTATCTCATCACTCCTTTTAACAGGGAGGGGACCAGAACATCTCCTTACATTTATCACATGTGAAGCCCTGTTCGCCAACGGAGAAAGATATGCTAAACATGTAACATGCAGTACAATGACAATGGCAGGAGAAGAAGACATGGCTTATCGTATTTGTTGATTAATCCAACTCACCACAGTTGCTTGATGGAGTCTATTTACTAATCCAATTTACCACAGTTGTTTGATGAACTCAGAAAACAGGAGACCAGGTGGCAAGCTAAGAGATGGCAAGAGTTAGCGAAATGCTAACGCGTGATAGTGATTTAGATTAAAAGCTAGCGATGTCAGATTTAATGTGGTAGGCAATATTGGACAATATATGGTGATGGGTAAGTTATATTTAGCAGTATAAACAACAGGAAATTATATCAAATAAAGATTCAAAAGCAAGCAGAGCGCATGCGAGCACAGCAGCAGGACAAACAGGAGGCAGACAGGAGCAATCGATCAGGAGGAGCAATCAATCCAAGGAGGAGCAATCTCATCAACCATACAGTGTATTTATTGTCTTTTATTACTGTCTTGTATATTTACTGTCCCGAGTTACTGCACTTTATGCAGTTTTGTGTAATGTTCCATGTCCTGAAGAAACGGCATCTAAAGTGAAATGGTCTGGAAGAAACGCCATCTCATTCCATTGTATACATGTTATATAGAGGAATGAAAATAAAAATGCACTTGACTTGACTTGATAAGATATCATGAAGTGGTTATAAGACATTTCCCTTAACCCCTTAACTGTATACTTTTTATGTTTAAGTGTTCTTTTTATTTATCGCCTTTTTTCATGTCACATATTTTAGTAATCATCATAAATTAGTATCATTCGAAAGCTTATGAATTCAAAATTCATCCTGTAAAAAACATTTTGAAATTGGACGTTGTGTTACCATGGAAACGGTACCCTAGATTCCTTTAGTGGGCTCCTCCCCTAGTGGGTGGTGTCAAGTTTCATATTACAACATTTATTTTAGCTATTATAATCAAAACCTTCACTAATCTTAACGAAACACATATTGTCAGTAAGGTCCTTAAGGTTCCATATTTTGTGATAAAAGTGATATTAGGACAGAAATGTATTAATTTGTTACAAGAGAATGCATCAAAAAAGGAACCTTATTTTTGGTAAAGCGTCTAAACAAATTACATTTTTTTGTGACATCAAATTTGGAACACAGCTTGGTTAGACATGGCTTTAATTTTATAGTAATTTTAGATTAAAAAAATTTGTAAAATTGTAACTTTATAAAATAGATATTTTATAATGACAGTTAAGGTAAAATAAAACAAAGTTGTGTTGAATAGTACAAAGGAGCAATACATTCACAATGTAGATCATGTTCAACAGACATTTTAAATTGGTATTTAGTAGTGTATGTGCAGCTAACTGTTATTTTTAATTATGTCCAGCTTATTGGTTATTTTGGTTCTTGTCCTGAAAATAAGCAAAGATAAATATACAATATAAACAGTTATATACAGTGTGAGGTGCGCAAAAGTGCACAAAAATATGTTCTTTTACAGTCTGGTTAACCACATTCATGTAAGTTGTATTTTCTAATAGCATGTACAAGGCAGCCAAGAATGTTGGCAAGTCAGTATTCCCATTCAATGACCTTGAGGTGCTTTGATATATCCATATATCCATTATAAAGCCATATATCCATTTTGTATGTCTTCCATGCACGCTCTAAATGTTGTGTTGTGTATAAGGTTAAGATATTATGCATGCATCATAATGCATTATAAATGCAGGCTTCAAACTGGTGTTATAATGCAATAATGCATTGTACTCGTAAATGATATAACCACAAATAGGTAAGTATTCTAATGTATTGTAACGGTTATGATTACTTATTAGATGATACAACATATTATAAGGATGTTTATAAGGCATGATGCATGTATTATAATGGGTTAAGAATACCCCTATAATACATTATAAATACAGGCTTCATAGAATGTGTTACTGGAAATTGTTTTGTGTGACCTTTGCTTGAAATAGTGAAATGCTTGTATTAGACTTTTGTGTTTCTCCGAGGGATTTAGTTATTATAAGATATGAATGATAAAAATTACAGCAGATATCTGATTACACTCAGCCACACAATGCACAAACTACAAGATTTATAACACGACTTTCATGTGCCACTCATTTCTGATACAATAAAAAAAACAACTGAATCTAGCTCACTTGATTGCAGTGGATTATATTTTTAGCCATTAACCCTTAGCAGTCAAGTATCGCCGACGGCCCTAGATTACTGTTGTTCAACATGCACTGCTCGTTAAAACATCACACACTTACTTAATCTGGAAAAATTTAAAGATTAAAGCCTCCAGCTCCGTTATTTGACCACTGTTTATGATAAAACGAGGTTGCAGTGGCATTAATTTCTTAATTTATGCCAGGAGTGCAAAATAATCGATCTGTAATGAACAATATTTTGAATGAAATATCAACAAGAATCAAAAGCCAGTCACGTCTTCTCCGTTTTATTTGTGGTCACATACATGCACTAAACAGCATCCGTTCAGGCTCTTTGTCCAAGCGTGCACATATTTGGACAAATATAGATTTATTATCGCATGTTTGCAAAATACTTCATCATACAGAATAACATTTCTATTAATTTCTCACTGAATTATGCTGATCTGAAGAGTTGAATGACATTCAGAGCGATCTCTGTGTCTGTTGCTTCCTGCTGCACGTCACTTATGATCTCAGAGCTCTCTCATTGGCTGTACAGCTGTCAATCATCTTACGTGACAACAATCCTGGCCCATCTGGTTACACTGTTCAGTGCACTTCCTCATTCTCATCTCTCTGTTGTAAACATTGCCAACACGTGAAAACGAAGCTAATAAACGCACTATTACGATGGCATATGGTTTGTGTGTGTTTTGTATGCGATTTGGTGTATTTTCAAATGAATAAAGAATGTTTCCAGTAACATGCTAAGCAGGTGTAGCGATTAGCTCCATATGAAATGCTAAATATAACATCATTGAACATCATTGAAACCCACATTATATCGTGATCAGAAGTTAATACAAACACTCGCTGGCTGTTTAAAGGGAGTTTGGAGTTAAAGTGTAATATTAATCTTTTATTTTGTGTTATACTAACTGTAGCTCTAATGCATCTGTCATGCCAGGAGCTATATTTTATTTCACAGAAGCATACTTTTTTTGTTTGTCTGTTTGCTAGAAAGACTTCAGATAGTAGGTTTTAATGTAAATTGGGATGAATGTGGGCTTGATGGCCAATTCAGAATGCCTGAATAGGCTATAATGGATATAATACAAACAAAAGAGTTACAACAAAAGAATAATGAGGATTAAGTCATGACAGATGTGTGAAAAGTTCATTGAGTGAAAACAATAGAGTATGAATTAAGCAGCTGAAAGACTAGTTAGTAGACTGCAAGTAATGTTCGCTGGGGGACTTTTGGCGGACGTCCGCATTTGGTCCGCTTTGTAACGTTCCCTGGCGGACATTCGGAGGACGTCCCCATTTCGTCGCTTTGTAACGTTCGCTGGTGGACGCTCCGAAGACATTTGTCCAGGCCAGTTTGCGAACGTCCCTATTTCGTCGATCATCTGCCATTTCCATAACAACACTTTAAAATCCAGTCGCTCCCATTCATTGCCTTTTTTCATCAGATCTGACACCTTGTAACTCAGACAAACGAAAAATGTAACTAAAATAAACCCATATTGGATTTAAAGAGGGATTTGTTTATTTCTTAAAATCCCTTAAATTAACTGTGATGATGGAAAGTTTATGCAAAAACCATGGTTTTTGCTTTGTAAACATTTTAGTGCAAATAAACTAGGCCTATAGTTAAAATATGATTTGAATAATTTGTAGGCCTAAGTTAATGTTACAAAAAACTTTCCTGTTACTGATCAGTATCACTAATTAAAGATGTCATCAAATCATGAGTTTGTATTCAGCAGTTATAATTTAAACATCAAACACGATATCCTTCAATAATATAATTGAACATAGGCTATAGTTTATTATGTATTCCACATTCATGAAGAAAATAAGCTTGAATCTCAGGAGCTCTAAAAGAATGAATTGACTTCAACTGATGAATGCAGCCAATGAGAACGTGAAGAAGCACATTGCTGGAAATAACATTTTCCTACCCATTTACCTGTCAAACTGTAGGTGACTGGTTTTATTCAAGAAAAGTTTTTTTTAGGAAAAATATTATTTTAATTACTGCACTTATGACTTATAGCACATGCAGCTCAAATAACAAAACAAAAAAAAAAAACAAGAAAAAAAGTGAAATATAGCCACACTGGGAGATACAAGCAAGTATTGATCAAATGCACCTGACCTAGTGACATCATTCTTTATGGTATGTGCTGCATGTATCCATGGCAACGCTTAGCTGCTTAGAGACAGTTAATGGTCCTGCCGGATTTCCTCAGAGGCGACTTTGAGTTTTCGCTTTCGTCGGTCGAAAAGGTATTTATAATTCTAGATTAGACATTAGCTACCAAAACCATTGTTCATCTTGTAATGTTTAAAATATGAAAACTTTACCTTTTAAAACGTTTGCTGAAGTTTTCCGTTGTGTGCAGCTGCTAACCGTTATGCTAACACTTCGAAGCTATATGTTAAGCTGAAATGAGACGATATTATCTGATATTGACTGATCGAACTTTCCAAAGTAAATACACACTAAGACAAAAGCCAAAAATGGGATGGCCTAACATTATCTTCCAATGTGCGCTAAATATAGGCTAATATAGTAAGTCTTTTTTTTTTTTCAATGGAAAAACTATGATACTAGACATATAAAATCATAACACTACTGAATGTGTTAATTTTTTTTGTTTTAGGTTAGAAGCCAGTGGGAAGAATTGCCATCAGACTAGCCTTTTTTTGTTAACTGGGATGACATTCCATACAAAATGCTTCATAAAATGCATCATTTTATAGATTTTATCCTCAGACTTGAAATGAAGCATGACCACACCTGTGGCTTCACTTTAGTTGTGGTTATAAGTTGTTATACTACATTCACATAATATTTTTATACATTTAAAAATATATTAATATTTTTTTATTTTTGTTTTAATGTTTGAGCCTATATATCTCCATATTAATAACAGTCTCAGTAATTCTAGTCAAAGTCTGAGTCTTGAATTGTAAACTCTTAAGCGTTGGCTTTCTAGATATATGTTACTATGTGTATAGTCAGAAAGACTTGTGAGCAGCAGCCCTTTTATTTGTGGTATGTCAAAATGCCCCACTTGCCAAAATGGGGGGTGACAGGCAAGGGGTTAACAATGCCTTAATGTAGTGTAAAGATGGAAAATTAGATAATTATGCAAGTGATGTGGTCTTTTGATGAATATCAATGCTTCTAAACTGGTATAGCTCGATTTTATCATCACAACCACTAGTTTCAGTAAAACCTAAAATAAATGTAATTAACTGATACTAGAGAAATAAATAAATTTGGTTGAATCAAGTGATCTTTATTTTTAACATTAGCATTAAAGGAATAGTTCACCCAATAATGAAAATCCTGTCATCGTTGATTTTCTTTTCCTTCTTCTGAGAACACAAATGAAGTGACTACAGTGAAAGTCAATGGAGTCATATGTGGAGGAGCTCTGAAAGGTGACAAAAGGTTCAAGTGATAGGAGAAAACAAATTTCATAGTCTGCGTCTTATATCTGGTCATCCTTGTATGTGAATCAAACCCATCCTTCACTGTCATACTTTTTCCCTTACTTGGCTGTTACCATCATCCAGGCTCTCCAAGACAAACTCCTCACCGACCACTCATACTATAATTATCGACATCAGTGACATGGCAATGATTCATTGTCATTATTCTTCCCAGGGATAAAATGTAAATCTGGATAATAGCTGTCATTTTGGAAGGGGTTTGGCCAGGGAAACTGCATACAGATTGATACTTAGCTGTCCGTCGCACCGACGGATGGAAATTAAGTGGTGACTCATGTGCTCAGTGCAACAGAAGATGTCCGTGGTGAAACTTAAACTCAAAGACGATCAACAGCCTCCTCAATAAAAACCAGTTCCCACTGGGCTCATTATTGCATTAGTCTGCTGTCTGTGATATAATTCACCACACTATAGCAATGGTCAGAGATCTAGCATGTCTTTAAATGTCAGAAAACTTGTTTTTAAAGATGTTTGAAAAAAAAATGTCCTAGACTTTTCTTGTCCATATGACTCAACTGTATGTATAGTTAAGGTTGACACTTCTCTGTGGTAAATTATTTCATGTGTTGGATTTAAAAATCCATGGCTAATGTTTGTTTGTTTGTCAAGGTAACATCATTGAGAGAAATGTAATTATATTGAGTCTGTGGTTTTTAAAACATTTCTCACATATGGATACATTTCTCAAGGGTCTTAAGTCAAAATGGCTGATCACTTGCAGCTTTATTAATAGGCTAGACTCACAGCAGGGCATTTAATGTCAAGGCAAAAACAAACTTGGCTTAATTTCTCACTTATGCTACTGTACAGTATATGTCCAAATCAATAAAGTTTACAATATATCCTATTTTCCAAATTATCTTAAAGGGGTAATGAACTGCATTTAAAAACTTTTTTTGAGGTCCACTTATAATTTTAGCAAGATCTTGACATCAAAAAACGTCTCGGTTACGTATGTAGCCCTTGTTCCCTGAAGGAGGGAACGGAGACGTACGTCGGAACTGACAGACGAATTGGGATCTATTTTCAGAGACCAATCTACTTCGAGTGTTAAAAACGAGCCAATGAAGATTGGCATGCGGTCGACGCACTCCACGCACCGCCCCGCAGCACGGGTATAAATACGGAAGCGAAAGTACCGCATATCGCTTTACAACTGAGGAGCCGAGCTAGGTGACTCGGCCTACAGCTGAAGCACAGCACCTGGCGACGGGACGTACGTCTCCATTCCCTCCTTCAGGGAACGAGGGCTACATACGTAACCGAGACGTTCCCTTTCAGTCGGTCACGTTCGACGTATGTCGGAACTGACCGACGAATTGGGATCCCTACTAACACGCCAGAGATGCTGGCCCTTCCAGCACCCTACCCGAGCTCGCTGGAGCACACCTATGTTGGTGTGGGAGTCAGGGCTCCGGGCAGGGAGGCCAGTCACTGCTGTTCCTGCAAGACCCACTCGGCGTGACTGTTGGATAACGCTGGGAAAGCGTGCCCGTCTCGGGGAGATGGTACGCTGCGGAGCCACGTTCTACAGTGGAAGGAGAGGTGGAATACTCATAAGGACTAACCTAGCAGGGTAGTGCTACCTATGGCAGTCTCTGGGGTGCATCCAACCTGGTCCCAGGGGGGAAAGAACACCACCAGAGACGACAGAGCGAGCTCTGTCAAGGGAAGACACGGGGCTAGCCGAGTAGGGTAGCTGGTAGCTGGTGTGGAGAATACACATATGGGGTTACCGTTAGGGAACCGCTACATATGGAACCCAACCTACACACACGTTCCACAAGCATACGGGTGCAGGCCTGGTGTCAAACGGCCGCAACGTCTGACACCGAAGGGGTGACGGAGGAGCTCGACAGGGTTAGCCGTTTCCGGGGAACACAACTGGAGACAATAGACGCACGTATCCGGCCCGGAGGCGGGAGTGGCGTATGCAAGCCGACACTAGAACGGGTACTTAGCGCTACTGGCCACTGGGGGCGAGGATGCGGGAAGATACCGGCTCTACACGGAGGCTATAGAATCTAGCGAACGTGTTAGGTGTCGCCCAGCCCGCAGCTCTACATATATCTGTCAGCGAAGCGCCTTGAGCCAACGCCCAGGAGGAGGCTACACTCCTAGTGGAGTGAGCTCGCACCCCGAACGGGCAAGGCACGTCTTGGGACTGGTAAGCCAAGACGATAGCATCCACTATCCAGTGGGCTAACCTCTGCTTGGAGACAGCCTTTCCCTTCTGCTGGCCTCCGTAAACAGACGAAGAGCTGCTCTGAGGTTCTAAAGCTTTGAGTTCGGTCCACGTAGGCGCGGAGAGCGCGGACGGGACAGAGCAAAGCCAGGGCTGGGTCTGCCTCCTCCGAAGGCAGCGCTTGCAGGTTCACCACCTGGTCCCGGAAGGGAGTGGTGGGAACCTTGGGCACATTCCAGGCCAGGGTCTCAGGACAACGTGAGAGTTGGCCGGCCCGAACTCTAGGCACAATTCGTTGACCTTTGAGGATGTCCACGGGACGGCAAAAGGACCCTACACATGGGCGTCAGGGGGACGTTCGCAGAGGCCATTTAGGGGACGTTCTGGGGACCTTTTTTTGTTAACTGGGATGACATTCCATACAAAATGCTTCATAAAATTTATAGATTTTATCCTCAGACTTTAGTTGTGGTTATAAGTTGTTATACTACATTCACATAATATTAATTAATATTTAAAATTTTTGTTTTAATGTTTGAGCCTATATATCTCCATATTAATAACAGTCTGAGTTGAATTGTAAACTCTTAAGCATTGGCTTTCTAGATATATGTTACTATGTGTATAGTCAGAAAGACTTGTGAGCAGCAGCCCTTTTATTTGTGGTATGTCAAAATGCCCCATTTGCCAAAATGGGGGGTGACAGGCAAGGGGTTAACAATGCCTTAATGTAGTGTAAAGATGGAAAATTAGATAATTAGACAAGTGATGTGGTCTTTTGATGAATATCAATGCTTCTAAACTGGTATAGCTCAGTTTTATCATCACAACCACTAGTTTCAGTAAAACCTAAAATAAATGTAAAGGTAAAGTGTAATGGTGGTAAAAGGTCAGGTCTCAGGGGCTGCTGGGCAGGAGCAATCCCAGTCTACAAGCTCCTTATACAAGGGGGGGGGGGGCACTTTACAAACTGGCACACCAGATCCTCCTGTGGGCTCAGGGAAGCTGCTCTCACTGAGGGCAGTGTACATCCCTGGGTGCCTGAACCAGGGAGCAGACATCCTGTCAAGAAAGAGGCGGAGATTCATCCACTACTGGTAGCCCTGTTCTGGCAGTCCCGAGTATGGTTATCAGGCCTGATGTCTCTCCTGGACAACTCTCCTTGGGAGATCCCCGTCAGGAGGGACCTTCTGTCTCAGACAGGGGCCACAATCTTACAGTTGGATCCAGTTAACTGCCTGGTTGGTTTAGTCCTGGAGTTCCTGCAGGATAATTTTTCCACAGGGCTATCCCCTTCCACACTGAAAGTGTTGGCCATAGCTGCTTACCACTCCCTTTTGGGTGGTGAATCCTTGCGGAGAAACCTGTGGTGTCATGTTTCCTACATGGTGCTTTGAGGCTGAGGCCTGCAGACTGCACACGGTTTCTGTGCTCACCAGGATTCACACTAGACAAGCACTTGTCAGTATGATGGAGTGAGTATTAACGTTCCCATAGTGTCCTACCTTCCAATGCAGCAGGAGTTCCTTTGAAAGGGAACGTCTCGGGATACAACTATAACCATGGTTCCCTGAAAATGGAATGAGACCCTGTGTCACCCTGCCATACTTCCTACATGCCTGTGATTGACTTGCTTCGGCCTATCATAAGCTGACATTGTTTGGTCCGGGTGAGCTTTATAGCTTCAACATCATGACATCACATACTTTGGGATGATGTCCTGCCATACCATTGGACTGATTTCACACGTACTTCAAGACGCAACCATGCAGAGGCATTCTCATAGCATCGTAACTTCCGACGCAGTCTCTTTCCCTTTTCAGGGACCCATGATTACAGTCATAACCTGAGATGGTTCCTATGCATGATTTGAATTTGATTTGATGGGAGTCACGAGACTACTGTCTCAATAGCCAATCATGTTGATGGATAAAAATAAAATTAAAACAAGTATGTAACAACAACAAACAGAGGGAAACAGCTGAGTAAACATAGTTACATCACTTAAAATGTACTCAAGTATAAGTACACAATTTTAAACTATGATTTCTAATAAAAACTAAATTATTTAGTTTATATATCTAATAGTTGGTAGAAAGAATGATATGCTGTCAGTCTAATAAAGTGAATATAGAATACAATTTCTTGTATTGTAAGTCTACAGTTACAATAGAAAATTAAAGGGGTGATGAATTGAGAAATCAACTTTCCCTTGAGCCTTTGATATACAGTATAAAAGGTCATGGTAATATAAGAATATCCTGTAAGTTTCAGAGCTGGAAACTTCCTAGTTAGTCAAAGAAAAGCTTTTATAGACACCAGGCCCACTGCGGAATCATTTGTAAACAGGATACAGATCGAGACTGGATTTGCAGACAGAATAAGATTAAAACACAATGCTGTGCCTTCTATATTGGATCCGACAGGAATGGTGCAACACACTTATGTGAGTAAAACATGTTTTTTATATGTGATAGTATTGCATTGTTACAGATCGGGGCTATATGTTTTCTAGACAGGCTACCAAAACGTAAGCCCGGCCTGCCAACGGGCTATCTTAAATAGTGAAATAACATTCCTTTCTTGATGTGCGTTGTTCACTCTCTTGACTTGATATTTGAAGGGCCCGCACATGCGCGCGTGTGTGTGTGTGTGTGTTAGTGATGCACGGTTCTCGGTTATATTCACCGATCGGGCGGGCCAAGTAATAAAAAAAAATAACATTCCAATCAATCGCGGGTGGATGAGAGATAAATCATTGTGTTTGTTTGATAAAGACGTTTTGCGAGCCCTGTGAGCGAATCATTCCGGTTGTCGTTTTCCCACACGCTTTCAAAACAATTCCCACATGTACTGACAGGGGAGCTGAAGCTCATTAAATATGCAAATCTTATCCAATCCTAGCCGTGGGCGTTTACTTCCAAGTCTTCAGTGCAGCACGCCCATTAAAACAGAGCGTTTCTTGAGAGAGCCTCAAAACCAGGGTAGAAAATAGCCTATTACTTATTCATTATGATGTTTTTGAATGTAAAAACCACGCAAACATCATAAGTTGACCTTAGACAACAGTATAAAAAAATTTAAAAAGCCAGTTCATGACCCCTTTATATAAAGGGAGTGCAAACGATGAAGATCAGGTGCAGGGAATCCGGGGAGAGCGGGAGAGATCATGCAGGAGTCCGGGACAGGCGTGGAATGTAACAAAAATATGGTATGATATATTTTTCATTCTTTTTATTAGTATTGTTATTTTAATTTTAAATCACATGTGTTGGAATGTTGTTCCAGATCATTCTCTTATTGTTTTTATCCCTTTGCTATACGAGTTAGGATAAGATGTGATGGATGAAAATTAGTCATACAATTTGACACTTTACAATAATAGACAAACACTTGATTAAACAAATAATATTTCCATTAATCATTTTTCTTTGTCGAACACACTGAGTAAACATTCAAAGAGCAGCATGAAAAAAAAGTAATAATAGGTTGATCCTTAATTGGTAGCTATAAAATCCACCAAACATTTCCTGTAATTGCAGATTAGCCTAACACAATGTCAGGAGGAATTTCACACCATTATTCTTTACAAAAATTTGCCAGTTCAGCAATATTTTTGGGGTGTCACTCTTGGGGTCATGGCAAATTTATTCCTGCAAATGTATTTCCTTAGCTTAAATGTTGTCGATGTGTACACAATTTGTTGATTTATTTTCATCATATTCAACATATTTTTTGCCATTTAGGCCATTAGAGATAGTATTTTCTAATGGTCTGGTTGAATGAAATGTTCTATAGCCCCTCTGCATTTCTTGTAACATTTCTTTTGAAGTCACTGTCATGGTCTAAAAGGTGCATGATAATGATGACCAGATCACACAACACCAATTCAGTGAAAAGCTGACTGAATTGAGTAGTAGAGGAGTGAATGTGAAGTCAGTGAAATATAAAAATACCTATGGGCTTTTGTGCTGATGTGATTTTGTTACCACTGTACAACTGTACCAAACATATTTGATATCCTGACTTGAATATAGTCTTTGTATTGCACAGTGGGAAATTTCACAGACCATTAATCTGGATAGAAAACTATTAGAGAGGACATCTGTGTTCTCTGTTGTCCTTTAGATTTTATGGCTAGAAGATCATTCTGATTGTGAGTGAAAGCAGAATTTAACATGATAGGACTCACACATTATCATGCACAGATATTATCTATTGGCTTCCATTTCTGTCTCACTGCTGCTTAACTACAGCATCAGGCATAATAACAGAAAAACACACATCATGGGCTTTTAATGATTATGCAAAATTGCCTTATTTTTGTTGCCATACATCTCTCATGGTTGCCCTTTTTGTGACTTTCTGATTTACAAAGGCATCTCACCAGAACTGAGTAATTTGGGGCTATATGATATCTCTGCTCGTTTTTCATTTCAATTTCCTCTCTCCTTCCTTTAATGATAAAAACAAATAGTGTTTTATTTCTTGTAGTAAATCGACTGTTTCATTCTCTCTCTCTCTCTCTCTCTTTCTTTCTCTCTCTCTCCTCAGCTCATCTGCTGGCAAATGATAATGCTCCTATGAAAATGTGCCAGCTTCTATTTATAGAAGATGGCGGCCTGCCAGGCTAATAACTTCTCTCTGACATTTCTGAGAGCACCGAGATTGTCAATTTACTGCTCATCTAGCGGCGGAGCTTTTCCTCAGTGCCTCATCCTGAACGGCTGGCCATCGGTGAGGCTACGCCAGGGAACTGAGCCTGCTAGCGACGCCAGATCCCTTACAACTGTGCCTCGCTTACATCATAGAGGACATCATGTCCTCCAGCCAAACCCCAGCCTGTCTGCTCTCTTTTGTCCCTTGGCATTTCTCTCACACTGTCTGTTACTGTGTCACTTCCTTTCTTTTATTTTTTTTTATTTTTCTTTTCTTCCTTTTATATATTAATCCCCTCTCTTTCTGTTTTTTTTCCCACCTGCATCAGAGCCTAATAGTCTGAATATGAATTGCAGTAGTGGTTACATATTTTTCACTGTGATGTGGCCTAAATTTGACTTGTGTTGTCACATTTCTTCTGGGCAATCATGGATTTTCAGCACATTTCCAGATGCCTTTTAGTTCTTCTAGTTTAGTTTAGCACTGCATATGATAATATTTTTTTTTCACACAAAAACACAAACAGAGTGTCTATTGACACTAAGTGTAAATAGCCTGTCTTGCTGGCAAAGGCTATTTACACTAAAACAGCTTAATTCCATACTATAACAATTTATAATAAACACCAGCTCAAATTATTTTAAGCAACTCTGATGTGCAGCTATTAGATCAAAAATTTAATTGATAAAAAGTTTAATGTTATTTAGTCCCGAGTCACATAAGAACCAATGTTTTTATTTACAACCAACCTGGAGCATTGCAGTCTATATGATTTTCAAAAAATATTTTGTAAAAATATTGCCCTAGTACGTTTCCCCATTCATCCCGCGGCATCGACGGATACTGCTTCCTGTGATCGGCCCCAAAAAACCTGATTGGAGCTCCTTTGTAATGTAGTAGCAGTAGTAAGGCAGTAGTAATGCAGGCTCCATTTTATATTCACAGCCATTCACAGGTTACATTCTTGTTCCCTTCTCAAGGAACCAGGTTACATACATAACCCTAAGACGTTTACTACTTCACCTCGATTACTCAGTATAGGTAACACGTGGTCCAGAGTGTTGGCACTTTGCACATGCATGATTTTTTTGTTTCGTTTACTGCTAGCTACTAAAACAAGCATTTCTTATTTCATACATTTCTTACTAGGGGTGGATGCGCCCAGTGGCCATGATCTGACGCTGTCTGCACTGCATTAATATAGTAATCAGACTATTCAGTGTGTCAGTCAAGATTCACTGACACATGGAGGCTACCATTAGTAGAGAAGCTAATGAAGTGGGACACTGCTCTGGGGAATCCCTTTATATATAAAAATAATATTTATTTTTTTCTTTTTTTAAAGTGCAACTAAATTAATCTAGACCATAACAGTTGCACTCAAAACATTAATTAATGAGCAGAGAGTATTATCTAGTTTTTCACTCAATTTAGACAGAATTTGTTTTGACATGATTGTCACTTAGAGTAAATCTTGACAAGAATGCCTTATCTTAACTCATCAATGAATTCTGAAAGCATTAATAATGTTGATAAATGAATACATAAAGGCTCTTACTTGTTATGACAGCCTTTCAAGCTCCAGTGTCATAAGATAATTACATACTTAGTCATAGGCTCTTGTTCATTTGTCATTTTATAAATTATGGCACTTCCCCAGCACTGGTTCTTGATTGTTTTTGCATTAAGACCCAAATTTTACTTAGGACATCAGGGGTGGTGACCCAACACAGTGCAACAATCCCTCAGTATAAATACAGTTTATGTGTTTAACCTCATGTTATGTTTCATTTGTTTCTGTGCTGACATGGCATACAAAAACATACTTTGGTTAAATGTCTCTTCTGTTTTTATTTGATTGATTTATTTATTTTTCTGTTAAAATTAGTGTTGTTTATTGTGACATCTATTGAAATCAGCATTTTACTTTTCATTCAGCTCAATGGACAATTACTTGTAGTTATGTGTTGTTAAATGACACTTCTGTTTTCCATACCATGTTTGGTGTGAGAAGGCCTTAAAATGGTCCCCTTGGTCAATACTGCACTGGTTTTGTTCAGCATGGACCTCACCTCATAGCATTCACGTATCATAAATCTACTAATAAATGCTGCATATTATCATAACGCCCCTGAAGGAACCATTCATATACATAGAGCGAATCACCTGACAGAAGAAAAGACAAATGGAGCTATATTGACTTTCTGCCCATATAGATTTCAAGCAATGATTTGATTTTGAGGGCCTGATATGTGCTGTAAATATACTCAATGAGGTCACTTACAAAAGACTGAAAGGGTTGAATGACAGATTAAATCACTCTCAGATTTGTGAGGGTATGAGCTCTCTTCAATTGCAAGATTTTGATATTGAAATGTGTGCAACACTCTGGTTTCTGCTTACTGGATTTTTGTGGTTAGCAGTGCTTGAAGTGGTAAAAAAAGTGCCGGTACTTGCTGTTTAGCACGTTGCTGGGCCCCCACAGCTCAAATCGCTTTCTGGGGTGGGGTGAAGTTTCTAGCCCTTATCTTATGAGATCTCACCAATGATAGCTACAGCATGAAAGGTTTTTCAAAGATCCAGTCAAAGGACTGGAGGTGATGTAGCTACCATGAACTGTTGATACCGATCTGGTTCAAGAGTCTATATGAGTGGTAACTTGTCACATGTCTGTCTGGTCCGGTGTAGCACATGTGGTGTGTTTGTCATGTTTTTGTATGATGTCATGTCTCTGGTCTCTGTCACCCCGCCCTTCTTGTTATCTGGTTATTGTTTAATTGGCCCCACCTGGTTTCCCTCATCTCCTGCTTCGTCTCGGGACCACCGGACTCCTGACCACTGGACTCGGAACCACCGGACCTGGGACCACCGGACTCAGGATTCTGGGACTTTGTATACCATCTTAAGGAGTCTGAACATCTTCGACCAGCAGCATCCCAGCCCACTGACTGTTCCCTTCTTCCACCTACAGTCAGTGGAGGCCCCAGCCCTCCGATGACCCGGGGACGGGAGAAGGAGGGCCCCAGTCATGCACCCACGTCTGGTGATCCCACGTCCAGTGGTCCCGAGTCCGGTGGTCCCGAGTCCGGTGGTCCCGAGTCCGGTGGTCTCGAGTCTGGTGGTCTCGAGTCTGGTGGTCCCAAGATGAAGCAGGAGATGAGGGAAACCAGGTGGGGCCAATTAAACAATAACCAGATAACAAGAAGGGCGGGGTGACAAGAGGCCAGAGACATGACATCATACAAAAACATGACAAACACACCACATGTGCTACACAGGACCAGACAGACATGTGACATAACTTCAGTGATCCAACAGCAAACACCTGAGCACATGTACACATGTAACTCCCTCTTTACTGCTCATGCATAACACTACTTAGTTTTTAACTAAGCAACGTAGCCGAGCATTCCTGAAATTAATATACATAAAATCATAACATACATTTGCTCTGACCAAATGGGACCTAATATATGTTAGGGAACCTGGGGACCCTTGTTCATCTTCAACCAACGAGTAACACCAACCACCCCCAACTCCAGCCCAGCGCTGGGTTCATAATCCTACTCTGACTGCTGAGAATGCTGGTACAAAGCTGGAAAGCATGTTAAAAAATATCTTTAATCTATAAATAAGAGAGCACTCTTTTGTGAAGCAGATCACTGATGGTGCGCCTAATGTCGTCTGCACAATCTACTTTCCGTTTGAAAGCTCTCTGTCTTTTTATTCTCTCTTTATCCCTTCCATCCTTCTGATCACAGCAGGAATAACACATCAGATTGTTTAGCAGGAGTGGATAGGCACAGTTCCTCAGTTGACAGTCAGTGCAGTGAAAGAAGAAGGATGCATTTTCCTCTATGGTGAAAGAATAAATGATAACGATGGGGTGTGACATTATTTCAGCTCTCATCATTTGCTTCCTCTCTGACCGAAATGAGCTCATTTCATGCTCCAACGGGCAGTCTGAATCCCAAAATGAGCATGAATTGTCACTCGCCCTGGTGCTCGGATGGACAGCCAACGACTGTGAGATCAGAGAATCTAATGGAAATTGTGAAAATCACGGGCAATAAAAGCCACCCTAGAGTTCACATTACTGCCAACCAATTTGATGGCTGACATGTTTTTGCTTGAGACGTATTGTTAGGTGGAGAGTTTTCCAGAGGTGTACCAGGTAGCTGGCTATGGCGTCTGTTGGACGTCAGCAGGGCTTGGCTATCAAAGGCATAGACATCAAGTCCTGTCTCTCTCATTGGTCTAATGAGTCTTTTCACAATCCCATCTACGTCCAGGCTATTAGCAAACTGCCCTTTGGCATCACAAGAGCTGTAGTAATATCTCTCCTCCGTGTCTATAATACTGAGTCAGTGAGAAACTCTGGAAAAAAGTTAAATGACTAAGCCAGCACTAACTACTATATGACAGTCAAAATTTTCATCTTCCCTCCATGGATGCTGCATGGAGATGCCATTTGAGGTGTCTTTGACAAACTGTTTACTTCCGCAGAGAGTCTAGTAAGTAACTGGGTTGCCCTTGTCACAGTGCGCATCTCAATGAGCTCACACCCTGTCAACTTGTTGCAAACTGCAAGTATGAGAGTGTGTGCAGCAGTAACAGAAGACTGTTGCATCTCCTGTAATGGTGGGAAACGTGAGGGAAAAGCGAGAGCGACAGAGGACGGAGGAGTATCCCCCTTCCCCCACAGGGGACAGCGCAAAGATGAACACTGCGGATATATTGGATGAGTGGAAGAGACAAGTCAGTGTGTTGTGTAGTCACTTTCAATAACAACCATGGACTCACAAGCGTTCCACAGCAGGAGAAGGACCCACCGGGGGACGGCAATCGACTCCAAGCCACCTCTTAACAAAAGACTGATTAGCTCTGAATCATATTTATTTATTTTATTTAACAGGGACAACGCAGAAAAACATTGCTACAATTTCAAGCAGCCAATGCTCTACATACAGGCTTTTATCCAAAGGCTAATTTGCAGCCCCAGTCCCTGGTAAGGCTTAAATAAATAAATAAATAAATAAATAAATAAAGGTCATACTGTGTACAACTATCAATGTTCACAAGCTTGCTTTTGTTTGAACCATTTTTTTTTATTTTAGATTTCTTTAAAAAGTGCTCAACTATGTTTGCATTTTCAGTTCAACTGGCAAACTGTTCCAAAGCAGTGTACCTTTAAATTTAGTTCCCTTCCTTCTAATTGAAAAACACAGTGATACAGTTTGAACAATTCAAAGTCAAACAGTTATTCTGAAGCCACTGTGACACACCAGTCATTTCATTTGTTAATATATCTGCTTCTAAGCATGGAGTCTGTGCTGATACATAAATGACTGTAGCTATATTTCCATCTACCTATTTTTATGCACAATTTGAGATATATAAAAACAAAAAACCTTGGATGGAAACACCAAAATGTGCATAAATTCTAAAAAAAAAAAAAAAGAGTCAGATATTTTTTTTTTTATCTGATAAGAAAACGCGTGCATAAACTGCGATGGAAACACATTTACTAAAGAAAATTCCTCGATGTGCATAAAAAAAATAATGTGCCTTTGTGATGAGACTGCATAACTGGACCAACCAGCAGAACAATCTCTTGTTGCACAAAATCTGAAATGCTGTTTTGCTCATTCTGAAATGCCTGAGCAAAGTCTGTCGTCAAAGTGGTTCAGTATAATTACCTTCCAGAACTGTCTTACACGACTGCATTCCCAAACAGCAGGCATCCGCCTCAGAAAAAAAGATAACTTTATTGCAGTAATTTATTATATATGAAATTATTATATACAGTGGCTTCACCTACTGCAACAACTACCATTTTTCTATGTGACATTTAGCGCCAGTTTATCAGGAAGTGACGTTGTTCTCTTCGGCTCACTGGATGGAAACAGTGCTTTATTCGCAACTTTGGATTGAGACATAGCTTGTGTCATCTGCATATAACTGACAATTGTGCTGTCACATTCTGCATGGGCTTGTCAATTGAATTAAGCCTAGCGTGCACTGTGTGTTATCTGAGACCAGAAATTACACAATTAAAGTTTTTGAGAGAGATGGGATAAACTCTATGGTAACAGCATCTCACAGCTTAGTCCCATAGTACTCTCCTTTGCTAGTCTCATGTCTTAAAACTAAGAGTTAAATGTAGTAGTTATCATTACTCTGTCACAAGATCATCAGAGCAATACTTAACGGTGCATGAACTGATCCGTTCTGCTTTTTTGGTTGTTGAATGGGGGATAATGAGAAAGACAAAGGAGACAGACAACGTTAAAGTGGGAGCTTGAGACTTTTCCAAGCAGTTAGCCTCCAGGGGTTGCTGTTGCTCAAGCCTTTGTAACTGGCATCTGTGAAGTTAAATGTACAATAAAGTCCTCAATAACCACCTCTATTTGTCATTTCGTTAATAGTACAGTACTTGCGTGTGAATTAGAAATCCAAATAATCATACTGCATTTAGCATTTGTGAAATGCCACATGACAAAGCACAACCGCAGCCTATTCAGGACATTAAATACCATCTACAGAAAATAATTCAGCCCGCATTGTGTTCTGTCAGGTCAGGATATATTATTACTGTAATGTGTTTCTTTATCATTCTTTCTGGAGATAAACATCACCTGACATTTTGGAATGATATTTGATTTTGATCTTTAAGAGTTTTTCAATGAGTCTATAAAATGACTTAATTCATGTTATTACCTGCCATATTCCATGTCTCATTAAAATAGTATCAATTGCTAATTTGTGGGTGAAAAATTGTCACACAAACCAGAGAGCTTTGAGCTTCGAACAAAATTCCACAAGAAACAGCATGGTCTTGGGCTGGGAAATGAAATGTAATCCTCAAAATAGGGTCCGTGTAAGCAGATACTCAGAACTGTACTTACAACTGTATTGTACTTACATTAACCTAACTGGATACTAAAAGCGCATAATAGAGGTCACTGAATCTACAAGTTTCTCTCTGTAAGGACAGCGGAATGGTCACTTTCATGTTGTTATTTCCCAAGATTTACTGACACTTTTAATATACAGCTCGACTTCGCGTTACTATTCACTGCCATTTGGAGAAGATCCTTGTAATGACTTAGGAATCATAATCTGGAATGGCTTTTCGGGAATTAAATTTCCTGTCTCTCAAGACAGAGACAAAGTGGATGAAATCATTATTACATTTTCTATGGAAGGAGACAGATAGTCTGGTTGTTCTTTTAAAGACACAGGAGTTTGGTTGTAACAGAACAGACTGTCAAGCGAGTTCTGCGTGCTCCTCAAGGACATTTGTGTCTTCAAGGAACACAAGCTTACTGGAGCTTCATTGTGTCCAAAAGGTCCTACTAAATATCACACCACAGACAGTAGATGCAACAGAATTTTCCAGTTGTTGTTCCTGCCAATATAATTTATGACTCCAAAGGTTGAGAAAACCAACAGGCATCATATATAAATAAACAAATAGAAAATGAAACAAAAAATGACCTATTTGCTGTCCCCACAGCCTATAAGATTCTTTATTTATTTATTTATTTTTTATATTTGTATTTGCCTTTGCCATTCAAAAAAATGAACCGAGACAAGCTTTTGGTATGAGGACTTATCTGAGGGTACAAAGCATAAGTACCATGTAGATCCATTCATGTAGCACAGGGCGCTAAATTACTCTTCCATTAAGTTTGTGGGTACAGTGTTTTAATTGTACATATTCACATTCCATTTATGTCAGTTCTGCTATTTGATGATAAGACCTAATTGAATAAATAAGTAACCTGTGCTTCTCTCTCTCTCTCTCTCTCTCTCTCTCTCTCTACAAAACAGGAGGCAATAACTGGAATATATTATTGAAACAAATGCAGTATTGTTGTACTGGCTTTCAGCCAGAGTCCCATACAAAGGCAGATTTATATTAAACAAATTTTAAGCATATTTTGATCCGGATTCCCACACTTTGCCTTTGTCACAACAGGCGCAATGAAGGGTAATTCACATTCCTACCACTTTATATTATAGTAATTTTTGTGAATTTGCCATAATTGCATGCTGAGAGAGAACATGATGCACAATTCCCAACAACTATTTGTCAAGGTAAGCAATCTCGTCACCCCACAAGAATTCTACAAAATGCTTAATTCAGCATATGAACCTCTGCAGACAAGAGTTAATTTAGAACAATCCTGTGACTGCCGTGGTAATTACCCACTTCTTAGCATTGCTAATTATTGTCCTTTCATAACTGCTGATGATGTATAATCACAAATTTGGCATGCAAATTATCCTGATAAATAAAAACAGATTTGCATGTAACAGAAATGAAAAGTCGTTTGCTACATGATTGATGGAGTTGAAAAAAACAACAACAACATTGTGCTGTAGGGTCATTTGATATGTGGGAAGCATGGATTTATTGTTTGAGTGATTAATTCATAAAGGCTGTGAAAGACTTGCTGAGTGCAGTACAGGTGGATTGACCGCCTGTTAAGCTAACAGTCGCAAATGGTTGCCGTCACTGGTAAGGTACTGAAAATGGTCATGCATTCTTAAGTACTGATGAAATTTCAATGTGCTTGAGATTTATGTCATGAATATGGAACCAGTTTGCTTTTAAATCCATTTTAA
Organism: Rhinogobio ventralis; assembly: GCA_039654625.1. Lineage (NCBI taxonomy): Eukaryota > Metazoa > Chordata > Actinopteri > Cypriniformes > Gobionidae > Rhinogobio > Rhinogobio ventralis. The sequence continues at coordinate 26,478,490 of CM077195.1, read as the reverse complement.
TCCATTCATTCATTGCACTTTTAAATATATATATATATATATATATATATATATATATATATATATATATATATATATATATTATTATTATTATAATTTTTTTTTGTAAAACTCTCAAAAGTGTATAAACTTCTTAAGAAGCCCAGCAGGCTTAATGGTCAAATAAGGACATGTGTCTCTGCCTGCCCCTCCCTATCAGACTGTCTGAAGGAGGCTCTCTAATAAGCTCAAACCCTCTAGGCCTGTGGGATGGTAAGAGGCCCAGTGACACTGCTGCTGTTCCAGCATCCCCTCCACCCACGCTCTGCTTTCAGCCAGCAGCCTTAACACTAAACATTGTCCCTTAAGGCCTCAGCTATTCCCATTGTGGCTTCCTCTGATGTACCATAAACTGTAAGGTGCCAGACCCCTCTGCAAAGTAAAGTTTTGGGGAGTGCAATCTTCAAATTGAAGCTTCCATTCGCTATTTAGAATTTGAGTTGAAATCTATTAAAGGCCTTTAGTTGCCCATTTTGACATAAACACAGGACAAGAATGGTGTTCCTTTGATATTTTGTTTTACATGGTTACAGTGCATTGCAGCATAATCTGTATACTAATCGAAACCCATGATACATGATTTGTGGAAACCATGATACATTTTTACAGCATTCTTTGATGAATAGAAAGTTCAAATGACAGCATTTTTTGTTTGTTTGTTTAAACAGACATTTTTTGTAACATAATAAACGCCTTTGTTACCTTTGATCAATTGTTAAAAAAAGTATCAATTAATTTATTTATTTAATAAAAACAATGGAGGTGTATAATAAATAAAAAGTATGAATTACCTTATTTTTATGTTTTTTATGTTTTTTTTAATGAGTAAAAACCTGTCAGGGTTGGGTGAAGGGATGAGGCGAGGACTCAGTGATGCAGAGAAGTGACGTGACGTCACATCACGTGACCAACAAGGCAAGGAAACACAACAGAGTAGCATTAGATGACGATCTGGCACAGGACTGCTAACACAAGGAGAATAAATAGGGAACAAACAAGGCAGTAACCAATAATAATTTATATAAAAATTATAATTTAACTTTATTTGGAGTACTTCTTTATTGCACAATGCACATTTCTTAATGTTAAGCCTAAAATGCCATATCTTTAGTTGCTACTCAGCACTATTTCTGGATAACTAAAGTGCATTTAGTCCAAAATGAGTTGTTCCAATTTAGCAGAATTTAAGTATACCAATTTAGTATACTAAAAGAACAATTGCAGGTTAATGCAACATGACAACATGAAAGCACGCACCAAGTGAAAAACACAAGCCGCGTGCTACACAGCACAAGACAAAACATAACATGAAAGGACACGGCTGATGTAAACACGAACCCCGTGCTACACAGAACACAACAACACACGCGGACAGAAGAGCATATGGCCCGATCAAACTCGAAACCACACGCTCACACAACAAGATATGCGCTCTCAACAGAAGACAACAAGATGGAGTATGAATGTCAAAATCCCTACACAAACTAGACCAAAGTGACGGGATGTAGACAGAAGAGCACGCAACCAGAGCGAACTCGGAACTACACACTCACAACGACAATACACAAGGAGTGTCAGAGCTCTGTCACCAAACCAAGAATAAACAGACCGAAATGACAGAACCCTGACAACACCTAGGTCATGTGTTCATTTCCCAGGGAATGCCTGAACAGATCAAATGTAGCCCATAGATTGAATGCAATGAATGTTCCATGGAGGTTTGGTGAGGCCCCCAAGTGGGGCCTGGACCACTGGTTGAGAACCACTACTGTAGGAGATCGCCATTCTGTCAACCACAGTTGCAACCTCTTTACAGTAAATTTAATGAAACATTTGTTGTGTTTGTAAGTAAATGATATTGTGACTACTATTTTGAAGTGTTGTGTTCTGACGTAATGTGTGGAGAACAGAAAGTAAACAAGATGGATGAAGTTCGCTACTCCTGTCTCATGTGCTTCATTGTTTTATAACTCCTGAGAGACACCACAATTTGGTAACAAGGATTAGGCATTTTTTCGCTATTGTTGGTCACGAAGATAGCTGTTGCTAATGTGACATTCCACAATCTTTTCCTGCCTTGCCCCATTGAGCATGCTATGCCGTTTAGCACGTGGCTGCAGAATTTTAAAAATGATCTATAGGTTATTGATGGTACAGTAGATGACTGGCTGGGCAAAATATGAAGAGCTGTACTGCTTCAATGCCTTGGTACAGAAGGACAATGGAATTTTTTACTCATTGTCTAACACAGGTACAACGTATAAGGATGCAGAGGATGAAGTGAAAGCCTACTTCGTGCCAAAAGCTAACATAGTAGCTGAACGCCATTCTGTGCATTGTTTTGCGATTCTCTTCTTTTTGTTTTGCTTTGAGTTTTGTGCCAGTACTGTCAAAATGATTTGCGATCTATTAGCAGAGAATGTGCTTAGCCCATGAATACATGAGACTTTTATTAGAAACTGATCTCACACTGGACAGAGCTGTTATGTAAGCAAGCCAGAATGAATCTGATTCCAATCAGGCAAAATCCATTTCAACTTACCACCAAGTTACCACCTCCTGTAATCGGTGCTGCACATAGTAAAATGCAGAACAACGGGGACACTGTCACATGCACCTCTTAATCTGCTCAGGTGGGGAAGAGGAAGTCATGCTTTCGCTATGAATTGGAGGCACACTTATGTATTGGCTTCAGCAAATGCGGCATTTCAGAAGATAATGACCATTATTGTGGCTGGCTTGTCGGGGGTTGAAAATGACCTAGACAACATTATCATCTACGGATGTCACTTCATGAGTTCACACGTACAAATAAGTCAGATAGAATAAATGATATGCATATTTGCTGTGCTGTCCGTAGAGAGGGCTCCAAGACCGGTATTTGGCCCAAACCCAGAGTACTCCCCCCGTATCTCTGGTTAGGAAAGTAACCAGGTGAGTGAAAGACGGGGTGGTGAGGGATGCTGAAAACCTGTCGAGGAACATTGGTGAGTTGACTGGGTATTTATATAATCCTCCACTTGTGCTGATTGGGTAGACATGTTGATTTACTAATTGCTGACAGCTGATTTGAATGATGTTCATATAGAACGGCAAATCACTTGTACAGAAGCAGTTTTAAAACGTATATTCCCCCAATTAAATTGAGTATCCAGATGGCATTAACTGTGCCCGTGATTTAGCAACTGAAAGCAATGCTAAATTCAACCAGGGACAGAAAACGAGAAGGATTTGAGCTGTGTTCTTACGTGGTCTTATGTGGCCTGTTGCTGAAGGAGGGCCCATTCCTTCGCGGGAAGAGGACAGCATTGCCCCGAGACTGAGCTTGGTGCTCAACAGGCCTTATTGTCCATTCTCTATGGCAGGAATGATTGAATGGGCCGGAGTAGAGAAAGATGCGGAAGGAGATAGCGGATGTTTCGCCCGTGGTGGCCTCAGTGTGCAGGGACCCGTTTGTTTGGTCTGACGCTCGCGAGGTAATGGCAGAGAATTGCAGCAAAAGGACTAAAGATCGTTCATCTGACGGGAAGAGCTCAATTTCAGATATGTTGGGAAGGTAGGGTGGGGCGAAATGCTGAAAACCTGTCGAGGAACATTGGTGAGTTGACTGGGTATTTATATAATCCTCCACTTGTGCTGATTGGGTAGATATGTTGATTACTGATTGCTGACAGCTAATTGGAATGACATGATGATTGGACAGATCATTTGAACGTGTTCCTCCCAAACTTTGTTAATAAAACATCATGTCTATGCATGACAAAGCATTTCAGCGGTCTTACAAATGACTAGAAGCTGCTGGCTCGCAGCTCAATAAAGTGTTTGCTTCTGGCAATCAAGCCTGCTGTTCTTAGGTCATACTGTTATATACTTCTTCCTGATAATCACGTGTACAGGCAATCATGTGTAACAACTTTGTGATCTCTATTGGTGGCCAGAGATGGATGCTCAGGTTCATGATGCTGTCCATTCCAGCCTTGTATGTCAGCTCAATGACAAAACTGTCAAGTCACATCCTGATCCTCTCCAGCCGGTGCTACTGCCAGATGGACCATGGCAGAAAGTGGCTGTGGATAGAGTTGGGCCATTTGGCACTGCTGCATCTGACTGCTGGTTTGCTATAACATTAACGGATTATTGCAGGATATGGCCAGAGGTCTCCTTTACTAACACTGTCACTACAGATTCTTTAGTTTCGTTTCTGTCATCAGTCTTCAGCCGCCACTGAAATCCATTGAGTATAGTTACTGGTAACAGTGTTCAGTTTACATCTGCTGCTTTCAAACTCAAACACAATGTACATCCAGCAACATCAGCCATGAAAACCTGTGGTAAATGACTTCTGAAATCTGCTCTTGAGCACTCACTGTTCGCTGAAGGGTTACACGGCTGCAACACAAAATTAAAAAGTACACTGATGCTAACCGGATGCTCGCACTCCTTGTTTCCAGGAGGGGGATAAAGTGAGGGTACAAACCCTTGTGCATGTTCCTAAGTGACACAGAAAGTATACTGATCGTCTCACGGTTGCCAAAAGACTTGGGGTGGGTACATATGTTCTCAGTGATGGAAAAAATGGAATGCTTCCCATCTCACTGCATTTCCATGCCCACCAACATCTCCGGCTGAGAACACTGTTCACTACTAACACACACACTAATGTCACTAGATCAACCAACTAGGCTTCTGAACATCATGTTTAGAAGGACTGTCAATTACTGTAGATCTGATGTGCTGTTCTGAATCTGTATGGATTTGTTTGCATTGTTGGTGCAGCTCTGATGTTCTGTTCTGTTCTTAAAAAAGGGGACATTTTTTCGTAAGTAAATTATATTGTGACTATTTTGAAGTGCTGTGTTCTGATATAATGTGTGGAGAATGGAAGTGAAAGAGTAAACAAGATGGATGAAGTTTGTTACTCCTGTCTTGTGTACTTTATTGTTTTATAACTTCTGACAGACACCGTAACATCATAGAGCATTGTGTAAAGATAACACACTATCCCTATCTAACATTTCTCACAATGCCTGAGGGCTTGTTTACAGCATATTTATAACAGTAATCTCTATCTCTCTTCCGCTGACTAATTAACTTCCTCTGCATAACATACATTTTACCACCATTTAACCAGTCCAGATTCCTTGCTTACTCAACACCTTATCCCACAGAGAGGGAGGAGTCTTACTCATCCATTGTTGAAACATGCAGACACAGATCTTTACTGTTCGAAATACGTGATGAGTGCTTTCAGGGAGAGAAATTCTATTTGTCTCCACCAGCCTGCTGCTGAGCAACTTGATGGATGAGATTAAGGCAGGGCTAAAACTGTGGCCTGATGAGCAAGCGTGCAATTGTGAGATTAATTAGTGTCATCCGTCGTGGGAGGCCTCTCTTGAATGCATCCCCTTTGGATAAACTAGAGTAATGGAAAAGATACAAGGCCCCCTAACTCAGTCAATCATAATATTTACCGGGCTGAATCTTTTCCCAATTACTATGCCCAGTATTAGGTCAAAAGTGACATCAGGCTCGGAACAGAAAATTGCTCCAGAAAATTACATGGTGGCTTTGATAAATAACAAACACGTTTTCTGGTTTGATTCGGGTCCCAGATCTGTGTGCCCCAAGGGATTTAGCGATGAATATCTTGATGAAGACAAAAGATAGAAAGGGAGTGAGTAATAGATGGAGTTGCTGATAAATAGATTATCTCTTTGGGGCTAATTATACAGACAGAGCTCTGTGCGACTACTCAAAGTTGAAATGATAAACTGAGGTTCACTTTCTCCCTCAGGTTTTTTTTTCTCTCTTTTGCTCTCTTCCTCCCCCTCTTTACAGTTCATTTACTCCCTGTGGCTCACCTGAGATTGATGCTCTGATCCTCTGATTGCCATAATGGCTCCATCCTGGGGATCCCATACATAATGCACAGCAGACTCGCTGAACGTGGGGGCATCACCAGGTCCTAGCGGCCATTTATTTCCCTCCAGCTATTGATGATGCTGAATTAAATGTTGTTCTTTATTTAAATAAAGTTCAATTCTGCTTTCAAATGATTTTCCTTTCTAATAAATTTGTATTTTATGCCGCTTGAATTTGTTAAATGTTATATTGACCCATAGCATTATTTTTTTAATGCACTTGCTTAATAGAATCCTCAAATGGAAAAGTGAAAGTTGCAGTTTAAAGATTAGCAAAACAACTTACAGCACAGTAGCATGTCAATTAAGTGAATATTCAAAAGAAATAGCAATTTTAATAAAAATTGACTGAGCAATCTGAAAACTTGTTTTACTGTTGTGTCCACAATTCCTTTCAATGCATAAACATAAACCTTTCGGTAACGCTTTAGATTACAGCCCGGAAAGTACTGCATAAGTAAAGCGAATTTACAGCGTAACTCTCAGTAAATATAGTGTAACTATAAAGTATGTATGTGTAGGTATAAGGGAACAATATGTAATATTTGGGGAATAAAGGGGTAACTATCAGGACTTATTCCCCTCTTGTTTCATGTAGTTACAGGGTAAGTACAATAAACACATACACAATCTGATGTCACTCAGAAACATTTATTTGAAAAACAACTTAATTCAAAACAGATTTATGACACTTCTTATTCATTTTTTAAAATAAACTTTTTATTTCAAATAATAACGTCCTGACAGAAAGAGGCACGTTTTGTCCCACGAGGGCAGACGCACCGTTGTGGGCATCGACAGTGCTGGAGGAACTCCTGGTGGAGTGTGCCCTGACCCCAAGGGGGCATGGACGCCCCTGCGTCTGGTAAGCCAAGACAATGGCGTCCACTATCCAGTCAGCTTCCTTCAGCTTCCCACCATAACAGACAAAGAGCTGGTCTGAGGTCCTGAAACACTGCGTTCTGTCTACGTAAGCACGGAGGGCACGTACGGGACAGAGCAGTACCAAGGCTGGGTCTGCCTCCTCCAAAGGCAGTGCTTGCAGGTTCACCACCTGGAACGGAGTGGTGGGAACCTTGGGCACATATCCAGGCCGGGATCTCAGGATCACGTGAGAGTTGGCCGGCCCGAATTCTAGGCACGCTTCGTCAACGGAAAATGCCTGCAGGTCCCCTACCCTCTTGATGGAGACCAAGGCGATCAGGAGCGCTGTCTTTATTGACAGGAACTTAAGCTCGACTGATCGCAATGGCTCGAAAGGAGCCTTCTACAAAGCATCTAAGACTACTGAGAGGTCCCAAGAGAGTACGAGGGGAGAGCGAGGAGGATTTAGTCTCCTCGCTCCCCTGAGGAACCTGATGAGCAGGTCGTGCTGACTTACCTGTTTCGTCTCCACAAGGTTGTGGTAGGCGGATATCGTGGCCACATACACCTTGAGGGTGGAAGGAGACAGCTTTCGTTCCAACCCTTCTTGGAGGAATGAGAGCACGGACCCGATCGGGGCATTTCCAGGGGTCTTCTTGGCGAGAAGATCACCAGGTGACGAAGAGGTTCCACTTCAACACATAGGCGTGTCTGGTAGACAAGGCCCTAGTGGAAGTGATGGTAGCCACCACGTGAGGTGGTAGGGTACTCAAACCTACCGCGTCCCGTCCAGGAGCCACACGTGGAGGTTCCAAAGATCGGGACGTGGGTGCCAGAGGGTGCCCCATCTCTGAGAAAGGAGGTCCTTCCTCAGAGGTATGGACCAGGGAGGGGCTGTCGCAAGGAGTAGGAGTGCTGAGAACCAGGTCCGGCCGGGCCAGTACGGGGCGACCAAAAGAACCTGCTGATCTTGCACAGAACCTGTGCGAGAAGGCTCACTGGGGGAAACGTATATTTGCTGAGGCCCCGCAGCCAGCTGTGCACCAGAGCATCCGTGCCGAGGGGCCCTCGGGGTGGAGGCATCTGTTGATACAACAATATGCTTGGAAACTCGTTCTAAGGACACTCCGGTCCGTAGAAAGCTGAGGTTCGACCACGGGGTGAGGGTGTGCAGGCAGGCCCGAGTCACTGGGACCCGGAGCGTGCCCGACCGCCATGCCCATCTCGGGACACAGGGCAGAGTTTGCTCTTCTCCCAGTTGACCCGAAGGCCCAGACGGGCTAAGTGCTGGAGCACTAGGTCTCTGTGTTCGCTCTCGAGAGTGACTCAGTATGAGCCAGTCGTCGAGGTAGTTCAGGATGCAAACCCCGTGTTGCCTGAGTGGCACAAGGGCTGCCACGACAATCTTCGTAAAGACGCGAGGGGACAGAGCTAGCCCGAATGGGAGGACCGCGTACTGATATGGAAGTAGGCGTCCTTCAGGTCGATCGCTGCAAACCAATCTGCTGGACAAACGCATTCGAAAAGGCGTTTCGCTGTCAACATCCTGAACGGAAGCCTGTGAAGGGATCGGTTCAGGATGCGCAGGTCCAGGATCGGTCATAACCCACCGGTTTTCTTGGGTACAATGAAGTAGGGGCTGTAGAAGCCGGACTTCATTTCGGCTGGAGGGACAGGCTCGATCACACTCTTCGCCAGCAGGGTAGCAACCTCCGCACGCATGACTGGGGCATTGGGCCTCACCATAGTGTAGCGGACTCCCCGGAAGCGGGGAGGAGCCTGAGCGAACTGAATCGCATAGCCGAACCTGATGGTCTTCGGGACCCTGCGGGACAGTCCTAGAAGCTCTAGCCAGGCTCCCAAGAACTGCACCAGCGGGGACATGCGAACCACAGGCGTACCCCGGGTGGGGCAGCGAGACGGCGTGACCGGCCCAGACGTGGGAGGCGTAGCGTCCCGGTGTGGGGGCACGGTCATCAGCCGCCACCTGACGGAGGAGACCAGGGAAGGACGTGCGTTCCACTGGGGTCTGCTGGGGTCTGGAGAGGAGACTGGCGTCAGAGAGGGACGAGAGTGGCGTGGCCCGGGGGCGGCACACACTGCCGTGCACGGTCTCTGGGTGCTCAGGGATGGGTGCTAGTTCTTACTACATGGGTCTTACTACTGCAAGATTCTCCACCGGGGGAAGGAGTGGCCCTGCTACCATCTCCTTGAAAGAACTGCCCATCCCTGAGCTGTCCGCGTCAGGAGCGCCATTTAGCCTGGCGTAAGGCGGGCTGCGGGGCTGGGGAGCGGACAGGGGCGCCCTCCTGCGACCACCTCCACAGCGCGGGAGGGGTGGAGCCGCAGGAGGGCGCCCTCGGCGGCAAGCAGACTGAGGCGACTGAGCCGGCGGCTGAGTGAGGCAGCAGCTGGCCGCCGGGGCAGTACATGTTTTATGGCCTCAGTTTGCTTCTGGGCGGCCGAGAACTGTTGGGCGAAGTTCTCAGCCGTGCCGCCGAAGAGGCCAGCCTGGGACATGTGAGCGTTGAGGAACCAGGTTCGCTCAGCCTCTCTCATATCGACCAGGTTGAGCCACGTCTCTCCTGGACCACGGCTGTGGACATCACCTGGCCCAGGGAGCGTGCAGTCACCTTCGTCGACCGGAGGGCGAGGTCGGTGGCGGCACGCAGCTCATTTCTGAGCCCTGGGTCAGCTCTACCCTTGTGCATGTCACATAGCATCCGGGCCTGGTAGGCCTGAAGGATGGCCATGGCATGCAGAGAGGCGGCGGCCTGCCTCGCAGCTCTGCAGTACTTTGCCACCGAAGTAGACGAGAATCTACAGGCCTTGGAGGGGTGCTTAGGATCACCGTGCCACATTGAAGCACTCTGTGCAAGAGGGGGGGTGTGGCCCGAGAAATAGTCGTCGGGGTTTATTCCACACCGCAGCCCTCAGGTCACCCTGGCCACCAGCCAAACATCCCATCACGTGGAGAGGACAATAGGGTGTGGCAGAGGGGACTCTACCTCCATACAGGGGTCATTGAGTCTCGAACGTGATTGCAACTGAGCGTCAACAGGGGGGACCCCAGTGTACCCTTGACTGCGGCCCCATCGAGGGCAGAGAAGGCAGAGGAGGCCCGCGAATGGTCACGGGAAGACAACGGGGACTTCCAGGAGCGCGTGACCACCTTATGCACCCCGGGAGAGAAAAGTAATTGGGGCGGGGCCCGACAGCTGTCAGGACGCGCCACACCCAAAGACCAATCATCCCCCGAGATGACATGGCTGTCAACTCCGGGTCGGACTTGGGCAATGCTGACACGCCCGAAGGCGGCAGCATAGCCGAATCTTCATCCCCAGAGAACTCCAGCCCACCTTGAGATGCGGCGATCGACATCTCGTCGTCGTCTGGAGCACCGAACGAAACACGCGGGGTGTCCGCAGACGGTCCCGCTGCTTCAGTCCGACCACTCGCGGGTAGCGGTGTGCGAGAGGGGGGTGTGGCCCGAGGAATGATCGTCGGGGTTTATGCCACACCCTAACACTCAGGTCACCATGGCCACCAGCCAAAGCACCATCTCCTCGGAGACGGTAGATTGCGGTGTGGCAGAGGGGACTCTCTTCCCTTTAGAGGGGTCATTGAGTCTCCACCTCAACATCATGATGGTCATGTTCCCGCAGTGAGAACATGACTCATCCACAAACGCAGCTTGAGCGTGCTGAAGCCCAAACACGTCAAGCAGTGATTGCGCCCATCAGATAGCAACAGACATCGACCGCACCCAGAAGTGCACGGGCGAACTGTCTTTAAAAAGACGTGCCACGCGCAAGCTCTTTTTGTGAGAGAAAGCTCTGCAGAGTGCCGAAGTGCCCAGGGAAACACACACACAGCTGTTGCAGATCACTGCACAGATCAGCAGGCAGGCAATGTGAGATCGCTTGAATGCGCCGTAACACCAACACCGACTGGAGAGCTGCTCGTCTCGAAGAAGCTGACGATAACTCAGAAGGCTTGAGGAGTGAAGAGAGAGATACTCTTGGCTCCGAAGCAGAAACATAATGCGATGTTGCCAGCGGGCTTCCTTATATACCCACACCGTGGGGCGGAGCTACGCTATGCCATTGGGCATTTTCTAAGATGTCGAAGATGATAGGCTACTAGGCGAAACCCCCATTCGTCAGTCACTGACGTTACTCGGAGTGACTGAACGAAAGGGAACTGGCGTCTCTGCCTTCTAGTCTTGTTTGTATCTCATTGCTATCATCATATATTATGTTATTGTTTGTATACTGTTGTGAGCATTAATAAAAAAATTTAAACTGACAGCATCCGACATCCGCATGACCAGAGTTGCTTGGCGCGCTCACGTCACGCTTCAAGTTACGCCAAGCGTGAAACTTAACCTTCTCATACACGCACAGGTGACTGCTGATCGGAAGCGATAGTCTACAGTTTAAAAAATTTAAAATGTTGTCATTTTTCTTACAAACAAAAGACGAGTAAACGTGAGGACATTTCTGTGTGCACTGTATTTTCAGTGTAATAGCTAGAGACATGATTCCTTCTTAAGATTCATCTGTGGTAAGGACGAAAAAGAAGAGGAACAAGAGGAGGATGAAGCCAAGCAAGAGAAACGAATAAGTGTTGTAAATCAGTTTGAAAAAACTAGCTTTTTAAATAAAGGTTTCCGAGTGATATCAGATTGTGTGCATGTTTTTATTTTACTTACCCTGTAACTACATGACACAAGAGGGGAACAAGCACCACTTTAATTTACAGCCCATAGATTCATACTCACCCTGTAACTACACAGATAATTACCCCTTAATTAAAAAATACTTAAGAGTATAAATAATTTGTTAATTTTCCTGATAGTTACCCCTTTATTTCCCCAATATTACATATTGTTCCCTTATACCTACACATACATACTTTATAGTTACACTATAATTACCGAAAGTTATGCTGTAAATTCGCTTTTCTTACGTAGTACTTTCTGGGCTGTAATCTAAAGCGTTACCAACCTTTCAAATGCACCTCCAAAGTCATTGTTTTCATCATAAAATGGCATATTTTATATGCACTATTTATCATGCAAATGTACACTTCAGCCCTGGCACATATTTTCAGCAACTTTCAATACAATACATTTTTATATTCATCTCTCAAGTCTTTTGTTAACAAAGTTGGACCAGGAATTATGTGGCACTTTGGCTTTTGATAGAAACTGAGAATGGAGTTTTATATTATTGATTATTATTGATTTTATCGACTAGTTGTTGCAGCCCTACCTAGGTCTCTGGGGCTGCTGAGCGGGGGCAGCCCCAGCCGTCTATGAGCTCCTCACATGGGGTGCTCCAGAAGCATAGCTTTTTTCACCTGTGCTCCACTGCAAAATAACTGGGAGATGCTCAAAGGGCAAAGTGGATCTGAGGATCCCCATCAGGGTCAGGCTTCTGAGGGCAAACCCCTCCAGGGGAAGGTGGTTTCAACCTCATTATGCGGTGCCTGTCTCGCCTCGGTGCCCTCATTGCCAACCCTGCCACCTTGTGTGTCTTGGGGCGTGGCGGTACCCAGTGAGTGGGAACGTTATCTGAACGTCCCCACCTGGAAAAATAGTGGCGGCGGCTTGCTTGCTCCCTCCGAGGAGGGCTCTAGAGAAGTCATGTCAGTGGTTCCCTGCCGGTTCGCTGCTTCAGGGCACTGTGCTTGCTGCTCAAGCTACACAGAGACTGGTTCTCTTAGTAGATTTTCTGGCAGAGTGGGTACGTCTACCAAATATATCCCGTTAGGTCCTGGAGACAGTCAAAAAGGGCTACACGATTCAGTTCAGGTCTCGCCCTCCCCAGTTCAGTTCAGTATAGAACGAGTTCCCTCTCCCAGCAGGGAGTCCGGGTTTTACAGCCGGTACTTCATTGTTACGAAAAAGGATGGGCGGTTGAGTCCCATTCTAGATCTGTAGGAACTAAATCGCTCTGTAGGAGTCACTCACTGTCAAACAGTTTCAGAGACTGTTGGGTCTGATGGCAGCGGTGTCCAACATGATACCTTTTGGCCTTCTGTATATGAGACCTTTGCAGTGGTGGCTCAGAACCAAGGGGTTTTCCCTGAGGGGAAATCTGCTCCTTATGATCAAGGTCACATGGCGATGCCTTCGTCATGTGAAAAAACCTTGGTTTCTTTCCCAAGGACCTGGGTTGGGAGCTCCTTGTCGTCGCATCAAGCTAACAATGGATCCATCCTTCACGGGTTGGGGGGGCAATCATTAGTGGTCACCAGGCTCAAAATCTGTGGCAGGACCATCATCTCTCATGGCACATAAATTGCCTGGAAATGCTGACTGTGTTTCAGGCTCTGAAGCACTTCCTCCCAGACCTAAGAGGTCATCATGTGCTTGTTTGCACAGACAACACATCAGTGGTCTCTTACATAAATCATCAGGGGGGTCTGCGGTCGTGCCCCTTATACAAGCTGGCTCACTAGATCCTCCTGTGGGCCCAAGGGAAACTGCTCTCTCTTAAGACAGTTTACATCCTGGTGTATCTAATTCAAGGAGCAGACTTCCTGTCGAGGCAGGGGCAGAGGCCCGGGGAATAGAGAGGTGGTGGAGCTCCTGTGGGAGAATTTCATCTGAGGGGAAGTAGATCTGTTCGCACATTGTCGACTGTAGTTCTTCCTCACTCATCCAGCTCTGCTTGGATTCGACTCTATGGTACAGACATGGCCGAGGCTACGTCTGTGCGCCTTTCCCCCGATCGCTCTGCTCTCAGGAGTTTTTTTTGGTAGCCCCATTCTGGACGGCCCAAGTGTGGTTCTTGGGCCTAGTGTCTCTCCTTGACGGCTCTCCGCTGAAGATTCCACCTAGGAGGGACCTTTTTCTCAGTCTAAGGAGTTAATATTTCACCCCCATCCAGAATTGTGGAAACTGTGGGCCTGGCCTCTGAGGGGGCCCAGCTCATAAGTTCAGGTCTCTCAACCAAGGTTGTTGAGACCATCCTCAACTCCAGAGCTCCGTCCATGAGGACACCCTATGCCTTGAAGTGGAGATTATTCACTTCATGGTGCGGAAATCACCAGTTGGAACCCAGTTAACCTCCCAGTGGTTGCAGTGCCAGCATTCCTGCAGGAGCAGTTCTCTGCAGGGTTATCCCGCTCCACAATAAAGGTGCATGTGGTGGCCTTAGCTGCTTACCACACTCCTTTACATGGTGTGTCTTTGGGGAGACACCCTCTAGTAACCTGTTTCCTCAATGGCATTTTGAGGCGTAGACGCAGTCTGCACGAGAGTGCCGGCCTGGGATTTGGCCATAGTTTTGGAAGGCCTTTCTTTGGCTCCCTTTAAGCCTATTGAGGGTGTTTCTAAGAAGTTTATCATGTTTAAAACTGTCTTTCTCCTTGCTATCTCTTAAGAGAATTGGAGACTTACATGCCCTCTCAGTTTCTTCCTCATGCTTGGAATTTGCACCTGGTAAGGCTTTTCTTCCTTACTTCCTTGATTCTGAGATCGATTGCTCCTGTCTGCCTCCTGTCTGCCTCGTTGCAGTGTTTGCAGTTCTGTACAGCTTTGCTTTTGAATCTCTATTTGATATCTTTTCCTTGTTGTTTATACTGCTAAGTATAACTTACTCATCACCATATATTGTTTAATATTGCCTATCACGTTAAAATTGACATTGTTAGCTTTTAATCTAAATCACTATCACAACGTGTTAGCATTTCACAACGCGTTAGCATTTCACTAGCCTGTTAGCCTGCCATACGTGCATCAGGGTTTCCTGTTTTGTCTCTCATGCCTTTACTAGTCCATCAAACAACTGTGGTAAGTTGGATTAATCAACAAATATGGTAAGCCATGTCTTCTCCTTTTATTGTCACCTGCACTACATGTTTCATGTTTAGTATATCTGTCTCCGTTGGTGAACAGGGCTTCACATGTGATAAATGTAAGGAGATAGTCAGGCTGACGGAGAAGATTTCAGAATTAGAGACACGCATCCAGACTTTATTTGAGAGTAGTGAGAACGCAACAGCTTTAGACACTGCTTTGGATGCGACTAGCTTAGTGAAATCTGTACATTGTTCGGTTTAGGCTGTAGAGCCCGTGCAGCAGGGCAACTGGGTGACGGGGAGACGGCATTGTCGTGGATCAAAAAAACACTCTTCCGTTCCGATTAGAACATCAAACAGGTTCTCCCCACTCAGTGATGCACCCACTGAGAATCCTGTTGAAAGTGCCCTAGTTATTGGTGATTCTATTACACGGAACGTGAAAATAGAGACACCAGCCACCATAGTCACATGTTTACCGGGAGCCAGAGCACCTGACATCAAAGCAAATTTAAAAGTGCTGGCTAATGCTAATCGTAAATTCTCTAAGATTATTATTCATGTCGGCACTAATGATGTTCGACTTTGCCATTCAGAGATCACCAAAATTAACATTAAAGAGGTGTGTGAACTCGCAAGTACAATGGCTAATCGCGTTTTTTGTTCTGGTCCCCTCCCCGTTAAAAGGAGTGATGAGATACTTAGCAGACTATCATCGCTCAATGGCTGGTTGTCTAAGTGGTGTCCGCAAAATAACATAGGGTTCATAGACAATTGAAAAAGCTTTTGGGGCAGACCTGACTTGTTGAAAAGAGATGGTATCCATCCCTCCTGGGGTGGTGCCGTTCTTCTCTCTAGTAATTTGGCACATAGTCTTAAAGCTAAACCTTGACTAACTAGGGCCCAGGTCAGGAAGCAGACGGACTGGCTTATCCGATCGTCTGCTAGCTGTCTCGCGTCACAGAAGTCAGATAAATCCCAGCACATAGAGACTCTTTCACCTAGATATTATCATATAGAGACTGTCTGTTCCACGAATTAGTAAATACAAAAAACCACCAAAACTATTCAACGATAAAAATTTAATTGATGTCCAACAAATAAACAACAGATATAATACAGATGAACAAATAATAAAGCTCGGGCTGCTGAATATCCTTTTCCTCAAAAACGCTTCTTGTTAATGATATGATTATAGATAACAATCTAGATGTGATGTGTTACCAGAGAATTTGCAGATTTTTTATCAGAGTTAGAACTGGCTACAGATAAAGTCCTAATTGTTGGTGATTTTAATATCCATGTAGACAATGAAAAAGACGCATTGGGATTGGCATTTAGAGACATTCTAAACTCTATTTGAGTTAGGCAACACGTATCAGGACCCACTCATCACCATAATCATACTCTAGACCTAATATTGTCACATGGAATAAATGTTCATACCGTTGAAATTCTGCAGCAGAGCGATGTCATCTCAGATCATTACCTAGTATCATGTATATGTAATTTAGCAAAGGCTGCAAAGCCGTCCCCTCGCTTCAAATATGGCAGGACTATCACTACTGCGACTAAAGATTTCTTTATAAATAAACGTCCTCATCAGTTTCATCTCCTTAGCATCCCAGATAGCCCAGAGGAACTTGATGTTGCAACAGAAACTATTGACTCTTTCTTTTCCAGCACTTTAGACACAGTTGCTCCTCTGCGCTTAAAGAAGATTAAAGAAAATAGTCCAACGCCGTGGTACAACGAGCACACCCGGGCCCTTAAAACAGCAGCCAGAAAAATGGAGCGCAGCTGGAAGAAAACAAAAGTTTTTCGCATTTCGTGGAAAGAGAGCATGATTTCATACAGAAAGGCGGTAAAAACTGCTAGATCTGCTTATTTCTCGACTCTCTTAGAAGAAAACAAACACAACCCTAGGTATTTATTCGATACAGTGGCTAAATTAACCAAAAATAAAGCTTCAACTTCTGATGTCTGCCAACACCACAGCAGTAATGAGTTTATGAACTTCTTTACTTGTAAGATTGATAATATTCTGAAAAAAATGATAACCATGCAGCTGATGTGGTACTACTGTACCACATCAGACAGAGCATTGTAGTGTCACTGAGGAAAAATTACATTTATTCACTGCTATAGGATAAGAAGAATTGGCTAAACTCGTTAAATCATCTAAATCAACAACATGTATGCTCGACCCTATACCGACTAGGCTATTAAAAGAGATACTTCCAGAGGTCATAGATTCTCTTCTTAATATCGTTAATTCATTCTTGACTTTAGGTTATGTACCGAAAACTTTTAAGTTGGCTATTATTAAACCACTCATTAAAAAAACGCAACTTGATCCTACAGAATTAGTCAATTACAGGCCAATCTCAAATCTACCCTTTCTGTCAAAAATACTAGAAAAGGCAGTGTCCTCACAATTATGCTCCTTTTTAGAAAGAAATGGTATCTGTGAGGTTTTCCAGTCAGGATTTAGACCGTATCATAGTACTGAGACTGCTCTCATTAGAGTTACAAATGATTTACTCTTATAATCCGATCGTGGTTGTATCTCTCTGTTAGTTTTACTCGATCTTAGCGCTGCATTCGATACCATCGACCACAACATTCTTTTGAATAGACTCGAAAATTATGTTGGCATTAGTGGAATTGCATTGGTAGGGTTTAAATCATACTTATCTGACCGTTATCAGTTTGTAGCAGTAAATTAAGAGATGTCACACCAATCACAAGTTCAATATGGAGTACCACAGGGCTCAGTGCTAGGACCGTTGCTTTTCACCCTGTACATGCTACCACTGGGAGATATCATTAGGAAGCATTGCGTTAGTTTTCATTGTTATGCTGACGATACTCAGCTCTATATTTCTTCATGCCCTGACGAAACTTACCAATTCACAAGATTAACGGAATGCATAGCTGATATAAAAAATTGGATGACTAGTAATTTCCTGCAACTAAATGAACCTGGGTGTGCTCTTTGATACCAATCTTTCATTTGAAAGCCACGTTTCTAGCATCTGTAAAACTGCATTCTACCATCTTAAAAATATATCTAAATTACGGCATATGCTTTCAATGCAAAATGCTGAACAGTTAGTTCATGCGTTCATGACCTCAAGGCTAGATTATTGTAATGCTCTACTGGGTGGTTGCCCTGCCCTGCCCCATCACGTCTATTGCGCTCTCAAAACTCTGGCCAGTTGATAATACCTAGAATATCAAAATCAACTGCAGGCGGTCGATCCTTTTCCTATTTAGCACCTAAACTCTGGAACAGCCTTCCTAACATTGTTCGGGAAGCAGACACACTCTGTCAGTTTAAATCTAGACTAAAACGTATCTCTTTACTATGGCATACACATAAAACATTTTTAATTTATATTTTATTCAAATTGTTAGGCTGCATTAACTAGGTCAGCCGGAACTGGGAACACTTCCCATAACACCTGATGTACTCATTACATCATAAGAAGAATGGCATCTATGCTAATGTTAGTCTCTCTGTTTATCCCGAGGTTTACCGCAGTCAGCCGGATCCGGGCCGTACCCAGATCAGATGGTGGACCAGCACCCAGACATTACCAACGCATCCCTGAAGTGTCTGCAGAGACCGTGTCAATTAGTCTCCCCTCTGAAATTGCTCATCGACATGGCATCCTCAATGGATCCATCGATGACTCCGATGTAGCGACTCGGCTGCATATAATAATAATAAATTAAATTAGCTCAATAGGGAATTATGATTATTAATGTTTCATTATTTATAACTAATCGCAACGGGTTATGATTAAATTATACATCTCCAAATCACCCAAAAAGGGAAATACCTAACCTAGGTATTTATGCAATATATATATATAGTTAACGACAATGGGTTGCAATTAACTACGAATATATATTAAATCATTACAGAATAACCTTTGAATTAGAATTAATTCAAAATTCATCTGATCCGTTCATTTAACGAACGAACAGTACTACAATCCTTTATCAATTCTCACAAAGTTTTATTCTTTCTTATCAAATCTTCGGGAAGATTATCCTTCTGGTCACGAAGAATAAACTTTCCGAACTATTATGATATTAATTAAAGTATTCAAAGATACTTGAGAGCTCGTAGCTAGATCGGAACATTAAAGTGACCATGCCTTGTGAGCGGCAACAATGACAATCGAACGTGGATACAATGGTTTTAATAATTGATACTACGAACACATACGACTAAAACAAAGAATACATGTATATACAGAACAACGAATAGTAACGAAAGAGAATGAAAAGAAGAGAATGAAAGAGAGGAAGGAAAGGTTCAGGAATGGCAATTTCACAAACATAACCACGAGAGCCAGCAACGAATAATATCACCTTAAACAGGGGTACACATCTTAAAACGCATCTAAATTTCGATTGAATTTATACTTGCATGGGTTGTTTTGTGCTGAGTATAAAGAATGCGTGTGAGTCTTCTCAGAGAGTTCTTTGAGCTGGAGTGTGTTCTCTTTTGGTCCTTCCGGAGCGTTCTCGATCCGCGGGAAGTTTGAAGATGGTTGGAGCGAATGCCGAAAAGGGGAGGAAAAGAAGATTGTCTCGTCGGAGTTTTTGAAGACGACTGAGCGCTGAGATGGAGCGCGCTGGGATGGCGCGCGTTGCCTGTCCGCCTGGCTGCGGAGCGCACCGACTTCAAAGGAACCAACCCACGTGACTGAGCCGCCAAGCCAGGGCCGAAGCCGCCTGGCCAGGGGACGAGCCGAGATGATAAGAGGGTTGTTTATCGACTGCACCGACTGAGCAAAGATATGCTGGTGTTACTGTCCTTTAAAGAAACATTAACATCCGCCCATCTTTTCTGAAATGACCAATCAGATGTGGAAGTTTTAGGCGGGAGAACACTTTCTTTGTCTCCGTTTATGACCTCATTTGCCTAATTTATGATGGTGTCATACTTGGTACATTTCTACTCAAAAGGGGGGGTAACATAATGTGATGCATTTCATAATCATCTACTGTGCACCGTTGGTTAAGAGAAAGAGAGAGGAATATTTAGATATCAAACACAGTATGACTGGGAGATATTAGAGCAGAGATACATTCTTACACATGAATACAAGCATCTTAAATGACTTTACATTGTTCGTACATCATGACTATGTTGGCAATGACATAGGGAGCATGCGTACACACAGGAATCATCATATACATTCTGGGATAGTTTAATTAAAGTTACATAAAGAAAATGTTTGTGTCTGTGTATTGGAAGGAGCCTGTGTGTCTAGGCCCCCCTTATCTTTTTGAGTGAGGGGGGGGGGGATAGGGGGAGAGATTGCGTCCTGATTGAAGTTCTCACAGGATTCAAACGGTGCTGTCTGTTCTACCTCAGCCAAGCCACAAAACTGTCCACGATGCCATCTTCCTCAGACTCCTCGGTACCGGAACCTAATTTATATACGGCTAAAAGGCTTTCTGACGTTTATAGTGGAATCGACTCATCTTTGATCCTGTCCAGAGAGACTCCAGACGCTACACCGATATTTCGAATATTCCTATTTAATAATTGTTTAATCGACACGCCATCCTCAATAAACCTGTCTCCGGCGTGATGCCTCCGATCTTTCGAATATTCCGATCTAATATTACTTATGACCTATAAGGCTGCCAAAATAATAAACATACACTGTTTGTTAATTGGCCAGAGGAGAACTGCACCCCGACTGAGCCTGGTTTCTCCCAAGGTTTATTTTTCTCCATTAGGACACCTGATGGAGTTTTGGTTCCTTGCCACTGTCGCCTTTAGCTTGCTCAGTTGGGGACACTACATTTTCAAATAAATATCCAAATAAATGTAATTACTAAACTAAATTAACTATATCAACTACATTACTTAAATATATATGATAATTGAAATGAGCTGACAACATCATCGTTTTCTCCAGAGTGGCTGTACAGCCGAATCAAATTCGGTTGCATTATTGTCCTGTTTAACACTGTGAAGCTGCTTTTGAAACAATCTGCATTGTAAAAAGCGCTATATAAATAAAGTTGACTTGACTTGACTTGGCTACTGTCAGGTATCTCCCTCCAGGATGTATGTGATGCAGCAGGCTAGTCCTTACCGCACACATTCGTGAGGTTCTATGACCTTGACCTGGGCTCCACTCCAGGGGCACAGGTGCTTTTGTCTTAGTGTGTTCATATGATTTCACACGGATGTGCACTTGCTCATATGACAATGTTGGTATAGCGTTCCCACAGCAATTGGTTTGGGTGTGCTTTATAGTTTCCTGGTCGATGACGTCACCCACCGATGACGATTCATCATGCCATTGGACTGATTTTATACGTGCTTCACGATGCAATCACGTAGAGGTGTTCCCACAGCATTTCAACGCAGCATCTCATTCTCTTTTCAGGGAACCATGGTTACATACGTAGCCGAGATGTTTCTTTTACCTTTCTCTGCACCACTAAGACCAAATATGACTGTTGACCTATAATTTTCCTGTTATTTCACTTTGAATACTCCCCTATGTGTAATAGTAAAAAAAAAATATATATATATATATATATATATATGTTTAATATATGACAAGTATTAGTACATTATCAGTTGCTGTAAATTTTGCTTCACAGTGCCTGACATACAGTTGATAGTAGTGTGGCTTGACTGTGTTCTGTTATTTAATTTGATTTATTTTTGGTAAAGGTTGATTGGGGGTCCCATAGTCTCCAAAAATGGTTAAGGACTTATTGGGTTAAGTTTTCACTTTTTGAATGCAACACACAACACCGTATGGCAGGTTTTTATTCTACCACTCACACACTCCATTCATGCACTGTTCTGAAGAAAGTTTAAAAGAGGAAGTTGTCATCACATTACTTCTTTATTTTTACTTTTTTACAGCAATGTTAACAAAACAAAACAGTTAGAAAACAGCAGGACAAGGTACAACCTTTTACCAAGCTCCAAACTCACATCCCAGCTAGTGAAAATAGTAAATCACAAAGTTAGATGGACATACTATGATTGTCTGTTTCCTTGGCAACAGCCATTGTGTCCTCTTTCTCAAGCAGAACCAATTTCTCAGACAAAGACTCTGCACCCAAAATGTCTATTAAACGTTTATGTGTCCAGGCATAAACCACTCCACTGCTCAGGATATTTGGTTCTATTAGACCATCAGTAACTGACCCCAGCTCTTTTACATTTACAAAATATGTCTTTGACTGTCTTCTGATTTTCTAACCATTTGTATTCATTAAAAAAAGGGCTGTGCCAGACACTGTTAAGAGAAATGTTAAGTTATGCTAAACTCCAATTCTCTGTCAAAGTTTGGTTGGTGATTAAGGCCCTGTAAGCCATTATTATATGGAGCCCCTAAAGGGACATAGTGGTGGAAAAAATTGGGGATGGGAGGAAATCTTTTTTGTGAGAAATTGCAAAACTTTTGCACTCCCCCGAGAAACTTTGCGTTCCCTCGCAAAGATATTTGCGTTCTCTTGCAAAACCTGCTTTGAGTTCGGAGTTTAAACACTTCCTGTTTAATGTCCCGCTAGCATTGTTTTAAACAGCTAAGTACGTTAACAATGTAGCGGTTCTCCATTGTTCTAGAGTTTTATTTTTAACTTGGACTATAAAGAAATATGGCCAGTGCAAAACCCGAAAAGCATTACTACAAAATAGTCTTCAATAACTTGTGTCAATGTTAATGTTAATGTCAATGTTATGGTATACGGTAATACGATATATCATGATAATGAACATGCACGATTTGGTATTGTTTTCGTGGTCACTTCAAAATACTGTGAATAATTATTTATTACGAATTGTTCCGATTTTTAGAACGCATTTTAAGAATACTTTACCCATTAACCGTTTAAAATTAACAACACCACTGTATGCTGCGTCAAAGAGGAACGCACTGATGTAAACAAACCCAACGCACATGAGCAGCACATGGCGGAACTAGTGAAGGCCACGCGCTGTATGAAAGTGCACATTCACTCTCTGACAGCAGATGGCGCTGATAGAATAGCAGAAATGCAGCCGTTTCACCCAATACCTTGTAAAAAAAGCAGACTCACGCTACTAAACAGTATTTAAATGTTTCAAACAGCCATTCAGTTTTCTGTATTCGCTACTGTGCTCATCACAACACCAAATACTTAAGACTATTTATTTTCAAACTTAAACATTTTATATTTGAATCTGGACTACATGCCCTAGATATTGTTTGAATATGTTCTGATTCTTTATTGTTCAGTCACACACTTTACAATAAGGATCCATTATTTAAAATTAGTTTATTCATTAGTAAACAAACTACAATGAAAAATACTTCTAAAGCATTTATTATCTTAGTTCAATGTAAATTTCAACATTTAATAACACATTAATAAAATCAAAAGTTGTAACTGTATTATTTAATGGATCTGAGCTAACATTAAGTTGTATTTTTAATTGACGTTATCAAAGAATAATAACTTCGTAACAAATGTAGCTATTTGCTCTTTGTTAATGCTAGTTAAAGCATTAACTAACGTTAACTAATGAGACCTTATTGTAAAGTGATATCTATTGTTCGTTATAATTCTTTTGCACTTTAATCTGTTTAAAACATTTGTTTACTTTATACATTTTTGTGTTTTGCTTTATTGTATTTAAATGTTCAGTTATTTTTGTCATAAGAAAAAGTTATTAATCCTGTTATAGTATGACAACACTTTTTTTGCAACTTACTTCAATATTGTGCTAATACCGTATACCGTGATAAAAGCTCCAGCAATTAATCGCAACATGAAAATTTTATACCCCCACATGCCTATTACACACTGTAGTGTCCCCACATTCAGTTTACACATTAATGGTCTCCTACTGGTCATACTATAACACTTAGTTTGATAAAATGTCAATAGTGCTTGAACTTTCTGTTCATCATAGAATCCTGGGAAAAAATGTATAACGTTTTCTACAAAAATATTAAACAGCACAACTATACATTAATAATAATAATACTTCATGTTATTTGATTTCTAAATAAGCAAATACATTCTGAAGGATCATATGACACTGAAGACTGGAGTAATGATGCTGAAAATTCAGCTGTGCCATCAAAGGAATATATACGTATATATGACATACACAGCTCAGATGATTGGCTCAAAAGCTACTATTGAGATGAATGGGAATACTAATGGTTAACTTTCTCTAGACGCCAGCCTGTATCCAGACCAGGTTTTGTATAATACAAAAAATAATTCATATTCACTTAATTAAAGTGTTGTGATCAGTGAAGCACAGTTTCAGAGTTCAGCAATGGCCAATTGTACATAGACAGCATAACCTATGTAGGCTGTCAACCTTGATTAGATTGAGCAAGACAGCTGCCTTAAAGACAGAAAGAGAATGAGTGGGTGAGATACAGAGAGAGATACCAGTTTTCCTGTCCCCCACTATTCTACTCTCTCATATACTCCTTTTAATTATACAGGCAAGCACTTTGCCAGGGCACTGAAGAAGGATGATCAATCTTTTCATCTAATCTGGATTTATACTGCAACATTATATTCATAATTAAAAAGAAGATTAATAGCATCTTTAAAATATGACCTACATGAGGGTACAGAATATAGAGTTGTTTGGTAAATAGATACACAGCAGTTACTGTATTTGGTGCATAGTAATGCAGATAGGAATTTAATTAATGGCAGACATTTCACCTACATCTGACCTTCTAGTGGCACAGAAGCTTGCTGGGGGAAAGGCAGCTTAGGGAAAAAGCAAGTCACAAAGATGAAGATTTATAAGGTTGGTTAGACTGTGCTAACTACTTTGAATTTTAAGATTTTTTCCCTTTAGAAGCAATACGTGAGTGCACAACATAAACCAAAAGGCAATCAAATATGTTATGTCATAAAGGTAGAAGCGTAAAGTTGAGTGCACTGCTAAATAAAAATTACTGTCAAAATTGCTCCCCAAATGAATGTATCTGACAGAATAGGAGACTATTCATACATTTATGGTGTGCTTTTGGTGTATCTACTGTCAGAAATAAGGTGTTAGCCAGAATTGTATGGACTACTTTAGGGATAAATAAGAAACAACATAAATCAGAACAATAGTGGAAATTCTGCCTTGCAAGAGAGACTAATGCCAGTGACCCTCTCATAATAAAGCCAATATGAAGGCCAGTGTCTCTGTGTGTGTACGTGTATGTTGTGCAGTTTTCTCAGCACAGAGCTGTAAATATAGTGTGGGTGGCTCGGAGCTCATTGGAATGGAGTCTGTGCTGAAATACTGATCTTCCCTCACTTTCAGCCATCTACATTACTTTGAGCATAAATCTCCCCCTAAACTGCTGAGCTACATGTTCAGAAACGAAGCCTAACACTTAATATTCAGCGCAGTAAATAATTTTTGCCACATTTATGCTAGTGCCCAGTGTTGCAAGTCACCACCATAGATGGGTAGATGAGATTCTGGAGACACAAAAACAAAACTGAGCTTTGTTCAAAGGCCAGGGAAGCTTATGAAGTTAGAGGACTGAAGGTTAGAGTCAAAACTCAGTGTGTGTAGATGTGTTAGTGTGGTTTCATTAATATTGGTTCTTTTGGCATCAAGACAAAAAAAAAAAAAAAAAAAAAGAAGCGGTCCAAGGTTTACTTCCTAAAGAAAGCTCTTCCTTCCAAAACATTGAGCTCTAGGGCTTAGAGCTATGAAGTTATCTAACAAATAAAGTACCTCTATTTTCTCATGTCCTTGATAAGACCTGTTTGGCTGGCTTGTATTGCCTAGTAACATTGCAAAGAGAAAAATGTATATGTTTAAACATACTGTATTGACTAATTTGTTGCGTTGTTATCGAGTTATGCGGTGCACAAATTTTGGTTTGCAATGTTGGTCTTCTGCAAATTATGTTTATTTATTTGTCTGTTTGTCTGTTTTATAACATGTCCTAGATCAGCATTTACCACTCTTAACTCTTTCCCCTCAAACACAGAATTTTCCGTTATTTGTGAGAAAACGCTTCCCTGCCAAACACGGAATTTTCTGGGTTTCCGGGTTTTCAATGTTATGCGCTAGGGGGCGCTATTACGCATCTTCTGAATGAGTACAGAATCTCATGATCAAAACACAGGTGAGGAAGATGCAAAAAATCGTATGTAGATGTAATCGATCATATGTAAGCAGATGCATAAAATAACATGATCATTAACATTAAACAGCATATCAATCAAAACTATCTAATGTTACTGAATGCGTTGTCGACCCATGATGAGCTATAGGACTGTGCAAGCATTGGGGTAGACTCAATCTACTCCATCTGTGTTTGATCATCGTTCTGAATCTGATCTGGTTGCAGTCTTTGACAAAAACTTGATTTTCTCAGCTTTTTGTTCAAAATGTTGTCTTTTTTATGAAACTTACCCATATTCAAGTGTTGATTAAAAAAGGAATGCATTAAGCTAGAATAAAACATTTTTGTTGTTGTTGTTGTTTAAAAGAAGAGGGTCTGCTTTTTCTTTTGATATATTGTATGCTCAGATATTCATACAACAAAATATTCTATGGGCCATTGCATTTTTGTGAAAATTATCAAAAACCCTGGCGATCGCTGGCAACTTTTTTTTCAAAACGCTGGCAGGGAAAGAGTTAAACTTAAATGTGTAGAGGAGATATAATTTTTTTTTATAATATTTCTGGTCATTTTCAAGCTAGATTGTTAATTAGGGCCCGAGCACCAATGGTTTGAGGACCCTATTGGAATTGCTCAGCCTATTATTATTATTCTCCCAAATGAATCGCCATGAAACCGGAAGTTGTTGTAACTCGGACATACAATTTCCGATCTGCCCCAAATTTCACATGTTTTATTCGAGTCCTGACCTGAAGACATCTACATGCCAATACTCAGTTACAGTCATAGCGCCACCTGTGGGCAACAGGAAATGCCATGTTTTACACTGTGATGAGTATCCTCATTGAGATTTAACCAGAACAACATCATGTTTGGGCAGTCTAATCTTAAGGCCTTTGTGATGTTAAATTGTGAAGATCTTGAGTTTTCGCTGAAGGGCTTGTTCCTGGCAGCCTGACAAAATCTGATGTTTCGCCATGACACAGAAAGCAGTTGTAAGTCCGGCATACAATGTCCGATACACCCAAACTTCACATGTTTGATAAGAGTCCTGTCCTGAAGACATCTACATGCCAATATTAGTTAGTCATAGCGCCACCTGCTGGCAACAGGAAATGGCATGCTTTACACTATAATTCCCTCCCAGAAATATATTTAAATATGCCATCAAGTCCCAAACATACTAGAAACACATTAAATCAAACAAAACATGGCTATCTGCTAATGTTTGCATTTTACGCCACAAAACAGAAAGTTGTTGTACCTCAGGCATACAATGTCCGATCTGCAATTGAAGATAAATTCTGTCAGGACCACTATCGTCAAAGATGACTGATTGACTATTAACATACAGTTTGGTATGGGCGGTATGGTTCTGTTCTGGGCAAGAGCTCCCTGCACACCCATGCAGCCTAGCATGGATAAGAGCAGCAATAACCCCCCTAAGGGTAAACAGAACCAACATAATGCATTTGCAGATATCATTAATGTCAATATTAAATGTCAAAATAATTTGTGAATTTAGTCTGATTCAAGGGTAATCAGAATACCAAATCCTGACTGGACAAGAGGAGGAGCTGGGGATGGAGGAGGGTAAATGAGCTCTGGAGAACGCAATAGCTGCTGATAGTACTGATGCGAGCTAATGCGAGCTTGACTAACATGACCTGCCAGAAATGACGCTATACGCTTGATTTCTGTCAGGACCACTATCGTCAAAGATGATTGATTGATTAGCATAAAGTTTGAATTGGCGGTATGTTTCTGTTCTGGGCAAGAACTCCTTGCACATCCATGCAGCCTAGCATGGATAAGAGCAGGGAGTGCAGCAATAACCCCCAAAAGAAAAAACCAATGCCGATATCCCTCAAACACGACAAAGATTATTTGCAACAAGCATGTTGCTGTAACCAAATTTAAAATCATTGAATAATAACTATTGGGGGAAGCGTACACCCCTAGCGACAGCAAAATATGATACAAGCATGTTTTTTGGTTTTCCCAATCTTATCAGGGAAACATCACCCCAAGCCCCAGCAAGCAAGGATATATTTACAATAAGCATGATGCTGTAACTAAATTTAAACTAATTGAATAATATCTATTGGGGGAAGCATACACGGCAGCAAAATATGATACAAGCTTGTTTTTTGGTTTTCCCAATCTTATGAGGGAAACATACGGTGGCCCAGTAGTGCACAACACAACCAAATTTAAAAAAGCAAACATAAGTTCACAGCACAGCGAAATCAAGCCACAACACAATGAAATCAAGCCACAACACAACGGAAAAACAAGCCACAACACAACGAAAAAGCCACAACACAACGGAAATGCTCCCGACCACTAGGGGGCTCTCGGAGTGCGGTAAAGTTAGTTTTGCTTGCCATTGTTCCATAGATTTGCCAGTCTTACAAAGATATAAACACTACTACCAGTTTTAAGTGTGTAACCATTGTATATCGACTTGAAATATAAATTCAAAATCACCTACATGCATTATAGCTGCATATTTATACTCGAGACCGCTTTTACTCGCTATCACGGCGCATGATGCCCAAGGGAACATCTGCCAATTCCACCATGTAGTTGAGACATAATTTGTATTAATTAAATTGACATGTTAAAATTCCACCGCTTGGTTGCATTGGTAAAACTGACTCAGTAATGCACAACAGTAAAATTTTAACATTTAAAAATGCTCTGTGATAGCGAGTAAAAGCGTTCTCGAGTATAAATATGCAGCTATAATGCATGTAGGTGATTTGGAATTTATATTTCATGTCGATATACAATGGTTACACACTTAAAACTGATCGTAGTGTTTATATCTTTGTAAGACTGGCGAATCTATGGAACAATGGCAAGCAAAACTAACTTTACCGCACTCCGAGAGCCCCGTAGTGGTCGGGAGCATTTCCGTTGTGTTGTGGCTTGTTTCTGTTGTGTTGTGGCTTTTTTGTTGTGTTGTTTTATTCAACATCTCCAAGTAGATGCAACGTGCAGCTAGCAATGAAATACAGTGCTTCCTCATTCATGATCATGATTCTGCTCCTGTCGGGGTGATTCCATCGGCTGGAAGAGAATGCGACAACCCCCTCGACTCCGCACTCCCTCATGGGATCATTTGGGTGGGCTTGAGCCCCTGCCCCTTTGAAAGTGAAAGTGAAAGTGCCCTTATCGGTCACACAGTGCCCCCGCGAACGCGATTTCCTGTAAGTCCTGTAAGACAAAAAAACAAAACAAAAAAAACTATTATAATGATTTGTCCCAAGTGGCAATGCAACACTTGAGTCATTAGATTCCTTTACACCTCTTATTATCAGTAAGACAGTTTGGAATTCTTCAGTGTTGTTTTTGGATGATAATTAGGTAACTTTAGGAGAAACAATACATAGACAATACAAAAAGTCTTGAGACAAGGATTTGGAGACTTGAGGAATTCTTCCATCCAATTAGCCGCCAAGTCTTCTGCTGTTTTCATTGCCTGGGACATTTTGTTCGTACTTGTAAGGGTCTCATAAGAATATTAGCATGTAGAACTACCACAGCACTCCCACCTGCTCACCCCCATAGCCAGAAACAAGAAATCACTGCATTTCATGTTAGACATCTAGGGTTTCAGTCAACTTGTACATTGTAAATTGGCTGAAAATAGCACACAATGCTGACGTCTCTTTGTTTGTGTAATAGGGAGGCAATATAAAGCTTGATAAACTTGCATAAATAGAGGCAGGTTAAGGATACACTAGCCCGTGAGTTCACACTGTGAATACAGAGACTGCTGTGTATTGCAGAATAAGCAGAATGAGGCAAAGTGGCATGAATTATAGACACTTTTCATTACCTCATTGATTTAGAGCTTATGAAAGCACATTGCATTTGGTCGCTATAAATGAAAGTATTTGCATTTAAGGAGACTAAGATTATAGTTATCAATGTGTGAAATAAATGTGTTTGTTTGTATGTGTTGTTTATATAGTACTTAATGCTATACTGTTATTGGCTTCTGATCTATTAAGCAAACTCTGCTGACCACACAATCTCACATCAATTAAGGTTTAGCAAATCGAGGGAACGAATTAGTAAATTGTGCACACAATTTAGTCTACTAGTAAATGATATGCCTGCATATCATGTGCGGGGCTCTGTACTTTCCCTCAATGAACCTTGTCCTTGAAAATAAGCCCAAAAGATCACATCAAACAGCAGGTATCTAGCTCTTGATACCTGGCTAGAGAAGCTGCCTTATATTCTTATGACAGGAATATTAAAGATGTGTGCCAGTTTATAGTCTCAGTGCAATTATTGCACTGCCTTGTGTTCCTCTGCTTCCTGTTGAGAGCTCTTGTAAAGCGGCTCTCTGCCTGTCGACCTGTGCCACTGTATTAGTCTGATTATCTGTTTCCTCTTCCTGAACTATAGCTGTTCTTTTAGTTGCAGATAACATTTTGACATTTTAATTCAGACACCTGCCAGGAAAGAAAATGTCATGTGGCAATTTGGTAATACTGGATGAAATTCTAAATGTAGTTGTCATCATTGCTTTGGTGATCTTCATCTTCTATGTGTGTTTTAAAAATTCTGTGATTACAGTTATTTGATGTACTTATTCTTCTTCATCTTCGGATTAAAACGTTACAGAATACCAGACCCAAGAATGAAAATGAATATAGCATCCAGAAATGTTGCCCCGATTCTGTCACAGTCTGCCTGTTTGTTTGCGTTTTCATGGATTTTTAGTTTGTATTTCCTTGACTGATTACCTATTATGTTCTATTTTCCTGCTCTTCGTGTGTTACTATGGTTATTGATTAATTAGTTCACAACTGTTAGTCAGTGAGTTTATCGCCGTGTATATATCGCATGTTAATCTTGAGTACCTATAGAGTAGTATTGCATCATTCATATCTCCGAAGAGTCTTTAGTTTTATCACATCTATAAAAGTGTTGTACCGATATGTATGTTGTACCGATTCTTTCTGAAAACAGCTGAACTCGTGCAGTGGGCGGAGCTAAAGAGTCACGAGCACACACACACACACACACAATACATCATGGCATTATCCCTGGATAATTTTTTATTCACTATACGTTCGTGTTGTTTACATTACATGAACTTGCGCGCTGGTTGCCAACAAAACACAGACATTTGATGCAGTTTCACTCACCGCCTGCAGTTTCGACTCATGACCGGGAACAGACAAACACACTTGCAGAACTCCATTGCTGCTCTGGAAAAACAAACTGCATTCACTGTTTCCTAAACGCTTGGTTATTTGGGAAGCTGAACAATGTTATCTTTCCCTCACAACCAAAAACACACTTCTTTAGTGACATTGTTGATTTCATGGTCTAAAAACAAAATGACAGCGCTGCCGATGGCTTCTGTAGCTTGTTGATGGACGTGCTATTGCTCTCGCTCTGGTTGATGTGTGCACGCACTCATCCGGGAGAAGTACCCATAGAAGTAGTTCCGCCCTTTATGACGCTATACAGGGCCAGACTCGAAAAAAAACTTTCTGAAACTTGCTTGAATCCTGAAAGAGTGAATTTGGCACAGAAATACTCTGTCATACGTCCAACTCTTTTTTTTATTTATTTTGGCCATGTTGAGCATGAGTATCCAACTCTTTAACAGTGTAAATAAGTCAGAATCCATTAGACCCCCTCTTTAAGCCCTTCAGTTTCCTCAGTTTATTTCCTGGTATTGTTTGAGCATTGCACACTGTTTCGTTTGTGTTATATCATATTGGATTGCCTGAGTTTTGCTTTAGTTAATAAACAACGCTGTTATTTTGATTTACTTCGTCTATCTAATTTATCTTTGGACGAAAACTTTACAGAATTAAGTCAAATAGGGGGATAAACTCTCACCTTCAGCAGCCACCAATCAATAAATAGCACAGTCGAGATGACAACCACATTTTCATAACTGAGAACAGAAACTCTTTAATGGATCCAGGCCCTTTAGTCTCCAATTTAACAGAGAATTTGGTAACACTTCATAATAAATATACAACAATAAAGTACTTAAAAATCATTGACAAACTATTAGTTTATAGTATTTTCATAGTTTATATATATATTGTAATCTCCACATTGTTAATATATCAATATGCTATATACAAATAGTGAGTTTATTCATTGTCACTGTGATTATCAAAATTGTTATTGTTTAATTAGTACATAAAAATAGTTTGTACATAAAATTTTTATTTTTTATGCTTTAACAACTTATTAATTATATAAATGATGTTCAGTATTTCAGTAGTAAACAGAATTGTTAATTGGTTATCAAGAGTGAATAGTTCTCACTTTAGATTAGGTTACAGAACATTTGAAAATACACAAAAACATACAGTATTGATATTATGTTAGTTAATAATGTTTGTGTAATGTGTAATGTTTAGCTTTTAGGGATAGGGTTGAGAGATTTATATATATATATATATAAAATCAGTCCAAGGGGAAAAGTGGAGTCCACTTTTCCCCTGTTCTTGTCAGCCCGAGTATGGTTTTTGGACATAGTGTCCCTCCTCGACGGCTGTCCCATGGAGATTCCGATCAGGGGGGACCTACTCTCTCAGACGAGAGGGGCAATCCTGCACCCTCGCCCAGAGTTGTGGAAACTGTGGGCTTGGCCTCTGAGGGGGCCTAGCTCATAATTTCTGGTCTCTCAACCAAGGTTGTGGAGACCATTCTACACTCTAGAGCTCCCTCCATGAGGGAACTGTACGCTCTGAAGTGGAGACTCTTCACTTCATGGTGCAGAGACAGCCTGTGGGATCCAGTTAACTGCCCTGTGAGCGCGGTGCTGGAATTCCTGCAGGAGAGTTTCTCCGCTGGGTTAGCTCCCTCCACAATAAAGGTGTATGTGGCGGCCTTAGCAGCTTACCACACTCCTTTGAGTGGTGTTCCATTGGGGCGACACCCTTTAGTTACTCGTTTCCTCTGTGGCACTTTGAGGCTAAGACCTGCAGTACGCACCAGGGTGCCAGCATGGGACCTGGCCATTGTCCTTCAAGGCCTTTCTGAGGCTCCCTTTGAGCCGCTTGAAGAAGTTCCTGAGAAGTTTCTCACTCTTTCTCACTCTCACTCTTTTCTCACTCCTACTAATACTGTAAGACCAGTTGTACTACAGGCCTTTTGTTCTCCTTCCAGGAAAGACTCAATCTGCTGTGCCCGGTTCAGGCTCTAGATGCTTATCTCCACAGAGCTGCCACTGTGGAGAAGATCTGAACAGTTGTTCGTGTGTTTCGGGCCACCCTCGAGAGGGGGCCCAGCATCCAAGCTGTGAATGAGCAAGGGGGTGGCTGAGGCTATCTCACTTGCTTATGAGATGGCCGGTCAGCCTTCACCTTTGGCTGTACGGGCCCACTCGTCTAGGAGTATGGCTGCCTCTAAGGCACTACTAGCAGGGGCTTCCCTGAAAGACGTTTGTGTCGCGGCGGGGTGGTCCTCGCCGCATACATTCGTGAGGTTCTATGAACTTGACCTCAATGCTACTCTGGGGGTGCGGGTGCTCGTTCCGTAGACAATGTTTAACGGGCGGGTATCTGGCTCCTATGGGGATGTGGGTATTGTCGTTCCCATAGCGGTGACGCAGCGTGAGTTTCCTCGAAAGGGAACGTCTCGGTTACGTATGTAACCTTAGTTCCCTGAATAGGGAATGAGATGCTGCGTCACCCAGCCATACTCCCTGCATGCCCACGATCGTCTTGCTTCAGCCTTTCCAGAAGCTGACTGTGTTTGGTGCAGGTGTGCTTTATAATTTCCTGGTGGATGATGTCACCCGCCTATGACAATCCGTCACTCCATTGGTCTGATTCCATAGGTGCTTCACGACACAATCACGCAGAGGCGTTCCAATAGCGGGTGACGCAGCGCGAGTTCCCTATTCAGGGAACTAAGGCTACATACGTAACTGAGACGTTGCTGCCTGAAGATGAAGGCAGGGCTGGAGCCTACCACCTGATGTATGGACAGGGACCGACCTGGTGGTTGTGGGGAGGATGGGGTTGAATGCCTGCGTCAGTATCTGCGACATAGTAATGGGTGGGAACAGAACTTACTACAGATGATGAATAATGATTGGCCAGATAGACAAGTAATGAATGACGTGACATTTGAGTCTTCCAGGTAGAACTTACGCTAGGGCTCCCATTTCCTGTGACAATGAGCTAATTAAACAATCATAATTTTTTAATTACTGTAACAATGAATGAAGAACTCACTATTTGTTTATAGCTAATAATTTACTAACAATCTAGAGACAATACAATAGATTAACTATGAATTATCTGTAAACTAATAGTTTGCAAATGATTTGTAAGTACTTTATTACTTTACACTTATAATGTTACAGAGAATTCATATGATACTAAATCAGTTGTTAAAGGCATATTCCCCCACTTTACTACCATTAAGCAGGAATAAAAACTAGGGTGATTATTTATTTTTATAATTATATTTATAACTGACATTTATATTTCACCATAGTTAGAGGACCAACAAACAAGTTTATTTGTGTCTTTGTTTAGCAATAAATAAATGCATATTAAATAATCATTACAGGCCAACAGGCTGTTACATATGCATTTGCTCTCAAAGTCCATATTTTACATTTATTTATATGAATGCATGTTTAATTGCCTTTTTTAAAATGCTGCAGGTAAAATTTTGGAGCAAAAGTTTTAAAGAAACTGAAAAGATTGATGGTGGTTGTAGATTTAAAGTGAAACACCTCTAACACTGTTGATGTTTCTGTTTCAGTAATGGTAAAGACCTTTGCCGTTTTTTCTCACACAGTTGTTTGGCTATTTGGCTGAAGAGTAGTTTAAGTGCTGCCCTCCACTCTCTGGAGTGACTCTGTGAGATGAGCTCTATTCAGTGCACAATAGATCGCCTGCTGTGGTGTAGTAGATAACGATGGTGATGGTCTCTTGATGAACGTCCAATCACATAAGCTCACCACCTTTTTTTCAATAGCCACATCTACCATTGAGCCTCAATGTTAAGCCAACATAGCTGTCAACAAACAAAAAAAAAGCAAGTAGTTATGATCTTCTAGTTTCCTAGCATATAAGTGGCTGGATTCATTGAGTTTCAGATTTGTAGACTGTAATGAATTTACCCCATTCAAATGGCAAATCATCTGTATTGATTATAATAATATAACACCTACTATGCTCTAAGTGTCATGATATCTGTTGAAGTAGTATTTTTTCTTTTCTTTTCTTTTTGTTATTGTGCATGCAGTTAGGCTAGGTCTGGTATGGAATTATCACTTGACCCTCAGGTAAGCTTAGCAAATGTATGTAAACTGATGGAGAGAATAGACATTTGACACTATTGACATATGGGTAGGAGTGAGTAGGACATATAAGTAGGATAATTATTTATTTATTTGTTTTACTAACCCAACCAAACCATACTGATGTGTGATTATAAATCCAATTAAAATCAGATTTTTGGAAACACGTTTAAGTCAGATCAGAGTTGTTTTATATTATATTATATTATACATAGCTGTGTCTTTTCATTTATTGAATACATTCTAATTTGGCTGAATTATAGGGAGCCTCTTCAACTCAACTTCCTACTTAGGAAAGTCCAATTAAACTGTGCTTAAAATTTAACATTTAACCTGTAAACTTGAGTGGACAGTCTCAAATCCAATGAAGATTGTTTGAAATTGTTGTGTGTTGGTCCTCCTTGGTTACAATCGCTGGGTCCCTGTGGGGTCCCTCTCTCTAAAAATCATAGTTTGGTGCCCCTGGGGAAATGAGATACCCCTTGGTAGTTGGTGCCCTACACAGGCTGCACTGAGGTACACCTATAGCTAACACAGTAGCTGGCGACAGGCTGCAAAACTGGGCAAAAAACTGGGAAAAAGTCATATTGCATATTCCAGGCTTAACTCTGTTACACAGGCTTTACTTATGTATGTATGTATTTAGACAATGTAACTGTTGGAAATGGTTGCTATTTTGTATCTATGCATCATCTTCCAAGTTTTGAGTCGTGGGACAGCTGAAGATATCAATTTATGGAATATACACATTGTTAGTCCAGATTTTTGAGTGTTGTCAATCCACAGTTAAGAATTTATATAAAAAAAAGTGTTATTCGCGTTTAGTGTAATTAACTAAAACATTTGTGTCAGTTTGTTGTCATTTATTGTATTTGCAGAACTTTGTTCAATATGCATTTTTCTAATACACCTTTAATACCCTTTGTAAAATAATACAAATGACACAAGGATACAGACATCTTGATAAAACACTCAATGACTGAGAGGCATATTTTTCTGTGACACAGTGACTGGCAGCCATGTTAGACAGGCACAACTCAGTGACAGAGATGAGGATTTGACAGCATTATGATGATCATCAGCCATTATCATCTGGGTGTCACACGGCTGCCTACCTCCCTCGGTGACAGCGTTCCCTGCACATTGGTGTTCCTCTACGGGTAAGGAGAATGTTTAAAATAAATTCATTCCAGCCTCTTCACAGAGGAGAGGAAAATGTCCATTGCACTGAAGACAAGTGTCAAGCTCCTCGTGATTGATGAGTGTCATGTTTGAATGCCAGGAAGCAGATTATAGACTCAAGCTGTGTGCAGGCAAAAAAAGAGAGAGAATTATTTTGTGCATTCAATTTTTTAAAAATGTTTTTCAAAGCCACTATTTGGTTCTTAGTGTTATTTTTGGCTTTACAAAGAAACATTGAAGTCTAGGTGCCATTAGCA
Organism: Rhinogobio ventralis; assembly: GCA_039654625.1. Taxonomy (NCBI): domain Eukaryota; kingdom Metazoa; phylum Chordata; class Actinopteri; order Cypriniformes; family Gobionidae; genus Rhinogobio; species Rhinogobio ventralis. The sequence goes on along the minus strand of CM077195.1, from coordinate 26,441,946 downwards.
AGTATAAGCAAATTTTAAGACTTTGGTGCTGACCAGTAGTATTCTGAGCTATAGTACACTTTGTAAAGATGATGTCAAAATTAATTTGCATGCTGAAAATGGACAGACTCATCTAAGACGGCATTTGAGATGCATTTTTGTAGTACTGTGCATAATCAGGTATTGTGTTTACATCATAGTTTATTCTGTAACATTTTTTTTCTCTATTATTCACAATCTCTATTTGAAGCAGCTCTCAACGAGGCCATTAATCTCAATTTCAGAGGTTTGGATTGTGTGAGACTGCCTTGTCGTTTTTTTCTTGCCCCACCTTCCTCTTCAAATACAGAGAGATTCAGTCCCTCTGTAAACAAAATAGTACATCAAAACTACAGTGCTGAGAGCTTCCATTGAAACCATTGAACATCAGACCTGGGAGCTCTGAAGAGCATCCTTGGAATACTGGCAAATAAATGAGGCGAAAATGTGATACATTTATCTTGTTACATCGCACGAGTACATCCCCAATGAAATCATGTGTAATTATATGCCCAGAGGAGCCTTTCACATCCTAGGTGATCATAGGAGAATAGAAGTAACGAGGAAAGACACAAACTGAGAAATTATAAGCTGAATCTATTAAATGATATATGTTGAATACAAATCAGATATGCTATACCATTTTCAATGCAAGCCTTCGAGTTGTCTGAAGGAAATGTATTTTTCACAATTCATACTAACCAACATACGCTGCATGCTTTTATGATATTTAAGATTGTCCTCTTGGCATATTGACACATAAATCATGGAACCCTGAAGCATTGAAAAGCAAATTGAGAGGCCATCATTCTGTATCATACTAAAGAGCCATCTGATGAGAACGATCCCTCCAAACATCAATAATGCATGTGCCTTGTGATAGACAGGATAGTGTATTGATAAACATGTCTGGTACAGCAAATGTCAATTGAAATGTCCTCATAGTGGGAGCTGTCTAAAAGTTCTCGCCCAGGCTACAGAAAACGAGGAATCAGGCACAAACAGGTCCTTACCTGCCAATATGCAAGCCTACCACAAAGAATATTATTAAGGATTAAGAATTTTGATGAAGATTAACATTAAAAATAACTACATTTAAACTGATTATCATTACCGTGGCTATGCTCGATGGAATACTAGAATACTGAGCAGTTTGTAGTGTAAAGGTAGAATGTGCCAGTTTTTACCTAAGTTGTCCTCTAGGCAAGGATAAATGAGATCTGCATAATATGCATAATTATATTTCAGGATGTCTCATATCAACTGAACTTTCATCAAATGTATATTTTATTATAATGATAATGCATACAGTTAGTGGTAGTGGTATGGTTCTGTTCTGGGCAGTCTCAACACGCCCGTCCATGCAGCCATGCCTGGACAGAGCGGGGAGAGCAGCAAATCAAACCCCCCTGGGGTAACAGATCCCATCCAGTAATCATACATACATAATTACAATTCACAAATTTAACATGAGTTGTTGTAAACAAGCCAAAATACATGAGGAAGGATGATTACAATGAAATGTATTGTATACTGAAGACAATCGCAAAAATCAGATTACAGATTTCCAGCAAGGTGGAGTTGGGGAGGGAGGGAGAAGTTAGATGTAGCTTGCAGCCATGCAATAGAAGAGAGGCTGAATGAAAGGGAAAGAAAAGAAAAGGTCCAGTGACATAACTTGTTCAATCAATAGAAAATATGATGAAATGATTTACATATCAAAAGAGTAGAAGTTTATACAAAATAAATAAATAAGCAATTTGAATAGTGCACCATCCAATTCCAAAGTTGTATTCTTCTGCAAATTATATCCTTATTATTATCCATAAACAGTCAAGAAAATGTTTAATATTCATAATATTTTAATATAGTGAAACATTACAAAAATGTAATTCATTACATTAATATAAAAACAAAAATCCTTGATTGGACTGATCAAACTAAGACTTTCTAATTCCACATTCCAACCCTCAAGGTTGTAGGGAAATATTAAATGCATCCTCCTTACTGCAAGTTTGTCTCATTTTTTTTTCTCATTAATTTCACCAGCTCACTCAGTCACCTGTCAGATCTTCACTACACTTCTGCTCACCACTTGCACTCAGTCAGCCATCATCGTCACCAGAGTTCTAATCAGCTGCACCCGCACATCCTCATTAAGACACCCTTTATAAACCACCATTCCCTTCACCTCCTGGTCAGGTCTCGTTGCTAATCCAAGCTACAGTCGCTGACCGCTCTGTCAAAAATACTAGAAAAGGCAAACTATGCTCCTTTTTAGAAAGAAATGGTATCTGTGAGAATTTCCAGTCAGGATTTAGACTGTATCTGTCACAGGGTGTTTTTAGTTATGTTTCATGTTCATGTTTTGAGTTTTTCATGTTCACTGTCATGTTCCCTGCCATGCACTTCCTGGTTTATGTCATGTGATTCCCATGCACTCATGTGTTGTGTCATCTCATTGGTTTATTGGTTAATCATTGTTCACAGGTGTGTCTCGTCTTGTCTTCAGTCTCAGTGTATTTAAGCCCTCATGTTTGCCATGTGTCCTTGTCTTGTATTGAATGTGGTAACTTGTTGGTGGTGAGTTCTATGGTTTGCCATGCCAAGTTTTGGTAATCCAAATCTTTGTTTTATGTTTGAAATTTGATTAAACTGCACATGGGTTCACTTCAACTTGCCTTCCAGTGGATTTTATGTTACAGCATCATAGTACTGAGACTGCTCTCATTAGAGTTACAAATGATTTGCTCTTATCCGATCGTGGTTGTATCTCTCTGTTAGTGTTACTCGATCTTAGCGCTGCATTCGATACTATCGAAAACATTATTTTGAATACACTCTCAAATTATGTTGGGATTAATGGAATTGCAATGGCATGGTTTAAATCATACTTATCTGACCGTTATCAGTTTGTAGCAGTAAATGAAGAGACGTCACACTGATCACAAGTTCAGTATGGAGTACCGCAGGGCTCAGTGCTTGGACTGTTGCTTTTCACCCTGTACAGGCTACCCTTGGGAGATATCATTAGGAAGCATGGCGTTAGTTTTCATTGTTATGCTGACGATACTTAGCTCTATATTTCTTCACGCCCTGACGAAACTTACCAATTCACAAGATTAACGGAATGCATAGATGATATAACAAAAAATTGGATGACTAGTAATTTCCTACAACTTAATTCAGAAAAAAAGTTATTTTTAATTATTGGACAACCTCTGCACGTAGTAACCTAGAATACTGTCTAACATTTGATGGCTGCTCTGTCAAGTCCTCGTTGTTAGTTAGGAACCTGGGTGTGCTCTTTGATACCAATCTCTCATTTGAAAGCCACGTTTCTAGCATCTGTAAAACCGCATTCTTCCATTTTAAAAATATATCTAAATTACGGCACATGCTTTCAATGCAAAATGCTGAACGGTTAGCTCAAGGCTAGATTATTGTAATGCTGTACTGGGTGGCTGCCCTGCTCGCTTAATAAATAAACTCCAGCTGGTCCAAAAAGCAGCAGCTGGAGTTCTTACTTGAATCAGGAAGTATGACCATATTAGCCCGGTTCTGTCAACACTGCACTGGCTCCCTATTAAACATCGTATACATTTTAAAATCTTGCTAATTACATACAAGGCACTAAATGGTTTAGCTCACCAGTGTTTGAGTGAGCTCATGTCTATTGCGGTCTCAATTCTGGCCAGTTAATAACTAGAATATCAAAATCAACTGCAGGCGGTTGATCCTTTTCTTTTTTAGCACCTAACCTGTGGAACAGTCTTCCTAGCATTGTTTTGGGAAGCAGACACTCTCTGTCAGTTTAAATCTAGACTAAAAACACATTTCTTTACTATGGCATACACATAGAACATTATCGATTTATATTATTAAAATCAGTTAAATGATTGTTTTAGGCTGCATTAACTACATCTCCGGAACAGGGAACACTTCCCATAACACCTGATGATCGTTACATCATAAAAAGAATGGCATCTATGCTAATGTTAGTCTCTCTGTTTATCCCGAGATCTACTGTAGTCAGCCGTATCCGGGCCGTATCCAGATCAGATAGTGGACCTGCGCTAGATATGACCAACGCAGCCCTGAAGTGTCTGCAGAGGCCGTGTCAACTAGACTCTCCTCTGTGACGGCCTCATCGACACGACATCCAGTGGCACTGATCCTCAACAATCCCTTCTCCTGCGTGATGACTTCGAACTTCAACCAGATGGAACTGGACAAATATTCTGAACATTCCGATCTAATATGACTTCTGACTGAATCATAATCATACACTTATTGTTCGTTGGTCAGGGGAGAACTGGCACCCCGAATGAGCCTGGTTTCTCCCAAGATTTTTTTTTTCTCCATTCTGTCACCTGATGGAGTTTTGGTTCCTTGCCACTGTCGCCTCTGTTACCTTTGGCTTTTGGCTTGCTTAGATGGGGACACTAAATATTCAACTATATTACTGATCTGCCCACATTGACACTATAATTGAACTGAGCTGGATGACATCACGGTTTTCTCCAGAGCGGCTGTACAGCTGAATCAAATTCTGTTGCATTATTTTCCTGTTAATACAGGGAGTGCAGAATTATTAGGCAAGTTGTATTTTTGAGGATTAATTTTATTATTGAACAACAACCATGTTCTCAATGAACACAAAAAACTCATTAATATCAAAGCTGAATATTTTATCAATAGTAGTTTTTAGTTTTAGCTATTTTAGGGGGATATCTGTGTGTGCAGGTGACTATTACTGTGCATAATTATTAGGCAACTTAACAAAAAACAAATTTATACCCATTTCAATTATTTATTTTTACCAGTGAAACCAATATAACATCTCAACATTCACAAATATACATTTCTGACATTCAAAAACCAAACAAAAACAAATCAGTGACCAATATAGCCACCTTTCTTTGCAAGGACACTCAAAAGCCTGCCATCCATGGATTCTGTCAGTGTTTTGATCTGTTCACCATCAACATTGCGTGCAGCAGCAACCACAGCCTCCCAGACACTGTTCAGAGAGGTGTACTGTTTTCCCTCCTTGTAAATCGCACATTTGATGATGGACCACAGGTTCTCAATGGGGTTCAGATCAGGTGAACAAGGAGGCCATATCATTAGATTTTCTTCTTTTATACCCTTTCTTGGCAGCCACGCTGTGGAGTACTTGTACGCGTGTGATGGAGCATTGTCCTGCATGAAAATCATGTTTTTCTTGAAGGATGCAGACTTCTTCCTGTACCACTGCCTGAAGAAGGTGTCTTCCAGAAACTGGCAGTAGGACTGGGAGTTGAGCTTGACTCCATCCTCAACCCGAAAAGGCCCCACAAGCTCATCTTTGATGATACCAGCCCAAACCAGTACTCCACCTCCACCTTGCTGGCGTCTGAGTCGGACTGGAGCTCTCTGCCCTTTACCAATCCAGCCACGGGCCCATCCATCTGGCCCATCAAGACTCACTCTCATTTCATCAGTCCATAAAACCTTAGAAAAATCAGTCTTGAGATATTTCTTGGCCCAGTCTTGACGTTTCAGCTTGTGTGTCTTGTTCAGTGGTGGTCGACTTTCTGCCTTTCTTACCTTGGCCATGTCTCTGAGTATTGCACACCTTGTGCTTTTGGGCACTCCAGTGATGTTGCAGCTCTGAAATATGGCCAAACTGGTGGCAAGTGGCATCTTGGCAGCTGCACGCTTTACTTTTCTCAGTTCACGGGCAGTTATTTTGCGCCTTGGTTTTTCCACACGCTTCTTGCGACCCTGTTGACTATTTTGAATGAAACGCTTGATTGTTCGATGATCACGCTTCAGAAGCTTGGCTATTTTAAGACTGCTGCATCCCTCTGCAATATATCTCACTATTTTTGACTTTTCTGAGCCTGTCAAGTCCTTCTTTTGACCCATTTTGCCAAAGGAAAGGAAGTTGCCTAATAATTATGCACACCTGATATAGGGTGTTGATGTCATTAGACCACACCCCTTCTCATTACAGAGATGCACATCACCTAATATGCTTAATTGGTAGTAGGCTTTCCAGCCTATACAGCTTGGAGTAAGACAACATGCATAACGAGGATGATGTGGTCAAAATACTCATTTGCCTAATAATTCTGCACTCCCTGTACTGTGAAGCTGCTTTGAAACAATCGGCATTGTAAAAAGCGCTATATAAATAAAGGTGACTTGACTTGACTTTAACGCTATACTCACCAGAGAACCTGCCTGTATGACTCACCTGAGTACCTACCTGTGTCATCGTCATCACTCTGGAATCCCTGTGCACCCGCAAGCTTCACAAGTCAACGCTTCACAAGTCAGAGAAACAACGGCATTACAACCAGATAAGCCTTCAGTGACATTTCATCTGCATATGTCTTTTACCTGTTGAATCCCCGCTCTGCTTCCTTTTCCTCTGCAATAAAGACGTATTATTTGTGATAACCTTGTCTGCCCTCTTCTGTGTATGTGACAGAAGACCAGACCACAAAAAAGAAAGTGAGTTGGGAACTCGCAGGACAGATCACGGCGGTGGCTCAAGAGAGCCGAGATCTATTCAAATTCACGGCAAGATTCTGCTGTCTCGTCGTCACTTGCTCCTTGAACGATGAGATAATCAAGGATGTAATTCATCCTAGGGAGCTCCCAGACATCTCAGGAGTGGACTGAAGAGAGTCTAAATCTAGATTAAAGTTTAAATCTAGATTAAAGACACATATCTTTAGCTAAGCATTCACATAATAATTCAAATAACCTTGTACTCCAGTTACATCAGATCAAATGCATATGATTGTCTTTTCTTAATATTATGAACAGCAGCTACACTAAATTTACATTTGCTTTTCTGTTTTATCTCGGGATGCCCATCCTGAGGTAACTAGAAAGTATGTCAGCTCGAGTCTGGATCCAGCCTCTTATGAAGATTTCAGATAACCATCACCTGTGAAGAGACGACTCCAACTCCTGCGAGGACTTCAGATGACGCAACTCTGACTGAACATGCACCATTGCTAATTTTTTCTATATATCCTAATCATTTGTTAACATGTATTTATTACTTCAATTAGCTCATTGTTTCTGCCTTAAATTAATACATTGTTAGCTAACTGCATCCATTTTTGAAATACATAATTTGGACAAAGTCACCTGTGATAACAGATCACTCGAAATTGTAATGTAGACACATGCATTTCCTGTAAACCTGCTTTGAAACGATATGTATTGCAAAAAGCACTATACAAATACATGTGAATTGAATTGAATCATTGGTGACCATAGAAACAAATGGGTGCAGGAACACAGGAAACAGAGACACAAGATGTGTGGATCTCAATCAGCTCCATAGTTCAGCAGTCATGGCACTGATGGCTAAAGGTGCACTGGGGTAAAAGGCACCTTTGGTTTTATTTTCCTCTAAACCACTAGATGGCATAAAAACTTGCCCCAGCACTTTCCAAAACATCTGCTTTTCAAGATGCACACAGAAATTTGGCTGATCCTTGACACGGTCTCGGACAGCAACGCAAAGTTGATTATGTGCTAATTTGATCTAATATTTAATGGTTTTTACAATGTTGTAGATTTAAGTAGCAAATGAGAATCAATAAAATGATTTAATATATTTTGAGACAAAGGTCTTCTTAATGATTTTCAGTTTTGTTCAAGGTGATTAAAACAACAAGCGTTATTTTTCAATAACGGAAGAATATGTAAAAGTATGGTATAAAGGCACCCCTGCTGTTGGGGCTAAAGGCACAATAATTAACATGATAATAAACAGCTGGCTGACTTTTCAATTTGTTGACATGACATGGTTAGATTCAGATGGTAAATATCATATATTAAGTTGGGTGTCCACCTTAGAGATAATCACCATATATTTATAATGAAACCATCATATTTAAAAATATAATATTAAGCATATCATATAATAAAATATAATTTATCTCCAACTGTAAGTCTATATTAAGTTATTATGGGATAACCTTCAATTCTTTCAGAATCGTTACTTTTTAAAATAATGTTTCTGTATTTTTAATATATATTTTTATATTAAAATATTTTACATTTCCATTTATGCATTTAGCAGACGCTTTTATCCAAAGCGACTTACAACTGAGGAGTACAGGAAGCGATCCGTTATGAAGAGGCGAAGAAATGCAAAAAGTGCCTTAAATGCTAAGTTTTAGACATTATTCAGAGTAGCCTAAGCTCGAATAGGGAGGGAATAGAGAAAAATAGAATTAGTTTTTTTTTTTTTATGATAAGATTGAGTGCTCATGGAAGAGATGAGTTTTTAGCTGTCTTTTGAATGATGTCAGTGATTCTGCCATCCAGATGGAGGTGGGAAGATCGTTCCACCAGCCGGAAACGGTGAATGAAAAAGTTCTGGGGAGGGATTTCATGCCTCTCTGTGATGGTAACACAAGCACAGCTCCTTAGCTGAGCGAAGGCTTCTGGTGGGGGTGTAGACTCGTAGGAGCGAGTTGAAGTATGCGGGTGCTGAGCTTGTGGTGGATCCATAAGCAAGCGTCAAAGCCTTGAACTTGATGCGGGCAGTGAGTGGTAGCCAGTGCAGAGCGATAATGAGAGGTGTGACATGGGCCCTTTTGGGCCTATTGAAGACAAGACGTGCCGCTGCCTTCTGAATCATTTGAAGCGTTCTGATTGCACATGATGGAAGTCCAGCCAGATGCGCATTGCAGTAGTCAAGCCTAGAAATGACCAAAGCTTGGACAAGAAGCTGTGTTGCATGCTCTGTAAGGAACAGCCTGATCTTCCTGATGTTGAGCAGCACAAACCTGCATGGCCGAGCTGTCTTTTGAATGATGTCAGTGATTCTGCCATCCAGATGGAGGTGGGAAGATCATTCCACCAGCCGGGAATGGTGAATGAAAAAGTTCTGGAGAGGGATTTCATGCCTCTCTGTGATGGTAACACAAGCGCAGCTCCTTAGCTGAGCGAAGGCTTCTGGTGGGGGTGTAGACTCGTAGGAGCGAGTTGAAGTATGCGGGTGCTGAGCTTGTGGTGGATCCATAAGCAAGCGTCAAAGCCTTGAACTTGATGCGGGCATTGAGTGGTAGCCAGTGCAGAGCGATAATGAGAGGTGTGACATGGGCCCTTTTGGGCTTGTTGAAGACAAGACGTGCCACTGCGTTCTGAATCATTTGAAGCGTTCTGATTGCACATGATAGAAGTCCAGCCAGAAGCGCATTGCAGTAGTCAAGCCTAGAAATGACCAAAGCTTGGACAAGAAGCTGTGTTGCATGATCTGTAAGGAACAGTCTGATCTTCCTGATGTTGTGCAGCGCAAACCTGCATGGCCGAGCTGTCTTTGAAATGTGGTCTTTGAAGGACAGCTGGTCATTCTGACCGACCCTGAAGGGGTAATCAAAGATGAATCTAGCTGGATGGTGAAATCGTGTTGTAGAGTCGGATTAGCAGTGAAGACGAGAAGCTCAGTCTTTGCCAGGTTGAGCTGCAGGTGATGTTCTTTCATCCATGCCAAGATGTCTGCTAGACAGCACGATATTCGCTAATGTGGGATCATCTGGTTGAAATGAACGGTAGAGCTGTGTGTCATCAGCATAGCAATGGTATGAGAAGCCATGTGCCTGTATGATGTAGTGTAAATGGAGAAGAGGAGAGGTCCAAGCACTGAGCCCTGAGGAACAGTGGTCAGTTGATGTGCTTTGGTGTAGGAGAGATGGCTTGTAGAAGGTGTGAGGGGATGGGATCTAGAGGGCAAGTAGTAGGATGGCTGGAGAGGAGAAGTTTAGATACTTCTGCCTCAATGAGTGTAGAGAAGGAGGAGAGAAGATGTTTGGCTGTGGATGTGGCTGATCTAAAATCCTGTATGTGTGGAGGTGAGAACTGACTACTGATGATTGTTGAGAGCAGAGATTGGTACTTACCCAGGTCAGACGGGTCGGTAACATCAGATAACCAAGGGTTAGAGGGAGTAGGGCGTGCTGACCTAGAAGATATTTTAAGGACAGTATATTTATTGATTAAAAATTAATTCTTATTTATCGAAACAGAAAATAGTACTGTCATAGAACCGAAGAGTGCAAACACAGGTAACGTCTAAACAGAGTTTATTGAACAACAGATGGTAAGAATGCAGGTGAGTCTCTGGATGGCAGATAGTTATGTTGATACTGGTATGAGAGTGAAGTGTCTTGTCTGTTGCAGGTAAAGGAGAGATGTGGCCGGAGGACTGAAGACTGGCATGATGACACACAGAAGACTGAAGAAGACAGAGGACGAGACAGTTTGAGACAGGGATACTTAGCTAGGTTATCTGAAGGGTCAGGTAGTAGTTCAGTGTAGAACGACAAGACCAGATCAAGCATGAGTGTTTGGTGCAGACCTTTAAGGTGAAACTGATGAGGCTGATGGCAGACAGTTGTGGTGATTGTGTGAGCAGGTGTGAGCCACAGGGATTTTGGGAAACGTAGGCTGTGTCCGAAAACCTAGACGGCTGTCTTGTTGCCTCGCTGCCTTACCAGGCAATGACTTGTAAGGCAGAGTTTGTGCACGAAGGCACCTTACAAAACTGATTTTGGACAGACTTCTGAGGCAGCTTAAGGTTTAATGATCTTTTTCTAGCTCAACTGTCACTGAATGGAATGCATGGGATTGTGGGATATCAAAGACAGCAAAAGATGCATCTATGCTGCCTTCAAAAAGCGATCAGATGAAGGTCTCTCAGGAGGCAGGAAGTGAAGCTAACACTGGATTAAGACATGCCTTGATGTCTTCCTACCTTAAAAATGTGTCCCTCGAAGGCAGCATTTTCCAGTTTTCGGACGCAGCCGTAGTGTGCTGAGGTGACTGGTGTGGTGAATGGGGATCGTGCTGAGGTGACTGAACTGGTGACTGATGATTCTGACAAGTACAAACTTTGCTAAAGTGATTGTTTTGAGTATTAACTTAGACATTATTAATTATTAGACATATTATTTTAGCTAAAGTATTTGTATAAATAATGTGTGCCTTTTGCCCCTCACTGGAGGGCCTTTTACCCTGTGTGTGGGGTAAAAGTCCCACCTTGCCACCTCATACATTTATAAGATTCTTAAACAAAATTACATATTTTCACACAAAATCCATTGCTCCATCAATGTTCAATACAAAAAAAATTTTGTTCTGCAATCATACACTACGGGAGTAGTGAAAAGCACATTTTTCTTAAGGTGTGCCTTTAACTCCCTTGTACCCTAAATGTGATTTTTTACAGTATGTGATTAGAAATGTTTTGTCACATGATATCACTGAATCCTATGTGACTTCAATCATTGAAAATGTGTTTAATAGATCCCTTAAAATCCCTTTAAATTTCCCCTCAATAAAAAAAAACAGGTCTATTTGCTACTGCCTTTCATTTTCCTTTAGGATGCTCTACGAAGGCTCTCTCTTTGGACACCCTCCATCTGTGTGTCCTCTTATAACCTTTTAGAGGAACCAGTCTAGAACAGGCGCTTTATCCCAGGTTTTTTTAAGTGTCTCAGAAAGTCTGTTCATGGACCCCCACAGGAGAACCCACAGTGTCCCAAAGTCCACACACCAGCATCTTCATTTGTACCTTCTTCAATATCTTATTTGCTGAGGCAGGGCCCAAGGGGGGCATGACCTGAAAGAGCTCGCTGAAATATTGAACTAGTCAGAGGATCACACAAAATATTCAATATTGATACTCGGAGGAGGATAGTGGGAAGATACAGAACAAAGAAGGAAAAGGAATGAGAGAGAGAGAGAGAGAGAGAGAGAGAGAAAACAGGAGAGGAGAGGAGAGAAGAGGAAGAACAGCATCAGCTTTATCTCAGCTTTATCTCAGAGAAAGAGAAAAATAAAGAGATTAAACTAGGTAAGGTTCTTTTGCTGCTGTGGTGTAACATGTCTCCAAACAGACATTTTGGGACTGCTGGGGCAGGCAATAAAACCATTAAACTGAATTAGTTTGTCTGAAAGCTGAGTGGAGCTCTAAACCCACCAGAGTCTCCACTGGACAGTTGTGTATGAATTTTAATGAAAGCAGTGAATCTCCCATTGCATTGGAAGGAAGTTTAGTCTCCTGCCTTTTTCCTGAGGCATTCACTGAACGTACACTTGCAGAAATCTTTATTACACTCACTTCACACACTATCCATTCGCAGTACATATGCAGTGAAGAAGCAGTATACATGCTTTGACATAAGATGTATTTGCAATGCGCAACTGATCACATTTAAACACAATAATGTAATATACAGTCTATACAGATTTATATATAATGAAGTGGAAATAAAGCGGCGAAACAGTTAAAGATAGCATTATGTTACGTGAAAACGTAGTATGATACATTTTAACATTAGCATTTGAACCTTTATAAAAGAAATCCTGCTGGTCATACATTTTGTGGAGCACCACAAATGATTTTTATGAGTGTCAGATGATTTCTTCCAAAGTTAAAGCACAGCTAAAGCAAAGCTTTAACAATATTTGTGAGAGCCTCTTAATATATTATCAACATAAGAAAGACACAGGTGTAAAAAAAATAAAAATAATAATAAAAAAAAAAATATTAACAAAAGATAGATAACACAACTACTAAATGAATACCATGAATGGATAAGGAAGTAAAGTGCATAAGATTGATAAATAAAAGTGTTTGAGTTGGATGTTACTATTGTAGTTACACATTATCTTATGGAAAGATAAATTGTTATTTCTCTGCACTAATAATGTGAGAAAAAAATTAAAAATGAATTTAACAAATAAAATGTATGATTATTTGTTAATATTAACTGACATCAGTTATGGAAAATCAGATGCAAATTAGAAAATCATAAACTGACAACATTAATGTCATTAATGCCAAGGTCTCTGGAAAGAGGTTGGATAAAATGATATTTACATTCCGCTTAGTCATGTGATGAGCACGAGCAGCAATGTTTTCCACCAGTTGTGCTGGGCTGCAGTGGGAAGAATTGAGCTGTATTACGGTTAAACAGCCTTGAACACGAATAATGAAAATGTTGAACTCCTGGAGCACAAGGTTCTTGTCTGGAACATGCAGTGGAAATAAGCCTTGAGGGTGAATGTTCTTAAATCTATGCAGAAGATCTGGATAATCTGGAACATGCAGATGGAAGATCTCTAAACAGAAGGTTCTGAAGTTGGTGCAGAAGGTCTTGGAAAATGGGGGGCACATCCTTTGTTGTTGTTGCTGTTTCCAAAATCCCTTATTGCAGAGCTTCTTTTGTTTCTCCTCTAGAGCTTCAGAGTTTACAAAATTGCAACAACATCTTACAACAACAATATTTACTTGGCAATGACTACTTAGTTACTACTTCTTTGTCTCAAAGAGAATCTTTTAATCCTAGTGATAATATAAAACTCCTGATATTAGAGTAACAATTACAGAAGAATAAAATAAAGAATATTTGTTTTACGGTGTCATTGTTACAGTGTAATTATATATTTAAGTACTGAGTAATAATAATTAACTACATGTACTTACTATAGGGTTAGGGTAGGATTAGGGTTTGGTTGAGGGTTAGTTGCATGTTATTAATATTTTGATCACTGACAGCTTCTTCACCAGATCCACCATCAAGTGACAGAGACGCTAATATTTGATTGTGTTCAGTTCTTGCTCTGCAGTAAATCACTGAGCCATTTCAAGTTTTGCAGATTATATTTATATTATTGTTACATTTTCTATCTGCAGTAACTATGAGTGAAACATCACTTCATCATCATGTATCAGACATTGCCACCTTGTTGAATAAATGTGAATTGCACTTATTCCGTCATTAAAGATTTAATTATTGTTGTGCAGAAAAAAATATACATACACTCTTACACACCTCGGGTCGTCAGCGATCCTATACAATTTTTACACAAAATGAACTTTTTATTTTATAATTTTATATTGTTGTATTTTTTATTCCTTCACCAGTTTTATAATAAATTGACTGAGGAAGGTTGATGTCTATCTTTGAAAAATGAATGAGGAGGAGGGTAGTGAATGACGTCTCGGATTGCTGACCCGAGGTACGCATTTAAGGGTTAAAGTTTACAGTTAGGACAGTGACTTTATCATGAAGCGTATGTGAATACGGAGGAGAGTTTTCGTAAAGGTCAATTTTTTACGTGCAAATTATTCCAAATTTGCTCGTATATTTACGAAAGTTTCATGAATGAGGCCCATTATGTGTTAACAGCTTTGTTATTGGATATGGAGAGGATCTGCTCCCTTTGTGCCCATTTTGTGTATGTAACGGATCCACTGAGGCGAGTTGAAGTGAGAACCCAAGTGCAGTTTATTTACTCCAAACAGTGACCAGAAATACAATAAACTGGCATAACATGAACAAGAAACAACAGAACCATGGACATGAACTCACCAACAATAGTACAGGGGATAAAGGGGATGTACTTGTTACATCATAAAAAGAATGGCATCTACGCTAATGTTAGTCTCTCTGTTTATCCCGAGGTTTACTGCAGTCAGCCGGATCTGGGCCGTATCCAGATCAGATGGTGGACCTGCACCTGGACATGACCAACTCATCTCTTAAGTGTCTGCAGAGACCGTGTCAATTAGTCTACCCTCTGAAATTGCCTAATCGACATGGCATCCTCAATGGATCCATCTCCGGCGTGATGACTTCGATATTTCGAATATTCCTATTTAATGATTATTTAATCGACATGTCATCCTCAATAAACCCGTCTCCGGGGTGATGCCTCCGATCATTCGAATATTCCAATCTAATATTACTTCTGACCTATAAGGCTGCCAAAATAATAAACATACACTGTTTGTTAATTGGCCAGAGGAGAACTGGCACCCCGACTGAGCCTGGTTTCTCCCAAGGTTTATTTTTGGTTCCTTGCCACTGTCGCCTTTGGCTTGCTCAGTTGGGGACACTAAATTCTCAAATAAATATCCAAATATATTTAATTACTAAACTAAATTAACTATGTCAACTACATTACTTGAATATACTATATATTATATACATGCAAATATTTCTTAAATATATACATGCATGTGAGTGTATTTATATATACATAATAATTATACACAGTACACACACATACAGCCCTAATATATATATATATATATATATATACACTCACCTAAAGGATTATTAGGAACACCATACTAATACTGTGTTTGACCCCCTTTCGCCTTCAAAACTGCCTTAATTCTACGTGGCATTGACTCAACAAGGTGCTGAAAGCATTCTTTAGAAATGTTGGCCCATATTGATAGGATAGCATCTTGCAGTTGATGGAGATTTGTGGGATGCACATCCAGGGCACGGAGCTCCCGTTCCACCACATCCCAAAGATGCTCTATTGGGTTGAGATCTGGTGACTGTGGGGGCCATTTTAGTACAGTGAACTCATTGTCATGTTCAAGAAACCAATTTGAAATGATTCAAGCTTTGTGACATGGTGCATTATGTATGCTGGAAGTAGCCATCAGAGGATGGGTACATGGTGGTCTTAAAGGGATGGAGATGGTCAGAAACAATGCTCAGGTAGGCCGTGGCATTTAAACGATGCCCAATTGGCACTAAGGGGCCGAAAGTGTGCCAAGAAAACATCCCCCACACCATTACACCACCACCACCAGCCTGCACAGTGGTAACAAGGCATGATGGATCCATGTTCTCATTCTGTTTACTCCAAATTCTGACTCTACCATCTGAATGTCTCAACAGAAATCGAGACTCATCAGACCAGGTAAAATTTTTCCAGTCTTCAACTGTCCAATTTTGGTGAGCTCGTGCAAATTGTAGCCTCTTTTTCCTATTTGTAGTGGAGATGAGTGGTAACCGGTGGGGTCTTCTGCTGTTGTAGCCCATCCGCCTCAAGGTTGTGCGTGTTGTGGCTTCACAAATGCTTTGCTGCATACCTCGGTTGTAACGAGTGGTTATTTCAGTCAAAGTTGCTCTTCTATCAGCTTGAATCAGTCGGCCCATTCTCCTCTGACCTCTAGCATCAACAAGGCATTTTCGCCCACAGGACTGCCGCATACTGGATGTTTTTCCCTTTTCACACCATTCTTTGTAAACTCTAGAAATGGTTGTGCGTGAAAATCCCAGTAACTGAGCAGATTGTGAAATACTCAGACCGGCCCGTCTGGCACCAACAACCATGCCACGCTCAAAATAGCTTAAATCACCTTTCTTTCCCATTCTGACATTCAGTTTGGAGTTCAGGAGATTGTCTTGACCAGGACCACACCCCTAAATGCATTGAAGCAACTGCCATGTGATTGGTTGATTAGATAATTGCATTAATGAGAAATTGAACAGGTGTTCCTAATAATCCTTTAGGTGAGTGTATATATATATATATATATATATATATATATATATATACATACACACACACACACACACACATGTATGAATGCATATTTGTCATTTTCACTGAACTTAGGACTGGTGGTGGTGCTTAAGATATTGTTGGTCATTCAGTGTTTCTGTAAAACAATTATAATAGTAATAGATCATATTAATTATTAATAAGATAATAATACTACTACTAATTCTACTAATAATAACAATATACAACGCAGTAAGGATTGATGAGCTGCTGGGTTCATGAATATTAAATCGTGTTGTTAGCGTTGCTCAAACTGATTTGCTGAAATCAAAACAGGGACGATAATAGATGATAGTGATGTTCGGTTCTTGAACAAATCGTTCTTTTGAGCCGGTTCTCAACAAGTTACCGGTTGAGCCAGTTCATTAATCTAACTGAATCGTACTTTAGTTCCGGGTTGATGACGCAAGAGAAGACGCAAAAGCCAAAGTAGCACATCCGACTAAAAAAGAACCGAAAGAGCCGTTCAACCAGCTGTCGAAGTTTGCAGAGGATTACCGAGGATTCTGATGATTGAGCTGGTGATGCAAGCCTAAAGCACGTACTGGAAATATGCTTATTATGACTACTGTTATTAAATAATATTTTATTAAAACCTGCAAAAACCTTTCTGTCGAGAAAAGGTTATTTATTTATAAGACTGGTTTATTCTTTCTATATAGGCTACTTTAGACATGTAACATATCCGTGTTTATGCATGTCTGAGTGTGTGCTGCATGTGCGAAACTTTTAGGAATCTTATCCAAGATGTGGGCTACTCAATACTGGTCAGTCGACATCCGCAAATGAAACTGTGACCACACAAACACCATTAACTTAAGTGAACTGGTTTTATTAATTAGGCCTTCATTTTATTAAAACATTTTTTTACTATGGTTTTGCGCGTGCAGATTATATTTTAAATCAAGGAGTTTATAAGGACAATAAACACGGAGTTGGTTTACTCGTTCTATGGTATACTTTAGACATAAAACACATCCGCGTTTGTTGATAAGTGCCTGTAACGTGTGCTGTAGTTGCACAGCTTTCAGTCGAATCCGATGTGAAGGATAAATGAATTAACTGTGAACACAAACACTATTAACTTCAGTGAATAAAAGGCGTGTGTGTGTATGTGTGAAAAACAGCTAGCGTTCTCAGCACTAGAGTTTACGGTACGTCAAATACAGGCACGCTGCTTAGTCCCCCAGAGTGAAGATTGGGTTGTTTCTCCTTACTTGTGGAAGCTTGTTCAGTCACATTTGTATTGCGGTCAGGGGTACTCATTTTGTAGCTAAAACTTGTCGTGTTGAATCTTATTAGCGTACTACTGCGGAGCACTGTCTGCGTGTCTGTGGTGTATCTCTTCACGCAAGTAGCCAATTGTGTTCTGCTCTTTCTGACAGCTGCACCCCCTGAACAGTGAGAAATGGTGTAATGTAGGCTATATCGAAATATCAGAAATGTGTTTAAAAATCATATCACCGTTATTGAAAAAAATTATATCGCGATATATATTGATATTGAATTATTGTCCAGCCCTATTCTGAGGTAATTCCAAGGTAAACTCACAGCGTTTCTTCCAAACTCGATGAAAAGCAGAAGAATGATGAAGATGATGCTTTATTTTGAGGTGATGGGGGGCGTTTACAGGTTTACGTTTCGGGAGACGGGAGAACACGCATCCTGTTTGTTTTCTTTATTTAGCGAAAAGCACAATATTTAGTTTTTATTTTGAGTGTACATAAATAAAAGTAGACACTTTAAGCTTTGTAAAGACATGTCATTCATGTCTGTGAGGCCAAATTTCTTTAAAGTATTTAAGTTGTTTTACATTGTCATGAGGAAAAATCCAGCAAAATGCGTGGGCGCGTTCGTTGGGTTCAGAGGGTTAAAGAAAGGCTTTCTAAAAAACAAAACTTAATGAAGTGATCAAAATCATGTCTGACCCACTCCATATCTCCCGACATATTGCTCATTTTATGATGTGTCCTTTCTTACTCATGCTGTGCACTTTTCATAATCAACATAGATGAAATAAAAAAATAACATTAGGTTATAATATTTAAACATTAATATGAAACAAAATGTGTTTTAATGGCTACAACAAATAGCCTATTGTACACAAAACTTGCAGCATCTTAGCAGAAATTTGCAAACAAAAGCTTTATTGATGTGACACTTCATAATCTGTCCAAAACAGGCCAAAGAAATCTTATCTAAACAGTCTTACGTATATGACATTTTATGTTGCAGCAGGATTCATATTTAAATGGTCTTTTGCGGTTTAATATTCACAGACACTAACAGAATAAACTTAGCTCACAATCATCGGCTTGATCCGTTGCTGTTTGAAATTTAACAGTTTTTCTTCTGAGGTAAACTTTTCCAGGATTATTTCTCACCACGTCTCAAAACGACCCTTTGCTTTTTAGATTACATAAACAGAGACATTTTTTTTCGATTTGATTTACAATATTTAAAACCTGGCATTTCAACATTTCTTTAGACATATGTCTCATGTTTGTGTGACAAGTATTCACTAAATTACAGTTTATTTTCTGAAGAGAATCAGATTGGACTTCATTGACAGAGAGGCTGCAGATCGCGCATCATGTTTGTTTTCTTTATTAACATGAGTGTACACAAATAAAAGTAGATACTTAACAGATTATAATGATGTATAACACTTGCCTGAATGATAAAAATCGACAGAGTTATTTGAGTCTCTTTGGCACTGATAAGAAAAAAATCGAGGCGGTCAGGCCAGCGTGATCTTCGACCACTAGGGGGTTAAAGGACCACAGTCCTTTATTCCTGAGACCTATAGGTGTGAATGACCATTGACTCCCTCAGGCTCACCGAACCAGTTTTGCTGATTGGCCTGGTAATGTGGCAGGCACGATGGAATGTGGGTGAAGCCAAAAAGGAAGAACAGATCTTCACAGACTCCACACATATTTCTATGACACTGTGACATCCTGCCATGTGCTCCCTTTTCATGTGTTCTGTTGTCATGTTCTGATTGGTTCATTGTTCACAGGTGTAAGCCCGCCTAAACGTCCCAATGTAGGCGTACGATTGGAGGTTGAAGGCTTCTTGCGCGTTCGGTCTTTTCAGCGGGGCAAAGGGATTTCATTCTAATTTATCTTTATCTGACTCCATTTTAATTATGACCTCGAATTTAAGTTAGAATGCCAATTGGTTATTTGGTCATTTATATTTAATAGTTTACACATTTAATTATTCAGTTTAACCCTTTGTTGAAATTATACCCGTTCATAGTTAATAATTCCAGAGTAAGTCAGAATAAATCAATGCAACAATTTGTTATTAATCAGGTAAATGTATCATGCCAATTACATAATCAATTCAAAGATAATCCATACATAACATCAAATGCTCAGAAGTATAGAATATACAACATCAACATATACAACTTTGCAACATCTCCCTAAATACCAGACCAAGACAGAAACCTCTTTCAAATGGAAACGTGTTAACAATGGAAATTTACATTTAATCACTGTCCCATAGACCTGTATTGACAAAAGACCAAATGGCTAAAGCCACACCCAACGTAATAAGCAAAGTATCTCTAAACTCTCAAAACCTTTATTACTTTTTGGTTTACTTCTGTGGGGAGGAGACCTTTGTACCAGTCGCACTGAGACATTTCAAATGATATCAAACATGTAAAGTATATATACAGTGTATATATATATATATATATATATATATATATATACACATATATATATATAGTGTCTTCACTTGTTATATATAAATATAAAAAACAATTCTTAAATATATACATGCATGTGTGCGTATTTATATATACTTAATAATTATACACAGTACACACACATGACAGCACATATAAATAAAATAGTATATCAGTCTAGCGAGTAAATTAAAAAATTTACTAGACAATGGCGATTATATAGCAGTTCCACTTTTGTTTTAATCTATATTAAGAGTAATATTATCAGCCTATGTTATAGTTTAAATATATTAATATTAATAAAGTAAGTGTCTTATGTTTATTTGACGTGATTTCACATTTCTTGTTTGTATGAAGGCTAAATACAAATAAAAGGTGAACAATTTTTATAGTATAGTTTTATATGAGGAGGTTTCATAGACTTGGCAAATTAATTTTTCTTCCCGCACTCCCCTTCTCATTACATCATTCTCTCTCTCTGAGGACTCAACACCAAAATAAAAGTTCTTAACAAATATATGTAGAAATAAAATACAACGAATATTGAATAAAAGAAACTTCGCATTAGTTACCCTGTGGGAAAAGAAACGCCCATGTTTTCAACATACTGAAAGTAACAATGCCATTAATAAACCACAAAAAAATATGTGCAGATTATTGGTGCACTACAGGATTTCTGCAAAAGTTATAAAGCAACAGATTGACAACCCAGATTGATTTTTTTTTTTTTTACTTCACAACATAGTCTTTGAACCTTGCAGGCAATTTGACAGTCCTGCGACCTAACAGTCTAAAACAGCATGTAGAGCCATAGCAGTAGGACATACCACTTTTGAGGTTACAGTGTCTATATTATCAGACTGAGGGACATCCAACTGTCCAGTGTTTTGAGTTAAGTTCAGCGGGGACTGTCCCAAAAGCAATGACCTAGTTGGACTCTGACCGGGGATTCCTCCATAAAAGACAACAGAAGGCAAGTTCCCTTGGACAGCAAGTGTAGTGGAATTAAAAGTACTAGGGGGTACTTCATTTTCAACAGGCTGTGTAATGGGAGACGATGCATCCGATAGTGTTCGCCCCAGCTGATTTGTGGAAGACAGGTACACTCAAAAAAAAATCCGTAAAAATACAGTAAAATGTAGCATAATAAATAGAATTTCCGCATTTGTGTTTACAGGTCTTTACCCGTATTTTAAATTATGCATTGCATTGTGAGAACAAGAACTAGTCGGTGCGAAAAAAGCGAGACACAAGCACGCGTAGATGATCTCAGCCAAAGTTTCTTATTAAAGTCGGATTTCGGATTTGTGGAAGCAGTTCTAACACTTCTGTGGTAAAAAATTTGAATTATATTTTGCTAAATGTCAAATGCACTGTTTACGTAACGTTGTTTTGTTGTCATCTGGCTTGTTTGGCAAATGAATGCATGAACCGTCGCGTTTATCATTTTATGCATATCGTCACACACGCATTTTCAGACTTGTATGGAGATAGAACGTGAAGTTAAGATACTGTATGTGAAGATCCAGTACAACGGATTTCTAGCAATGCGAAAGGAAAACACCATCACCTTTTCTGTCAGATGAGGTATGTTTAGACTTTTACTGTCTTGTTTTAAACACACAGACATGTATACTTCTACCTGTAGTCATTCTTTACCAGATCCCTCATTAGTTTAATTCATAGTGTTTCTGTTGTTTTCTTTTCTGTTGACAGGATTTAACTGCTGCTGTACTGTGCTTGCCCTGCATTCTCATTATGGGTTTGTATTTTGTTTTATTAACAGTTTTTATTAATCATTATGAGTGTTAAATATCAGCAAAAACACATTTAAATTTAAAGTCTGAGGAAACATGTTGATAGAAATAGATGGTTGCTGAATAATGTTTTTCTTCAAAGATTTTTATGCTTAATGTTAAATGGACAGTAGAAAAACAAATTGTGTAAGGAAGATTTAAACACCTATGTTTGGAGCGGTTTTCTGAAGTGATCATGTAATTTTTCATTTTGTAATATCTTATTTGTTTAAGGTGAGGGCATTCAAGATTTCTGTCATTAAATAAGTTATTAGTGACCACATCTCCTCCCCCATTGTGGCAGTGAGCAAATCAAGCTGAATTCTTGTTTTTTTAATGTTTTTCAAAAAACGTTTTTTATCATTTTTCAATTTTCAATATTAAATCAAAAAACGAATGAACGCAATGTACACGGACCTTCTTTGCTCACTGGAACCTTTCACTCTACTATTGACTATAAGTCTTTAGCAATTGTTAATGATACAAGCAGCAACCCTGTCTTTGTATTCTGTTTGTTTGCTGCTTTCTTTTTGTATTGTATTGCATTTGAAATTGAAAAAAAAAAAATAGACAGATGGATAGACTTTACCAATTGAATGCATTTAAGAATGTTTACATAATATAAAAGTAAACCATTTTCAACTTGATTTATTTCCTACCAAATATATGCTATAATTTTATAGAAATTTCTTCTTATGGATTGTCCGTGAAAGTACAGTACATGTACTGTAAATCTACAGAATTTTCCATTTTAGAGTTGAAGGAAATGTCCGTAACTATAACGGAAAATGTACTGGTAATTTTCTGCCAGTAAATTATCCGTTTTTTTACGGATTTTTTTTTTACAGTGTAGGGTTTTAAGCCACCTCAAGTACCCTCTTGGGATCTTGCAGTGGTTTTATCTGCCCTGCAGAAAGCTCCCTTTGAGCCACTGCAGTCTGTGGAGCTGAAGTTCCTTTCTTTGAAAGTGGCGCTCTTGACTGCTCTGGCCTCCATCTGCTCAGGGTAGGGGACCTGCAGGCATTTTCAGTTGACGAAGCATGCCGGCTAATTCTCACATGATCCTGAGACCCCGGCCTGGATACGTGCCCAAGGTTCCCACCACTCCCTTCAGGGACCAGGTGGTGAACCTGCAAGCGCTGCCCGTGAAGGATGCAGACCCAGCCTTGGCACTGCTCTGTCCAGTACGCGCCCTTTACGCTTACGTAGACCGGACACAGTGTTTCAGGACCTCAGACCAGCTCTTTGTCTGTTACGGAGGGCAGCAGAAAGGGAAGGCTCTCTCCAAGCAGAGGTTGTCCCACTGGATAGTGGATGCCATTGTCCTGGCATATCAGGCTCAGGGCATGCCATGCCCCCTTGGGGTAAGAGCACACTCCACTAGGAGTATTGCTTCCTCTTGGGCTTTAGCGCATGGCGCCTCGCTGTCAGACATTTGTAGAGCTGCAGGCTGGGCGACACCCAACACATTCGCAAGATTCTACAATCTCCGAGTGGAGCCTCTGTCCTCTCGTGTACTCGCCCAAGTGGCCAGTAACTGGACAGGCTCAGGTGTCTTCGCTTGCTGCGCCATTCCACTCGACAGACTGGATACGTGCGCATTTCTTCTCAGGTAGCTTCTCAGTAAGCCCTGAGCTCCTCCAGCACTTTTGATGTCGACACCAGCCCTCGTGTTCGGCTAGGTGCCGCCGTGTGCATGGTTCCCCCGTTGGGTAACCCCCACATGTGTATTTCCACGGTAAGTCTCTGTTGAGCGTGTGTCTTCCCTTCATGCCATTGGCTCGTTTTGTAGAGCTCAAAGGCGATTGGCTTCTAAGCGAAACCCCCATTTCGTCAGTAACTGACGTAACGTCTCTGTTCCCTTCCTTCAGGGAACGAGGGTTACAAACGTAACCGAGACGTTTCCTGTAGACAGACATAGCATACTCTGCTGGAGTGCCAGCAGAGGCACTGGAAGCTTCAGTAGGACAAGGAAAGAGTAAATGAACAGGCAGTCTGGCTTCACGTCCATGAACAAGGAAGAAAGGGGTGCATCCAGTACTGCTGTGTACACTGGTATTATAAGAGAACTGGATTGACCTCAACATGGTATCCTATGTCTCTGTTTGCTGATACAGACATTTACTCAACTGGTCTTTCAGAGTGCGATTGAATCTTTAAAAATACAGTGTGCAACCGTTACAGCTCTTTGGTCCTTCATAGGGTACAAATTCACATACTTGGTGAAATAGTCTTGAAGAACGAGAACATATTTATGGCCTGATGGTGTCACAGGAAGCTCAGTAATGTCAGCTGCCACCTTTTCAAAAGGATGATTGGCATGAATAGTCTGTAGAGGAGCTACTCGATGTGGGTCTCTAGCCATGTGTGGCCAATAGAAATGCTCCCTGGCCCTTGCAAGTGTCTTCTTATGACCAAGGTGACCTACAGTAGAATGGCCATGTAAAAACTGTAACACCTGGGGGACAGCTTGACTGGGAATAAGTACATGAAGAGTGGGTGACTCTTTTGGTTTATTACATGCAAAATGGTAGATTTTTCCATCCTGCAAATGTAGTCTATCAAACTGTCGCCAGTATGCTTTGAGCTCTGTCTAACCTTTCTTTAGAACCCAAGCTGGGGGTCTCCTTCCTTCCTTCAACTACTCACTCACTGTCCTCAGTGTGACATCATCTTTTTGACATTGTGCAATATCGACTGAGAAAGTCTGAGAAAGGTCTATGACAGCATGAGCAGTAAGAGAAGGTTGATGACTACAGAAGGTTCTGGTTTGTCTGATATTGAGGGAACAGAAGGAGGTTGAGGAATGGTATCACTCTGACTCGGGCGTCTAGATAGTGAGTCTGCATTTGTGTGCTTTGTGCCATTCCTGTGTTTTATGACCCAATTGTACATATCAAGCTCCAATGCCCAACATGCCCTACGTCCTGTCGGATCTCGATCAATAGGCATTTTCCTTAACTCTAACAAGGGGTGATGATCTGTAACAATCACAAAGGGGTGTCCCTTGCAGTCCTTAGTCTGAGAAATGTCTAATGGACCAAACAATAGCCCACCATTCCCTGTCAAAGGTGGCTCTGTTGTACTTAGCACATGACTGGCATAAGTATTACCTTTTCAACACCCTGTTTAGCAAGAACGGAGCCAATTGCATGATGAGATGCATCATGCAATTATACATACGTAGTAAAAGCAGTTTTTTCTTTACTAGCATCATCCATTTGAATCAGCCACTTATCAAATCTAGAGTGCTAAACAAGGTGGCTCCAGAAAGAGCGTCTAAACTATCATCCACACGTGGCAGTGGGTGTGCGTCTTTGATGGTAAACAAGTTCAAATGCGTGTAGTCAATACAAAATCTGTAAGAACCATCCTTCTTACGAACAAGTATCACTGGAGAGGCCAATGGGCTATGGCTAGGCTCAATTAAGTATTAAGCATCAAGAAGTTTCTGTACTTGTTTGTGGATTTCCTCTTGTAGGACAGGAGATGTACGGTATGCTGTCTGATGCACAGGGGACATAGAGGACATGTGTATGCTATGCTTAATCAGATGGGTCTGTTTGGGCAGCTCAATGTCTTGGTGTGTAGGATTAAGCAGAGGAACTACCGTGAGCCCATTTTCAACATTAGAGAAGCTACGAGCAACAGCTAAATCTTTGTCAAATGTCACATTCAGTTCCAAAATACCTTAAAAACCATGGAGCTGACTTCCTGTTTCTGTGGTACATGCTACAGAGGCAGGAACAACAATCTCTGTAAAAGGGGGCACTGAGACCTGTGAGAGCAAGAACACATTGCAGCAAAAAGGCAATGCTTGGGAGGAACTGAGAAGTGAAAGTCTGTCATCCTTGAACCTGAAAGTCAATTGAGGCACCATGTTTTTTGAAAAAGTCCCACCCAAGAAGAGCATCCTGTCTAGAGTCTCTTACGACATACATGTTCATACTGAATATGTGTGACCCAAGACCTAATGTGACAGTTAATGACAGTAAAATATCTAACTGTTGTCCTATTAGTGTGTGTGCCATCTGAAAACATTTCAGTAAGGGGCGATGTTTCAGTGCAGGGATGCGTTGACGTAAGGCCTCACTGATTAGTGACTACCCAGCACCAGTGTCAAGAAAAACACTGACTTCTTGGCTCTCGATGAGGCCTTTTATGTATGGTGTCCAGAATGTGGTGTCCACAGATGTGACTGCATTGTCGCTATGGGCCGATGACAGCTTAATTGAAGATTGGCCCTCATCTCCAGCTACCACTTGTCTCCCGAATGTTGATGTTCGACGAAGTGTACATGGCGTGAATGGGGCCATTGTGGACTTGGAGAGCCATGTCTGTAATACTGCTCATGCCTCTGCCGATATCGGTTTTCGCTTGGGCTGTTGTCATCCTTCTGTTTGATGCCTGTAGCTGGGATGAGAAGACACTGAGTCATCGTATGCAGCATATCTCCACTGAGGGCTTAAGCGGGTATGTCTACTGTCGTATCGTAATGGTATGTCATAACCTTGCTGCTGATGATAACTTGGCCTGGGGCTCCCATGTAATCTGTGATGGCTTTTACTGGACCGTACAGGAGATCTTCCTCTGAAGTAGTGCTCATCAGTTGTGGTGAATTGTTGATAGCGAGAAGATGGCATATAGTCTTCAACTCTCTCAAGTGAAGGTGATCTCCGACGATAGGTGAAGCGACGTTCAGGAGATCAGACAGCACTAGTGTGATGAGACTTAGGCTGCGTCAGCATAGTAACAACAGACTGAAGTTTGTCTACTTTCAGATCGAGAATGGCTGTGACTGTGACTGTGGAGCCTGCCCTCTCACACCGACCAGCTACTTTAATTGCATCCTCAAGTGTAGTGACACCTTTCAAATTTCACCTTTGATGGCAGATTCTCCATAATCCGGAAAAGCCTGGTGAACAAGGCAGGTCAATTCAGTAGCATACACTTCCAATGGTTCTTTACTCAGATGCGGTCTGGCATTTAAGTATGTTTGAAAAGTTCTCAGTAGCTGTTTTTGGTCAAAAACTGCAGCCATTTTGTTACATGTACTGTCATAATCAGCTTTTATCTCATCCGACAAACTATCCCAGGAACTGAAGGCAGCACCTGCCAATCTTGAAGGAAGTATTTTGGCAAGCTGAGGTTTGTCCATACCCGAGGTCTCACAGCATACTTGAAAATGACGAGCCCATTGAGAAAAGCTTTCGTTGCCATCCCCAGTAAAGTCTGGAGGTAAAACAGCTCTGACGTGCACTTGAGGGGATGTTACATTGTCTTCTGCCATGTTTGAAAAGAGTGATGCTAATGCAGTGTTGTACCAGTTCAGTCTAGTAAAGTCTTTTATTGATAAATATTGTCCGCAGGATTGGCTTAAACTGTAGCTTTTGTAGTGATCATGTAAAATAAAACAAAAAAACTAGCTGAACACGTAAAATAAGTCTATTTTAGAAGTCTTGTTTGCAATGCTTTCTCTTTTTGTTCTCAGGCAATGTGCAGTTACCGAAGTCTGAAAGAAAGTGAGCGCCGTCAAATCCTGGCAATGAGCCAACTTCGAACCGTTGAGATGCAGGAGTCTTCTTTTACTTTTTTTTTCACAGAAATAAAATGAGATAAACAAATAAAGGAACTTAAAAAGAAAACTCACACGATGGTAAAAAACAATATAGCTGCTCTAAAGCTATAAATACAGTCCGTCTGAATACAGTCCATGTAAATGAAAATATTACACTTACACATTCTAGGTTAACCCACTAGTACAACTGATCCAGTAAATATGATGAAAGGGCAGCAAATATCATATATTTTCATTTTCGTCACCAATCCCCCCCATATTACAGCAACTTTTCCAAAGAGACCGGAGAAAATCACAGCTGCCACCAATAAATATGTAAGGCGTGGGGTTTAGCTGTCCATGGATTGATTTGAATAAAGACGACTGACTTGAAATATTGACAGCTAATAACTTTTTACTGAGCAGTGAAACTGGGGAGCAGAGCGACACCTCAATCCTCGCCCGCGAACTCTCTACTCCGTCTCTTCCTGCACTCCGCTTCTCATTACATCATCCTCTCTCTCCGAGGACTCAACACCAAAATAAAAGTCCTTAACAAAAATATGTAGACATAAAATACAACAAATACTGAACAAAAGAAACTTCACATTAACATGAGAATTTTTAAGGTAAAACATTTAGCGTTATTGCTGCATAAACTTTAAATTGTAGGCTACTAGTTGAACTATTGCCAGACTAAAATGTGTGAAATCAACGGAAACATGTTGAAATAGGAAATAGGTAGGCAGTCTTTCAATGCTAAATAAAGATACACGTACAACATGAGGATATTTATATGCTCCATAATATTAAACACAGCATGATATAAAAGTAGGGTTGCCAACTGTCCCGTATTAGCCGGGACGTTTATTGGGCCTAAATGTTCCGTACGTGACCTCCCGTTTATTGACTGCTACGCTGATCTAACCACTGTCTAAGGGGCTGTACACATAGGTTGTGTCTTTTGCGCTCTCAAGTTCAAGCACGCTCAGATAGAGAGCAACGCTGTCATGACACTCAATGCTGTGCGGCGCTCGTTTTTCCCAGGCACGTCTATGCGCAACGAGATGAAAAAGCAACGGCAGACGTGGCAGGAACATCTGTTTGTTTATGCATTTGTAGATTATATTGCAAATAAATCAATATGACATTCACAGTGAATTCTTACTGACCCCAAACTTTTGAATGGTAGTGTATAATGCTACAAAAGCTTTAGATGGTTTGTGTGTAACAATTGACATTCATTTCTATGATGTTAAAATTATTTTTAGGATTAAATTGTGCATTAATAGGTTAAGCAAAACAAATGTGTTTATATCTGAGAACCTTTTATACACACACTTAACTGCAGACACTTACATGACATACACTTTGTGGTACAGTACAAATATTTTGAGTGTCCCTTAAAAAGAACCATGATTGTCCCTTATTTTTGTCCCACTTTTTGTCCTTTATTATGTATATTTGGATTATGTTGTATTGTAAATAATTGCAAACAATTCAAAAAGCCATTCTTTTAATCTCTTCACATTATTTGTTCTAGTTCCCTCACAGTCCCATTCAGCTGACAGGGCCATTAAAGGGAGTGTCTTTGTCTTTTTCAGGTGTGAAAAACATCAATATTCATAATGATTCACGCATAAGCCGCATTAGGCAACAACACCCATTAGTCAAAAGTCTTGTGGACACATATTTATTGTGTGTTTTGTGGCCTTAATTCAGTGACTTACTTTTTGTGTGACTACTTGTACAGTGTAATGACACTTTTGCCATTAATATGTTTATAAGCAAGATGGCAAAAGCTAGCCCTCTCTCTCCGGTCCCACACGTCTCAGACCTCAAATACATAAAATATGAGCCTTTACAGACATAATGTTTCTTGCATAAATAAAACGCTGTACTTATTCAAACAACAAGATCTTTATTTACCCTTGCAAGACTTCGTTCAGCTGCTGCTGTTTCTATGCACATAGCTTATCTAGAAGTCTGAATAGTTCCAAAGTAATTGTTCCTAAACTATAAAGTGAAACTACACAAAGTGAAGTGCTACAGGTGAATGCCTCAAGCATTTACAATCGGCCTGAAATAAAGCCTTTATCATCACCTCTTTCATTGCATTTAATGTGCTCTTCTGCTTAGTTACCTCTTATATCTTCTTCTTACCTCTTCTGCTCTTCTGCTCTTACACTTGTATTGTGTTGGTCAGTAAATTAATTATGATATTTTAGCTACTGTCCTTTTAATTTTCTTATTTAAAGCTGTTATGTTGTTTTGGTCTTTGGTATGTTTTCAACAAATCAGTTAAGTGAATGATTAAAAGACTCACTTATAAAACCACACATAAACCTTATTCTCTCAAAAATACAAGCATGTACATATATGTTGCTAACATACTATGGTAGCCCGGTTTGTGTTGAATACAGTGTAATGACACTTTTGCAATTAATGTTTATAAGCAACTGAAAAAAAAGCACAAATGTCCAGAGCATGTCCAAACATCTAAAGGGCCCCACAACCGTGCAGTTCTCTAGGGGTTAAGGGGAAATTGTGATGTGATCAGTCTGTGATGCTGATGCCATCATTCTTTCCCTCCACAAATGAAACCTGTCAATTGTCTTTCCAGGCTTATCTCCTGTCCTAACTGGTTCTTTGTTTGTGGAACTCTTTTAGAGGTGTGAGTAGAGACCTATCAAACATTCTGTCCTTTTCATCACAGCAGACGAAATGGGCTCCCATTGTGATGTGGGAAGCCTACCATCGTATCTGCCTGTTGTTCACTACACAATCTATGTTCATTTGGACTACGAACAATGCACTTTAATCACTTTAATTCATAAAAGAGGTTTACATTCCACAAGACAAAATAATAATAATAATAGTAATAATAAAATACATACTGACATGATGAACTACATACAACATATGAATGAAACGGGCATTACTCCTAAATGAACACCATGCATAGGTTGATTCCCTGAAAAACATTTTAGGCTTTGTATTGCTATTAAATCTATCATTCTTAAAAAGGAAAAAAGGGTCAATGGGGCTAGATATATAGAACCAAACATTTCTTAAAATTCTTGACTTAATATTAAAGAAGTTTAACAGGTTATATATATAATGGTGGGCAGGGCCGTGCACAGACCTTTTGAGGGGCATGTGCTGAAAATGAAAAAGGGCACCCCAAGGGCAACTGTCTGTCATGTCTGTTAATAAACTAACACTTTTAAACACACGTTAGATGCTTTATTTCCACTTTTTGAATATTTTCTTAATTAAAAAAAAAAAAGAAGCCTTTTCGAATTTCTGTGATGGGAAAAGTAGAGCATAGAGCGAGTTCAGCAAAAGGTGGATTCGAACCTCGGGTCAATTTCCGTCAAAACTCAGTACCATGTACTTTACCCCTACGCTATTACCAATATAAACAATCTGGTGTCTTCCGTGATTTTAGCTGGCCCAACCAGACCTTCAGTGAAAAAGGCAGCCTATTAGCACTTAATGTAAACGACAACATTACTGTAGTTAAACCTTGTTTTACTACGTTTATACATGTAAAGACGAGTGGAGAGTATAGAATACTAGATTCAAAAATGAGCTAGCTAGCGAATACGTGCATATCAACAGCGTAAACATGAATTAAACATACGACCATAATATGATTAAATGTTAACAAATTAAGTGTATTAGAAATCATAAATCAAAGAACAAATGTCTTGTAAATATATTTGGTAACACTTTAGAATAATAGTCTGTCATTAATAAGTAACTATGCAGGAAGTAATGTAGGAATAATGAGTAGTACTAAATTAACTCTTCAGCTACTACTATTAACTAATATAGAAACAAGCTTAACTAATCAGTAAGTAGTAGCAAATTTAGGACTTAGATAGTTCCTTATTAGGTAATCAATAATTGCTAAAGGAGATTTGCATCACTAAGAACTAATAAGTAACTATGAAAAATTATAAAGAATTAATAATTAATTACTAATCATAACATAAACGTGTCTGAGAGGTGAGCAATTGTCTTTTTTTTACTCTTAACGTGGTCATAAAATGCATCACTAATTACTTAAGTGTTATCTCATTTATTCTCATTTAGTGATTATTGATTACTTAACAAGGAACTATCTCCTGAATTCGATATTGCTTACTGATTAGTTAAGGTTGTTTCTATATTAGTTAATAGTAGTAGCTGAAGTGTTCATGTAGTACTACTCATTAGTCCTGCATTACTTCCTGCATAGTTACTTATTAATGACAGACCATTATTATAAAGTGTTACCATATATTTTATCTAGGTAATGAGGATCACTCAGTCGCTTTGTTCCAGTACGAAACAGTGCGGGGTGCACCTGTGCTTATTTATAATTTTCCGATTGTAAAAACAAATTAAATGCTGTTGTATTACTTATCAATATTATTAACATTTTACAAAAGTCAAACTTTGGGGTTTTGACCAGCGAATGTGTGCAGATCTGCATTTTGTCCGTCATAAAATGCCGGTATTACATTAGCCTATGTTTTCATCAACAGTTACAGTTTGTTGTAGCTATATGGGCACTATTTTGGCCAAAATCTCATTTTATAAAAGATGAAATGCTACTGTATGCACAGGCTATTTAAGTGTAGGCTATTGGTTATATGACTAGATGGCAAAAGCTAGCCCTCTCTCTCCGGTCCCACACGTCTCAGACCTCAAATACATAAAATATGAGCCTTTACAGACATAATGTTTCTTGTGTAAATAAAACGCTGTACTTATTCAAACAACAAGATCTTTATTTACCCTTGCAAGACTTCGTTCAGCTGCTGCTGTTTCTATGCACATAGCTTATCTAGAAGTCTGAATAGTTCCAAAGTAATTGTTCCTAAACTATAAAGTGAAACTACACAAAGTGAAGTGCTACAGGTGAATGCCTCAAGCATTTACAATCGGCCTGAAATAAAGCCTTTATCATCACCTCTTTCATTGCATTTAATGTGCTCTTCTGCTTAGTTACCTCTTATATCTTCTTCTTACCTCTTCTGCTCTTCTGCTTAATTACCACTTGTATTGTGTTGGTCAGTAAGCTAATTATGATATTTTAGCTACTGTCCTTTAAATTTTCTTATTTAAAGCTGTTATGTTGTTTTGGTCTTTGGTATGTTTTCAACAAATCAGTTGAATGATTAAAAGACTCACTCATAAGACTCATTTACTGGCAACATTTACTGGTTGCCATCTACTGGTGCAAATGATGTAATTTGCGGAAACTACATTAATCATCAGACAATTCTCAATAAGTCTTCTTGGTGAAAAGAATCAAAAGATTAAATTAAAATCCTTATTAATAAAACTCTTCAGGGATATGTAGCACTTTGTTAAGCAATTTAAGACATGTACTGGCCAGACATGTCAGGCTAGGAGTGGAATCACCTCCACCATTTTGGCGTCTCTCCATTCTTAACAACTTTAAATTGTAGGGGAAAAGGGGAATCATCATGTTATGTATCCTTGCCTTCCAAAGATGAATTTCTTGAATGTGTTGGCTACACTGTTGTAAGGGTAGTAAAAAACCTTTCCTGACCATCCAGCCCTATAAAAAATACATACTACAAACATATGAGTGAAACGGGCATTACTCCCAAAGCAGAGGACCATTGGGACAGACAGATTGCTGACTCTAGGGCTATTTAAATCACCATATGCAAAAGCCTTGGCTTGTCTGGTTCGTTTTATTTGTGAGATTTGTCAGTGCTGCTGGGGGACTGCTGAAGTGTAGCAAGGCTGAAGGATGTTGATTCATGAGGACTACTGAGAGTATATGATCTGTACATTCGTGTCCTTCAGCATATTACCCTTCTGAATACAAAGTTAATATTTAACCCTTTCACACTGTGGCAAGCAGCGAGGCGAGGGACCGTGAGAGCGGGCCGGTGACGAGTGATAATGAGCTCCAGCTGCGCGCCACACCGGTCTCGTCTCAGGGAGGAGTGACGGGAACATAAAAGGAGGAGCGACGACAGTGCAAGACGAGAGAGGACCAGGCCTGGATTTTATGTTGTGTTTTGTTTACGTTTTGTTATGTGCGTGCGTGAGGGGCTGCCGCTTTTACTTTCAGTTTGTTTAATTTTTATTAAAGTCTTTAAATGTTCGCCGGTTCCCGCCTCCTTCTTCCCTGAACATACAAACTCTGTTAAACACACATAAGTTTTAAATATTCTAGCTGACCCCCCAGACCTTTTTTTTAGAACGTATCACCTTATTATTTCCATGGCGACACGTCATGCTTGTCACGTGACACACCGCAGCCACAATAGCGCTGTATGACAGATGTATCACTTTTATTTAGTTTTTCCTTTTTTATTCAAAATATTCACAAACTTGTTAACTATGTCATCAACTATCTGATATTCCGATTCTCAAATATGTATAAGTGAATGTGTTTTTGTGTTTTGTCGCTTTATAATGATCTAGTTATTTTAACTATAACGCACGATGGGCGCCGCCATTTTAGTTTGCACCACAATTCAGAGAATCGTATCTATAGGATTTACAACATGAAAATTCATCCATTTCTCCCGAAATACATGAAAGTAAGTGACCGGTGAACTGGGAGAAGAATAGAGTGAGTTAAATCGTTAAATAATGGCGCAAATAAAGTAAACTGACTACCACAAGTCTTAGTAAATCATGCTGTATGATTTATTTAAATACATTTTGGTCAGTCGCAAAAATAACTGTGTCCATGCCTTTTCATCACTAGTTTTGTCTTTAGTAAATCCTGACAGTAGTTTTTTAACACATTAGTAAAGCTGGCCTTATATAATTTAATTTGTACAATTATAATAAATAGCCTACTCTTTTAACATATAAGGTATATAACTACATCTACCACATCTATTATGCTACTTAAGGTACCTTTCTCCTTATTTTTCCTTTTGGCTATACATATGCTTTTGCTACAAGGCCTAATAGCAACATTCTTGCTGCTCAAATTTGATGCCCAAGGACACATGGGGCTTCATTCAGATTTGAAGACTGCTGCACTATTCAGAGAACCAATTGAGACTCTTGTTAGAGTTTTCTACACTTCTTTTTTCCCAACCAAAAACATAAATCTTAATCTCTGTTGCTTGAAATTGGCCTCTGCGGGGTTCTGAGCTGTTTAGGGAGATCTGTGTTTCACTTTTTTTTTTTTTTATCAAACTAGGCCAAACATCTCTCACAATTTAACTGAATCTGTAAAGAGTTTACAAGTGCTGGTAGACCAAAGCCTGAAAAAACCATACAGACATATAATAATACTATTAATAACAACAATAAATAAATTCTGTCACTGTTTATTCATGTTGTTCCAAATCTGTAGGACTTTTTTTTGTTTTACCATTTGTGGAACACAAAAGGAGAGGTTTATTATATATATATAGTCACGGTTATAGTCACAGAAACTCAGGCAGACAGAGTAAATCCAGGAAACAGAGTCAAAACCAAGGAACAGATAAACAATGAAGGGCTCAGAAATGCAGTGAAGACACATACAAAGACTTAACAACAAGTGACAGAATTGACCAGGCTTTATAGGATGAGCTATAAGGTTAATGAGACACAGGTAGATGTAATCAGGAATGAGGAGTCCGGGCAGTGAGTTATGGGAAATGTAGCCTATGATATGAAGGAATGACAATAGTCATAGGTGAAGTGCCCTATACAGAACAACCATGTCACTCCAGCTGGTGATCGTGACAATATATATAAACTTATGTGCTGTAAGTTTTATGAAGTAATATGCTTGAGGACAAGAGGAAACTTTAATGAAGTTCCAAATAAGTTTGGGAGAAGCATCAAATCATGCCGATCCTATTTTAAGGACATATACAGTAAGTGGCTGCTTACCTATTTATTTCTATTTATATTTCTCAGCTAATTTCAGGGAATATAGAACTCTAGCTTAAATTTTCTAAAATGGACAGAACACCAAATTTGTTTACCTTATGCTGTAGGATTAGTAAGATTTAAAGTTATTCAAAGATAATAACTTTTCTCCTCTGCCACAGCTTTCAAATCTAATACATATATTCAATTATGGCACATAAAGATATGTTACGCCGATTTCACATGGAAGCAGGCTTGACATGGCAAACGTCATTGGATCTTGTATCCCTTAACTAATCATGCACCAAATTTGAATATTTTAAAATATTAAATCTGATACATATATCATGCTGGTTCCACACCTTCTTGGGAGAGACATGTATCATAAGGAAGCCTACTGTACATCTATTTTAAAAAATCAACAAAACTGTAAAAACATGGTAGCTCACAGAATCTACATGAAAGAAGGCACAACAAGGACTGTTATATATCAGTTATTAAAAATATATCCTTTGCGAGGAGTTGACATAAGATATAATAGTATCGCACCTCAGAAATGTGCAATTTGAACAAGTAAGAACTCAATGAAAGATGCCACTTTTTCTCTAAGGCTGAATCCCTCGCTCATTCCAATACTCTTTTTGCGCAGATAATTCCCACAGCCAGGCTTATCCAAAATAATGAAGCACTAAGATGATACATTAATGTCTCCTCTCATCGGCAGCCATCTGAAATATGGATCTTTCTTTCAAAAAAGGTTACAAGTCACCAATTGCCCCCCTTCTCCATGAAAGTTCTATAATTATTTATCAAAGACTCCACACAGAGCTCACACAACTATGATTACATTGTGCCGGGGTCATTAACAAGATGTGTTCAGACTTTTATGTATTCCAGCTATCAGGGTAGACGACAACATTTCAGAATACTCATCGGCAGAGGGAATCAATATCTAATTACCAGACCCACATTACTGAGGCTCAGCAGTGAATTCGGAAAGAGAGAACCTTTCTTATTATTTACTCTCTCTATCAGCCTGGAGCTCAATAACACCGTGTGGATTATTTCTTCACCATTCATTTGCATGCTGTCACTGTAAAGGCCCTCCACTTTGAGAATCCATTACCGTTTCTCCCCCTCTATCCTTTCTTTTGCTCCCCAGCTTCTTGCCCCTCTTTTTTAACTCTTTGCCAGAAAGTCAGCACTTTTAGAGGAGAGATTTGTCTTGCTGTGGTCCATCACTCAGCTTAAGCCGCATTCAATTTACACCGTAAAACGGCAATAACAAGATCACTGTGTAGGGCAAGAGAGTTTTGCAGCTTTTTAAATATTCCATTTTGGATTTGCAGCTGTTTCGAGTTGAAAACCTGCCAGATTTGTGTCTAGTCTAGTTCCTAACCTGGAATCTGTCTCCATGGCTGTTTAAAGACAGCACCTGATGAGCGGATAATATTGCAGTGCTAATATATCAGGAGCATGTAAAACAAACAGTCCAGCAAATTCAATTCAGCTCAGCTCAACTGACCTTACCACACAAACTAAAGTCACCTTTCTCAAGCCCTGACGGATATTCATCTTACCTCCATAAATGAGAAGCAATTCTAGCCATACAGTTTACATACCCCCCAGAGGAAATCAAAACCATACTGACTGGAGTTTCAACAGGCCAAAAGGTGGTTGCAGGTGTGGATTGATCCCACCAGGCCTTTATCTGGTGCCAGTCCACCACATACAGCCACATATGGGGTGATAATTACAGAGGGGTGTGTAGACTGCCCTGGATCTTTCAGGGTTTGCTAAACGATCTTTAGCAATGTACCAAGCCCAGCTGTGTCGAAGAGAAGACCAGCTTTCTAAAAGGCTAGCAGGACCACTGAATCACTGTTGTTAATGGTCAGTGTACATCTGCTCTCTTTTCAAGGATGGACTCATCTCTTTTTCTTCTCCTCCTGCCATACCAGAAAATCAGACAGAACCAAATGAAGTATGTCATTTCTCTGGACGCTCCTTTTTCCCTCCTTTTTTTAAATGACTAGCACTGACTTTAATGCCACTGTGAAATGTTTTATACTGTAAATAATGGCTGTGTGAGTTATTTAACTATTATGTATAAAGTGTCATGAAGTGTCAAGGGGAGACAACAACCAAAAAAACACAGACCTGTAACACTCTCATTATTCAGACAAATGAATTTTAAAATATGAGCGGAGAAAAAAACTACAACAAACAACAGAAATGAGGGAATAAAGTCCATTCTTCTTTTAATGTTTGGTCTACATTATTCTCTTCTGTGTATCAGAATAATCCATCATGAACAGATGTACTGCAGTATCAGTGTCCTTATTTGCACATATATGTTTAATTTGAAAAAGACATAATGAAATATGTGCGAATACACAGTGCTGGTTCAATATTGGGAGCAGGAGAGTATGTGAAATATGTCCATGACAATTTGAAACTAGCTCGCTCTGTTCCAGATATAAACTGTGATTCGCACAGAAACCACTCTCATGTGCACTCCGCATGTTGTTACAAATTACAATACAAAGTATTAAAACAGGCATATTTTCTGTGTGTTGGTAGTCAAACTCCAGTTCTAACTGCATCGTGGAAAAAATGCAAACAACACTTTTCTGATACTGTACAGAGGAAACATACACTTATGACATGCATGCCCAAAAACAGGCAGAGGTGAACTAACAGCGCCGAACCGATCATGCCACAATTGAATTCTCCACTGTAATGTGATCGCATGCGTAATTCAGCGCAGTGATTGGATTAAATTAATCTATTCTCATGAATAATCCTGCTTTCATGCCACCTCATATTTACTGGAATCTTGAGATGACAACACGTGACTTTGTATTCGTAGCTGTTCACGTCCTCGAACTGGGGATTATCCGTTTCTATAGCGACAGTCTGCAAAATTAACCCGCGTGAAAGAATGCTGTCATTTAATTTAAGTAAAATGTAATTTAAGTACTAAGAAGAAAAAACACAATAGAAGTAACATTGAAGTGTTATGCAAATGCATTATTATTACACTTTCATTTATTTAGGTTGTCATTACAAGAATAGCCTAGATATATCACTTTTGTTTATGTTCACATTACTTTTGCATGGATAAAATAGTGTACATTGGCAAAAGTTAATTACAAAATAACTGCTTACTGCTGGAAGTGCTGCCATTTTTCTCTGCTTCCGCATGAGGTGCAGCGATCACGTCGTACAAGCCGTAACTCTCAGAAAATGCCCAGCCTACAAGCTGTAATTATGAGCTCTACGAGAAAGTGAACACTTTTTACAAGCTAGAATCTCGTAATTACAGGAATCACGAGGTGGCGTGAATGCACCTTAATACGAAGAAACTTAACATGTACTCTCCAGCCACAGCAGTCAATCACAACTCCGAATTAATGCATATACCTTACTTTTCGTTACGATGTTTCAATTTAGCTTTTTAAACCGGAAGAATGAAATAGCTCAGAAAAAACACTTTTCCCTAAATAACAAACATAATGTGTGTTTAGTTTTTTTATTGATGTGCAACCTGTACATATCTGGGGGGTATTCCAGAAAGCAGGTTATGTGACATACCCGGGTATGTTTAAGGGTAAGTAAGTGGATAACCTCCACTTTCGGTTCCAAAGACAGAGGTAACTTTGAGGGTATGTAAGTAGACATAGAAACTCACTCTCTGAACATAACCTGCTCCAGAGCTTTAGTTATATTAAAAACAGATTATTTACAATTGGCAGACGATTATTTCTGAAGCAAGATACATTGCATTCAATGTATTAGTTGTATCATTTCATGCATTCCTCAAATAGAACCCATAATATTGATGTTGCAAGTGATTACATTAGTGATTCTACTGTTACATTACCTAACACCTGTTACTTACGGTGAATTGCATTGAATA
Organism: Rhinogobio ventralis; assembly: GCA_039654625.1. Classification (NCBI taxonomy): domain Eukaryota; kingdom Metazoa; phylum Chordata; class Actinopteri; order Cypriniformes; family Gobionidae; genus Rhinogobio; species Rhinogobio ventralis. The sequence goes on along the minus strand of CM077195.1, from coordinate 26,402,695 downwards.
TTGGCATGAAGTCCGGTTCACTTTCGCAATTTACTCTAGCTAAAGAGTTTTTTTTTTTTTTGAATGAAAGAACCTATTATTACATTTTCTTGCATATAATGGAATTGTCAGTAAAATAGATTCCCATTAGGATTTCTTTTGCTAGCCAAATAATTCATGTGGTGTGTATGCACAGGTTTTTCTATTTGTAGAATTTATATATAGATGAAGTGATGAATACATTTAGATGAAAAGGTAATGTTCTAACTGTAGAACAACATAGAGCAGGACCAAATATATATAGGCCTATATGAATGCATGTGTGTATGTATATATAGAGAGAGAAAGATAGAGACTGTGTGTGTGTGTGAGAGAGTGAGAGAGAGAAGGAGAGAAGGAGAGAGAGAGAGAGAGAGAGAGAGAGAGAGAGGGTAGCACCTGCTGACCCAGTTTCTCGCACTAAAGCAGCCCTGTATCAGGAGAGCAGTGCTGCACAGCTGTCAGACTGTGCCTGTCTGGCACAGGTGGTGGAAGAATGGAATCAGAACAGAGCTGGCAGGATTACAGATATGCTAAGCAATGAGTTACAGACATTGTTGCAACAACCCTAATGGTGCACTAACCACACTCCTTAGACTCACTCCTGCCGTCATTGCTTCTCCACCCCATCGCCATTCTCCATAGTAATGAGAATGCCATAGCTCATTAGAGTATTAGTAGACTGTCTGCTTAATATCTGCTAACTCTTTATTGTGATGGTCCCCCAACAGACATTCTACTGACTATAAGTAACTTTGCAACTACATGTCTACTTATTCTAACACTACCAGTCTAATACACTACTAACCCTCTAATCAGAAGTAGTAGACATGTAGGTGCAACGTTACTTATAGTCAACAGAATGTGTTAAAGGGGCCATCAAAATAAAGTAAAATCTTTATAACATTTAAATTAATAATTTGATGTAATGCACTTATTACATGCATGTTTTTACATTGTACTTATATTTTTTTTTTTAAATATCTACATGTAATTACATCTATAATAACACTGTTGATGCTTCCCTTAGGCTGTGTGTCCACCAAAGCGTTTTTAGCCAGCTGAAAACGCTTGCTCTGCTGAAAACGCCTAGCTGTGGGATGATTGAGAGCGTTTTGGCAGCACAGCGATTTTTTTTCAGTTGAGACACTTTACTTGCTATGATATGGAATATCCGTGGAAGTGTTACTAGTATCTCATTTCACAGATAGTTGGTTTCTGTATTGTTTCTATATAAAAATGTCGATACAATGTAAAGTATTTGCTCTGGCTCTCTGGTTTTAAATTATTTTGTATTGTCATGCTTGTTGTTGTCATCTGTTGATGTTGTACAAGCAGAATGTGGCGGTTGGTCGGTGTTGTATTTGTCCCGCCCCTCCTCCACTGTGATTGGACGGCTGGGTGAAAAGTGACAGTGATGAGCGCTGCATTTTACTCAGATTGAGCATTCTTCAACTCTCCTAGTTCATGCCGTTTCAAAAACATGGTACTCCCATTGAAACCAATTGGAAAAAGACGCCAGCCGCATGAAAAAACTTTTGGTGGACACTCGACCTTACCCCTTAACCCACCTTTAAACCTAACCATACCACCAAACCTGCCCCTAACCATACCAGTATCACACCTCAGTAGCACATGAACAAAATAAGTACATATTTTTTTATGTAAGTACATAGTAGTTAAAGACACCTAATATAAAGTGTGACCCAATTTAAAATAAGATTAAATAGGGTATAACATTAGGTATCATGGCTTAACAATAAACAATTTTTTTTTACAGCATTTATTCATTTAGTATAGTCTTCATTTCTGCAAATGCTAAATGTATTTATTTAAAAAAAAAAATATATATATATATAGATAGATAGATAGATAGATAGATAGATAGATAGATAGATAGATAGATTAATAAACACTGTAAAAAATGTTGTTTATAAGATCATGATACCTAATGCCAACTGAATTGAACCTTATTGTAAAGTGTTACCAACATTACAATGACAACTTTAAATTACAGCGATTCATATCACACATCAAAATTATTATAGCATAACTGTGCAATTATAAAGTGATCTACATTTCCATTACAATTATTGTCTACTTGATTAAGAATATAAATATGATTAATGTAATGAACTGAATGACTGAAATGTTTAATCAAATGACTACATTATATTTATAGCAATTGGTCTTAAAACAATTTCTAGATGATACCACAATAACTAAGTGTTGTAATGAAAAAAGTGCCCCAAAGAAATATTTTAACATGAAAGCTTTCACATGGTGACAGCTGCAGAATGTTTTGGAGAATATTTTCCAATTACTATGAAGGGAACTTAAGTTGATATGGCAGATTTGCAGTGGTTTAGCACCAAATTAATATATGCTTCACTATTAGTGTGCCACTGTCTTCCATAAATGTTATATAACCCAAACTGACAGAAAAGCTGTAATTAGCCATTTATTGTTCTAAGTCTTCTGTGTGTTCAGAATTTACAGTGCTGAGTCAACGGCATCAGGTCACCAATGTCACAGTGTATTTGTCATATTCATGATGCTCTTTTTATGAGTAGCTCTCATTTCTAAGCATTTCAACAGAGATGATTAAAATATTCAGCTGTAATACCTTCACGAAAACGCAGTTCTCTTGAACTGAAAGTCATCTACAGAAGCACAACTTAAATATAAAATATAAAATTTTATTCTGTTGTGCTACACAAAAAGTCCAATGAAAAGGAGAACAAAGAAGGAAATACAAAATGTGTGAAACAGACGTAAGGATTTGAGCAAGTTTGACAAGGGCCAAATTCTGATGGTTAGACAATCTCCAAAACGGCAGCTCTTGTGGGGTTTTCCCGGTCTGCAGTGGTCAGTATCTATCAAAAGTGGTCCAAGTAAGTGTAGTGGGATAAACAGTTCCTTGAGTGTGATATATATATTTTTTTATATTCGTTATTAAAAACATGTAGGCATGTTATCCAATTACATTCGGTGTAGTGGGTATATAAATAGGGATGTTAAGGCACTGCGTGTGTGTTAGAGCACCGGTTGTGCGTCACTGCCCGAGGACCGCCTTTCCGGTTTCGCCCGTTTTCCGCTTCAGGTATGTGTTGTTGGGCCTCCTAGCAATATGGAGATGTGTGGCTTGAGGTCACTCTAAAATATTTTTGTTTATAGCTTCCTTTTGGACAATTGTTGTGGGTTGTTGGCAGCTGCATTTTCAACATTCTCCCGCTGTATTCCCGTGCTTTATTGGCCTGGTGTCTGTTTGTGCACGATCGGACTCGCAACTATAACAACATGAAGGTATGTGTAATTGCCACTATTCACGCATATTCACTTATGTGTTTAGTAATTGTATGTTTTAATTCATTTTAGGAGGAATAGTTGAGTTGGGACCCATTGTGTTCAGTACAGCTTGTGGGGCAACCTTTTGTTGATGCTGCTGCTTTGTCTGCATTGGTTTCTCCGGTGACTATAAACTATTTTCCAGCGCTTTGTGCTAAAACTACTCTCCAGCGCGAGCTTGTTTGGTTTATGCGTTGGTTATACTTTTCCTATTTGTTTTGGTTGCATTGGCTTCTGCATATTTGTTTTGTTTTTAGTTATAATACTACACATTCTTTTGTTTGGTTGCATTTGTTCTTTAATTTGTTGGTTTCGTGTGTATTTTTGTTGCTTACTAAATTGTTTTCAGAGTTTTTGCTTATTTTTTGGTTTTGTTTAATGTTGCTGTTTGGTCAGCATTTACTTTATTTGTTATTTTGCTTTGTTTTTTTTTAGTTGGTGTTATGTTTTGTGCTCTTTATCTTATTTAGGTTAAACAGTATTATTTTATATTATCTATTTGGAAAACTGCTTGTATTAATTGGTTTCTTTTGTTACAGGAGCCGAGGCTTCAGGGCAGGCCGCTAGTAGGCCCTCGTGTGTGGTGGTGGGTTTTTTCACAGAGTGCAGTGTGTTTGTGTCTGACCTGTCGTGTGGTGTGAGACCTGTGCACAAGGTGGAAAGAGTTTGATATAGGAGCTTGGTGCTCACTAAACTAGCTCACATGCCATTGGTAAGCCTCGGTTTCCTTCTCTTGGTTCCAGTATCTTCTATGTCTATTCTAATCCGGCCCTACAGTATTTTAATGTTTTTATGATCACTGTTGAATATTGTATAAATAAAACTTTTTTATTTTTGGTATCCACGCCTCAGGCCCTCTTCCTTTTGAAACACAAACCTGTGTCCTTTTTGGTAGGTGATTAACTCATAAGTACTAATATTTCCCTGGTTATCAGGGTGGCGTAGTCAGCTACATTCTAGTGTCTTTTTGTATGATCCTCGACTGCCACAGAAGGAACATCTTGGTGCCAAATACCACAGCACACCTTCAGGGGTCTAGTGGAGTCCATGCCTCGATGGGTCAGGGCTGTTTTGGCAGCAAAAGGGATACCAACACAATATTAGGAAGGTGGTCATAATGTTATGCCTGAACATTGTGTATTTACTTTGCAAAACTTTACACTCTATTGCAAATAGACTAAAAGTACACTGCATTGTAGTGATCATTATGTTTCTAGCATGTTAAATGTTTGGCAACAGTTCTTCTAACCCTAATTGATGGAGTGTGTAGCTTTTAATTTCTTAACTATGTAGGAAGACACATCATGGCCATATTCCAGGATGATAATGTCAAGATTCATCAGGCTCAAATTGTGAATGAATAGTTAAGAGGGGACATGAAGAATTATTTCACACATGAATTGGCACCTCTGAGTCCAGACCTTAAATTAATTGAAAGTCTTTTTGGTGTCATCAAGGGGTGCATCAATGTTTGGTCAAGATCTTGTATTGACAATGCAAGAGTCAAGCACTCTGTAAAGTCTACTCCAGCACATTCCAAAGTCTTTCAATGAGTTTAAGGTCTGGACTCAGAGTTGCCAATTCAGAGTTTTATTCACTCCTTCAAGTGAACCGTATTAGTGGACTAATGTAGGGAATAGTGATTGAGGGTTTAGGGGGCGATTTCAGATTTAGCCCAGATTTTGTCCCAAACCTAATCAAACACAAGCTAATCAATTCATGATTCATAATTACTATAAAGTTACAGGCAGGTCAGTTGGTCAAGATTAGAGCTAAACTCTGCCGGAAAGTGGACCTCAAGGGCCTCTAGGACTGTCCCATGACCTTTAAAGCTTAAGTTGTTTCAACTACACTAGTGGCACCTAGTGGAATTACAAAAATAAAGCATGTTTTCGAACAACCTTGCCCCTTTTGTGCATCCCACCTCCTCCAACTCAAACATCACAAACACAACTCTTACTGGTATGTGAGAAGACATGTTTCAAAGGTAAAATTAGGCTACTTTCAATAAAAGGTCCAACATATTAAGAACATTTTAGCTGTGGTGCTATGTGTCACAAGTAAGCAGTTGAGTAGTGAATGTAGTGACAGTGAGTAGTGACAGTGAATGTGAGCGTCTCGCTTATAATAAACCCATCACGTATATGCACTGGGCGCATTTTTGACATGACGCTCCACAACTGTTTGAGGCTGTCTGCACTTGACACATCAATGTAAAAAAATATATAAAATGGTACATTTGTCATTTTGGAACGTGTGTGTGATGATGCTGTATGGTATTGAAGAGTCCATTATTGCGCATAAAATCGCAATGCCCCGTTCACTTCGACATGTTCAGGACCTGTTTAATCTTTGAAGTTCTAAACGCAGTGAATTTTTTGCTTACACTTCTGTAACCGAATCTAAATATGTCTTTTCCCATGTAACACGCCAGTCATGGTCTCACACTGGCAAAACACCCTCTGAATATCTTTTACACTTTTAAGGGAGATAAACACACATACTACCCTTACAAAAATAAATACACTTTATGTTCATTTTATTAAGTATACATAAGTGCATTTTTAAGTATACTCTATGTAGTAAGTATACTAACATCAATGCACTAGAAGTAGGCCTATACTTGTAAGTGTACTGTTTTAATACTAATTGGGGCTTAATTGGCCCAATTTTTAGTGTATAAAAGTATACTTTTACAGTAGTGTAACAGTAGTAAACTAGTTTTTCGTTTGTACTGCAACTATACTAAAGTGAACTTATTGATAGTTTACTAGTCAAAAACTTGTAACACAGTTTATGAAAGTACACTTTGAAGTATACTCTTAGTAATAGTTTAGTAGTTTTATGCTGAAGTATACTTGTTTTATTTAAAGGTGCAATCAGTGATTCTCTAAAAAAAAACAAAAAAAACAAAAACAAAATTGTAATGCTGGTTGAAAGTTTCCTCATATTCTAATAGCAATCACTAGAAAAATTTCTACAAAAAGAAAGACAGTCTTTGAAAAGGCTATGACAAAAAAAGACTAACAAAAAACAAGAATTAACATCGGTGTAGCTTTTCCACGATGGAGACAACTGTGGGAGTCAAAGGGTCTGAAAGATGATGCCATGGTTGCAGTATTTCTTTTGAAAAGGTAGGTACATGGTATTATTAGATGTTGATGTGTTTTGATAGCGCAGGTAGTTTGTGAACCTTTACAAATCAGCTCAAAGACAGCAGCACCCAGAGTGTAATCGGAAACCCTGTCATGCAATAAATAGGCTATTATTACACACTGACACGTTTTACTAGCTACACAACCGAAACAACCGACACATCTAATTCCGTTTTTAAAAAGTTGTTTACATTCGATATTGTAGTAGCTACTGTTACTCCTTGTACTGTAAAGTTTTCTCACCGGTGAATGACACATGATGTATACCAATAACGTTGTCATCTGTCGTCTTGCTTCTGGGGGGTATTCCAGAAAGCAAGGTTAACTTACCGTCACATATACCTTTAACTCTCGGTTGATTAACCCAAACCTTGCTTACTCGAGGTATGCTGGTTCCAAAAACGAGTCCGGGAGTAAGTTCAGCCAACTCAGAGTATGTTCCCGGTTAACACACAAGACATTCTCAACAGAGCAACGAATCGATGATTCACCATGGAAACAGACGCTAAGAAAAAGCTCGCCATTCTACTTCCTCTTCCTCTATTGTTTAATGGCGATTTACATAACCTACTTAGTGCACATCGCAACCTATTTGGTGGTTATGCAATAATTTTTTCAATGTCTTTGTTTAATAAGTATTCTTTATTCACTGAGAATAAGGATTATATTGTTTGTTTGATGCTAATTAATTGAATGCAGATCCATGTGTGAGATGACAATAAAATAAATAATAAATATATTTAAATTGCATTAACATTTAAACTTATTTTTTATTTATTTTTTATTGTAATTATTTAAAATATAACTATATTAATAACTATGTTAATTATATAAAATACATCTGAATACCTCTTAAGCAAACTAACCCTGGAACATGAGCTGCTCTGGAGCAGGTTATGTTCAGAGAGTGAGTTGCCATGGTTACTTACATACCCTGAAAGTTACCTCCGTTTTTGGAACCGAAAGTTGAGGTTATCTGCTAACTTACTCTTAAACATACCTGGGCATGTCACATAACCTGCTTTTTGGAATACCCCCCTGGTCTGTTCGTGTTCATGTGTTTTGAAGGAGGCGTGGCTTTGGACGGGCGATTTGCAGGGAGGGTGGGACATACGCTTTCAATGCTAGCAGGCTAAAAAACAATCTTAATGCATTCTATTTTATCAACACTTGAATGTAGGTAAGTTTCATAAAAAAAAGCAACATTTTAAACAAAAAGCTGAGAAAATCACATTTTTGTCAAAGACTATGTCCAAATCAGATTCAGAACGATGATCAAACACAGATGGAGCAGATTGAGTCCATCAACACCCCAAAGCTTCACAGTCGTTTCCTCCTCATGGGTTTAACATTTATTTACTTTGGTAACATTAGCCAATTTTGAACTTATATGCTGTTTAATGTTTGATGATCACTTTATTTTACATTTGCATAAACAATCTTTTATCTCTTGTTTCTGCTTCTTCTTCACCAGTGTTTTGATCCGGAGATTCTGTACTCTTTCAGAAGATACGTAATAGCGCTCTCTACCATATAACAGTGAAAACATGGATAGCTGGAAAATTCAGTCACTGGTTGGAAAAGAGTAATGAAGATTTGAAGTAAATTCCTATGTACACTACCAGTGAACTAGCCTATTGTTTTCTTTATAAATCAATATTTTCAAAAAGTTCATAAGACAGTATATAAAACTATGTGAAAAAGTATTTAATAGGCTACCCAATCAAAAGAGTAAACACAACTACTATACAAGCCAAGTATACTTAGAATACTTTTAAGTTGCCTATATCTCGATCAAAAGATTGAGTAACAGTATACGTCAAATATAATTAGACAATTAGACATAATTAGACAAGTCAAGTATAGGCTACTTAAGTGCAGTTTTAAGTATATTTCTGAGAAGTACATAAGAAGTAAACTTTTTTAGTTTAAAAGAAGTATACTAATAGCACACTTGAGTAAACTTCTTTTTCGCAAGGGTAATAGTAGTCAATAAACAATAAACTCAGTTAAGAGAATGTATTTTAACATAAAAAATATAAATCTTACACATTTTTATTTACCACTAGTGCATTAATTTATTTTTCCTACCATGTATGTTTGATCATCTGTCCATTTATATTTATATCACTATGAATTTCAGCCTGAGAACAAGCAGCAGCTTCAAACGATGGGGCAAAATTCCTGCCTTGGTTGTTTTGGTAATTCTTTGGTAATTATCTCTGTGTCTCTACATATTAATCTCAATCTCCAGCCATGTTTACCACTGGGAATATCACTGCACTGCTCACTCAACTACTGGGATTCCAGCTGAACTTTTTATCTCCACTACCTGCTTTCCCTTCTGAATTTCAGTGTCCATATAGGTGTAATTTAGTGTCACTTCCAAATTAAATATGCATGAATAACTTACCTGTACCAGCAAGAAGCAATTTAACAGAACTATGGATATTACATATTACATTATTATCGTTTCTCTACACTAGCATTTCTTCCTCATGTGTTCTAAAAGTATTTGATGTACCTTTCAGTTTAGATTCTCAACCACACAGGGATCTCTTACATCACATAATCTCAGCAACCACTCACGTCCTCCAGCTATATGTTTCTTATTTACAGTTCCCTAGTCAGCCTCTCTTCTGTACTATCAAATCATTCAATAACACTTTTATTGGGATTTCCTAGGCTGGACAAATCAGAGCTCTCACTGCCTAACATCATTTTACGCCAACTGGCTAGTTAGCTGCTGTAAAATGCTATATAAAATTTCATTTTGAATACAAAAGATAACTTAAAACCACTGATTCTCACTACAGGTTTCCTACACATCATTAAGTTAGCAACACATCTCCCTGGGGTTTTTTTTTTGTCCACAAATCTTATATTGGTGTATTATGAGTTTTATATTATTGATTCTTAAAATAAAATAAACTCATCTCGGGTCAAAGTGACCCAAGGAGAGTAGTAGAGTTCATTTATAACTCTGATTCTCAGTACCAGTTAGAGTGCTCACAATATAAAGGGAACTATTTTAATGTTATGTTTATTGATGACATTTTTACAATTTCAGCAATTTAACTAACTTTTTTTGACTTTATAACAAAACCACACATCCTGGACAATGACAGTTTACTACTATTAAAATCTGTAACATTAGCATAGCATAGCATAGCATAGCATAGCATATCAAGACAATGAACCAATGACAACATGACTAGGGAAGCACATGACATGAGGGCACAATGGAATCACATGACAAACCAGGAAACATGACAGTGAACATGACAAAATAAAAACATGGGTCGTTGTGGAGTCCCTCATTCACAATTCCCACTGTAAACGAGGAACCACTCAGTAAAAGGGCATGGTCAATATATTGGGCCAGGGAAAAGTTAATTTTTTCCCCTGGAAATCGAGACTGAACCGGTTCATTAAGTCCATCGTGAAAAATGTCCTTTAGTGCCACATCATTGAAGCCCACCAGGTGAGAGAGTTCACACAAATCTTTTACATAATCCTCAATGCATCGATCCTCTTGAAGGAGGTGAAGTAAGCAAACTGCTGGGTTCATTGTTATGGTCTAGCTTTCTGTAATGGAGGGAATCCACTGGAGGCAAGCTTAAAGATGAACCCAAGTGCAGTTTAATGATAAACATGAACAGATACAAAACAAATGATGACTTGACTTTGACTTGACTCCTGATCGCGTTAAGTATGCTGTGTTCCAGTTTATTTTTATTATGCCCTTCACTTGCTAACTTCACTCGTCTCGTTCACTCGGATGGGTGTCATTGCTTACGTTGCATGAGTGCCCACTACTGGTGGAACCTTTGCAATGGACTGAAATGGAACGTCCTAAGCCCTTGATTACTTGGAATCCACTATGGAGTTTATTATTTATTTTTTTCCTTTATGAAATTGTTTAATGCAGCATTCTATATATATATATATATATATATATATATATATATATAGGTGTGTTTGGGTTGTTTTAAATGTTTTTTAAAAATAATTAAAATATCATAGAGTTGTTTGTGGTGGGGTAAATTAAACACGATATGCAGTGTCGTCACATTCATGTTGCATTGTGGTATATGAAGCTGCCTGAAGTGTACATATGAAGTAGATTCGCTCCCTCGGTCGAGGGAGCGAGGGTCTGTCCATATAAACTTCTCTCGTCCACTTCACGAAATGGAAACCATTTCAAAATGGCGGCAGTGGAGTGGAACACAGCAATGAATGCGATCCGCACATCATGCGCCATGTTGACGTTATCATGTGACCTACGACTTTATCACAAGTGCAACAACTTAAAAGATACGAGTGACAGGTTTAATTCAGCTATCTGTAAATATCTTCATATTGATGAAACTTGCTTATTTTGTGGTCTTGTTGAAGAAACAGCTGCCCATTTATTTTGTGATAGTAGTATAGCCAAAACATACTACATACTAGCCTCTTGAATAATTTCTTATATTTTATATGCAAGAAATGTCATCCATAAGCAAAAGTGGCTTAAATGTCCTTTGTTTTCCTCTTTTTCTTGTTAAATTTAAAGGGGTCATGAACTGCATTTTTGTATTGTTTTATGATGTTTCCTGGGGTGCACTTATAATGTTAGAATGCTTTTTACATCAAAAATTCATAATTTCATAATTTATAAATAAAAGGCATTTTTCCTACCCTGATTTTAGCCTTCTGCTCTGAATGCTTAGTTTTAAGGGGCGTGTCCGCTGGGACACTTCAGTGTAAACACCCACTGCTGTGATTGGCTAACGTCTCTGCATTTGAAATAGTATTACTCCCTCTTTTAGCTTGTTTTTACAATTACAGCTCTCATGGTTAACTAATCGTGAAAAGTGTTGCATTACATTTAGATCTATGGCATTATATTTAGATCTATGGCATTATATTTAGATCTATGGCATTATATTAAGATTGTGGCATGAAAGGTTGCAGTGATGATCATTGTAGCCGATCACACACATGCTGAGCGCATGAAAGCAGCGATCTCGTCATTGCAACTCAGTTTCTGTACACTAACGAATGCTTTCATCTTCACTAACAGTGCAAACATGATATAGTTAAGAGATTTTTTGAATAAAACGGGAGTCACTGATAAACGCGTCACTGATAAACTCTCCTGT